>NC_061157.1:57153170-57335670 GCF_022113875.1 Hydra vulgaris
GTAGCCATTATTAAACATTTGTACATTTATATACATTGTGTAGCCATTATTAAACATTTGTACATTTATGTTCTCAAGATTCTAAATAATTCTTAAAAAAAAAAAAATTGTTTCTTAAAAAATAAAAATCATTGGGAAATATGAAACACTAATGTTAACTGTTTAAAACAAATACTAATATGGAATTTCAGTTGCAAAATGCTTTATCAAAACAATATATTTATCATATTAGCAATATTATCTTTTAGTAAGAATTAATTAGTTGGAGTTTTACAGTTTTAATGAAGCCATAGTTTTAGCTTCTTTTTTTTTTAATTAAATTTTTATAACATATATATTATATCAATTTAGTTTTTTTAGTTGCTTTTTTTAAAGACTGCAAAACAAAGTAGCTAAAAATGCAGTTTCTATAGAAATGCAGTTTCTATAGAAACTGCGTTTCTAAAGATTTTTTTAAAAGCTATTGACATTTAATACAGCATTAAGACTGTTTAACACCAAACATCATAAATTTTCAACGATTACCAATCATAAATTGTGAATAGCATTTTTTAAATTTATTTTTGAATTAAAAGAACATTATTTGTTTTTATGTTTTTGAAATTTAAGAAATCTTGATGTGGCTTTTGAAGAAACAAAACCCGATTTCATTTTGTATAATGCTGGTAATTAATACTTTTATTGGACCATTTTTTGTTTTTGTTATTTTTTATTATTGTATAAATTTTTTTTTTGTGAAAATAAGGTTTTCAAAAAATTTATATATTTGGTGATTTGAAGTGTGAGCGGAGTGATGTTTGTTGGAGAATTTAATGATTTTAACTTAATTATTGAGGAGTTTCAATTTATTACATATAACCCAAGATTGTACCTAATTTTTTTTTTTTTTTGTTAGGTACTGATATTTTATGTGGAGACCCATTAGGAATGCTTAGTGTGAGTGATAAGGTAAAAAAGTTGGTAAAAACTTGCTGAGTTTATAAACTTTCTATTTTGAGATTTTCTTTGCATTGGTTGAATGATAACGGAGATAACACAAAATTTGCTATATACAAATTTGAAATTTTGAAAATTGTGAAAAGAAAAGAAAAACTTTATAAAAGTTTTTTTTTATATAAAAGATTTTGTAAAAGACCTAGCTCAGATGATTATCTAACATTATTAGGTTACCCAAAAAATTATTATTAGGTTACCTAAAAAATTATTAATAGGTTACCCAAAAAATTATTATTAGGTTACCCAAAAAAGATTAAAATAATGAAAAAAAAAATTTAATTTTTTTTTTGCTGCCCTATAAGTCTTACATATGTGTCTTAATGTAGTTATAAATTTTATCCCAGTGTTTTAGTTTTTTTGGCTAATTTTTACCTAGATTGCACCCATCATTCTTGTGGATATGGAATCCAAGCATTCTGGATCAAAAAATATGTATATATAATATATATATATATATATATATATATATATATATATATATATATATATATATATATATATATATATATATATATATATATATATATATATATATATACATATATATATATATACATATATACATGGCCTATTTAAAGTTTATGGCCTAATATTCTACATATTAGCCGAAAAAATAAAAAGTTTGTTTAGAATGCGGTTTTGAATAAGAGCGAAATGGATAAAATTTTTAAATAGACTAAACTGGGTACCAACTAAGTCAGCAGTTATTTGTGCAAAGGATTTTCAGGAAAAATATTTAAAACACGGAGAACAAGAAAAAAGATTTTGTTTAATAAAGATGTTAAAACCAGTACCAACTATACATCCAAGTGTTATATCAAAATCATCTATACCAACAATAAATTTGGAAAGAAAATCTCCAACAAAACGAATATACTAGAATGATCAAAGAAACGAATTTTTAAAAAATGATTTAATAAAAAATTTAAACTGTATTGCTGATATTCCGTGTCCAAGTGGCTACCAAAACATAATGTATATAATAAGTGGCTATAATATGTATATAATAAGTGGCTACCAAATGCGAAAACATAATGATTTTTATTGTATTTTACAAAATGATATTTAATGAGTTTTCAATACCAGAAGTTATTGAGTGTATAAGAGTTGATGAGAGTTTACACGTTAAACTATTTTGTAAGGGTTGTTTAGTGCCATTACCAAAATGGTTTTGTATTGGTCATAATTGTACATTAACTTGTAAAAGTACGTTTGAAAACTTTCCTGTTTATTTATAAAGTCAAGCAGAAAAAAATTTCTCAGTTTTTGAAAAAAAAATAAAAAAAAACCAATGTACTCTGGTAACCTAATTCGATATGCATTATAATTGCGCTATACATCTATGCAATCCTACAAAGTACTTTTTGAAGAATTTCAATTACCATCACTTTCTTTAATAAATAAAGTTTGTTATGGTAACATTGATGCACTAAAAGCTGCAAAATTATTACTTGAAAATGGTAAAATGTCACAAGATGTCTGCATAATGTTTGATGAAATGTATATACAGAAATGTGCAGAAAATTCTAGTGGAACTATAACAGGGGTAAACAGTGTTGGTGAACTTCACAAAATTATTGTTTGTTTTATGATAAACAGTTTTAAGGAAAACATCCCATACATTATAAAGGCTATTCCAATAGTAAGAATTGACAGTGATTGGTTAAAAAATGAAATTCTTGAAACTTTGAATCGTTTGCATAATAGTGGGTTTGTTGTGCTAGCTATTGTGTGCAATAATCATGCAAGCAATGTTTCTGCATTTCAATGTTTCTGCATTTCAATGTTTCTGCATTTGGATTTTGATTCTCAATTTTATGCAGAAAAGTTTATTTATTCTACGATGTTCATTTAATTAAAAATGGGAGAAACAACTTGCTAAATCGAAAGAGGTTTTTGTTTCCTCCATTTAAGTTTTGAAGATGAGGTAACAGTTAAAGGTAGAGAAGTATGTTGGAGATTGTTTCATGATGTCCATGAAAAAATTCTTGCTTTAGATGCAGGCTTGAAGCTCCGAAACTAACAAATAAAGTGCTACACCCAGGACAATATAAACAAAATTTTCAAGTAGCTCTTGACTTATTTAATGAAAGCACAATAGCTGGTTTGAAATCATACATTTCCTTTACGTGAGGATGCTGTCGGCTTTTTAGGATTATTTAATAAATGGTGGATTATTACTAATAGTAAAACACAGTTTTCAAAAAACCTTAAGCTGTAAGAAATCTGTTATGTCTGCTCAAACTAGTTCAGCATTTTAACAAACACTTAATTGTCATGTTTCTTTAATTGAAGATCTTTTAAATGATGGTTATAAATTTGTCATCACTGCAAGAAATCAAAGTGATTAAATAGAGAGAAGGTTTGGACAGTACCGACAGATGAGCGGCGGGAGATTTTTAGTGAGCTTAAAAGATGTTTTGTGCTCTAAGTGAATTATCAAATTTAAAAGTTTAGTTAAAAGCATTGATATCTGTAGTAGTGATGTTAAACAGACTAATGATCAGAAAAATATTTTAAAAGACCTTTTGAAAAAACTTCAGTGCACTTCTTTAAATAATGTGTCTTTGTCAGAAGATAGCAGAGAAGTTGCCATTCATATTGCAGGTTATATTGCAAAGAAAATTTTTAAAAGATTAGGTAAATGCTGTCATAAACTAATGATTGAAGTAGGTAAGTATGATTCTCTAGATTAACAATAAATTAAAATTTTATCAAGGAGACGATTGACTATACCATCTACCAATCTGGGTAATTATACCTGTGATGCTTTTGCAATTTTAGACTACTTTTGATGTAATTAACCACTGCTCAGTTTATTTTGAAAAATTTTTATTCAAAGAAAATATCCTTTGTTCTGATCACATTAAACTTGGGATAAATCTCAAAAACAAAACAATCAGTAATATATTCTTCAATAATAAATAAAAAATAATTACTGATGGAAGTTATATGGACAACATAGTTGGTTTTAAAAAAAGGCAACGAAAAAAGCAAGGTTGAACATAATTATAAAAATTAACAAGACATGTTTTTAAAAAAATTTAATATAAACAATATTTCTTTTTTTTTCTGAGAAAATAAAATTAATTAAAAAAAAAATTCTTTAAACGAAATTTTTTTGTTGTTAAATAGAAAGTATTTTTAAAGTATTTTAAGAAATAAATACATTTTGTTTGTTTATTTTCTTTGATTTTTGTAGCGAAATAATTCTTTTTTAATGGCCTTCTATTTTTTTTACAACATGTGGAGTATTTGTAAACTTTAAGTAGGCCGTGAGATATATATATATATATATATATATATATATATATATATATATATATATATATATATATATATACTTTATATTTATATATATATATATATACTTTATATTTATATATATATATATATATATATATATATATATATATATATATATATATATATATATATATATATATATATATATATATATATATATATATATATATATATATATATATATATATATATATATATATACTTTATATTTATATATATACATATACTTTATATATATATATATATATATATATTATATATATATATATATATATATATATACTTTATATTTATATATATATATACATATACTTTATATATATATATATATATATATATATATATATATATATATATATATATATATATATATATATATATATATATATACTTTATATATATACTTTATATATATACTTTATATATATATATATATATATATATATATATATATATATATATATATATATATATATACGTTTTGTGCAATATTTTTAATTTACCATTTAAATGTCGTTCTTGTCAAAAGAATGTTGTAAAAATTGTAAATATGTGCTGCAATTTTTTCTGTTAATTGCAGAATGATGTTAGAATTACTTTTTTTCTAATTCCAGGGTGTTATAAAACGCGATGAAATTGTATTTAAATCAGCAAGAGATAGGAACATTCCCATTGCTATGGTTACCTCTGGTGGCTATCAGGTTAGAATTTTTTTTTATTATTAAATTATGTGCAAAAAATTAGTTGTAAATTACAGAACAAGAGAAATAAAATGTTTCACATAGAGAGAAACAGCTCGAGTGATTGCCGATTCAATAATAAATCTGAAGCGTAATAATGTTATTGACTTTTCTCGTAAAGAGCAAATACTTCAAAACTAGTTTCTTATTGCAAAAGTTTAAGGTATTATATGTTTTTTATATATAAAACATTTTTTTTAAGCTGTAATTGTTTAAGCTATAATATAGTTATTTTTTATAATATATTTCTTTTAATAATGAAACGCTTCAGAAACTTAAACAAATATTTTGAAAAAGTTTGAGACGGGCTTTTCACGATTTTGACGTGTTTTTTTTTAAACTTGTTCTTTATTTTTATGTTTTTATACATTATCTTTTTATACATAGTTTTATGTGAATCCAAACTCAAAGCTTTTTCAACTTTGTTCTTTTGTAACAATTGAACTTAATTCGAATAAGAAGTTTATATTGTGTTTATAATGAATGTAGTGTATTTATAGTGGTTGCATTATTATTGATAAATATAATTAAAGTATTAATAAATACAATTAAAAATTCTATTTAACGCCATCTTTACTATTTACATTTTCGAACAAAATTAAAGATTGCCGCATTTACGCAAGATAAATAAGTGTTAAAATTTTACAGGATTAGATCAAAAAGTAAAGATTGTCAAACAAGCGTAAAACACGTATTAACACAACTTAAAAATAAGTTTGGTGAAAGTTCTCTATTTTAAATACAGAACCACTCAGAACCACAACAGATTATTAAAGATCTTTATTTTCAAAACAATATCCGAGTTTTCAACTGTAAAAAAATAATGATGATAACCAATAAATAACAAAAAGTAACCAGTAAATAACAAAAAAGTTATTTATTGGTTACCTTTAATGTTCACTTATTGCGTAGTAAAAAAGTCTGAGTAGTTTTTAAATTATTTAAACTTGTAAACTAAAATAAATGTAAAGTAGCAACAGAAACAAACACTTCTAAAAAACTGGGAAGACCTTTTGACATCAGTTTCTGCTCTTTTGATCATTAGATAAAAATAAAAGAAATTTTTTTTTTGAATAAAATAAATATTATTAGCATTATAAAGTACATTACTATGAATTTCATTATTTAATATTTTCTGTTCTGATACTGATATTTAAGGCACTACTAATATTAGTTTTATACAAGTAGTACGATAAAATACATTAGGGGCCAACCATATATTACTTATGCAAAAATCTCTAGATTTGGACCCCCTCCCCACTGTTGCACCTTGTACATTTTTACACCCCACCCCCCATGCGTACGTATCCAAGGAGGTCTTACCCCCGCCCACAGTGGTCTTACCTTCCCACTCCTGTCCCTCATCCCTTAATCAAATAGGTTTTATATTCTCGGTGGTCAAATCCCCCTTCCCCCAATTCCATTCGCGCACGCGAACGTGATCACTTTTTTTTTTTGCGTTGTTCAACCTTTATAACATTAACAGTCCATGAACGTGAGCGGCGTTCACCTTTTATTAATGGGCAAGTGAACGTAAACTGTCACCTTAATTTTTTGCGTTTGCGTACATACATTTGTTGGACCCTTCTTCTCCCTCCTTTCCCTCCCCCCTCTCACCCTTCCCATAGGCACTCATACTCAAATCACTCAATTTGGGAAACCCCTCCCCCTCGGTGCTTACGTAATATATAGATAGCCCCTTATTATAAATTTCATATGCTCGATATTATCATTTAATATTTAGACTTCTGTAGAAGACTATATTTAAAAAATAAAGTAAGATTTTGTCTAAAAAGATCATTTTAACTTGGTTTAATTGATCATGAATGGTCTAGAAACCTTTTATATTTTAAACCATCGCTGCAACAAGAAATTAGTTACAAATTTCCAAAAATGGTATTATTAGAATCTGGTGAAGAATCTGTTAGCTATAGTGTGGTAACTCACTAACGCTTGAGTTTCGAATTAAAAAGTATAAAATCTAGTTTCTGCTTTGACAGAATATATTAAATTTGATACATTCCCTTCAATTTCAATAAGTTGAATTTTGTGATTTTTTAATTTAAAATTTATTTTTTGAACCCAAAATTTTTTTATATTAAAACTTAATAATTTTTCACATAGATATGGACCCCAAAAAAAATCATTAGGAATATACAATCTTTGGAAGCTTCCAAAGTATGCAAAGATTTTGAAGCTAGGAAATGCTCTTACGATTGATCCTTCAGAGCCTTTTGATGGAATAGCAATCACGTCAACTTTAGTTAATGAGAAATCCAAAATAAGCAGCCATAAAAGATGGTAAAAGTTTTATCGGACTTGAAATCTTTTTAAAATAACACAGAACTTATTTGCTTTGGTGTTGATGGTAAAATTGGTAATGAAACTTTAGTTTTAAAAGAAACAAAAATAGAAGACGGTGAAGTTGTACTAAGAGATCTACAGAAAAAGAACTTCAAATGACTGTGAGTAAAGAACTTCTGACAACAGGAACAAAAAAAGCTCAGAGACTCTATGAAGTCCCTGAAGAGTATGACAATACTTTAACAAACATATGCCAAAAGTAGAAATAATTTTTGAGAAAAAACGTGGACAAAAACTTCACACTATAGGCTGTAATCTTCATCAGAATTAGCTTCCCTTAAGATCTTTGTTTAAAACAATTGATGGAGCAACTAAGTCCTCAAACCATTTTGTATGACCATTAGAAAAAATGGGTAATATTAAAAATGAATTTCATTTAATTGTTAGTTTTAATGTTATTAAATTTTCAATTACTTATAATGATTTAGAAACTTTTTTTTTGCGTCTGAATTAAGTAGTGACTTTTATAAGAATGTTGTATGGAATTTGCCGCAGGAAATATGAGTGTTTAATACTCAGTTTGAGAAATTAGTTGCCTTAATTATTCTCATTGGTTAAAAATTGCAAAAATAATGATGTCACAAAATGTGCTAGTATCAGCACAAGATTCTGATAACATTTTAATATTGCTCAAGTCTATGATTCTACATGGTTCCGCTATAAAAAGAGCAATAGTTGCATGAAGCTGTATCAACTGTTTATTCTATAATAAATCAAATCAAAAGTTCTAAATAACCTAATAAGTAAAATTACAGAAATTCAAAATAATATTCGTATATGGTAAAATAATGTTCATATGTTAAAAATGATATTTGTATATGAGCTCATAAATATTTTTGATCAAGACAAATGAACCAGCAACAATAGAAAATTTTACTGATGAGGAGATAAAAAAGTCTAACCTCACAGATATTTGTTCCCATTCACAAAGTGTTGAAATGTTTGTACAACTTGTTTCCAAGGTTGTATTATTTTTGGAAAAGAAGGTTGTCATAAACATGTTGCAAAAATTCTAACACAAAGCATCGGATGATTTTTATATCTAAATGTTTTTACAATCATATTCTTAATTAGTTTGAAAACTAATTTAGTGCTACTTGTAGTTATTATATAAAGTAAACGAAAATTTTAATAAACTTTGAGTTATTTGTTGCATAACGTTGTAAAAATAACCATAAGAAATTAAATTAAAATAAATGATTTTCGAACCTTCTATTAATCAAACTACAAAACCACAAATGTTACTTCAAAGATTTTTATTTGGCGTTTTAAAATTATGTTTTGTACTCCAAAATAGTTAAGCTTTTTATTTAAAAAATATTCTATTATTTTAACCCCTAAACTATAACGCTGTAGTCAAGGACCATTTTAAATGAAATATTTCCGTCTTGTATAAAGTCCGGACCATATTTTGCAAAAGAATATTTTAAAAATAATATCTAAGTTAAATTTTATTTGCGAATATTTTATTTCGTATTTATTTTTATTTTCTTTATTTGACTATGGAGCCAGTTCTTCCTCTCATTTATATTTTTTATATAATTTTTTTAGAAATAAAATAATAATTAATAAAAGAAATAATTGTAATACAATGTCGCAGTAAATGTTTTGTGAAAAGCCTTTGGACACTTCTTCAAAACTAAAACCACTCATAAAGGATTTGTTTAATTTAATAAAACTTTTCAGGATGTATTTTTGGATAGTTTAGAAAATATCTCTATAATGCCAAACACTAGGTTCCAAAAAAAGTTGTAATTTGACCTGCCCTTATATGCAGGGTAAACATTCGACTTAATCTTCCATAAAAAATATATTACTTTACCGAGACATATGCGCATCATACTTCTATTGTATTTATTTATAATATAACAGTCATCGAACTAACAATTTTAAATCCGACGTCTGGGAAATTAAATAAATTGAGCAGCAAATGTAAATACCACTGATCTCAAAATATAACTGGATAGCGGATTCTATTGTTTTTTCCGAAAAAAGTTGAAGCCAAAATTGGCCTCCCAAGATGGCGGCGATTTTAGTTCCTAGCGGTGAAACCGATATACATTATATTTTACTTTATCAAAATACAAAAAAAAAAAAAAAAAAAATTAAACAAGATTGTAAACTTGTAAGAAACAGAAGAAAATAATGAATTTTATAATTAATAATAAAAAAAAAGGAATTTTTTATAATCTTTTTTTATAATTGAACTTATTATTAAATGGCATTAGTAAAATTTACAATTTTAGTTTTATGTATAATTTATGTACCTTTTAGTTCTTAGCTACCCAATGCTGTATGCTAGAAAGTTAATAACGTAACAGCATGTTAAGCAGCAATCATGTCTACCTATAATTTTATATTCTCTATTTTTTGTAACAAGATACCAATTTGTAAAAATGCTGCATGAACTATTAATTGAGAATTGTGAGTACACAGAAACTCAAGGGTTTCTTCTAGAATTATATTATACTTGAATGCTATTATTGCATAAATTGTCCGTTATACTGTTAAAAAAACAGGTCTGAATTATGTTATTTATAACAAATTAAAAAAAAAATAAAAAGTTAATGATCATTTCTTACTTAATTACTCAATACAATTAAGGATGCAAATGTATGTAAAAATACATTTGTTTAAAAAAAATTTATTAATTAAATCTTTAATATAAAAATAATCAAAACATCTCTTTGAAATATCTTCATAACTAAAGTTATATATACTGTTTACCTGCTGTTAAGTATTATGGTTATATTCTATAGTTTGCTGACTTTTATGTTAATTAAATGCATGTTGCAGTTAAACAATTTTATAAATTTTTATAATATTGTCTGGTCTAAAAACTGGTTTTATTGGATAGTTGGTAGCTATTAAATCTGTTTAAGATATATTTCTAAACTGAGTGGGAAAAGTAGGTTAAAATTATAAATAAAATTATTATAAACCATAAAATTATTAAATATATAAGCTTTTTATTAGAGCTGTGCGGGAATGTTTAACAACAATATCAATTGCCAACAATTCACAGCCACATATATATCTTGATGTCACATATATATGATCTTGAGCGTTCAATATTAAAATGGAATAATCACAAATATCTGCATAATCTTGGTAATATTGACCACGATTATGCAGATATTCAAATCGCAGCATTCTATTGGAATTCAAAAAATTTCATAGATTGCTGGATAAACAGCTAAAATGATATAAAATAAATAATCTGCATTAAATGTATATATTTATATTTATACAATATGTATATAATATGTATATATGTATATATATATATATATATATATATATATATATATATATATATATATATATATATATATATATATATATATACAAACATATGTGTGTGTAGTGATTTTAGAAGAGTACAACCAAATAAAAAATAATGTACAAATAATTACATATAAAAAAATTCTAGAAGGAACCCCTGAGTTGTGTATACTCACAGAGCTCAGCTAATAGTTCATGCAGCATTTGTAAGTTTATAATATCTATTTAAAAAACTAATTAAAAGTTTATTTTAAAAAGATATTCAGCTGCCTACCATGCAGTTATGTTATTAACCTTCTAGCACACAGCATTGGGTAGTTAAGAACTAAAAGGTACATAAATTGTATAAAAAGCAATATTAAACAATTAATTTATGGTAAAACTAAACAAATGTTATAATATACCATTTATTTACTTTTCATTTTAGTTTTACCATAAATAAACTTTTTATTTGTATATCATATAAAAATAAAAAATGATTAAAATGATTTCAGTCTTTCACATTTCAAACATTTATTTTAGTTGTCTAGAAATTGTTAATAACTACTAGAGTCTTATTTTAATTCCACTAATAGGTTATAACTAGTTATAACTAATAACTAATAGGTTATAACTAGTAATAAGCTATTAATAATAGGTTATCACTAGTTATATAGAGTAACCTAGTAGTTTATCTACTAGGTTTTAGGTACTATTTTTTTGTGTGCTCTTTACTAATGTTAAAATAAACTAGTTTCTAATTAATTTAACTAAAAATTTTTATCCTATTTAATCAAATTTTTTACAAAAAAAAAAGATTTAATGACAAACAAACTTACTGTTTAGAAATTACTTACTGTTTAGAAATTAAATAGAATAAACTTACTGACAAACTTACTGTTTAGAGTATAATTTGTTAAACAAAATATTATAAATATTTTAGAAATTTACGTAAATATGTAATATTGTTGCTATGTAAAACCAAAAATTATTTTTGTATTTGAGACTTGTACATTTATTTTCATATAAAAAAAGATATAAAAGTTCGTTACGAAAATTTCTAAATTTGTAATAAACAAATACGCCGCCATCTTGGGAGACCAAAACTGGCTTCAAAAAATTTGCCGTATACGCTATCCAGTTATATTTTGAGATCAGTGGTAAATACACCAATTTAAAATATAATAAAATATCCAGTGAAAATTTAGTAATGCAGATAAAAGTAACTATTGACAACAAAAGTTTTTTTTTTCAATTTCCGTCCTTATTTCAATCCCCGTGACCAAAATAAAACGAATTCCTGGTGCTATAAAGGAAACCAACGGGTCGATTTGTTTAAATTATCTATGTTTTTAAATTATACCGCACAGAAACGAAGTTGGTCCGTACGAATTAAAATATATAAGACTTTTTATTATCTTTTCTAAACATAACACGGCGATTTTTTTTATTGATTTTCTCCCACTTGCTATAATTTACGAAATATGTATATGTATGATATGTATGTAACGAAAACAGTTTATTTTGTTTTTACGCGCCAAGTAATTTAATTTCGAATAGCCTATTAAAGAACTCATAATAGTTTCTGAACTATCTTTTTACCGATAAAATAACTTACTATCAAACTCGTGGATAGACTCCATCCATGGTGCATCTTATAATGTAAAAATTCACACAAGGGTTCATAATGTAAATATGTCTAAAATTCCAGTTTACAACATATACTTTCTGATGACTGGTGTCGTGAATATATACGTATTTCATTTAAGAACAGTGATTTTTATGTCTATTTTGCATAAAACTACTATTTAACTGTAACTTAGACATATAGTTGTAAACTGGAATTTGAAATCTAATTGAAATTTATCTTTATAAGTAATACCATTGATAGTTAGGGAAACCATCATTTAGTCTATCCAGCTGATTACTTCTAGTTTTAGTACTTGTTTTTTAAATAAATTAAATTTCAATATTAATATAGCTTTTAAAGAGCAGATTTTATAAAAAAAAAACACGATATATATTTACACTTAAAAATACATAACATACAAAAATAAATAAATATATATATACAGCCCTAAATCAATAATAAAGATGGTAACTTTTTGCAACTTTTCATAAAAATTAAATAATTGCGGACGTTTTGAACCAAATATCGTATTTCTTAAAATAAAGCTATAGGAATTTTTAAGGCAAAAAAATTTATGATATAAAAACAAATTAACAACAAATAAAGAAAAAATATTAATCATGTTTGACCAAAATTCTATTTATCTAACTCAAGTTGGATATTTGAATCTGAAAAATCAATTTTTTCTTAACGACAGAATGCATAACTGAAAATGGTTCATTAATACTACTAATTCATAAATATTAAAATAGTTCCGAATCATTGAAAATAAAATAACAATTAAGAGCTGCAATACACCCTGGATTACTAAAGGCTTTAAAAAATCGTCCTTGAAAGTTAGTTTTTTTTTGTTTTTTATTTATTTACACTTTTGCAGATAAAAAAAATTTACAGTCGTAACTTATAAAAAAAAATAATTACATGACCGGGACTAGAAGAAGATAAATTTAGTCTTATCATTAAGCCCCAATTTAGTCTTATCATTAAGCCCCAAAATCAAACAAACTATATATAAATTTATTAAGTCAAAAACTAAAAAAACTATATATAAATGTTTTGAAAACAAAAACACCTAAAAACGAAAAAATTTACAAAAACTACAAAAATCTATTTGAAAAAATTTGCAAAAACCTAAAAAAAAAATTATCACTCCCAATTACTCAATACATTCAAAATTGACACAAAACGCACATGGCAAATAATGAATGAAAATATTGGAAAACAAAAATCATGCTCAGAATTTCTGCCACAAATAGTTAGAGTCAATAACAAAAGTTTGTATGAACCAAGAACTATAGCTCAAGAATTTAACAAATTTTTTAACGATATATGTCCAACGATATAAGATCAAATATTTATTTACTGATTTTCTAGTACCCATTGATAATTGTATTGGTTCAGTTGAGTTGTCTTCTGAATTATTGCTTGAAGACTTTGAAAGAGCCTTCAAATCGTTAAAAAAGTAAAGCAATTGGAGCAGATCAAATAAATGGAAACATTATTATAGATTGTTTTGAACAGCTAAAAGTTGTTCTTTTTAAAGTTTTTAAAGCTTCTATCTATCAAGATGTTTTCCACAAACTGTTAAAAATTGCCAAAATTACTCCTATTTTCAAAGAAGGGAACAAATCAATTATTAGTAACTATCGCCGTATTTCTGCTCTTTCCACATTTTCAAAAATTTTGGAAAGAATTATATATAACAAAGTATACAAATCTTTTAATGTTAATAAATTACTTTACATTTTAATCAATTTGGTTTTAAAAAGGATAGCTCAACTGAACATGCAACTATCCAATTTGTACGTGAAATCTTAAAATCATTTGAAAAATCACAATATACTTTAGGATTTTTTATTGACCTATCAAACGCTTTTGATACGGTTGATCACCAAATTTTAATCTATAAATTTAAACACTATGGAATAAAAAATAAAGTTTTAAAATGGTTTGAAAGCAATTTGTCAAATCGTAATCAATTTGTTCCAAGTAATGACGGTTATCACACCAATTGTCTTTCTATAACATGTATAGTCCCACACAAGGCTCAATTCTTAGCCCACTCTTTTTCCTAATTTATATTAATGATTTAAATAAAGCCTCTAAACAAACAAGTATTATGTTTGCAGATGATACTAACTTATTCCTTTCTAACAGTGATCTTTGAACTTTTTAAAACAATGAACAAAGAGCTTAAACATGTATCGAGTTGGTTTAAATGTAATAAGTTAACTCTAAACTCTAATAAAACAAAGTGGACCTTATTCCATTCGCTTTCCAAAAAACGGTATTTGTCATTAAACTTACCTAAAATTTTTATTGATCAAATTGAAATAAAAAGAGATTCCGTAACAAAATTTTTAGGTGTTTATCTTGATGAAAACATCACTTGAAATCATCATATCGACTACATAAGCACTAAAATTTCAAAAAACATCGAAGTTTTATATAAAGCACGAATATACCTCAATAAGAAAATTTTAATCAAACTTTTTCATTCATTTATACACAGTTATTTGAATTATGCTAATATCGCCTGGGGTAGTACAGAAAAAAGTAAGTTGCAACGTCTTCATCGCCGTCAGAAACATGCAATCCGTTTAATCTGCTTTGCAAATCGCTTTTCTCACGCAAAACATTATTTTGTTGAAATGAGAATTTTAAATATATATGAACTAAATATTTATAATATTTTATGCTTTGTATACATGTGGAAAAATGACTTGTCTCTATCTGTCTTCAAAGATATTTTTACACCGAAACCCATCAACAAATACAATTTGAGAAATACTGATTTTTTAAATAAACCTTTTTGTCAAACGAACTTTAATCAATTTTGTATTGCCTATCGGGCATCGCACCTTTGGAATAAAATTGTTTTGCCGAATTTTGACTTCGAACTACCATTACTTTTCGTTTTTTTAAAAATAAATTAAAAACCCTAATTTTTTTATTAGATGACGTATTATGTTATTATTAATAATATAAATTAATAACTTAGCATTTTCTTATTTACATTTGTAAAAAGTTTTTTTTACTTATTTTGTTGATTTTATATTCTTTACTTATACTAACATATTATTATATTTTGGTATGTATGGTAATGTCATTTTTATCAGCGATTCCTCAGCGAATAAACTAGACTCGGTAACTCCTACCATCATGGGAGGAGTATTAATGGTACTAACAAGACTATATAGATCATTGATGTGAAATGGACCAGAAGGAATATTAAGATAAAGGTAAATTTCTGCACAAGAAGTTTGATTTATTTAATTCATTAATGTCAAAGCATTTGCATATAGTTGGATTAAATAACTTGTTTATTTTTATAAATAATTTTTTAATGTAATCAAGGGGCTCATGAGATTTTGTTTTATAAGGAGAGTTCTTGCAGGAAAAAGTTAACTTAAGTTCCAGATTGGAGAGCATGCCAAACGGCATATTGTTTGATATGCAGTTAGGGCAAAAGTATTCAGATGAGTCATTGGAAAGCAGATTGTAAGTAAGTTCATCAATTGGAATACATTTTGCGTAAACCCAGAAAGAACAACATTGAAAGTGCTTCTTTAATTTTTTATTTTTTTTTATTTTAATGTTTGCAATGGTGATAAATTTTCATGATTTAGGTAGTAAAACCGTTTATAGAATAAAAAAAAAAAATACAGTTTATAGAATAGAAAACATAAGAAATCAAAAAAATAAAATAATAAAATAATAAACAGTAAATGAATAAGTAACAACATAACTTATAATAAGAAACAAAGCAATGAGTTAATTATATATTATTAAAATTGTAAACAAAAAGTACAGATTAATACTTTTAACTAATAACAAAAATAAAATAATAAACAATAGATAAAATTAAAACAATCGCTAATAATAAATGTATTAGAATATATTATAATAATTAAAAATATATTAAACTCTTAAATATATAATTTAATGTTAAACAATATATTAATTATAATTAGTAATTATATATTGTTTATATTGCTATATTGTTTTTCATTTTGTTGTTTTATTGTTTTTTCTTTTATACTTATTGTTTTTTATACTTATTTTACTTATAATTGAGAGTTTTTATATATTTTTGATCATTATAACATGCTTTTTCCCATTGTATTTCTAATTATTTACTTATCTTTAATTATATTCATTTTAATTCCAGTTACATACGTAAGATTTTTATTTATAATTCATAATGTATCTATAGATACGATATATATTATGAATTTATTAATAAGAGATAATGCAACTTAAATATGAGCCGGGAAAAATCTTACGTATGTAGCTAGACCTAAAATAAATTAACAATAAATAAATTGAGCAGCCGTGGCGCATTGGTAGCGCACTTACCTCAGAAACAAAGAACCCATGGTTCAAACCCCACCTCTGTGCAAGTTTTGCGACATCGATTAGGAAGGAAGCGTGAACTTCAAATTACATGCTCATCCGCGGTGCTCTGTTATAAGACCGTAAGGTTTTCTTGGGATACCTAAATAAAATTTGAAAAAAAAAAAAAAAAAGAAATTTTAAGTTTTGTTATGCAAATATGTGATTTTATGAATTCAATCAAAATAGTTTTAAGACTACAGTCTAAGAAATTTGAAATTACATTTTACAAAAATCAATTGTTTAGTAATATGAAAATACTATCATTTACCTTAAGGGTAAATGATAGAGCATACTCATATTACTTACGCTTACTTCTGTTCTCTTGCAACGGTTGTCGTTATTGCCCTTTTTTTTTTTTACGTTTTTTTACGCATTTTTGTTTATATATTTAATTTTTATGCAATAACAAAAAACCGTTGAAACAATGATGGTTTACTTTTGTGAATCATGGCGTAATGAGCTTTTTACACCTAAAATGCATTTATTGGAAAGTCATTGTAATGATTTTATTTGAAATTAGGATTTGAGTCTCGATATTTATGGAGAGCAAGGCGCAGAAAATATGCACATTAAACTTAGAATTACAAACAGAATCTTTTTTCTAAATGAAAGAAACGCTACGGCTAAAAAGTATTGTCTAAACAATATTTTTGTCTTTAAAACGTCAAAAATTACCTAGAAGCTTCAAAATTCAGACCAACAATAAAAAAAAAATGTCTTAAAGTTCTTAGATAAATTGCATAAACAAAAATTTAGCAAGAATAAAAAAAAAAAAAATTAGTTTATAGTACAAAAGACAGTGCAATTAACCATTAGGTGCTTAAACAATGTTAGCTGGAGTTACCGTAGATGGAGCGTAAGTAAGTTAATTTAATAAAATAATACTAATTTTTTATTATTACGTAATAAATTTTTCACTGCTTCTTTGAAAGGTTATATTAACAAGTATGGTAGGTCTCTGAAGATTAGTTGAATGTATAAACATGGCCGGAGAGTGTGAATTCCATCTTACGGCACTAGACATAAGACTAATAACCAAAGGTTACCTAGATTGTTGCGGCTGTAATGAAATCAAAAACGTTATTCCTAGTGTCGATTTTATTGACAGTCTTCGCAAAAGAAACAGGAAAGATCTTTACAAACGGTTGGGCCAAAACATTAAAAGAGTTCGAGCGGCTATCAGTAAAAACATCGTGAATAACTTCTTAAATGAACTAGAAGACATTAAAGGATGTTGACTCATCAATGATAGTTAAATGCAATGAAACTAACATGAAGACATATTTACGTCATTGTTGAGCTCATCTCACACAAATTATCACACAAAAAAAGAAACCACCAAACAGTTATATGGAGTTGTTTTCAGAAATTATTTTGAGAAGAACGAAGTTACAGTAAAGTTTTTCAAAAGAAGCTCTAAATCAAAAGGAAATGATAATATATCCAATTATTGATAACAAAATGGACATTCAGTAAATTGATGTCATTTCAATTGTGCAAACATCCAAAGTAAAGAGAAGATGTTATACTTTTCCTCATGAACTAAAGCACTGATTTTAACAGACCTATTTTAAATAATAATTGCAGTCTCTTCCACCCCCCTCCTCTTCTTCAAGATCAAGATTTTGGATAGATCAAATCGAAAAGTCTGAAAATGATATCTTTAATGAAATGTTCGGAAAAATGTTTTTTTATACGGAGATTCTTTTTAAATTAGAAGAATATTTAATGAAATAATAGTATGAGACAATTTGGTCAACGGCGAGTTATCTTCAGCAAAAAAAGTTATTAGAAGTCTTCTTAAAAATATCAAAAATTTAACGTAAAGTTAGAACAAGTTTTACCAATTAAAAGTGAATTTTTTACCTTGAGATAATCCCTCTGTTGATAAAAACGGTAATTGCTAAATCCCTCTGTTGCTAATGAAGAATCTCAGACG
The DNA here is from genome assembly GCF_022113875.1 of Hydra vulgaris. Taxonomy (NCBI): domain Eukaryota; kingdom Metazoa; phylum Cnidaria; class Hydrozoa; order Anthoathecata; family Hydridae; genus Hydra; species Hydra vulgaris. The sequence goes on from NC_061157.1 coordinate 57,171,808, forward strand.
AGAGAAATTATAACAAGAGTTATCAAAAATTAATGAATTTGGTCCAGAAATGGTTGCCTCGATTATAACAGGCAATGTTAGCAAATTGAAGAAAAATTAGAAAATTTTAAAAGAATAATATCCAGGTATTGTTACTAAAATGCGTACACAATCAACTTACTTATAAAAAACATTTGTAGTTTATTAGATTTTCAAGCAAGAAAAAATTTATTACCTCTTTTATTAAAGAGAAAAATACCTGTACAAATACCTGTAAATACACGGCTGGGGCAAGATGAAAACAAATTCAGTCTTATAACCAAGCCCTTTTAAAATATAAAGATAAATAAAAAATTACGTTACATTGTTAAATTATACCTTTTCGTTACATCGCAATGTAATATATGCAAAATATACATAGATACAAATATAAAAAGACTTTTATATTATTATTATTATTATTATTGTTATTATTATTATTATTTTTAACTTTTATTCAATTTTTTTTTTTTTTTTTTTTTTTTTTTTTTTTTTTTTTTTAGTTTACAATGTTAGTCGTGATACAAAATAATATAAGTCGTGATATATAATAATATAAGTCTGATACATATATAATAATATAAGTCGTGATATATAATAATATAAGTCTGATACATAAAAATATTTAAGACTTCTACAAGAAAAGAAAAAAAATGAGTATATATATATATATATATATATATGTATATACAATTCAGCGTACTAACAATATAAGACTAGGTTTCCGAAAGAAGATCAGAAGGATCTTATCACCGGAACCTTAAAAAAAGACATAATGCAAAGATTTAACATAATGCAAATATGCAATATACTAATACAATATAACATAATGCAAATATACAGTATACTAACATTTTAATACTCAATATGCTGAAGATTTGAAAAATACATTTTACATAAATTTTTAGTAGAATTTTAGAATGTTGTCCATACAGAGAATGAAGTTTTTTAATTTAGTTTTAAAAACAGGAAGAGTAGTAGAAGGGTCAAAATTTGGTAATACTATTTTATTCCAAAGATAGGGTGCACGATATGCAATACAGAATTGGTTGAACTTCGTTTTACAAAATGGTTCATTTAGAAAACTACTACTTCTTAATGTGTATTTATTTATTGGTTTTAAAGAAAAAAGGTCATTGAAAACAAATAAAGATAAATCGTTTTTCCACATAAAAGTAAAACATAAAACATTAAATATGTTAAGTTTATAAACATCTAGTACATTCATATAATCAAAAAAATATTTCGAACGTGAAAAGCGATCCGCATAATTAACTACACGGATTGCATGTTTCTGACGGCGATAAAGATGTTGTAATTTACTTTTCTCCGTACTTCCCCAGGCTATGATTGCATAATTTATATAATTATGTATAAATGAATAATAGAGCTGGGTTAAGTTTTTTTTGTTTAGATAATTTCGAGCTTTGTATAAAATGCCAATATTTTTAGAAACTTTGGTGCTTATATGATCAATATGCTTTCTCCAAGTAATATTTTCATCAAGATAAACACCTAAGAATTTTATAACAGTATCTCTTTTTATTATAGTTTCATCAATGTAAATTTGAGGCATATTATTTGTTAAAAATCGTTTTTTTGCGCAGGAGTGAAAAATAATCCATTTTGTTTTGTTAATATTTAAAGTTAATTTATTAGCTTTGAACCAGTTCGAAATGTGTTTGAGTTCTTTGTTTGTAGTTGAAAAGAGTTCATAAATATCAGTATGGGATAAGAAAAGATTAGTATCATCAGCGAACATTATACTTTTCAATTTGGAAGCTTTGTTTAAATCGTTTACATAGATTAAAAATAGTAGTGGTCCGAGAATAGAGCCTTGTGGAACACCACAAGTTATGCTCAGGGGTTCACTTTGATAACCATCATTACTATACACAAGTTGCTTTCGATTTGTTAAATAGCTTTCAAACCATTTTAAAATTTTATTGTTTAAACCATAATATTTAATTTTTTGGATTAAGATGTGGTGATCGACCGTATCAAAAGCTTTTGATAGGTCAATAAAGACACCTAGTGTGTATTGAGATTTTTTAAAAGATTTAGAGATGTTATGTATAAATTGAATGATGGCATGTTCAGTTGAGCTCCCTTTTCTGAAACCATACTGATTGTTATATAATAAATTGTTGTAATTAAAATAATTGTATACTCTATTGAAAATAATTCTTTCTAAAATTTTAGAAAATATAGAAAGAACAGAGATAGGGCGATAATTATTGATATTGGATCTGTCGCCTTCTTTATGGAGAGGGGTAACTCTGGCAAGTTTTAAACGTTCAGGAAAAATACCTTGATGAATAGATGCTCTGAAAATTTTGAAAAGAATATTTTTTAATTGTTCATAGCAATCTATAACAATATTCCCGTTTATTTCATCTGCACCAGGTGCTTTATTCTTTTTTAAAGATTTAAAAGCTTTCTCAAACTCATCAAATGATAGTTCAGCAGATAATTCTTCAGAGGAAATATTTTTATCAAAAGGTAACAAAAAATCATAAAATGAGGTCTGAGTTTTTTGTATTTTACTTGATAAGATTGATCCAATTTCAGTAAAATATTTATTGAATTCATGAGCTATTATTTGTGGCTCATGCAAGCTATTGTTATCGATTTTAAGCATTTGTGGCAAAGAGCTTGAGCATGTTTTTTGTTTTCCTGTAATTTCTTTTAATATTTGCCAAGTGCGTTTTGAGTCATTTTTAGCTTTATTAATTAATTTTGAATAGTAATTTTTTTTAAATTTTTTTCGGATTTTTTCGAATAGATTTTTGTAATCTTTGTAAATTTTTTCGCTATCTGGTGTTTTTGTTTTTAGATATTTTATGTATAGCCTTTGTTTAGTTTTGGATGATTTTTTGAACCCCTTGGTAATCCAGGGATTATCAAAGTGTTTTGTTTTTAATGTAATTGTAACAATTGGAAAATTAGACTCGTAAACAGAGATAAAAGTTTCATAGAATTTTTCATAAAGGTTGTTTGCATTTTCATTAAAATTTAAGTGTTTCCAATGTAATAATGAGAGCTGATTTTTAAAGGCCTCAATGTTATTGAATTATTGTAATAATATTGTTATTGAATTATTGTAATAATATTGAATATAATATACAAGAAATATATAGGAAATCACTTATTTACACGTTTTAAATACACATTTTATAAAATTAATACAATTGTTTTAAATACACATTTTATAAAATTGTTACAATTTTCACATTTACTGAGATTCAGATCAAGAAATAAATATGATCAAGAATGTAAAAAATGTAAATGAAAAAAGGTTTGGTTTAACAACTGTTTGGCTTTGTATAGAAGGCATATATTATTTGGTATTTTATTTTGGATTATACGTATGTGCTTCTTCCACGTTACATTTTTATCTAAAGCTACACCTATAAACGACAAAGAATGCTCTCTCTTGACATAAGAGTGATTTAAAAAATGATTAGGAAGTTTTAAGGGAGTGTCCTCTTTTTCATGAAGACGATGGAAGAAAGTATATTTTGGTTTTTTAATATTTATGGACAACTTGTTTGGTATAAACCATTCGCATAATTTCGCAAGCTCTTTGTTTACTGTTGCAAATAAAACATTATTATCTTTATTAGAATAAAAACGATAGTATCGTAGACAAACAAAATTGATTTTAAGGTATTTAAGATATTTATCGACTAACTCTTTTAGTTTTTTTTGACTGCAGCTTTTGATAATAGGCGAACCGTTTCCAGATTCACAACTCTAGATGTTTGTTGAGCTGAAGTTAAAAGCGTTTATAATTCACACCTTGATAATGACGGCTGGGCTACATTTCTCTTTACATTAGTAACGGGAGCTGATGTAGTGGTTATATCTTTCTTGACTTTGTCATGATCCGTTACATAGGAGGAAAGAAACTCGTTTGAAATAAAAATATTTTTTTTAAATTGATATATCCCTGTAACCTGTAATCCTTTTTCAATACTTTCTTTTTGAAATATTCTATTTTAAGCATTCCCAGTTAATCCAGCAACATCGCATATCTGGATAGGTCTTCCAAGATTATATAACATCCACCCATTCGTAGAAATGCTATAGTAACCTTTAAATATTCTTATTAATTTTTTTTAGAACTATTTTAAGGTTAAATAGTTCTAATCAAAATTAAAAAATAAGTCTACGTATAAAATGATAATACCAAAACAACCGCAAAAATAAAACAACAAAAAAACAATCGCTCTGACAATCGAAGTTCAACAACCTACTTCGTGATCAAACAAATTCTATACTACAAAATCATTTAAAAAAACTCGAATGCATAATGTCATCAAATGTTCTGGAATGAATTTATTAACCAAGTAACGTAATCAAATGTTCAAGCGCTTTTCGCAATGGAATTACACCAACTGTAAATGGATAAATATTTTAATATATTTTTTCCAAAATAATAAATGTATTGTACCTTGGGAATTCCAAAAATACCTTGGGACTTCCAAATAAAACACTCAACCGAACATGCCACTTTAGATCTTGTAAATAGCATGAGTAATTCTTTCGATAAAAAGCAATTTGTATTAGGGACTTTTATAGATTTATCTAAAGCGTTCGACACAGTTAATCACAATATCTTACTTAAAAAAATGGAAAGATAATGTGTTAAAAATATATCCCTTGACTGGTTCAAAAGTTACCTGAGTAGCAGAAAACAATGCGTTGTTACAGATCATAATAAATATTCAGACCTACTAGAAATAAAATGCGGAGTTCCCCAAGGTTCCATTCTGGGTCCCCTTTTATTTCTAATATATATCAACGATCTTCCAAAAGCCCTAAAAAAACTTGATGTAATAATGTTCGCTGATGATACAAATTTATTTTACTCATCGCCGTCTATAAGCGACCTTTACGAATCTATGAACACTGACCTCGAAAACCTCAACATCTGGTTTAAAGTTAATAAATTATCTTTGAATACAGAAAAAACAAAATATATCTTGCTTCACTCCAACCGTCTTAAAAACTTTATACCAGACACTCTACCTTCACTAAAAATTGATAACATAAACATCAAAAGAACTGAAATAACTAAGTTTCTTGGAATAATTATTGACCAGAATATTAATTGGAAAGCCCATATTAATACAATAAACACAAAAATATCAAAAACTATCGGCGTACTCTACAAAGCCAAACCTATGTTTTCCCAAGACAACTTAAAAATTCTCTTCTTTTCTTATGTTCAAAGTTACCTAACATACGCTAATATTGCATGGGGAAGTACCCATAAAACTAAATTAAATTCACTCTACATACATCAGAAACATGCATCAAGATTAATTTATAATAAAGATGAATTCACTCATGCCGACACTTTACTTAAAAATTTGAATGCATTAAATATTTATCAAATAAATATTTACCAAAATATCTTATTCATGATAAAATACAAACTCGGACTTGTTCCGAAATACTTTACTGATAGCTTTTTTCATATCAACGCAAACAAATATATCACACGAGGAACAGGCAACTTCACCCTGCCTTTAAAAAAAAAAAAAATTCTCGCGATTTTCTTTAATATACCGTGGCCCATACTTACATAACAAAATAATACTTCAAAATATGGAACTTAATAAAATAGATAACCTTATTGCTCTGAAAAAAAAAACTAAAACATATCATAATTAACTTAACCAACTTCATCGAAATGTATTAAACAATTTGTGAAAAATAGTAATAATAAAAAGCCCTACTACTTCTACTTTGTAGTAGATACCAAAATACTTATGTAGATACCAAAATACTTATTTGTTGAACTAGTTCATTAAAGTTTATTTTATGTTTTAAAGGTTCTTGATGAAAAGACTATTTTAGTTTTCTGCGAGTTTCCTTACAACAAAGAAAAATATTTTTTAAGAATAATTTTATATATATATATTCAACAACGTCCACAACCAAGTCCCTAGTAGTCCTGTGGTACGACGGACTTGCATATATTTTTTAAATGCATGGGTTAATAGCCAGCACTTTATATTATAAACAACGAATAGTTACCTTATTTTGTACACTGTACAACTAAACAGAATTTTGAATTTCTTTTGTCTTGTAAAAATTTTAATGGTACAAAAATTGTTTAATTGTACGTTTTGTACTTATATGTAAAAATATGTAATTTTGTTTAATTAGGCGAAAAGTATGCGGATATTTGAACACTTCACGTAAAGTAACGAACTATAAATATCGTTAGTCTTCACACTATTTAATAAAAGCTATTTCAAATATAATTCTTATTTTTTTATTTTTGACATCGAATTCAGTTTATTTTGATATTATTCATGTATTACTTCTACTCTTGTAGAATTTTTTCGAGCAATTTGCAATTGCCATAAAAAATCGTTTACTGTTTTTATGTTTTCTTTTAATTTTGTATGCATTTTTTTTTTTTTTTAAATAGTTTTTTTAATTTTATGAATTATAGTTTTTAGAATTTGTTGCCATTTTTATGGGTTCTTTTTTTATGAACTTTTTTTTAAGCGCTGTTTTTTTCTTTTTTTGTTTTTGTTTTTGAACATATATTTATTTTTAACTGGGCTTTTAAATAGTTTGTCAAATGTTATTTTTATTACTAGAAGGCGGTTTGTAAATAAAGTACGCATTTGAGTTTTTGCAAGTGTTGTTTATGACCTCAATCAAAAAAAAAAAACTTTAAAGTTGTGCGTCAAATGTCTTTACGCAGTTGGCAATCTTTTGTTTCAAAATTTATATCATACATATGCTTTACTTTGTTTATTACTTAACTTGCCCCACTCGTTGTACGTTCTACATATTTTCAGTCAATAAGTGTGATGAAAATAAATGATGTATGTACGATGTCGATGTATGTACACTCCTTACATGTTCTACCTTTTTGTCAGCTGATTTATGAAAAATGAAGGATTAAGGTTTTGCTTGTATATAATATATATCTATAAAATATTTATATTAAAAAACAACTCAAGGGTGGATTTCTGAATAGATAAAACGCGTTTTGTTTTTTGGTCATATGTTTTAGAATTTTCTGCATTTTGATATATATACATTTTCTTCTTCTTCTTCTTTTTCTTCTCAGTTACGTTTTCTTTGTACTATTTTTAGTACATTACTTTTCTTTTCCTTCCTTACTATCTTTTTTCTTTTCGAACTATCATATTTTCTTTTCCTTCCTTACTATCTTTTTCTTTTTCGAACTATCATATTACTATAAATTTACCTTCTACTATACTACTATATTTTATCGACTCGAAAAGTAACTTAGTATAAATTGTATAATTATTAATTATTCATATATCTACATTTATACAAATATATACCTGTTTATATATTAAATCTAATTATTATAGTTAAAGGATTTTAACATATTTTTAATTTTATATATAAATTTTTAAACGAGTTTTCATTACATATATATATTTTTTTGATTTTTTCTTTTTTTAAGTTTTTTGAGTATCGGTAGTTACTTTTCAAGTATAAATAGTTTCAAGTATCGATTAATAGTATCAATAGTTTCAAGTATCGATTAATAGTGTCAATAGTTTCAAGTATCGATTAATAGTATCAAGAATCGAGAAGGTTGCGTTTGATCCTGACTTTTTTCTTCAATCTGTTGTTTGTTTTCGGATTAATTTTCATTGCGACAAGCTTAATTTTTGCGCTTAGACAAATTACCGTAGAATCAATTACTTATTATTAGTAATTAGATAAAGATAAATTTATTATCATATATAAATATTATCGATGATTCTTCTAATTGCCATTCCATAATAATTCTGTATTGAGTCAATAAATTCATTTTGTTAATTTTGCTTTTCGTAAAATTGGATTTTTGGTAACCTTGTAAGACACAAGGTCTCTCAGCCAAGTCCCAAAGCGCTTTTATGCGTATTCAAAGCACTCAGGCTTTATTAATAATATATTATGTAGCTTAAAATGGTTTGATTTGACAACATTAAATGAAGAAGTTTCTCATTATATTTAATAAACACTTTTTGTATATAAAATTGCAATTGTGATTAAACCAAATATTGCTTCAGTCACAAACCGTCAAACTGAACACAAGTGTATATTAACACAAGTAAACTGAACACTCAATATATATTTTCAGCTATCTTTAGTTTTAAACGTTTCACTTTTCATACTACTGTCTGCACTTCTTTAGGCAATTGTTGCTTTTTTGTTAAGTTGCTAGAAAGAGAAAGACGATAAATATTTTATTAATACTAAACAATAAATGTTTCGACTAACATTAATCATCTTCAGTTAAAATAAAATATTCGAAATTTGTTAAAATACTTATAAAGGTGTTAAAAAAAAACATTGCAAAATGTAACTATTCTTGTACAAAGTAATAATAATATAATTTCAAAAATTACAATAAAATCAATTAAAAAGTTTATCATGTCATACTAAAGAAATAGGAAATAACAAAAGTATAGGTTAAAAAGATACACAGTATGTATACAATGTAGTAGCTAAACAGAAAGTGTCATTTGGACATGGTTAAGCTGTTTAACCTGTTATTATACCAGGTTTTAACCATTCTATGAACATTTTTTCTTTAAGTTTTAACTCGAGTTTGTTACATGCCGAATCTAAAACAGAAAAATACTTATCACTTATTTGCTTAAAACAAGTTTCATTAGCATGGAGATGCTTAAAGATATGAGACTATTTGTCCCTTTTTGTAATGTTCAGATATCCGTGTCTTGAGATGGAAAATAGTTTTGTCTATATAACCTCCTGCACATACGAATTTATTGACCACGAACGATTTGAACTCTAAAGAAATAGGATCTTTAGATTAGACAAAACTGCAAACTTTTCATTGAAAGAAAGTTTGACATGGTCATTTTGAATAATGAAATATGTAGCAATAAAGGAAAAGTGAACATTGATTTTCCAAGTGATTGCAAGTGGCAACAATGTCACAAAAGTGCGACAATCTCTTGAGGATGACACTCTGACTGCCCTATGTTTTTTTTAGGCATATTTTGAAAAAAGCGAGAAATGAAAAAGTCGATAATTTTGGTGTAAAATAAAAATTGAATCAATGAAATATTTACTATTCTCTTTAGATTTTAATCATATTATGATTAATTAAAAAAAAATTTAATACCGATATTGAAATTATTCACTACCGAAATACCGGTGCTGAAAAATGATATCGGTTTTAAATGTACTAAGCTTTTGCATATATATTTTGCTGCTAGCATATCTACCAATTAGTCTATGTATATATTTTTTTCTGCTAGCGTTCATACAATCATCCTTTGTAAATATATTTTACTGCTAGCATCCTTACACATCAGCTTTTTTATTTATATTTTGCTGCTAGTATCCCAATCAATAAGCCTTTGTATATATATATATATATATATTATTGCTAATACTCTACCAACCAGCGTAGTGACGTAGTGTAGCGTATTGACCATTTCATAAATGCTTATTATTATTATGTATTTTGCCCTAAAGAAAAATGACAAAATTAGAAGTATAAAAGTTAAATAATTACACGGTTGGGGCAAGAAGAAAACAAGTTCAGTCTTATCGCCTAACCCCTAAATTATAATTTACTCTTATGAAAGTTCGTATTTGTGTAAGTGTTTGCAAGATTGTTTGGGGCACGTACGCTCGTTTGCCTTTAAAAATGCTCCCCATTTCTATCACGTTTAACGTCGTCATTAACAAATATAACACGCAGTTTTTAATAAATTTATGGTTTCAACTTAATTTTTCTTCTACTTTTTTAAAACTCTATAAGAAAAGGTTATTTTACTATAAATTTATTTCTTTATTGGCTTTTTTTAAAATAATTTTTACTAGCAGCTATACTATTTCTGGTATCAAAAGATATTACCATAGATTGTAGGTAGAACTAAAAGCGAAATACTTTTTGTGGTAAATAATATTTACGCATTACAACTAATTGCAATAAAAATATAAGCCCAAACGTATTGAAGAAATTCTATAAAGCAGTGAATACAATAAAAAAAGTTAAAAGTAGTCGCAAAAAAATTGGTTTGTCGCCATACAAGAAGTCTTTTAAATACAGTTTGTTTATAAAAACTATTTTTAAGTAAATGTAGTTTTTTTTTTTTTTAAAAAAAAGTGTTTTACTTTTAAAATTCATTTTATGTTGCATGAAGAAATTTGTACAAACAATGTTCTTAGAAAAATACATTTAAAAAAACCATTCAAAGAAAAAAACGACAACAAAAGAAATACACATTGTTTACTTAAAAATAATTTTTTTAAACATGATGTTTCCGAGAGATATCCTCTGATACGGCGTTAGCTAAAATATTTTTGCTTTAAAAAATGTGCATTTTTTTTATATGCCAAAAATATGCATTTAATCTCACTGGCGCTCACCGTGCTACAGTTATCACCATGCCGCTTCTATTACACCATGCCGCTTCTATTACACCATGTCGCTTCTATTACACCATGCCGCTTCTATTATAAGGGCCGCTTCTATTATAAGGGCCGCTTCTATTATAAGGGCCGCTTCTATTATAAGGGTCGTAAGAACAAGAGCAATTATCTATTATTGTAATCTGATAGGCGGTTATTGAAAATTGAAAAATTTCAATAACTGCCTATAATTTAAATAAATTGAAAATTGAATATTGAAAAGTTTTTTAACTTTCATAGAGCATGTTTAAATCTTTAAATTAAATTTTCTCTATGTATCCAATATTTGTGTTTTTATTAAAAAAATTGCTTTTATTAATAATACAATGTAGTGCACAAAATTGGCGCAAGACAAAAGTATTATTTATTTAAAAATACTTAATTCAAAATCTTATAAACATTATTTACATTATACATGAAATAAAATAAATAAAATACCACATATACTATATTTGTATTTTTCACAATTTTTTCTTGTAACTTGTCGAAGGTTGTTTAATATTATAATTTTCTTGTAACTTGTTGCTGGTTGTTTAATTTTACATAATGAATAACAAAATACAATTGTAACATAACGATGTTCTTACATGAGCTTTTTCAAGTTTATCAACAAAATACAACTCGCTATTATGGGAATCACTTTGATTAACACTAAAGCATTGAGCACATAACTTCATTCGAATATTTATATGACCAATGCATTGCCAATACTGACCATGAAAGTTTGATAAAGCATTAAATTCTTTAAGCTTGTTTTTAAAGTTTTTTAATTCGATGTAATGCTTTTCGTCAATAATAACTGGTGTTTTTGTTTGTGTTGCAATTCGATGAAAGTTTGATCTATGTGTCGGTTTGGAAATGCGGATAAACAAGTTTTCAAATGCGGCTTGGTTCAAAATTCTTCTCAAATAACTTGTGGATCTGGTCTTACTTTTTTTACTTTGATAAGTCCTCATTTTTTTAACTTGAGGTAAGTAAGTAAATTTATATTCTATTAAAAGATTCTCTTTTAATTTCATAGTATACAAAACAAACACTAGATATCAATCTTTACTTTTTATTGTGCGTAATTAATAACTCCTCTCTAATATCGAAAAATGTTTAAATCTGTTTATTGTTTGTTTTAATAGTTTATCTCGTTACTACGAGAGCTTTTTTTTTTTTTTGTTATTACAAGTGCCAATATTTTTCTTCATATAACGTAAGTATTAAAATGCAATCTTATTGTATGAACCCAGTTGGGTCTTGACAGAATAGTTAAGACAGTATACGTACATTCTATTCTCGACCGAGATTAGAATTTATTCGCAATCTGAATCATAACATCTAATAAACGTTTTTTTTAACTTGCCCCTAGTTCTCTTTTCGTTTTTAGAATGTCTTTCAAAAAATATTAATTTAATACAAGGACGAAAAAACATTTTTTATATCGTTCTTCTTCTCCATCAGGCTTAACCTACCATCTACTTGCATACCTCCTATCGCCTTCTTACAACTTTCTCACTGTGCCATCGCACATCTTACAACTTTACAACTTCAAGCTAATTAAAAATATTTTAAATACTTAAGTAAATACCTCCATAATGTTAAAACAAGTACTTAAAATTTACTTGCAGAAATAGCTCCATAAACAAATATCATTCGATCTATAAAATGTAAAATTATAAATTGAAATGATACAAAAGACTTTGTATATTGTATAAAATTTTTTTTTTGTTCTGTATAAATAAAACAATAGCTAAATTGGTAACTAGGTAACTACTCTAAATTGGTATGTAGGTAACTACTCTATATAAATATTAAATTGGTATGTAGGTAACTACTCTATATAAATATTAAATTGGTATGTAGGTAACTACTCTATATAAATATTAAATTGGTATGTAGGTAACTACTCTATATAAATATTAAATTGGTAACTAGGTAACTACTCTATATAAATATTAAATTGGTAACTAGGTAACTACTCTATATAAATGTTAAATTGGTATGTAGGTAACTACTCTATATAAATATTAAATTGGTATGTAGGTAACTACTCTATATAAATATTAAATTGGTATGTAGGTAACTACTCTATATAAATATTAAATGTTTAAAAATAGTTGTTTCATTCAGATTTAAAGACACGTAGCTTATACTTATATTCGCTGTTAGATGTTGCACTTGAGATGTCACATTTAACTTTTTTCGTTTCGTGGCGCTTTTATGGCATTTTGACTGGTATAACAGCTGATTCTGTTCAGGAAAGATTTCTCTTTCTGGGGTTAATGTTATAAAACTGTTTACCGGCGTAAAATGCTACCAGCGTAAACGATTTTTGTCAATGTTATAAAACATTTTCAAAAATTACCAACGATGGCCATTTACTGCCAAAACGTTTACCGTCGAAAAATGTTTTGGACATACGGAAACTTTTGTTCAAAATCCAAAGATATTAATATTTACTTGTAGAAATATGTGGTTCAGAATGTTTTTGAATCTTTCAAAAACATTCTGAAAACTCAAAAACACTTTATTTTTGATAACCTTTTATGTCTTAAAAATATTATTGATCCGGACAATAAATTTCTAAAAATAAATTCATGGCATAGATTTTATAACATTGAATTAAAAAAGATTGTACGGCTCTAAGTTTGCGACTGTAAAAATTCCCAGAGTAACATTTCTGCTGGTAGCATTTTACGCCGGTAAAAGTTTTATATCATCGACCCCTGGTGGAACATACAATTTCTTTTTGCGATTTAATATTGAAGATCCAAGGTCTGCACGATTGTAATTCAAATGATTAATAAATGCTCTAGAAATAAGACATAGATCAACAGATAACCAATTCTGCTGTGGCAGGCACAGTGGCAGGCACAAATTCCACACTTAGCAAAACCTGATATTAAATTTTCACTAGAAGTGTCTTTTATTAGTTTCAGCACTTTTTTTAGAAGTAATGGAAATTGTCGTTTTGGAAGTGTTTTGGATTTTTTTTACCTGCAGGTGATTCTTTCCACAAAGTCAAAACAGTTTTCCGCTTAGACTATTAGAAGTTAACTTTTCAAGATATTTATTAATAAATTCTTAAACTAGAGAATCTAAATCAAGCTGTTGAAGTAGTCTATTTTCTATGCATAACAGCGACAGGGCGTTTAAACGTTCTTGGTCCATGATTGATCTTACACCATTATCAATGAGTTTTAGGTAAGAGAATGAACGTTTTCCGCTGCAAATGTTCACCATTAACATAGATACATGTGTAGTGTAATTCAAACATTTGGAAAAGCAGCCACGAGCCTATGTTTACAAATAAATATCAACATCTGCATATCTCTACTTTTTCTTATACAAATTTTGTTTTCAGTTGACGCGGTTTCTTTATTAAACTGTTTGAACAAAGCAATAAATTGAACTGAGGCTCAAGGTCTTCATGGTATATTTTAACTAAATGCACGGCTTTGGCTCGCAAATCATAAGATTTTAAAGTATTAACTTGAGACAAAAAATCAAATCTATCATTAATAACTCTATATGCAGAGATTCTTTGATTCAAAGCTGATAAAAGGTTGTAAATAGTTGGAAGAAATGTGCGTGTTTAAAACTTTTTCGAAGGCGTCAAATCAACGTCAGCATCATCTGCTTCTGCATCACGATAGTCCCATCTTCTGTTTCTCCTAATTTTTCTTTTATGCTCTTGTTGATACCATTGTTTTGATCATATTTTACATTTCTGCTCTATTTCACTGAATTGAGAACGAAGTTCTTGAACAAACGTTTTTAAGGATTGCAACATCATTGTAGCCGTATTCAAGTCTAGTTTTTAATCTTGAAGACATTTGTTTGTTTTGTCAAATCTTTCTAAAACCATTGACCATATCTGAATTATTAGTCCAGTCTCTAAATTATTCATACTTGCGTTAAGCCCTTTTGCTTCCAATTACGTATCAGATTTTTCAGTAATTGGTTCAGACACACTGACAAGAATTTGTTGAATTGTTTTATATCCTTTCTGCATTGCATCAACTGCATCGTGACGAGCAGACCAACGTGTATCCGAAAGTCGTTTCAATGTAGGTATTCGTAAAGGAGTAATGTCAGTTAAAAGTAAATTTCATTGGTGTGTTGAAGCAGAGAAAAACACAAACAGCTTTTGAACGAAATTAAAAAAATAAACTGCAACGGAATTGCTGTCGATCGCGTTTTAACAAACAAGATTTAGAGAATGTCCACACCATGTAATATATTCAGCTAAACATTGTATTTTTCAGTCATATTTGATGTATTACCATACGATTGTTCTCTACAATTTTTAATGCTTATGCCATTCTTTTCTAAAAGTGCAAGTAGGATTTTTACCATGCTCTCACTTGTATGCTTATTTACCAAAATATATTTTATTTAACCTTCAACAGGTCCGCTTGCTATTACATATCGAACTATCAATGGTAACTGGTCTGATTGCAAAACATCCGGTGTTAAGTCAACTGAGACAGAATAGTATTTTGCATCTTTTATTTCTTGTATGATCAGCCTCATGATCTTGTATGACTAGCCTCATTAACTGATCACTAATAATTCAAATAAATTCATCATATATTGTTAATAAAAAATATTAAATGTAGTCTCTACCATGTTAGTGCGTTGTTGAATGTGTTTTACAAGAAATGGATCATACTCCGCAAGTAACTCTAAACATCCTAAATAATTTCCATTGTTCACAGATCCAATAATTTTGTTCACGAAAAGCAAGACCTATCGCCGAGAATAATTTGATTACACTTAAAATCCGTTGGAGAAGTTGACGCCATTAGTTCTTTTCAGATATGAGCTGTTCTACAAGACTTATTTCTATTCACTTACCTGTAGTTTTTATATAAGTAACTTTTTCAATACTATTTCTGTGCAAATTACTGACTTCAATGCGAATTAAATCCCTGACTGCATTCGTCAATTGCAATAACCACAAGTTGCTAACAACGGCGTTTCTTCGTCTTTTGCGAATAGTTTACAATTAGCACAGAATATCTTACCAGTTTTTAGAAAATAGCAAAGCCAATCACGCTAAACTTTCTCACTGTTTAATTACTCTCGAAAAAAAAAAGTTTCAACAACATTGTTTAAACGTATCACTTGAATATATACCTTCCGACGAGCTTTCGAATCGCTTTGCATGTGTTGACAACTAGCAATTCCTTTGAAACAGAAATAATCGCGCAAAACATCAATAACTTTCCACATTCCTACATCACCAGGAAACTTTGTATTTACATTTGCAAGTTTGTCACATTGTATTTTCACTTTAACCTCTCCTGCTAGACCTTCTACTAGAACTGGTTCATCTTGAAATTCTTGTTCACGATTTAGTTGCTGTTGAGATATCTAATATCTTTATACCTACGACTTGGTCATGATCATCAATTTGATAAATTTCGGTTGCATTTGCGCTACTTGTACCAAGTTCAATATTCGATTCAGGCTTGCGAACAGTCTGTACTAAATTTTTTTTTTTATTGAATCGGATATAAAAGAATTAAAACGAGAAAAAAACAATTTTTGCAACTAAGTAAAATATATTCTTGAAGTATCTAGGTTTCCGGTTGTTAAACATCTGATAGATAAACATTTTTTCACAGTGTTTAGATGTTTGATAGTTAAACATTTAGTATGCGAGGACGCGAGTTTAAATATCCGATTGTTGATAATTTAGCGTTTTTGCCTTTTTGACGTTTTTTAATATAAGCTTTTTTATATGTTGATATTTTTTTTTAGGAGTGAAACTTTTTTTTATAATTGTTTACCTTTTTCTCAGAGAGCCTATTTTTTGTGGTGGGCCTGTGGCTATAGCCTCCACAGCCTCTCCCTTAATACGGCCCTGGTGACACTATTAAACCATTCATGTTTTGTGAGATTATACCTAGTTCCATTTGACTGTTTCTGTCCGCGTTGACCGCAGATTTTCTAAGTTTTAGTTAACGTAAAGTGGATTATATTTTGTACATCCCGCAGCGTTGCCACAAAACATGGCTGAAATATTGAACTTTGATAAGTTTATTACTCTTTCAGGGTATCTACAGCCTCTACAAGATAAATTTTTTTTGCGACATAGATTATCACTTAGGTTTGTTTCGTCATAATTGTATATATTTTCTGCTGGCACATTTGTAACAACTTGGGTAAGGTTTTAAATAAACTCACTCTCGGTTTTTTTGTTAATAGGAACCCGATGGCGTTTTATATTGGTTGCCAAACGCAAAGTGAGCATAGGATGTCTTTTTATAAATAATATACTCCTTTCTAGTCCAGGAAATTTATTTCTAAACTTTGTTATAGTTTTTTTTTAGGGAAGAGAGGTAATCTTTCTCAATAAACCTAAAATCCAATTTATTCACAGAGAATCTAAGCTCAAACACCGCCAAGATGTGGGAAACAAAAGCAGATTCTTCCAAAGCAGTAAATTGTTGGATGTCTTGGGTTTTAATTGTTTATTGGGTCGGATGTCTTGGGATTTGCTTTATTTTATTTTGGATGTTAATTCTACATAAGCCAAAATGTTTAGATGCTACTCACTGACTCATTCGGTCTTCATTAATACCAGATAGGAACTGTTGGAGCTTTTTTTGAGAATAAAAATTTCTTTGCAATATCAAATTGCTTGCCAAAAAAAATAAATTTTTTCCAAATTTATTTCCAAGCATTTATTTATATTTGTTGTTTACCAAAAACGAATGAAGTGCAATTTGTCTCTATGTCGTCCATCAAAATGCAACTATCAAGTTTTGTCAAAATTTGAGCGTAAAACTTTGTGCTTGTGTTTTAGAAGTGGAATTTTGTTTCTTAGAACAACTTGAGTAAATTGTTTGAAATTTTCTTTACTAAAAAAAATCAAAGTATTTTTAGCTCTTCCTCTGTATGGCAAACCTGGGTTCAAACCTGGGTTCAAACCTGGGTTCAAACCTGGGTTCAAACCTGGGTTCAAACCTGGGTTCAAACTTGGGTTCAAACCTGGGTTAGAAAACCTGGGTTTCATTCAAATGAACGAGGTTTTCTAACCCTTCCAATAGTAGACAACGCAATTTCAGCAGCTTATGAGACTTTTTTTTAGGTTCATGATAGACTTTTATCATGAATATGCAAGATTTATTTTAGTTGTTTTAGTGATATTTTAGTAAATTTATAATTTAAACTTCTTTTGATTCTGTAACTCCTGTTATATGGGCGAGACATCACATCATTTTAAATTTTGAATATATGAACACTATAAGAGGGAAAAAACTAAAACATATTTAAACGCCTTCATTCCAATGAAACATGCTTTTCTAAATTTAGTAAGGAATGTTTTTCAATTCCAGATGAAGCTGTTACTAAAAGAAACATTAAAAATAAGGACATTTTGTTCATAGAGTGACAAAACCCAAATATGAAAAATATCAATCAGAGTGTGTGATTATTTGTTTTGAAAAATGTCTGTAAATAAAAAAAAATAAAATTATAGAAAAAATTTTTTCATTGAAAATATGTTTAATAATTTTAATTAACTTTAAAAACTTTAGTTATGTTGAAACCAGAAAGCTACAGGAAAAACTTAAATAGTTAATAATATAAAATCAAATTCTATTATTTTAGTTTTTGCTGATGAAACAAGCAACATATACAATATTTCCCCAGGTAATCATCATAAAATAGCGTACGATATTATTTCTAATAATTGCGAAAAAATCTGGAAAATGCAATTAATTTAAAATACTAAACAAAACATTACTTATCAAGTTAGATGCTAGAGTTGCATAAGTTGCAACAGCACAAGCATTTATTACACTAAAAGACCATAAGCATAGGTGTCAAGTTTTAAAAACGGGTATGAGAGAGACTTTATGATATTGACCAACCTATATATCTTTACCAAAAAAAAAAAAAAGACACATTCTTCATGGCTCATCTTCATTCTTCGTAAAAATACTTCTAAAACACAAATCAGACAAGTAAAAATACAAATCAAATCAGACCAAAAAACCATTTGAAAAATGAAAAAAGTAGAAATTTAGTCGGTTATAACCTGTTAATAAAAAAAAGGAAGTTTCCTAAATCTTTTGTAAATGCAAATAGGAGATGAATTGTTCTTCAAAATTCGGGAAACTCCCGCCAAATGGGGGAGACTTGACTGGTTTGCATAAGCCAAATTTTCAAAATAAACTCTTTTTTATGCTACTAGTTTTTTTTAAAAATTGAGCTAGGGCACGTTAGTAAAATTAAATTGAACAAAATGCACAACTATTCTTTAAATTTAATAGTTTTTCTGTTAAAAACTTTTGTGCAATTTGTTAGTAGTTGTTAGTAGGAGGAAAATGTTTATCTATTAATTTTAAAAACGCTTTTCCAATATTTCTTGAAACATTTTTTCTGTACAAAAATTTTTGTGGGACCCAATTATGTTTAAACTTATTTACTTATTTATTTATTTTTTTTGCATTTTTTTGTTTCAAATTTTAGATTGAAATTTTTGAATCCGCAATAAAAAATGTTATTTACAATATCATTGTTTCTTCAAAAAAACACCCGGATGAACAATATATTGGCTTCACCGAAGGCAAATGAAAAAAACCTTACGCCAACCACTATTTGAATTTTATTTGATATAATTTTGGTTTTATTTAGAAGTTTCCCAGGTTTTGAATACAATATGATTTCAAATCACTCATATAGACATAGTGAGCATTTTTTGGAAATATTTTAGTAATGAGATACAGACTTCAGAATAAACCATGTGAATATAGAGGTTTTGTTCAGATTGTTTTTTAAAATACCAGACGTGTTTTGATAAGGTGGTGAACTTTTTGTATTTAACATTATTGAATGATGATCTGTGATTGTTATATCTGGTTTTCAATTCACCTTCCGTTAATCAAATATAAACTTTGTTGGGTTTTAGCTGCGATGATGCATTTTTATATAATGTTTGTAGATTTGCACTTTCCATTAAGGGGGCGTTTGCTTTATTTCGACAATTGCATTTTGGGTCATTATTTTCAATTCTTGGGAAAATAATTTTTTTGTTGTGGTTTTTTATAGATTTTTTTATATTTATAGTGCAGTTGTAACAACATTTGTGGAGACGTTTTTTTTTAAATGAGAGTTTGAACCATATCACATTGCGTTTACGATTTTTTTAGGGTGTTTTTGTGTGTTTTGATCTGATATTTGAATGGGTTAATTCAGAAACACTATAAGTCATTTTTGGAAAAAGTTAAGCGCTGAATTGTTTTATCTGAGGGTAGATACAAGTTTCCCTAAAAAATTATATTAGTCAGGGCTTTCAGTATGCCTTAGATTTCCAGCTTGAGTTACACTTGATTTCAGAAACACCTTAAATTAATGACTTGTGGTGTTTCTCATTGGAACAGCTAACGCAGTCAATCTAGAATCATAAATTATCTCATATAGAAGTTTCAATAATTTTTACACAACCAATATCCTTTCGGATAACCGTTTGTATTATTTGTTTTGTATAATCATTAATAATTGCAACACAAGCAATTCCCTTTGGACA
The DNA here is from genome assembly GCF_022113875.1 of Hydra vulgaris. Lineage (NCBI taxonomy): Eukaryota > Metazoa > Cnidaria > Hydrozoa > Anthoathecata > Hydridae > Hydra > Hydra vulgaris. The sequence goes on from NC_061157.1 coordinate 57,191,801, forward strand.
ATCAGTTGTAAAAATATCTTTAGAACTCTAATAATGATTGCAAAAAAATCCTCTTGCAGGTTAATTCAAAACAAAGAATTCTTATATGAATGGAAAAAAAGCCGTTGCCGTAAGTTTAATATAACTGAATAGTTACAGTAAATCAAGTTGTGTTTTTATCTTTGTACTGATGTCTTGCGCTTTACTAGTTTACACTGACTGATTTATGAGCTTTTCAGATTTTAACTGATTTAATAATGGAATCTTATGACAACATCCATATACCAAAATATATATATATATATATATATATATAGCATTAGTAAACACATGTCTATCTACAAAAGTGAAATAACAAAAAAAGCGTTAACGGAAGCCCCTACTCAAACTTCGCTTGGAAGGATTCACCTGAAAGAAAACCTGGAGGAGATTGCAAGTAACTTAAAATGTAACTTTTTTTGGATGTATTTATTGCGTCAATTTTCACTAACACCTACATATTTTGTTAATGTATTTGAGATAAAGCAATGATAATTTAAAACTGGATGAACGTAAAATACTTATATAATACAATATTCGCTAAGAGCTTTTTACCGTTACTTATTTAACAGACACGTAATATTTTTATTTTAAAAAATTTTATTATTAGGCTCACCCTAACGGCTGATCCTTTTGATAAAATATATAAAAAGTTAACTTTGTTTGCTTGTGTATGAATTTCTTCGTTATCGAAGTAATTCAGGAAATGCTAAACTTGAAAGTCATTAACATGGTAAAAGAGCACATAACCTCTTATCCAACAAAAATAACTCATTATAGTAATGTATTGAAAAACATTTTCTCAATGAAAAACTTTCTGTATATAACATACACAAGGCGTTTCAACAAAACATCCTGGAGTCGATGTAAATTGCCAACTTTATTTGAAAATATTTAAGCAGCAATTTTTGTTGAGGTTTAGATTACCTCAAGTTGACACATGTTGCACATGTATGAATTACAGGTAAAAATTAAAAGTAAATATTTAAATGATATGTTAAGACTGCTGCAGCTGTTGAGAAATTGGTTCATATTTGCAGAGCCAAAATGTTTTCCAGGAAAAAAACAAAACAGAAGTTGCACAAAAATTTCAAGATGAAATAGGATTTGTTTAGATTATATGCAAATTTACTACTTCCTTGCATACCAGTTCAAGAGACTTTTTACCTTAGGCAGCTAATCGTTAGTGTTTTCTGCGTGCACAACTTTTCAAGATAATGTCGTATTATTTTTGTATCATGAAGGGGTTGGTGCAATATATATATATATATATATATATATATATATATATATATATATATATATATATATATATATATATATATATATATATATATATATATATATATATATATATATATATATATATATATATATATATATATACGAGTAATTTGAAATGTATTCTACATTTCTACAATACTGATGTGGAATCTATAATAATATAAACTCTGAATTATAAAAAAATTATAGCGCAAAAAAATAAATTTATTAATCGATGGTAAAAATTATAGCTAAAAAACTTATAAAAAATATAGTTAATAATATTGGTAAATTAGGTGTTACGCACTCTAAAAATAAAACTCACAGTTATATTTAAAAAAAGTTTTTAAAAATTTTGGAACCTAGACTTTATATTAAAAACAACAAAATAGAGATTTGTGTCCATTATGAAAGAAGCCATCATCTGTTTTAAGTTTGTTTATATGTTATATGAGATTTAATTTTAAAAGCGGCTCTTAATTTGCCTAACTGATGGTCTTTTGGGAGTCTCCGCGTTTTTGTTTTTTTTTAACTATTACGTGTATATTTGTTTATTTTTTTTTAAATCTGCATGCAAGGCGACTTGAGTAACATGAAAAGATTTATAGCACGCCCTATACGCCACTGATGAAAAGATTTATAGCAATTTTTTGCAGTTTTAGCAAAAAATCTCTGTACAAATAAATATTCACAAAAAATTAAATATTGAGCAACAAAAATTTGTAGATGAACTAAAAAATTAATTTTATAAAGAAGAGTTACTTGAAATTAAGCGAAACAACACAAGAAACAAAATCAAAGTGCAATCTGATTGAGTTAAAAAACAAACAAAAAGCGTGGATATAAGATTTTGATATAAAAAACTTCACAAGAAATCGTTTATGAGGGCACTCATTAAAATATACACAATGTATCAAAAATAACACTACGTCATTTTTTTCAAAAAAAATGAAATAGATTACTAACTGAAGTACTATCTGCTAAGAAAATTAACAATAAAACTTTTTTTATTAATCAGCAAATGTAAAATTTTTTATTGCGTATATCAAATCTTTATCCTGTTGTCCAGTATTTACTGTTACTGTTATTTCTATGCTCTAAAATGTCTTTGCTGATCAAACCCGCGGTGAAACCAAGTTTTTGTTGACCAAAGCCTTTAAATAATCATGTTCACTATTCATTTATAAATGTTTATCCAAATATCTAAATTGCAATTTTTTTAATTTTTCAAACATTTATTACCTGGAATTAAAGAAAAGCAATAAAATACTTTTACTTTAGAAATTAATCAAATAATAGGAATTTTGAATTCTGCTTTTCCGATACCTTTAAGTAAATGACGCATCTCCATGACTACTTAAGGTAGATAGCGCAGCTGTTTGACTTCTTTCCGTAAAAGGTGCAACAACCGAACTTTTGAAGATCTTCCGATATTCGCTTTGCAATGTTTCACGGTACTCTTTATACATTAGACAATATATTACGGGGTTTAGAATTGTTGATGATTTCGCAAACAAAGCAGAGTATGTTAATAGACCTGTTGGTAAACTACTTCTAAGAGAAGAAAAAATTACGCATATAGTATACGGAGTCCAAACAATAAAAAACGATGAAACAATGAGACTAATAGAAATAAAATCTTGTCTTTCCAATTTATAAGTTTCTTTGGTAATACTTGCCTCTCTACCTGAAATATGTTTGCACAATTTGAGCATTTTGGAAAGCTCAAAATGTACCCTCAAACTGCAGAATATAATAATTACCAAAGGTATAAAGTAACAGAACACCATTAATGAATACAAATAGCTACGTTTATTATTGTCTTCAGGGTTCAGATTAATCGAGCACCGATGTGTGTCTTCTTTTTCTCGTATTATCTCATTCCAGCCCAATAAAGGAGTTACTGACCAAAAAAATCCATAAATCCAACAAAATAGAATAAAAAGTAATGCCTCCCTTCTAGAATCTAAAAAGAATTTCTGTATTTTTAGTGGGTATACAATTGATAAAAAACGGTATACACACAAACAAACCAAATGGGAGATTGCAGTCAAAGCAAGGTACATTACAATAAAACCGTTTGCTTTACACAAATATTCATTTTGCAAAGGACTGTTTAAGTTAGAGAAGCCATAAAGCTCAACTGGAAAACCTAAAGTGCATTGTACACCGTCACATATAGCAAGGCTCATCAAAATTATATCTCTCATTCCCTTGGATTTTCTTTTTAAAAATATTGCTAAGACAACGGTAGCATTCAGTACGACAGAAAAACCACATAAAAATGATAAAAGTATAATAACTGACGCCATTGATAACTATAATATTCAGAATAATAAATACCGTAATAAAAAAAAAAATTGGATTATTTGTTATTTATACTACAAACATATCCATTAAAAAAGTACAAACATTTAAGGGCTAACATAACTTTTTTAGGTCAACACAGATTGTAGAGTCAATTGTGTCGACACTAGATTATTTATAATTAATTATTTTTTTCACATTTTAATAATTTAAAAATTATTTAGTAAAAGCTAAATTAAAGAAAAACATAATGATAACGATAGAGCCTAATGATAAACTATTCAATGAAATGCTAACCTGGTTCAAAAACACCTAATAGTTCAAAAAAAATATCTAATGGTTCAAAATAAATACCTAATGGCTCAAAAAAAATACCTAATGGTTCAAAAAAAATACCTAATGGTTCAAAAAAAATACCTAATGGTTCAAAAAAAATACCTAATGGTTTAAAAACACCAAAACTTTATTATTGATCAAAAGTTGAAAATGTGATTTACTGAATTTAACTACCTGTTCGAATATAATACCACTTTTCAAAAACAAGTCACAGTAAAATTTAAGATTTACTGAAAGGACTTATTCTTTTGACTATTGCAAGAACAACTTGATGCATAACAACCCTCATATGGTTTGGTTTTTATAATCGTTATCGGCCGAAATGAGATACAGATAGTTGTCACTAAGTCTAGTAGTTTAAACACTTTAATAGTTTAATAGTTTTAATAGTTTTAATAGTTTTTATAATCGTTATCGGCCGAAATGAGATACAGATAGTTGTCACTAAGTCTAGTAGTTTAAACACTTTAATAGTTTAAACTTTAGTAACGAAATTAAACGGTATTAAGTTCAAATTAAAGCCAAAATTGTTAGCGAAATAATTATATAAATGATCAGGTGATACCAATAGTTTATTAGTTCAAGAGGATGCTCATTTGTGATTAGATGTTTGCGATTGGATGTTTGTGATAGGATCTTTGTGGTAGTATCTTTGTGATTGGATGCTTATGATTGGTTATGTGTGATTGGATGTTTGTGATTGGATGTTTGCGACTATGGTTTGAAGTATTTTAAAAATAATACTTCATTTAAAATGCTTATTGAATGATTTATTGTTCATTCATTATTAGGAATCACTATTGAAATATTTTTAACTTAAAAAAAAGAGAGAAAGTTACTATTTTTACAACAATTTTTATAGGAAAAAATAAATTTTAGCTTTATTAAAAGCTTATTATGCTATTCTAATTATTAAAAAAATTGAAATAAATATAAAAACAAATTTTAATTATCAGTTTTCATAAAATGCATTTTTTGTATTCTTGTAGAATCACAGAATTAGTTTCTTGAAAAAACTGTTTCTGGTGTTTCTATTTTTGATGTTAGTGTATTAACCAATCCATATGTCGCACAACGCGTTGCTCATACTTTATGTAGCTAATACTAACTGGTGATATTAATCATATTTTTAGGAAAGTTACTACACAAACTCCTATATAATCAAGAATAAAAGTAAATTCTACTAAAACCATTGAGTCAATTTGCTATAAAAACAATAAAATACTATAAATAAAACAAAGATTGGTGTTTTTTATTTGTTGAAAACTATTTTAATTTTTATTTATTTTTATTGTTGGTTACTATGAAATTTTTTATTAAAAATATACTAAATTTTGACAATATTGATTCTTATTAATTTTGGTGATTTTTAAAAGCAACATTTGTAAGATGTTTCAAAAATTAATGATCCTACATTTACACCAATTTCTATGACATATTCAGCACACAATCTGGTTTCTGCAACTCAGACAAAGAACAGATTGGAACGCATAGAATTCTTTAAGTTATTATTTGAATAGAAAAACATTTTTTTTGTTTAAACATTTATGAACATTTCTAAATTTAAAATCAAGCGGAATTTTTTTTTTTTTTTTAATTAAGATAAGTTTCTGAAGAAAAAAACTAAATGGGTAAACACTAAGCGCAATAACCTTTCTTTGATTAATTTTATATTATAATCATCTACCACTGGTAGAATAAGATTTATAAGGCGTTCTACAAGTATGAATCTGAATCAGGTACATTGATATCGATTACATAGAAATCGACCTCATAGAAATTAACATCATTGAAATTGGCTACGTCTAAATTGACTAAATAGAAATTGACTACACAGAAATTAACAACATTGAAATCGATTACATAAAAATTGACTACATAAAAATCGATTACAAAGAAATTAACAACATTGAATTCGATTTCATCGAAATTGACTATATAAAAATCTAAACATAGAAAACGAGAACATCTAAATCAATTACAAAAAAATCAATTAGGTAGAAAATAATTACTTAAAAATGGACGGCATAGAAATCAACTAAATAGAAACTTATACAAGCTATAATAAAGTAAGCGATTGCATAGCAGCAAAATGTAACAATAGCATTGCCGTAAACCCAAAGAACAATTTTTTTAACTCTTAACATCTGCAATATAGTAAAATAAATAATTAAAAACATACAAATCATAAAAGTTATAGAATATGATCGGTATAAAAACCTTATGACCATACTGTACAAAAACATTATATAACCACACCGCACGCAAGAAGACGTTATGTAATAACCGTACTGAAAAACAACGTTATATAACCACACTGCAAAAAGACATTTTCAGATTTCAATTATTGAAATAAGTACATTAGAAGCTAAAACGCTCATTTCTTTGATGCTTGTTAACTTATAATAATATGTTTGAAAAATTAAAACTATTATGTAAAGTTATATTTATACTCCTTTGTCTTTTAGATTGAATTTTGAGAAAAAATTGTCTTTTAGATTGAATTTTGAGAAAAAATTGTTGAAAAATCTGTTTTTTATAATCTTGTACGTACAACGTCCGTAAACAGAATTCTGTTATTGTTTACAGACGTTGTACGCTGCTTACGGACGTTGATAAACAAAACAAACCTTAAAATGTTTATATTAACATATTTTACTTTTCAGTAAAAATTCAAAAACTAGAGTTTTTGAATTTTTATATAAAATTTCAAAATTCACATTTTTGAAGATCTTCAAAAATGTGAATTTTGATCAAATTAAATATTTGAAACTAGCTTTAATAAATTATAATTTAACGCAGAAAAACCAAACATCTTTATTTTATCCCAATCCATTAATAAAAAAAAAAAAAAACTACATAGATGTACAGTCATCAGAGCCGTCCCAAAAAATTTCTAAAGGTTGTTAGTCGACAAAAAACGTATCTGTTTTTTGTTGACTAATTACTTTGACAAGATTTGGCCCTCAGTTGCCTGAGGCAACTCAAGGTCAAATCTTACTGACTGAAAGATCAAAATTTGCCAATCAATTTTTTAATAGGATTTTTGTAAAGAGGTTTTTTTCCCCTACACTCCTCAGGGTCAGCCCTGACCTTCACATAACTGTCCTAAACTAAGAAACATCTAATAAACAATAGCTTAACTGAAAATTATTTAAATTGAAAATTAAGCATTCTATTGGCTTAACGGAGAGTTCAACTTTCTTAAAAAAAATTGTACTTTTGTAATTGTATACCAATATTAAATTTTATTCGACTGTAATAACATAAGTAAATATAAACATTAACGTACTAGTATTTGTGCCAGCTAAATTCCAAATAATTAAAATTCTTGAACAACTGCAGAAGCAATAAAAAAATTATTCTGATTATATTCTTATAAGTAATTATACTAATCTTATTTAGAAAAAACCTCTATAGTAATTGTTTTAATTTGTTACTTAACGAAATTTATAATTAAAGACATTTTATTTTAATTTTGGAAGGCCGCATTTACAAAGACTGAATACATTCCACATTACATAACATTAGCTTATTGTTAAACAAGAAGATAAAATCTTTTAATAAACCAACATTAAGCAAAATATTTCAATATTTAAGTTTTTAAGTGTTGCCCATTAAAACTTAATAAAGTATTTACTATTACATAATGTGTATTCTATTTAGTTTTTAATTTTTTTGGGTTAACTACCTTAATACTGTTGCCTTACTTACTTTATATAAAATAAAGTAGCTAGTGAAATATTTCACTATGGATAGTAAGAAATCTCAAAGCTTATCTTTGGTCTAAAGATTTATCTAATAATTTTTATAATCTAATCATTTTTATTGTACATTTTTTATGAACAATCTAAAGGTGTTGTTTTTTTTTGTTTTTGTTTTTTTAATATTTAATAATAAATGAAATATATAATAACAAAAACAAAAAGGAATTTTAAGTTATATAATTTGAAGCAATATGTTTAAAACGAAAAAAAGTTGTTTTACGCCATTATAAAGTTAGCTATAAATAAATATTTTTGGTCGTCACGATAAAAAGCGTCATTAAAAATCAAACAGTAAAAAACTCGATTAAATTAAAATTTGTAACACAATATATTATAGTACTATTAACATTTATAGCACTATTAAAATTTATTATTAAATTAAAATTTGATATTTAAATTATTAAAATTTACTACAAAATTTAAGTTAATATAATTTATGAGGCTGTAATCTATATAACTATATTAGGGGTGCACCGATGCCTACTTTTAGCTACCGATGCCTACTATGTCGATTGGTAGAGGCCGATACCGATACATCGATCTAAATTCGAATTTTTTTTTTATTAATAGGTAAATTAGGATTTTTTTTTTTTTTTTGTAATATAATGTTAACATTCAATTTTAATGCTTGCTTATTTTCTAAAATTTATTTAACGCTTAGTTGATTTCTAAATTTAATTTCTAACTACTAGGAATTAAATTTAGAAACAAAATTAAATAAAAAATAAGTCATTGTTGATTTATTTTTTATTTAATTTTATTTCTAAATTTAATTCCTAGAAGTAAGAAATTTATATACATATATATATATATATATATATATATATATATATATATATATATATATATATATATATATATATATATATATATTGGTTGGATAAAGCGCTGTTTAGTTCATAATTATTAGCCGTAGCAGCAGGATTGCAGGTTCAAATCCCGGCTTCGAGTACTTAGCGTATGAGTAGTACCTTGGTACGAAGGAAACTTGTCTCGATTACCTATGCTATTATGATGTTTTGACTAGTTAGTAAATAATCTAGTTGAGTAAATGAAAGTTATCGTTTATCATTTATCTAACTATATTCTAGGATTTAAACTTAGAAATAGAATTAAATAAAAAATAAATCAACAATGAGCAAAGCAACCAAAAGTCTAAGAGACTATTTTGATATAGATCCCAGCGGGCACAGACGTCCACAGGACGTCTATAAGACGTCATATGGACGTTGCAAGTCCGGAGGACGTCCTCAAGACGTCCAGCAGACGTTCTGTGCCTGCTGGGATGAAAACAAACGTTTAAAGCAATCTGTAAATTTTTCAAAATAAAAAGAATAAGAACATCAGGCACAAACTTTTTTTTGTGCATGTTACATTTACATTTCTTAACTTTCTTTTCTCTTTGTGTAGTTTGTACAGTTTTTTATATAATCCATATGTTGTATAATTGCATTCCTAAATTATAAATATAAACTAAATGCAGGGAGATCCTGATAAAAACAGTTAAAAAAGTATTTAAAGGCTTAGTGGTTGCAGATGTGTCTATGTTATAACTTAGGCTTATACATACATTTTCGTTTATGGAATAATTATACTTTTGCATAAAATTTAGAAACACAAAAGTAAAAAAAATTTCAAAACATTACCAAGACGAATGCCGATCCCGATGCTGATGCATCGACTAAATGGTCAATGCATTGGCCGGCCAATGCTGATGCATCGGGCTCCCCTAATTTATATATGCTCTAAGAAAATAGGTTTCTGAGTGACCAGCACGCAATAATGTTACAAACAACACTTAAATATGAACTTTATTAAATAATATTATTTAATCTTGTCTACCCTAAAAAGCAAAGTTTATACAAAAACAGGTTTTTTTAATTAAATCATATCATTTTATTGTATGCCTACAGTACCCTAAATAATAATATACAGTACCCTAAATAATAATGGCACTGGTTTAGCTCATCAAAATAAAATTAAACATAAAAAAAAACTTAAATGTTAGCAACTTTTTTATTGTACATTTTAAGTACAGACACCTGTACTGGTTATTAGTAACTATAAATAAGAAAAAATAAATAATTTATCTATTAATTTCCTTAAGCAAATCTCTTTAAGGCGTTGAATAATAAACATTTATATGACATATTTTTAGTACAATAAAATACATTTTTCACATTACACTATATTAATAAATTACATTGTATTAGACATTACAACCTTAACTTATTTTATTACATATTACAACGTCGAACCATTTTTATCATGTTGCACATTACAACTCTGAACCATTACTTTTTACAATTTTCTAACGTTTAGTTATACCAAACATTAGAATTCAAATTTAAATGTTATATTTTATAAATCATATAAATGTCATAATATAATTCTAAAGGGTTAAAATTCTCATGTTTCTAATGGCTTAGAACTCTAATGTTTACTTATACTAAACATAAGAATTCTAACTTATTTAATAAAATTTATGTTGTGTTTCGGTTTGCAACTCTAAATTATCGCATTAAATTTATATCATATTGTATTCCAACCTTCTTACCTGTAACTTTATATTTAAAGATAATTATAATCTAAAAAATAGTACTTTTGACGCTGAACATTAAAAACTGAGGTCTTCAATTTTATTAACAAAGATATTTTATAAAAAAATTATAAAAAACATTTCATGCCATTACAGCTAATAATTCTTTTTTTTTTTTCAACCAATAAATCATTTGAGTAAATGTGTGTGACCTTATAATTATTATAATATATTAACTATAATCAATTGGCTAAAGTATATAAGTTTATATTAACTGATTATAAACCACTATATAAGCCTATATTAACTGATTGTACACCAATCTAATGTTATCAGTTTTATATGGACGCGTTTTAAAGATGCTAAGTGAGTTAGTCACTTTTTTTTTAATGAAAACAATTTTATAAATGTATATTTGATTTTAATTTTTTTTAATGTATAAATTCTTTTAACAATGTCTTAAATGAAGTTTGTTCTAAATTTTCATTTAAATTATTAAAACTTTTTTTAAACATAAAAAAAAAATTTAAACTTTAATGCTTTCCACTTTTTATATTAAAAAAAACAAACAAATATAAAACAAATATAAATTTTTTTATTATATAAATTATATAAAAGTTATGATATAATTTGTTTTTAAGTATATATCTTATTGCTGCCAGTTTCAAAACAATATGGTATATATATATATATATATATATATATATATATATATATATATATATATATATATATATATATATATATATATATATATATATATATATATATATATATATATAAATATATATATATATATATATATATATATATATGTATGTATGTGTATATGTGTCGTATGTATGTGTATTGTATGTATATATATATATATATATATATATATATATATATATATATATATATATATATATATATATATATATATATATATATATATATATATTATGCGTCTTATATGGTGTACACCAAAAATAACGAGCAGTAATTATAATCTTCAAAATTTATAATTCACACTGCAATTGTTTTATATAATTCTAAGGAGACTTAACGATACTTACCGACTAATGTAAATTTACTTCTTTTAATCACGAAAAAGAATTCGAATGAGCTTTTACAATCTCACCCATCAATTATAATATTTACTAATAAAAAATCGTAAACAAAGTTTTTTGAAAAAAAACGGGATAAACATGAAAACCTTTTCTATATCATTTTTTATCTAATCTCTTATTCAAAGCATTATCTATTTTTATTTTTTATTCTTATCTCTTTAGTTCATTCTCTTGGTTGTTTATATTAAAGTAAAACAAAAATTTTCTAATATACTCATCTAATAGTATAGTAGCCTACAGTTATTTTAAAATAGTTTTCTTTATTGTTCGTCGATATATTAAATAATAAATGAAGCAATTATAATAACCCAGCAGGCATTGAAGTCAAATAGACATCTTTTGGAGTAATTAACTAAACCTCAGACCATTTTCTAAAATCTCAATGATGCTCAATGAAGACGTCCAAATGGTGTCCTTTAGACGTCTTACCATTAAAAAGTAAGGTGTCCGTACTACATCTAATAAGTATCCCAATTTTATCGAAGTAGGAGTGCGCATTAAATAAAGTTAAAATAACTTGAGCTTTTTTTATAGCGCATTCATTTTAAAAATTATGATTATTAAAAAAACAAAAACATTTTAAATACAAACATCTATATTAAGTTAAACTCACTTAAAATTAAAAAAAAAAAAAGTTATAATTTTCTACGTGAGTTTGTTTTGCAAATGTATTTATAATGTCATTCTGCACTTACCATAGATGTTTGCTCATATCTATGGTAAGTGCAGTTTTAATAGATATATTTGATTGCCCATTCGCGACCAGTCACCAGTCATTTCCGACCTCAAATAAGACTTAACCCTCTTTAATGCTGAAAATTCGACTGAACAATTGGAAGTTGGGCAACATAGCTATATCCTTAATGCTATATCTACTTATAGTAGATATAGCATTAAGGATAGCTATAAAGTTCTTGAAGTTTGTCATTTCTGATCATTTTACAAGTGCTATAATTTACTATTATAATTTACTATTATAATTTACTATTATAATTTACTATTATAATTTACTATTGTAATTTACTATTATAATTTACTATTATAATTTACTATTATAATTTACTATTATAATTTTAAGTCTGTTGATTAGCTGTAATCCATTAGCTCCCAGCGGGAACACAACGTCGTATTAACGTTGTATTTACATTAGATTTTATGTTAGTACAACGTTGCTGGTTCGGCAAAATGGAAAGGTTTTATATCGTAAAATTTTTACGTTAGTTTTACGTTAGATATTAACGTTATATTAACGTTAAATTCTAAAGTTAGATTAACGTTATACTAATGTAAATATAAGTTGGAAAAACATTGGCGTTTTATATTAACGTAAAATATTGATTGTAATTGTGTAGTATTTAATGCTAATACAGCTATACAAGGTTATATATTCATATAAACCTGAGCCAAAGCCGTTTATACGCGGCTTCGTGTCATGGTTATTATATAAATATAACTTATAGTTATATTAACATTAAATGTTAAACACAATTACAATCAATATTTAAAGGGTTTTTAACCCCTTACAAAGGGTTAGAAAAAAAGTTTCGGGGATATTCAAACTAAATATACAAAATACTAAATACAATAAATGTTTTTAAAGACTTTTTTTAAAGATGTATTATATATTCATTTGTATATAGCATATATTATAAATTTACAAAAAAACTAAAAAATAAATAATTGTTTAACAATCACTAGCTCAATTAATTTTTTTCTCAATTAATTTTTTTTTTGCAACCATTAACAAATGGAGAAAAGTTTAAAATGCTTCCTATTTGATCTTTTATTTGTGCTTCTGTCGAAGACTCGTGCATTAGATGGATGACTTCTAAAATACAACATGGGATATTGTAAACGGGATGACAGTTAAAAATATATTTTATTTATAACTGACTATTTGTTTGATTTATAACGCTAAAGTTCATGGTTCAAGATTAATATATATCTAAAAATACAAAACATATGTATAGAAGAAGGTATAGATAGAAAAATATTGAGCTATCATTAACGTACCAATTATTGATTTACACAAATTTATCTTCGAATGACACCTTCTTTATATTACCACGAATTTTGCCTTTCATATCAACTTGGCCATAACATGATGCTCCATAATTTTATAAAAATGTAATAACAAATAATAAATGGAAAATAACTACTTTGTTATTCTACATCAAACGATTCAGCGAACTTATTTAAATAATTGTAAACACACATTAGAGTCATAAATCACAAACTATAATTTCGAAAGGTTCTTTATTTTTTTACAAATGTTTTATTTACAAAGTAACGACAGTTCGTCTAATATATGCTAGACGCATTTTCGTAACTTTGACCACGACAATTGTTTATATCAAACCATTGCGATTTTAAAACTAAAAATATAGAATCTGCTTATTCTTCAGATTTATAACCAGAGTTGGGTAAAATAACGAAAAATCTTTCTACAGGACAGCCATTCTTTTGAAAATACCAAAAAATGAATACAATTAATCTACATGGCTAATATCAGAAGTAGAATTAATACTGATGGAAAAATATTTACCTTTCTTCATTTTTTTTAGCGTTTGTTGTATAAAATTATCTCCCATTATACCTATGAATAGCTATGATAGAAGATAGGTACAATCCTCTAAAAAATATTGGATTTTCTAAAAAATGTTCAAACTGAGCAATGTGAATTTTTTTATTAATCGACAGTTGTAACATAATTAACTCGCGCATATTTATGTATAATTTGCAAGTGGGCTTTGATCGTCTTTTAGATGATACTTTTTTCTACCAACCATACACACAAAATAAATTTAATTTTTTTTTAAAGATGAATTTCTAATGGCAATATTCTTGTTTTTAAAATAATATGCGCGCGTATACTCGTAGACAGAAAAGCAAATAATCGGATTTTGCCGCAAAAAAACTTGGAGATATATAGTAGTTCTATGAGTCGATCCATGATTTGAACTTAATATAAAAATTTTCGTAATAACGATATAAAAAAACTATTTTATAATTTCCCAAGATTCCAACATCCCGACGGCCGGCGCCCTATCAAAACTTGGCACCCGGAGCCAGAGCCCCCTTAACCCTCCCTTAAATACGTTTCTGCGTACTTTTGATGTCTGTTAGATATCGCTATACATAAATTAGTCACAAATTATACCTTTTATTAGTTTTATTAGATTTTTACGTTTGAATTTGAGAAGCCGTGGCGCAATGGCAGTGCACTTGCCTCAGAAACAAAGATCCGTGGTTCAAACCTTACCTCTGGGCAAGTTTTGCAACTTAACATCGGTTAAGACGGAGGCGTGAACTTTCTATTAAATGCTGATCCGCGGTGCCTTGTGATAAGACCGTAGGGACTTCTTGGGGCACCTAAATAAAAATTAAAAAAATGACCTGTTAGATAACTTACATGAGTGATATCAAATACTGAATTTACAAATACAACTTGCTGTGTATTTTTGACATTTATAGTAAGCCCTTACAAAAAAACCCAGTGAACATTTGCTAGAAGTTCTAAGTCTAAAAATACGGAAAGTCTAAAAGATCACTGGAAATTCAACGAATTTGCTGGGTTTCTTGCAAAATACATTGACGTATTTCCAGTTATCGAAAACGTTGTTCAAAGTTTACATGAAATTTTATTTTTAATATTTTCATAATCCTAAGTAAACCTTGTTTTTTGTATCTGTAGTGTCAACTTTTATTATCATAAAATTTACTCTAAAACAAAACATCGGTATGCTGTTTAATCATTTTTCTTCTGTTTGAATGCATGTTTACTTAGAATATAAAAATTGATAACAATAATAAATGTCTCTATTTTCAAGTATTATAAATATTATATAGTGTTTTATGTATAGTATAATAGTAGTTATTGTATAATACTGTTTATATTATATAAACAATGCTGTATATTATACAAAAAAAGATTGTTTAGCTTCTTTTTAGCTATATATGTATATAGGTAAAAAGAACGGTGTACAGAATAAATCCAATTTTTTTAAATTCGCATTTCAAATTACCTAGCATTTTGTGGTGCTTTACCTAGCTTTTTGAGGTACCAATTCAAAAAACTATATAATATACTACATTGATTTCTTTTAAGAATTGAAAATAAAATTTAATACTCAAAGTTAAAAAAAAACATATAATGAATAAAAAATATAAAAAAAAGATCTATATAAATTATAATCTAAAATCAGCGAAAAAAGAGTAAAACGTTGTATTCTGGAAGAAATCAGAAATAGAAAGAAGTCTATAACGTTATCTTCATCAGATTTAAACTTAAGGCATTTTTTGGTTCCTCTTTCACAAAATGATTTGATCATAATTGGCGTTGAACCTGTTTCACCTCAGCATGATGCTTTACTGCATGTAGTTTTTAGAACTTTATGGCAACACGAGCATTATCGATGTTGCAGCGAAAATATTCTAGACACATGTATGCTCTTCCTTGCATTTACAGAATGCCTCAATTTGTTGCTGTTGTTTGGATTTCCTTTTTTTATTAGCTTGCTCCATTTTGGGAATGTTTTCCTTCATTGATGAAACCGTTTCAGACATTTTTTCCGCCTCCATTGAGCCGTGAACTTGGGTAACTCTTATATTTACCTTGTTCAATTTTGGTGTTACTTTGGTTACAGGCAACAAATTAAAAGTTTCTTCAAGTGATATTGATTTTTCAGGTATCGTTTGAAAAGCTTCCATTGCGCTTTTATACTCATGTTTCCAATAACTTCCTGAGTCATAACAAATATCTTTTGCAGATGAAACTGTTAACGCTGTTGATGAATGATTAATTTTAGTATTTTTATAAATACACAGCTCGGCTTGTAAGAACTTATCTTCTTGCATCGACTCATAACTGAGTCCTTCACTTAAAATCCCAACTTTTTAGCTGCATTTATAATTGTTTGTTTTGATGCCCAATTTGGCCAAAACTCTGCAATTTTGTTCGTGAAAATTTTTCTGATGATCGTTATAAACCAAGAATAAATTGCAGATTTAGCACTTCTGTACTCAGAGTACAATTTCTTATTGATTTGATTAAGGATCTGGGTAAAACCAGTCGTATCAGGGGGAGTGATGAAAAGTCATATATTTTTACTTTCTAGAAATATCAATAAATCACAGTCAAATCTTGAAGAATGACCATCAGATAGGACAATAACAAGCCTTTTTACATTGTTTTTTTTTTAATAGTGGTCAAACATTTGATATGTACTTAAAAGTGTATTGTGATCTTCACTGCTACTGTCATTTGTGGAGATGAGGAGAATTGGTTTACTGTTTAATTCGTTTAACTACTTCTTTTGGAGCCATGTGGGCACTAATCACTTTTCCTTAAATATATCTCACATTGCTATATCTCCACCAAACATTAGATTTTACAATCATAATGAACCCTCAATCATGCTCAACAGTTTTTAATGCTACTGTTCCATATTCATCTTGTGTAGAACACTTGCTAATCCAAAAAGGAACATCATACAAAAGTTGCTTCAATATAAAAATTAATTATAAACTAAAAGTATCCGTTGTTTAACTCTCATAAATTTGCTGCCAACCATATTTATTGCTGATTCGACACCACTCAACTGCTTCTTTTAACTGCTTATTTTTCATCTATGATATCTCTTTGAACATTGCATCTTAATTTGTAAGTTATTACTAAGATTAAAAGGCTTCCTCATTTCTTATTTATTCACAACTCCAAAGGAATATCAAAACACACTTTTGTGCTCACACTCTTACACACTCTCACACTCTCACACACTCTCACTCTCACACTCTAACACACTCTCACACTCGTACTACTAGCTTTTTAATTACACTTTAATTTTCAAAGCAAACTGACTAAGCTGTGTTTTGAAGGAGATTTGATAGTAGAACTATACAGAAGTAAACTGTAGACAAAATTTTCATTTAATAACGTTGAAAAGAAATTGAATAAAATTATCTTTCAATTTTTTTTTTCAAATAGGCTTCAATCATTTAGCATTCTGAGGTTCCTTAACCTAACATTTTGTAGTGGAATATAAAAAGTAAAAAGGGTTAGTGAACCAAACATTTAAAAACAGTA
The DNA here is from genome assembly GCF_022113875.1 of Hydra vulgaris. Classification (NCBI taxonomy): domain Eukaryota; kingdom Metazoa; phylum Cnidaria; class Hydrozoa; order Anthoathecata; family Hydridae; genus Hydra; species Hydra vulgaris. The sequence continues at coordinate 57,209,228 of NC_061157.1, forward strand.
GGGAAAATAATGCTTTTATGCAGAAATTTATAATTTTCTAACCAAAATTGGAAGCAGTACAATCTATTTTTTAACCTAACATTCTGAGGTCCTTATTGAAAAAAATCATATGTTTCATTTATATGTTCATATGTTTTTAGATAAATATCCTAAATATTTATCTAAAAACATATGAAAATGGTACCCCCCCCCCAAAAAAAAAAAAAAAATTAAACCTGGTATTCTAACAGGATTATTTTGTCAACTTTTAAAAGTAAAAACTAAGTAGCTGCCCAAATATTTTGTCCAAATCAGGATCTTAAAAAGTACCGATTATTTTGAGGTCCTTTTACCTGTACTGTATAATATTATATCTATTGATATTTATAGATACAATCCTGGCCTACTTAAATACATGGCCTTTTATTCTGCTTAAATCGAAAAAAAATAGAAGGCCAGTTGAAAAAACGTATATTTCACCAAATAGACAAACTTTCTCAAAAATTTTAATTATTGCGCTATATTGTACCATGAAAGCTATATGGTACAATATAGCTCTGCTATATTGTACCATGAAAGCTCTGCATGAAAGCAGTGCTTCTGTCACTAGGATGCAAATCCTATACATTTTGTCTAACACAAGGAGTGAGACAAGGATCGACTTGTCTCCTCACCTGTATAATATATATACTCAAAGCCTATTTGAAACCATACAAAATGAAAGTATCGTAGGGACATCAATTTATGGAAATTACACAGGTGTTGTAGCATACGCTGATGACATCATGCTTCTTAGTTCTACCCTGTCTGGAATTAAAAAGGTTATAGCAGCTTGTAATATATACACTAACACAAATTGTGTTAAGTTGAATACTAATAAGACCGAGTTTTTGTTCACCGGAAAAAAAACAAATTGCAAACTGTACAATAACAGTCGACCACTAACAAATAAAACTGGATGATAAACTTAATCATCTAGGTTTTATTTGGGATACTAAAAGCTCTTCTTTTGCCTCACTTAATTGTTCAAATATTTATAATAGAATATCAAAATTCATGGCAATTATCCAAACTCTTATTCAGTCTGAAATCCGCTTTGCTCATCCAAGCTCTATTGTCCGGCTATATAAAACATTAGCGGTTCCGGTACTTACGTATGGCCTAGAACTTTGCAATTATAAAGACGTATTAATGCAAAAGCTTGATATAATAGGAAGGAACGCACTTAATCTTTAATGTTTCAAAACACAGCAAAAATTATATTCATTTTTTGTTTTACATCCAAGATTTATCAAAAATCGTACAGCAAAACAAGTTAAATTTATTTATTCGTATATTGAGGAACAAAACATCCTTTAGTATTGTAAATTCGCAGTTTAAAAAACAAAACTGCTAAGCACCCTTTTCTAGATGATGTCATAAGTTTATGCAATTGAAATAGACTAAATCTAGAAAACTTAATGCAAAACAAAAAATAAAACGAAAAATTATTGTGTTAAAAAATATAATTCCTGAAAATGATCTTAAAAGGTTAAGCTATGCAATTTAGTTCTGGAACTCATTGGAGCAAAGGAACATTTTCAAAGATATTCTTGTAGTAAATATTCCAAGATAAACTTAATTCTTTTCAAAAATGTAACTTTAATAATAATTTACTTTGTATTATATACAGTGGGTGTTTAATAAATATAAATATAATAAAAGTTTCGGCGTTGGATAAAAGTTTTGGCGTTGTATTAATTGCCATCTCGATTAAATTTCACCAAACATTGTAATGTTTTTCTTATTTCGTTATTAGTTATAATGATGGTTAGTAAATACTGCGTTGTTGGTTTTAACTCCTATTATTGTGGCGGTAAAAAAATTCCCAGTTTTTGGTTTTCTAAAAAATGATGATTTGAAAAAGTTGTGGGTCAGAATTAGTAAACAGAATTTCCTTGACTCTCATTTAGTGATCTGTTTAAAATATATTGATGAAATTTTTATACACAAAGTAGCATCGGCAAAAAGATTTCGTTTGTTATACAATTTGAAGCCTGTTTCTACAGTATAACCGGATATCATAGTAATAGCTTCACTTTTAGTTATGTCTATACCAGGAAATTACCAACTAAAATTTTTTTTCAAGAACATGTATATCAGAAGTTTTTATCAATTGATGTTATTAAAAATCTTAATTCTGTTACAGTTGCTGATACACCAACAGGGTATTCATTTTTCAAATTATTGGAACATGATTGTGTCATGTTCCTTAAAATTATTCAAAATGAACTACACATACCTGAAGTTGCTGAATGTATTTATATTAACAAAATTCTTTAAGTCAAACTTTTTTATAAAAAAGCACCTAAAATAAATAACAATGTCTGTCCTGGAAACTACAAGAAAAATATCACTGTTGCTTTAGGTATCTTCTATGAAACTACAGCAGTAGCAAGTAAGCCATTATTTTGTGATTGTTTAGATAATAATACTTATAATAGATAAAGATACTTTTCAGAAAAATGGTGGACATTTACAAATTCAAAAAATCAGTTATTTAATAACCGTCTTAAAAATGCTGCTATTAGTCATGGTAAAAAGTTTTTTCAAGCATTTGGTGACCTGATAAATAAATGGAAAAACACAAAAATTGTACATTATCTCCTCAAACATCAACAGTAATACAAAGAACTTTATTATGTCAAGCTTCGTTATTAGAAGATCTGTAGCAAGATAATTAAAAATATATATTGACTTTTTAAAGTGATCAGTTAGGAAGAAAATTGGGACAATACCGCCAAATGAGTGGTGACAGGTTCCTTGTCAGTTTTAAAGACATTATTTATAGTAAGAAGATAATCCAAATAAAAAGATTAATAAAGGGAGGAACTAAAATTTTTGAAAATGATATTAATGCTGTTGAAGGTATACAACATGCTAGATCCTTGATGGATCAGATCAAAGAAAGAGATTTAGATTGTGTGCTTTAATCAGATAATTTTCGTTAAGTTGCCAGTTATATTTTTTCTGGTTTTATTGCCAAGAACTGATTCAGATGTTTAAAGTATGTTGTAAATTGCTTTGTACTCAAAATTGTAAAGAGGAGACGAATGATTATAATTATCTAAATAAATTGTCCAGAGGTGAGCTAACAACTCCATCATTACCGCTTTTGTCCGTGACAGTGTTGCTATGCTAGATCATGTACTTGATTTTATTTATCAGTTGTGTATTTTTATTTCTTGTACAGTCCTTGAATATCCCAAAATTTCTACTGACAAATCAAAACCATGTCTTTCTAAAATCATTTTAGTAATATATAATTATGAAGGTTAAAAATGTTGTGTTGTTTTCTATAAACACAGCATTACTATTTTTATTACTAAAAAGAAGCCTTGATTAAGTATGCAAAGTTTAGTGAAGTTTAGGATTAAGCTCTCAAAAATTTTATCCAGTGTCAGATTTTTTTGCTTAAAATTTATAGCGCAATAATTAAAATATTTTGAGAAAGTTTGTCCATCCGACAAAATATATTTTGATAATAAAAAAACGCATATTTATATGCGGTTTTTTAAATGGCCTTCAATTTAAGCAGAATAAAAGGCCGTGTATTTAAGTAGGTCATGATAATATGATATTTGACTTATCATGATTCATTATTATAATATTATTACTACGATACTATTATTATCATTATATATAGTTTAATATTGTACTGCATATATTGATAATATATGCGAAAGACAAACACATAATATTATTATGTATGCATTACTACTTTAAAAAATATATAATATAGTATATACAATATATATAATACAGTATCTATATATAATATATACTATATATAACTTAACTATATTTGATACTATGATACTATATATTATATAGTATTGTGGTATATATAGTATTATAAAGTATTGTATGTATAGCATATATAGTATATAGTTTTATAAACAGTAATATAGTGTATGTAGTATTATACAGTATTGTATGTATAGTATATGTAGTATCATTGTTTTATATTATACAGTATTGTATGCATAGTATATGTAGTTTCATTGTTTTATAATGTGTAATCAAGTTATGATCTTTATAAGTTATATATATTTTTTAATATTCAAATAAAGTAATGAACTTATTAAATGAATTTTAAATAAATATAGAATTTTATTTATACTTTAATTGGTTTTACCATTTAAATATCTACATTTAATATATACATAAACTCAGTATACAATTATATACTTATATATAAGTAGCAGTGAAATAAGACACCTAGAAACAGGTCAGGTGCTTTGTGCACCATAGGTTTTTAATAAATACTCTATCTTAAGCTTAAATTTGCTTATTCCTGTTCATTTATTCTATTCTAGATGCTTAGAATTAGTTTCTACAAGAAATGGCAATTTGGAGAAAAAGGTATTCTTAGAAGTAATTGTTAAAAAGTGTCAAAAGTGGTTTGTCCTAAACAACAGTATGAAAATATCTCTCATTACAACTATTCTATTGAAAACAACTTTATGAATCAACTGTCTGGCTTCAGTGGCGGATTAAGACTTTTTGGGCCTCGGGGCTATTTTTGTTTTTGAAAGCTTTTTTATGGGCCAGAGCCTAAAAATGACTAAAAAAACAAAACAAAAAAGAAAAAAAAAAGGTTCTCTAAAATTTTTTGGGGGCCCTAAATTTGCGGAGCCCGTGACTATTGCCCCCTAGCTCCCCCTCCCTTGATCCGGTACAACCTGGCTTAGATGAACTAGAAAATTAAGCAAATAGCAAAGAGTTTAAAGAATATGAAAGTTAAGAAAGCCCACCTCTCTATTCTGGCTCAAAAATCAATCTCTATATCGTATGCTTATGCATAATTGACCTTTGTTTGGAGCTTCAATATGTCTTACAAAACCTTACAAGTATTTTAAACACTATTAACTCTTTTATTAATTCACGGTGTTTTGCCAACATCAACAAAACAGTGTGGTAATGAATGGGTTAAAGTGTTTTTGCGTTACATTTGTGTTGTTACTTTACGTTCTAATAACCATTGTGCAAATTGTTTCAAATTTTTTACATTATGGTATTTTTATAAAAAATGCAATTGTTTTCATATTTTTAAATATGAAAGCATCTGTGAATAGCTTTAGAATACTTGTTATTAAAAAAAAATAAAAATCTTAATATAGTTAAACAATAATAAGTATGATAACTTAAAAACAAAAGCAATATTTCCGCAAATACTTACGGTTATTTTCAAAAGTTCAAGCTCGTTTCAAAATTATTTTATCGAATTTTAGACATTCCACGTTTATGAAACTCTCAAGGGAGTTAAAGATCAATAAAAATGTTACAGAATGCAAACAAACGCAACTTCAAAAACTAAAAAGCTTATAGTTTTGTGAGTTAAATGTTCGTTTAGTTTTTTTTTTCTTTTCAGAATTGATAACTTTGGCATTAATATTTGTATCAACTATTTATAAATTTTTCCATTTTAATTAAAAATTCAATTTATTGAAAAACAATTAAAAGACTCAATTTTTTGAAGAAATTGTTCAATAGTACATTACTTTTACTTTTAAGTAATAAGTTATACGTTGTACAATGAAGATTAGTGAATACTTCATAATCAAGAAAAGAAAATCAAGTTGAAACAGTTGCATCTTTTTCTGAATCTGAAAATGCTAATAACTTCCAAGATATTACTCATAAGAGTTTAACGTTCAGCCAAATAATGTAACTGATTTAACTGCTGTTGTTCGGTCAAATAATTTAACTGATTTAACTGTTGTTGTTCAGCCAAATAATGTAACTGATTTAACTGCTGTTGTTCAGCCAAATAATGTAACTGATTTAACTGCTGTTGTTCAGCCAAATAATGTAACTGATTTAACTGCTGTTGTTGACACAGAGCAGCCTGAACCTTCTTGTTAAAGACAATCATCATGTCAAAAAAAAAAAGTTTCAACAAAGCTAGAATGAAAAATGGGTTTTACATGACTGCGTGAAAGAAAAAGTATTTTTTCAAAGCTTGACCGTTATTTAGCAGCTTAATCACCACCAAAAGAAAGAAATGATGGATAATCGCACGGTTTTATTTAAATTATTTACAACTCTTCTTTATTTGCTAAAATTCCTCAATTTTGTTTAAGATTTAGATTAACTATCAATCGTTAAATTTGTTTACTGGATAACTAAATGTTTCTACTTAATGTGTTCACTGGATAACTAAATGTTTCTTCTTAATGTGTTCACTGGATAACTAAATGTTTCTTCTTAATGTAAGAAGAAATGGTTGAATCGTTCTAAAAAGCAAAAGTGGCTCTAGCCTGAAATTGAAAACGAAATCCTACAAAACTTTGCTCTGTTCTGTAGGATTTCGTCATTTTGTAGGAAATCTTTCAAATCTTTGGCTAATGTTTTGACGGATTATCTAATATGTTTGAAAGTATCTATGGATTGCAGACCTTAATAAGGGAAATAAAGAGCGGACAGTTTACGAGCACTGACGTGCTCATAATCGCAACTGAGGTAGCACAAGATTCTGTTGAAAATGAAACAGAGATCAGCAATATAATAAATTTAGTGCAAATACTCATCGTATTTGCCCATTTATCTGCAAAACGCCTGGTATGTTTCAATAAATTTTGAAATGTAGAGGATGTAGAAAGCGTAACATCACTGCGACCATTTTTCCCCTCTCGACGGATCCTTAGAAAACCATCCATTATATCTATTACGAGTATATAATCTGCCATTATCAATTAGTTAGAGGATTTTGAAAATTATTTTGATAATTGAATAGAATCCCCTGCCTTTCCCAAAGCAGGGGATTTTTAATTCGGAGATAAAAATCCCCTCTAAAAGCATATCCTATTAAACAACAGGGCATCGGGCAGATAGTACTGGGTTATATAATAACAGTAGCATGGTGATCGTGATGATTATAAACCATTTTCAGTTTTTGCACAATCAACATGAAGAACATGCGCTTTATTTGGAAAAAAACATTGTTCTGTTTTTTGTTATTACAAGAATTTTTTATTTCTTAAAATTTTTAAACAGAGACATAAACCCACGCAATAAGTCAAATGCAAAAAAAATTGCACGTATTCTTCATAATTAATATATTATGATACTATTTTTTCAATTTTTTTTTTAATAAGATGCACTAATAACTTTAAAAAAAAATATGTTGTTTATTACAAGAATTTTTTATTTCATAAAATCCACCCAAAAAGTCCAAAAAAATAATATTGCTTCCAAATTGCAATTTCAAAAATTCGTATTTATTTAATTTCAAAAAAACGTATTGCCCTTTGGTATATTATTATATTATTTTTTCAATTTAATCTTTGTAATGAGACTTTGTTATGTTATAATGTATATTAATAACTTTTGTTAATGTATAATAATAATAACTTTTATGTATAATAATATACTTTTATGTTATAAAAAAATTACACTAACTTTATGTTCAACAAACTCTTTTTGCTCTACAAAACGTTTTTTACCCCATTATTTTATTCTTATTGAAACATCCTAATGGTAATCTTAACAAAATTGATGTATCTTAATGTTACAAAATTGAGATATCTTGAATACAAAATTGAGATATTTACAAATATCGCATAAAACAAAGATGCAAAGTTTATTTAAAAAAAATAAATATTTGTGTTAGTTGCGGAAGAAGTCCGGCAGGACATCCCAGAATGCAATTTCGATCAATTAACAGGAGTTTCGCGAGGTGGATAGGCTTTGTATATATATCACGAAAAGCAACTGAAGGTGAAAAAATTTTTTGAAAGGGTTGAAATGTAAGCTTGATACGATGATATTCTTGTCTAAACCTTGGCTTGTTCGTAAAAACCCACAAATCAATCTGTTTATGTTACGAAACCTCATTTATCATTACGTGAACCAATTAAACAATTTTTCTATATTTAAAAGAAAAACTAAACAACGCAAACAACTATATAAAGCAACTTAAAAGTGAAAAAAAAAAGTAAACAAAGTAAAGAATATATTAAATAGAAAATATTTAAGTTTATCTGTAAGAAATCAAATTTTAAACAAAAAACTGGACAAATTTGAAAAAGGAATGTTTATATACTCCAAACTTAAAGACAAAGCAAAGTAATTTAAATATTTACGTGGTCTATTGATCCAGCAATTTACACTCCGATATAATTGTGTAGCATTATACTGTCACTTAATTGAATATCCAACTTGTAAAGGTACAGGAATCAAATTTCTTTGTCTTCAAAGTCATAAGCTCTTATATTTCCCTGATGATGCCTTCTGTTTTTGAAAAAACTTGCCCTGTTGAAACCAATACTGTTGTAGATGCTACTGAACTTATATTTCAACAATTAATCAATTATGACCTGAACATTTTAATGTTTTCAAGTTATAAAAATTGTACAACAGGAAAAAATTTAATTGGAATCTCTCCAAATGGCCCAGGTTTGCTTTTTGGAGACATATATCTTTGTTCCAACACAAATAATGAATTAATAAAACAAACTTATATTTTAGAACCAGTTTATGAAGGATAGGGCTATTGCTCTTGACATATCTAAGACTTTCGACAAAGTTTGGCATGCTGGTATTTTCCATAAGCTTTGTTTCTTTCTAACCGCTCTATTAAATTTATCCTCAAAGGCCAATACTCTTCTTTATTTCCTGGAACTGGAAATAAAGAAGAGTATTGGCCTTCTTCTGTATTAGATTTGGGCTCACAGTGGCTTGTAAATTTTAACTCAAACAAAATTCAGTTATTTACTGCAAACAAAAATCACAATACTGTAGACATTCCTATATTAATGAATGGTAATCCTTTCACTGAGTTCTTTTCTTTACATCTTTTTGGATTATCTTTTACAACTAATCTTTCAAGGAAATTATATTTACAATCAATTGCTAAACTAGCATCTGCTAAGTTTGCTTCTTTTTATCATGCACGCCATTTTCTCTCTCGTAATTCTATTCTCTACCTCTTCAAATCTCTTATTCGTCCCTGTATGGAATACTTATGTCAAATTTGGACTGGTTTTTCTAAAAATGCACTTTTTTTCTAGACAATATCCAAAAACGTATTGTAAACGTAGTTGAAACCGCTCTATCTGCTAAGCTTAAGCCTTTTTTCATTCTTCATAAAGCTTCATCTCTTTCTCTTTTCTACAAATACTATCATGGTCGCTGCTTAAAGGAGCTATCATTCCTAGTTCCATCAACTAAAACTCATTCTCGCTTAACTTGCCATTCAGCAAATTCTCATTCTTTTACTGTATCTGTAATGTTTTTAATGATCTTCATGTTTTACTGACTCACACAACCTTCAATTTTTTAAGTCTTGTCAACCGTTTCCTTGTTCTACTGCTCTATTCTTTTTTTCTAATAACTCCTAACTTAATAGTAGCTGCTTGCAACCTTGTTGGAAGTAAATCAGAATGAAAAATATTTATATATATTTGTACACAAACACAATAATATTTTTTGTCCCTACAGCTGAATTATTAGTACCCAGACATTTCCGTGTAAAAGTGGACAATATATATATATATATATATATATATATATATATATATATATATATATATATATATATATATATATATATATATATATATATATATATATATATATATATATATATATATATATATATATATATATATATATATATATATATGAATTTTTTGATGTCGTAACCTTATGATGTTTCAAAAAGATGACCTAACCTTATGATGTCGTAACCTTATGATGCTTGGTAGAAGAGCAATTTGTGTTTTAGCTAAAGATTGGTTGATGTCTTCACAGTAAAAGTGAAAAACTGATTGCAGATGATTACCCAACATCAACTTTTTATTGACTTAAGAAGAACTTCCTGAAGATCAATATATATCTTATAATAAGGTTGATCAAACCTATGTTTTGTAAAACTGATAATAAGATTGAAAGCTTCAAAATACAATTGGCAATAATTTTCTTTTTGAAGAATCATGGAAATGATGGGTTTTTAGACCCCCTGGCCCCCTCCCTGGTGGTTACGGCTCTGTACATAGTAGCCAATGCTAGTTAGGCGGATTTGTACTATTCCCGACGATATATATTTTATATATTGCCCATTTTTACACGGAAATATATATATATATTATATATATATATATATATATATATATATATATATATATATATATATATATATATATATATATATATATATATATATATATATATATATATATATATATATATATATATATATATATATATATATATATAACCTACCCTGTCCAACCCTGTTGATTATTTCGAACACACCACGGACCAGGTGTTTTATTCAAAAGAGAAAATTTTCCAAGTATCAAAAAGATTACTCAATAAAGTTGAAAATGTTTGCATTCGAAATAAGCGACGTCTATTGTTTACACGCGTTAATCCAAATACCCATAAGAAAAACTTATTATCTTATAGTAGAAGTTATTTTTGTTGCAAAATAATTTTTTATTTTAAATTTTATTGGAATTTTCTTTTCTTTAAAAATTATGGAAAATTATTTACTGATTTTAAACTATTTTTAGTTGATCTCAAGGCATCCTACAGCGCATGCTCTCCAGAACGATTCGTGTCTAATTAATTTATATTTTGTATTTTGTTATTCAAGTGTTTTTTTGTGCCGAATTTATCAAAATTGTTATCATAATTCTTTCTAACAAAAACAAAATCAAAGCGTTATGCTTTGATTATTTGTATTGACTATTTGTATCGCAGGTTATCCATTTTTAAAAAGATCTTAATATTTAGTTGAATTATATGTTTTATCAATAATATAACAACTTTATTGTCATAAGTCTATTCAAAAACTATAACTGTATGAGCAAATTTAATTTAAATAAACGTAATTTTGTTTAGATACAAACTAAACAAGACACACAAACGCACACATACAGATATATTTGTATGTATTTATGTATGTATGTATGTATGTATGTATGTATGTATGTATGTATGTATGTATGTATGTATGTATGTATGTATGTATGTATGTATGTATGTATGTATGTATGTATGTATGTATGTAAACCATTTAAACCTTTACAGTGTCAAGATTTTTTGCACCTTATCTTTAGTTAGTCAAGATATTTCTTGAAAGAAAATTTGATAATGAAAAATTTTCATATAAGCAAAATTTTTGTTGTAAATTCTCTTCAAACTTTTTGTTGTTGTTGTATTATAAAACAAGTTTTAGCGATAACAGGACTTAGCACCGAAATGTAAAAAAGTTAACTAAATATTTTCTTGTTGAAAATAACAGTATTAACATATTTATATGTCCATTGACCACATTAAGACTGAGATGTTTCAAATTTACTTCTTATGTATATATGATATTATAAAAGTTTGTTCCAGAAATGTCCTCAGGGTTTCAAAAATTTAATAGGTAAAAATATGTCAATAATAGATGTATGAAAGAGTGATAAGAGTGCGGGATTAAAAATACCAAAAATTTAAACTTCTCTTGTTATTTAGAATGTTTAGCAGTTTTCTAAAAAATTTTAAATTAAGGTGTTGTTATATTTGTTTTAAACTGCTTATCTTATGTCAACTGCTTATAAACTGCTTATCTTATGTCAACCAAATTCAAAGAGTTAAAACTCAAAAGAGTCTCGAAAATATCAGTAAAGTTTTTGTATTATTTGAAAAAGCCTCAAACCAAAAAAATCTTGGTATAATTTTTCTATAAAAGAAACATTTTAAAACTTTGTTTAGTGTAGTGACAAAGTTTGTGAAAAGTTAAATTACTTGTAAAAAAAATTTAATTTTTATATAAGGAAAGGGTTTATAATAGAATAAAAGAATAGTGTAAAGATACAAATTACTGGGTACTCACTATAATAATTGATTTGAATATATTTTTTTAACAAAAAACAATCTGTTCTGATATAGGAAATAAATTTCCTTAAGTAGAACTGTAAAAGTGTTGGAAATGTAGAAATTAAGTAGAAGTGGTAGATTAATAAATCTAAATTTAGCTCTAATAATGGTGAAATTATTAAAGTCTTATAAGGTTAAAAGCATAGTGGGGTTATAATTTTATATTAATTATTTATCGAAGGCTTTCAAATTTATTTTTTTACTGTAAAGAATGATTTATTCCTTAGATGTTCCAATTTAGGCTACTTTTCTCCTAATGTTCAAGATGGTTTTAAAAGTTATAAGTATCAGCTGTCAAGTTGTCATTTTCATCTTTAAGGATCTTATATATTAATTAATTTAAATATTTTTTTATCTTTGGTATGTTTTTGTAATATTTTCTTTTTTCGTTAAATTTTTTACAGTTAAAATACATTAATTGAATTATTAAGTTTAAAGACGCGTAAAAAAAAAAAAAAAAAAAAAAAAAAAAAGAAAAGGAAACACCTTAACAGCCTGAAATAGTGATAATAATTTAAGAATGTTAATTTTTTTTTGTTGTTTCATATTTCTAATTTATAAACATTTTTTTTTTCAGAAATAGTTGGATGGATGTTTTTTGTTATAATTTAGTGTAAAAAAATATTTACCAAAACAATATGATAAATAATGGGAAACAGTTGCTTTAAAAATGAGCCCACATATGCAAGATATCATTCAAATACAAAAAACAATGAACCAAATTTAGATAATGTTGTTGGTTCTCTATTAGAAATGGACCCAAGTCTTCAAGATCGCGATGAAGGTGTAACAAAGATAAATTCATGGATAGAGGAGATCGGACCAGAGATGTGCATGTCACCTGAACACTTAGAGATAAGTCGTTGGAAATGTATTAAGTATTGGGAGGCACAACATACTTGTGATATATACGGAAATGAATATTCTTCAGGGCTTAAACTGACTGGATCATGTGTAAGATTTTATTTTGAAAAGAGACTTGATGGTTCACCACCACGTTTAGTTATTGAGCATTATGGGAGATCTGTTAATATGCCAAATAATGAGTCAAAACTTTTATCTACATGGGCTCATAACTTAAGGAATTCATTCAGACGTAAAAACAAAACCTTGAAAATTTTCTCCAATGACAGTGCTGGAGACAAAAGTTTATAATTTATTTGGCTATAGTTTTATCAAGGTTTTTGTTAAATTCTTCTATAAGAAAAATAGAAGTGGTAATATCTTTTTTTTTTTCCCTGTTATTTTATGTTGTTTTTTTTATTTTGAATGCTTTCAATGAGTAATAGTGATTGTTTTTTGAAAAAAAAATTTGAGTTAAACTATTTGCCCTAATTTCAAAAATGTTTTAAAAATCTATTTTTATATTTTTTAAACAATTTTCTAATCTCATACAGCATTTAAATATTAAATATTTTACACTTGATTAAAACTTTTTTTGTTAGTTATAAAATGAACAACAAATATTCTTTTATGTTCCTAACAGCCTAAGTATATTTAAAATTTTCAATAATGGAATAACAAAAAAACAACCATTGGTAAAGCTAAGATATTTGGAAATTTGTATTGATATTTTATAATTAGAATATGCTATAAATCATGTGCCTTTTTTTGTTTGTTTTTTTTTGTTTTTTTTGTTTTGAGTTATCTTCTATCGAAGTTAACTTTTGTTTTAAGTTATTTTGACTTTATAAAAATGTAAGAATTATTACTTATATGTAAAGTAAAATAATATTTTATTTGTTTTAATAATTTAATTTATTATATATAGAGATTATAATTTTAGAATTACACAGGTTTGTGTATTATTGTTATGTATAGTTCATGTTTTGTGTTAACTTAATAAATTTTGTAGAATTTAAATTAGTTCTTCTCTTTTTTTTTTCTCTCTTACCATATTTTATACTATTTAGTTCCTTTGTTGCACATTTTTTTAATTTATCACATATTTTTTATTATTGTATATTTATTTTCAATCAAAAAATTTGATAATTATTATTTATTTTTACTGTTGGATATACTTTTTCAGTTCAAACCAAAAAATGTCTAAAATTGGAGATCCACGTCTCGGAGATCTTTTGCAAGTACCTTACTCTGGTAATAAGAAAGCAAAAGTTGCAATTTTGGGGTATCCATGTGATATTGGAGTTGAACGGAACAATGGTCGTGTTGGTTCTAAAAATGGACCTTGTTGTATTCGCAAAAAGTTAGAAAAAATGGGTACAGTAATCAATCCAGAATTTAATATTGATTTGAATAATATTCATTTTGAGGATCGTGGCGATATACAGATTAGTGATACGCTTGAAAATAATCATGAAATTTTAGCATCAGAAGTTTCTAGTTTGTTAAATGATGGTTTTATAGTTATTGTTGTTGGAGGAGGTAATGATCAAAGTTATCCCAATGCTAAAGGCCTCATGTCTTCAATGAAATCTGGAAATATTGGAGTTGTTAATATTGATGCTCATCTTGATGTGCGTCCTCTTATTAATGGCAGTCTCGCTCATTCAGGAAGTCCTTTTCGCCAATTGCTTGAGGATGATATGTATATTAAAGATAAGGGAATGTTTTTAGAATTTGCTAGTCAAGGCAGTCAATGTTCTGCAGAGCATGTAAAATATATCCAAAGTAAAAGCGGTAAAATTGTATGGCTATCTGAGATACATAAGAAGGGTGCAAATGAATGTTTTAAAAATGTCCTTAACGATCTTCAGGGTCGACCATTGTTTGTTTCTTTTGATATTGATTCTATAAAAGGCGCCGATTGCCCAGGCGTTAGTTGTCCTTCTGTTATTGGGTTATCTGCGCAGGATGCTCTTGATATTTGCTTTTTAGCAGGTAAAAATACTTATACCAAGTTATTAGATTTAAGTGAGTTCAATCCAAACATTGAAGAAGATCGCACAGCTAGATTGGTTGTTAACATGATTTATTATTTCTTACTGGGTATAGCTGAAAGATAGAATCTCAAAAAGTATTAGTGAAGCCTGAAAGTTCAGTTTTTTGCTGTGTTTTTTTTATATATTTTTTTATTTTACCCATTATTACTTAAAAATATTTTAATTTGTATCAGTTAAAAATTATTTTTAGTCAATTGTAATTTTCCGACCACTTACAAACAATATTTTATAAGTTTATGCCTGAATTACTTTTTTCTCTAGATCAGTGTGACCAAAGCTTATTTGAGCAGTGTGTGACCGTTCTGAAAAATCAAAAAAATAATATACAAGCGATAATATAAAATAGATAATGTAAACATAAAAAAAAATCTAATTTATTTGAGATACTTATTGATAAAAATATATCTTGAAAAGCCTGTATTAGTACAATATTCACCAAAGTTTCAAAAAAACACTAAGATAACGGGTGATTCGAACAAATCAGATAATCTGAATTTAATTATTTGAGTATAAAAGTTTTTGTGGTTTTATGCGCAGTCATGGACGTTCTATAAAATATAAACTTTATTATTTGAAACGCTATTATTTAAAATGAGGTTAAATGTAGCTGAACGAGAATCTTTTCGAAAGCGACTCAAAATGTTTTTTGTATAAACCTAATATACAAAAAAAAAAAAAAAGAAATTGTAAATCATTTTAAAAAGGAAGGATTTGCTTGAAGTATAATATATGATAACCTAAAAAGACTTGAAACTTTTCAAATAGAAAGCACCGTGGTCGTCCAATATCCTGAACTAGAGAAAAGAAAACCGAATTAACGAGACTTATCTACAATCGAGAAGGGGTCAGTCAGAGAAAAAAAGGTTTTAAATGAATCAAGAATCAAATCAAGAGTTAAATCAAAAAAGAATCAAGAAAAAAGGTTTTAAATCAATCAAAAATTAGAGAGAAAAGTTAGTTGTTAGTTTAATAAAAAATGAATATTAAATATAGAAAACGTGAAAAGACTCCAAAATACCCTAAAAACCAACAATTAAAGGCAAATAAAAGAAGTAAGAAACTAGTTAACCAACTCTATAACACAATCGCTTCTGGTTATCGATGACGAAAAATACGTTGGTTTTGCAGGGGACAATATGTCTGAACATTCTGGATACTACACAAGCAACAAAAAAACATGCCCAGAAAGTGTTCGTTTTATAGAAAAAGAGAAATTTCCAAAAAAAATTATTGTGAATAGCCATATCTAACCGTGGTATATCCGAGCTATTGTTTCGAAGCTGTAGAAATTAATTCATCGATCTATATTGATAAATGTATACAAAATCGACTTCTTCCATTCATTCACAAGTATCATGGAGACTTTAATTATTTATTTTGGCCAGATTTAGCAAGTTCTCATTATTCTAAAGATTCTCTAAATTGGGTGGACCAATATGTCTATTACGTTAATAAAGAACCCAATCCCCCAAATGTGTCTCATGCACAACCAATTGAAAATTTCAAGGACATTTGGCACGAGGGAGATTGGCAAGCTTCAACAGAAGAGGTTTTGATTGATCAAATTAAATTAAAGCTACAAAAAATCGGTTTAAATTTTTTACAGTCACCTATAAAAAGCGTCAGAGCGAAATTGCAATTGGTGATCCAGATCAATTGCAAATGTTTTTTCATTTAAAAAATAACTTATTTTTATTGAAAGATAAATACTTTATTTAAAAAAAATATAATAACAGTATTTATTTTCATTTTTAAATAAGTTATTGACGTTTTTATTTTGTCCGATAACTGACGAATCACCCTTTACTCTACAAAGTAAAAAATTGGCAAATATAACACGGGCAATTGCATCTTCTTTATATAAGTCAAAAATATGGATCAAGATTAGTTTTTAATAAAATTAATTCATATATGCTGAACTCTTAATAAAAACCTTGAATGCACTAAACGTCTACTAAATTAACATCAATCAAAATATTTTATTCATGCTTAAATACAAACATAAATTAGTCCCATCTTATATTTCAGATAACTTATTTAAAATTAAAACAAATAGAAGAACAAGAAATTTTAGCCTGAAAAAAAATTACAAAATTTTTCTATTTAATATTTAAAACGTTAAATAATCTTTTTAACCAAAATTTTCACTCAAAAAAAAGGTAAAAAAAATATCTCATGGTTTACAATTTTATTTAAATATTTTTTTTTAAATTTTCAAAAAAACAAAAGGTATAACATCTCATGCTTTACAATTTTATTTAAATTTTTTTTTTTTAATTTTCAAAAAAAAAAAGGTATAACATCTCATGCTTTACAATTTTATTTAAATTTTTTTTTTTTAATTTTCAAAAAAAAAAAGGTATAACATCTCATGCTTTACAATTTTATTTAAATATTTTTTTTTAAATTTTCAAAAAAAAAAAAGGTATAACATCTCATGCTTTACAATTTTGTTTAAATATTTTTTTTTAAATTTTCTAAAAAAAAAAAGGTATAACATCTCATGCTTTACAATTTTGTTTAAATATTTTTTTTTAAATTTTCTAAAAAAAAAAAGGTATAACATCTCATGCTTTACAATTTTATTTAAATATTTTTTTTTTAATTTTCAAATAAAAAAAAAAAATGCAGCTATTGATGAAGAAACACTAATATTAGCACACAATTAAAATGAAATAATAGATATATACCACTGTAGACAGATAAATTTGACTGTCAGATAAGAACCAGACAATTTGAGTTTGTCACATGCTGTTACATACTCCACTTCAAAAACTTTGGCAATATTTTCATTTATCTGAATAATTGAGCCAATGATTAAAAATGAAAAACTACTTCTAAATAAAACAGTATTTGGCTTATAAACGCACAATATTTAAAATAAAATATCAAAATAAACCAAATAATAAAATTTACCTTTGTAACTATAACATGATACCAAATGTTGTTATGTTGCATAGCCACATAACTGTCTCTTTTATACACAGCTTGCTCATCTTTAATGAAATGCACCTTAATAAAAAAATGCATTGATAATATAAGCAATTAATAATAGAATAGTAAGTATATTTAAAAGTCAAAGAATTCCTTGTTATTGTCATTAAACTCTGGCAATACTATATTTTAAATATTTCAACAATTTATACAATTATATAGCAACGAACTTTGAACATGAGAAAATCTAAATTTACTTTTTTACTGGTAGAATCCAACGAATCCCTTGAAAGAAAGGCATGACGATAAATTGTTAACATGCAGTTTTGAGATTCATCTGAGATAGAAAAGGTCACTCGAAAGATTGTGACTTCAGCATCAAAAATCATGGAACATTATGAAAAAGAGCAAACGACAAAACTTCTATTGCGGAACATTTCATAAGTTTCTTTGCAATATTTGGCACTAACATGGCTTTCAAAATTCAATGTCCTAATACCTCTTTTGAAACCTATCTATAAATAGGTTTCATCTGAGGTAGATCTGTTATAACAGATCTACATAGCGAACTAAAATTCAATGAACTAAGTTATGATGAACTCGAAGTTGCAAAAAACTCCCTAGAAATTAACATAGCACCAGGAATCAAAAATATTTGTAGCAATGTAGTAACAAGTGTCTTTTATATAGAAATATTAGAATTATTATACTCATATTAGAAATTTTTTTTCTTCAATTATAACAGGAACTATTACAGATAAAAAAAAAAAAATTGTAAAATTTGTACCAATATTTAAAACCGGAGCGCCATTTTCACTAAATAATTACAGACCGATCTCAATCTTTCCTGTCTTTTCTAAACTTCTTGAACTAATAATTTACTATAAACAATATGAATATCTAACTAATAACAATGTTTTAAATAAAAAAACAACTCGGGTATCAAAATCAACATTTAGCCAAATTGTATATTAGATCTCGTAAATATATTAAATGACGCTTTTGATAACAATAAACTTGTTCTAGGAATCTTTATCAATTTATAAAAAGCATTTGACACTGTTTATAATACTATACTACTTAAAAAAATGGAAAAATATGGCATTAAAAATCTAGTTTTACACCGGTTTGAGAGATTTTTATAAACAGGCATTAATGTGTTATTACGTATGAAAATATCCATTCAAAATTGCTTAATGTTAAATGCATATATATTAATTAAATCAACATAAACTGAATGCCATAATGTTTGCAGATGATACTAATTTGTTTTAATCATCTATTTCTATCACAGAACCTTTTGAAACTGCAAGTGTTGAACTTAAAAAACTTAAAAAACTTGGTTTAAATCAAACAAATTATTATTGAATAAAAAACCAACTCGAATTATTCGAACGAATTATTCGAACGTTCTCTTGCTTTCCACTCAAAAAAAATTTATATCTTTAAGTATCTTTATTTTTCTTTTTACAAACCTATTATTCATATGGTAACATAGCAATTAAAATTCGTGCATGTCGGTCAATGTATTAAGTATAACAAGCCATGTAATCATATATTTATGCGTACCAAATAAAGTTTTCATCTGTTTTTGATTATCTAATAGCTTTTTATATGTCACTGATGTTTTTTTTAATGCTACCATAAGACTTTGCTAAACTGAAATTTTTTATAAATTAAGTATACAAAAATATTACAACTAAAAGCGGAAAATTGGAAAATGAAGTTGAGAACATGATTTTATATTTGATTAAAACAATTTTTCATTACTATTTATTGCCTATATTATCAGAATGAGGTTGTAAATACCAGCTAACATGTGCGTATCAAACTCAATCCAATCTATAAATGAGACACTACAGGCATTACTTTAACAGAAAAAAGGTTACATAGTTGTCTGTCTTTTCTTGCTTTTGTCTTTCCTAATAGTAATAATACGTTACGCTAAAAAGAAGAATGATTTGATAGTCAGCTGGGGTAGATCCAGACCAACTAGTAAGCAAGAACGATTTTCAGGCTTTTTTAATTTGGTGGATTCAGATTTCCAGTGAAGAAACTCGAAAACTAAAAAAAAAATTAAAATAAAATACGAAAAGCAGGTAAAAAATATCAATTCTTTCTAAAACCAGCAATTGTAAAAAATAAAAATAATAATTTGAAAAAAAAAACAAAAATTCATGTGAATTCGCTATTCTTTCTTACTAATAAATATTTTTTAAAAAAAAGTGCAATAGCCTACAGAGAGCCTTTGTGATGCCTTGGGTCATTTTTTGGTCGGTATCTCAAATTTTGGCTTCTTGAATATATTTAATTAAACATGATTTTCACTGTTTATTAGTTGTTACTTGTTTATCATGAATTTCTTTGTTTAATGAAAACAATATTTGTTTCCATATTAAGTATCGTTAAAGATTTCAAAGATTCAAATGTACACAAAACACAAAATTTTAACAAATGTTGTTCAACCCTCTTTATTAACGGGACAAAAATAAAAAAATTTTAAACGGACAAAATTAAAAAATTATAAAGCTCGTGAATACTCCCGTTCTACATATACTGTTAGCTGTTTTTCACAATATTTTAATAAAGATTTTAAAAATTTGTTTGTAAACAAGGAGTGTGGGTTATAGTTTATCGACCTATACCTGTCTACAATAAACATCTGCAGAGTATACTCCGAAGAACAGCATCGTTTGGAAAGCAATACTTGCAAGTTGCTTAAAAATATAGACAATTTTGAGCTGTTTTTTATGGAGTCTTGAGATCCCACTGCCAAATACATTTAAGTACTTAGAATTTTCTAGAAAATAGCCATGGCTGTTTTAGAAATTCATTAGGCTCTACTCAGTCAATGATACATAGCTGTTCACTACAAGCAGTAAAAATATAAGGGGGATGGGTAGGGGGTTGCGATTCCTTGAAAGTACATATTGAGCAACAATATCGAATTCATCGATATAAAAAGTGGAGCCTTCGATATAATAAATAAATTCTAAGTTTGAAAAAAAAATTTATTATAATAATAGTAAATAAAGTCTTGTTATTACAATATTACAATAGTTAAATTGTAAAGTTTGTATAAATTACGATGATTATTCAGGTGAATAAGAAAAGTTGGAGAGCACAACCCAAACTATATTGAAGCGCTAAAAAAAAGCAAATGTTGCTTACAACTACAAACACTTTTAAAGTAGCTTTTAATTTGCTGGTAGCTTGTAAAAAGTAAAATATTAACCTCCTATGAACAATTGTATAATATTATATTTGATATATGATATAGTGATATATGATAAGCAAAAAGTAGATAAAATCTAACCACATATACCAAATAATTTTTTTTCATAGTGATAAAGTGATTGTATGGACTCCTAATACCCCTACCCTTGGGTATGGTAACCTAAAAAATTTTTGAGACCATAATTTACGGTCTTTAAAATTTATGTTTTCGGCTCGTAAATAAAATCGCACTTTCCCGGTTTTCAAATTTGCGGTATGCGTCTAAGCCACCATTTTAAATTAAACCTCATGCTTAGTTAAAAAGATTGTGTTTTTTTTTGAAATAATTATCATTAAACAACTTTCCTGAAAGAGTTCAATAAAGAAAAATTTTAATTCTAAATATAATTGATTACAAAAAAAAAAAGTTTTATTTTCTTTTCTCTGTAATGTAGAATATATAAAATAAGTTTAATAACAATCTCTTAAGTTTAAAACGAAATGTAAATATTGATTAATCTTGAAATGAAAACAGCATTTTCTAAACGTAAAAATTTTGTTCATTGCATCGAATCAGGGACTTGATTATTTATGCGACTATTTTTTTTAATTTAAATTATTTATGCGACTATTTTTTTTAGGTATACATATTATTAATATGTATACCTATTACTTAATATTATTGAGTTATAATTTAATATAAAAAAAAGCAATTATGGCATGTATATGAAAATGTAGAAAAAAAGGGGAGGTCAATATGCACTCGTAAAAGAGTAGATTTTTTTCTTTCTTAAAATAAAATGCATTTAAATATTTTAATTAAAAAAATAGTACCATACAATCAACCATGCTGCTAAAAATTGGCAAAACAAAGTGTGTTTAAAAAAACTTAGTTAAAAAGTTACTACACCTTTTTTCTATGCTAAATATCGTGTTTAAAGTACAAATAAGATTTAAAAATTTATTTTAAAATGTAGTAACATGGTCCAGTAATTAAATGTATTGCAAACTGTAACATAATTCTTTTTCCTAATTCTTAGCAGCATACAAGCTAACCCCAGTTTAATAATTAAACTGGTTTGTTTGTATACAAAAAAACAAAACCAGTATACAAGCTTGAAACCTTTTAAAACATTAAACTTTAAAGTATGGTCTTGCTTTTAATGCTGGTTTTGTGCTTTAAGTTTAATATCCATTGTTTTTCATGGTCAACTTGTTGTAGCCAAGTATTTTATTATGATGCTACCACAAGGAAGATGATGTATTTAAAGAACTATGTTAAAGTTTGTAATACATTTTACTATTGGAGCATATTACTGTATTTTATTATGTACTGTATATATCAGGGTGTTAACTGGGGAATTCACGATGAGTTTAAAATTCCCAAAGTTTGATGACCTTTTTTTATTTGTTAAAATTTCTAATATTTTGTAGAACAATTACAATAAATACTGCCAATAAATAAAAAATGTGGTATAAAAAATATTCCTGGCTAACACCCTGTCTATGTTAGGGTGTCTTTAGATAAAAGATTAAAATAAAGATAAAAAAGTTCTAAAAATAATAAAATTTCGTAAACCTTTTACATGAATATAAAATTGTATATAGATTTATATGAAATTAATAGTTTTTTATTAAAAATAAAGAACTTGAACTTGCATAAGTTTTTTTATATACTTTTGTTTTTAAACTATGGTAATTATTCTATATATATATATATATATATATATATATATATATATATATATATATATATATATATATATATATATATATATATATATATATTATATAATAATATATATATACATATATATATATATATATATATATATATATATATATATATATATATATATATATATATATATATATATATATATATTATATAATAATATTAAATAATATTATTATAATATATATATATACATATTTACATATATATATATATATATATATATATATATATATATATATATATATATATATATATATATATATATATATATATATATATATATATATATATATATATATATATATATATATATAGAACAGCATACACGTAAATAGTATATAAATAATAACCTTTGTTTAAAGACAATGTACCAAAGTTTCAAAAATTCCAAAAGCAAATCAAAGACAATATGCTATACTGTTGGTAAGTATTTTTAAATGCTTATAATGCATTTGTGATTATTAAAAGTGAATTATTACCTTTTATTACGTCTGTATTTTTACCCAGAAGTTTTTAATTTCACCAAAAAGGTGAAATTAAAAACTTCTACTAAATTGACAATTGACACATATTCCATATGAAGAGAATTTTTGACTAGCACACCACACTGTATAATAATGATATTAGTTAGTTTAATATTGTTTAGCAATATTATTAAGTAAACTTATAATGTTAATAAAATTATAAACAATAATATTTTTCTATATTTATAATTGTTTATTACATTGCTTTAGGGCGTCCACCATGGTATAATTCACATGGGCAAATGAAAGAGGCATTTCTAATAGGTTTGTTTTTTTCTTGTTTTTTTCATGTTGTAACCAGAAAACAGTTTTGAAAATATTTTTTATTTGTTGAGTATTCTATTGATGACTTGTTTTTTTGTTTTTTTTCAAAGGTATGAAATTTATAAAAAATTACTAAAGCTATGTTTTAAAGGCAGAAATTATTTCATTTTTTATTTTGTAATCTGCATAGTTTTGATAATCTTTATACTGTTTTTAAACAGGATTGTGCGGAGGAAGTGCTTCAGGAAAAACCACTGTTGCAAAAGATATAATTGATGTTTTGGGTGTACCTTGGGTTGTTATTATATCACTGGACTCCTTTTATAAAGTTTGAACATTTTAAAAATTATTTATCATAAGTATTATATAAAATTTTTAAAAAGTTTTGAATTAAATTAAAAAGTTTCAAAGTCTTGGTGTAATTCATTAATTAGTGGTTTATCATCGGTACTTCTTGATTCATATCAAAGCATATCAAATGGTGCCAATAATTGGACATGGATTTGTTTTGTACATTGTGTTAAAATGTTATTAAATGAACAAATATTATTTTTAATGAATTCTTCAGAACATTTGTCTACAATTTTTAGAAGTCAAGGTCTTGAGTTTTAAGACTAAACATACAGATACAGAAAACATAAGATACAGATTATATTAAAACTATATTATAAAGGTTTTATATTAAAATGTTAGGCATTGAAAAAGAATTAACAATGCTGCTTTTATTTGTCATTTAAAATTTTAAATATCTGTAAATCATCAAAAATGATACATATTTAGTAAAGTAGAATTTTATTTATTAATGCAGGTTTTAAGTCATGAAGAACATCTCCTTGCAGAAAAATCAGAGTATAATTTTGATCATGCAGATGCCTTTGATTGGAAACTTGCTTGTGAAACACTTAAAAAACTAAAAGAAGGAAAGAGTGTACAAGTAACTAAACTCTTTTTTTTTTTAATTGTTAGAGTCATATTTTTTTAAATTTGTTATTCAATTTCCATAACCAAAAACATTTACAAATAAATATATTTTAGATAAAAGCTTTTCCACAATATTTAATCTATCTTTAAAGATAAACTTTTTACCTATTATTATTACTTTATTTTTAATATTAATTAAAATTTTAGTTGTTTTTTATTTTTTAAACATCTTCAATTCCAACAAGGCTAGATAAGCAAAAACAAAACAAGATAAGCAAAAACAAAACAAGATAACGATTAACAGACAACTTAAATGTTTGCAAATTACATGAATCAGGAAAGCAAAATGAATTTTAGGTTAAAATAAATCTTATTTTGGCTTAAGTTACTAAAAATTATTTTTTATATAATTAAAGTATTATAAGTTATTCAAATTATATTATAATTTTAACTAAAATTGCAAAAAATTAATTTTTAAAATTTTTAAATGTCATAAATAATTATCATCTCCCTTGGGGAGCAGTTTTGTTTTATTACTTGTTGTATGTCAATAGGGAATTACGATTAGTTAATATTAAACTTTTCTACTATTATTAGGAGGTGTTATTATTTCAATTTATCAATTATATATCTCTACGAAGAAAAAAAAAATTTAAAGTGTTTTTAAAATTTAAAATAGTAAAGTTATCCATATGGAGAAATACCTTCATCCTGAAAGATTTGACGCAAATACAAATTCTTCAAAGTCAAGTAAAGAATGGATTCAGTGGTTTAAAACTCTCCAAAACTGCTTTTATTCCTTCTCACCTATTTTAAGTTATGCCTCATTCTACTCCACATTTTTCACCATCTTGAGCAATTGTTTTATTAATCATTAATCATTTTTTTCATCTTTTTTACAAAAATATCTCTCTTAAGAACCATTGTCCTTTTATTATTCCAAGAAGCCAATGTAAAAAAGGTTCTGTCTGATGTTAAGCTCTATTATTCTCAGTTTACTAAATCTTGCATCTTATCTCATATGTAAGGTTCTAGAGACTTTTGGTTAGTCTTCAACAGTGTCGTTAACTTAACTAAGTCTAACATTTAATCTTAAATTCGTGGGTCTGATCTTTTATTTCTTCTCAAAATAAAGCAATGTTATTTTCCAAAAAATCTTACTCTAATTTGACTCTTGAATCTAATGGCCATACTCTTCTTGCCAGTTACACAAATTAACCCATTGTTAAACATCCAAATCGCTCTGGCTTCCAATGCTAAAGTAAATTCTCAATTAAACACTTCTACAGTTTGTGCACCATACAAGATTTCCATCGTAGTCTTAAAAAAGTGTTCTCCAGAACTCTCCTCAAATTTTGCTAAATTTTTAAAAAGTGCTAAATAAGTGGTTCAGATTTTTCAAAACTCTAGAAAACACTTTGACCTCTACAATTATCTTACGATTAGTCTTCACTCTGTTATTAGTTTCTTTATATAAAGGTTTTGAGATTATTAAATTATTCTTTTCTAACTGCAGTATTAAAGTTATTCTTGAAAGCCTACATCTTCTTTATTTCAAGTAACTTTGAGGGTACTGCAAGGTTCTATCTTTGTTCCTGTATTGTTTCTATCTATAACATCAATCTTTGTGAAAATTTTACATATAAACTGGCTTTATTTGCTTTATACGCATGTCTTGACAAAAAGTCTTCACTTTTTGATTGCTTAGAACAAGCAGCCAATTTTTAATCTGATTTCTCCTCTGTAACAACCTAAGGCTTGCAGTGGCTTATGGATTTAAATTCTGGACTTAAAGTCCACAATTTTTGTTAGACAACAAATCTCATTTACTGCAACTTGAGCCACTTTCTCATTGTTGTAAAGTTGTATTTATTTCTTTTTTCTACAAATACAATCATGGTCAATGCTCAAACAAGCTATCATCTCTTTTACGATAAACCAAAACTCATTCTTGCTTGTTTCTTATTCAACAAGTTGCATCCCTTTACCTTATCTGTCCCATGTTATAAAAACTTTTATAATTCAGTTTTTTTCCTTACACATCAAAAAAATCATATAACTTTTACCCATCTTTATGTTTTTCCTTTTTATACAACCTACAACTTTTTAAGTCTTCAGTTAACTGTTTTCTAGTATTTTAACTTATTCTTTATTTTAAACTGATAACTTAATAGTGGCTGCTTGCAATCTTGTTGGAAGTAAATTAGTGTTTAAAAATATATAAATATATGTATTTAATAAATAATAAATGTAAGTATAATATTATAATATATAAAGTTTTTCTAGCCCCGGCTATCAACCCCAGTTAAATCTAATAATTTTGCCAGGACCAGGGCTAGGTTTGCAAAAGGTCGCATTTTTAAGCGGGGACAGGGCCAGGGCCCTGGTCGCTTACTGGTTCCTATATATATAATAAAAAAAAAAAATTAGCAGAGCTTCATAATGCTCTGTGTCATCCAGGCATAACAAGAAAGAACTATTTTGTCTGCAGTGGGAATTTGCCATAAAAGAAATCAAAAGTGTTGTAAACCAGTGCAACACCTGCTGTGAACTTAAACCTTGATTTTACAAACCACCTAATGTTCATCTTATAAAAGCAACCCAACCATTTGAAAAATTTAATGCAGAATTTAAAGGCCTACTTCCAATATCAACTAAAAATCATTATATCTTCACAATTATCAACGAATATTCATGATTTCCATTTGCTTTTCCTTGTCCTGATACTTCCTCTTCTTTGGCATTAAAATGTTTCAAGAACTTGCTCTCTTTGTTTAGCACCCCTGCTTATATTCATTCTGAGATAGCTCTCTAATATCAGAGGAAGTTTGTAATTTCCTGGTGTTCAACTCAAGGTGTTGCAACTAGCAGAACAATGCCTTATAATCCTAGAGGAAATGGACAGGTAGAGTGCTTTAACAGGATAATATGGAAATCAGCAGCACTAGCTCTCAGATCAAGAAATCTACTAGTTGAAAACTGGGAAATTGTGTTACAAGATGCATTACGCTCAATACGATCGTTACTGTTCACTGCAATAAATGCAACGTCGTATGAGAAGTTCTTTAATTTTCCACAGAGATATTCAAACAGACAATCTATTCCAACCTGGCTGCTAGAGCAAGGGAAAGTATTTGTAAAGAAACATTTTCAATCTAGCAAATACGATCCCCTAGTAGAAAAAGCATAACTAATAGAAGCTGAGCCTCAGTAAGCGCACATTAAATTTCCTAGCGCAAGAAAATCTACAGTATCTATAAAGGTTATATCGCCGATGGAAGATAGTAAAGCTCCTTATTTGGTACAAACAATACCAATCACTCAGAGTATACTTCACAACTCGACATATATCAAAGAGACCATACTTGATCCAGAATGGGACATTATAACGCAATCGCATATACAATCTAGCCATCTTCCTCAACGACTGCAACGAAACCATAGAGCGCCCCAAAGATACGGTTTTGAGGATAAGCAAATTTAATGATTAGGAGAATGTCATAAATAATTACTTAGCATCTCCCTTGGGGAGTTGCGTTGTTTTATTACTTGTGTATATAATTACTACTTTTTATGTATATGTCCCTTAAGGAATTACGATTAGTTAATATTAAACTTTGTATAATTTATGTATGATAGATTAGATATTAAGAGGTGTTATTATTTCTAACTTGTTTAAAATAATAAGTCAACATTTTATTTTCTGATTTTTCTTTAACTTTTTAATGTTCTTAACCAAGAACTACTAAATCACAAGGACACTAAACTGATTATAGCTTTTATTGAAATGCAATTTATTATAAACCTGAAATATTAAAAGACTAAAAGTCTAAAAATAGACTTCAGTAAGTTGTAAGCTACGATAAAGAAAAGTAGTTCAACTAAGGAATGTTTAACTTATACAAAGTAAAGCAATTGTTCTTGCTTTCAAAGGACTATAGAAAATAAGAGATAACAAAAGTTTAAGTCAGGGTTACATTGATGGTGTTCCTAACATGTGTATGTTATATATTAGTGCTTTTAGTGTACATTGTTAAGGTCTCTTAGTATTTTAGTTAATTAGTTTTAAGCTTTATTTTACTTTATGTCTAACTCCTTTGGTAGCTGTCATTTTTAATCATGGGGTTTTTTGTGTTTATCTTTTTCACTTATAAAATCTTGAGAATAAATGTCTTCTCAGATTACTAAGTTTATTCACCATTTTCTTCTGATTCTATTCTTACTTTTCTTTCTTACATCATTTTCTTACTTACTTTTTTTTTTTACACAATTTTTTACTTAATTTTTTTTTTACACCATTTTCTTACTTTTCTTTTTTACACTGTTTTCTTCTGATTACATGCTATTATATTCAAATATAATATATTTAATCTTTATTTTATGGAATTTTGTTGTATTATTTAGGCAGGGGGTTTTAGACACGCTTTTTCCTTTATGGTCCTTTAGGTATAAAAGCATTTTATAATAACATTAAGCAGGGGTGTGGAGTCGTAAAAAAAAAAGTAACGACTCTGACTCCAGTTGTTAAAATTTTTTGAGTGCAACTAGAGTTGCAACCCCAAAAAAAACGGTTTTTAGAACCAGTCTGTTTTTTTTTGCAAAAAAAACAGACTGGTTCTAAAAACATGTTTTTTATAGTTTTTTTTGCTTTTTTTTTTAGTATTCATTAATTTTTAGATAATAATAATACTTGAAACAGTTCCAGTGCCCTTAAACCTACAAAATACAAATGTTTTCTATTTAATAAAATGCATATTAACTTATATAATAGCTGTTACAAACTAATCACCAATATTAAAAAAAAAACACTATTAAATATTTAAAAAAGTAATTTTTTAAATAAATCTCAAAAAAACTACTATTAGCTACTAGTTGATTGTAAGTATAATACTACTGAATGAAGGAAATGAAAATGTTATTTTAGCAGTGTTATTTCATTCATAAAAATGAATGAAATAACACTGCATTGCAAAATACAAAAATGAACCAACTGTTAAATAAAATTTACTTTAAAGTTTTATTTACTTTTGTATATTACTTTTTTAAATTTTTAATATTTAATTTCTTTATTTTATTTTAAATTGCAATTAGATAGCTAAAGTTTTATTTATTCAAACAATATTCAAATAAATAAAAATAACACAATGATTAACTTTGTCTAATGAAAAAACATTTATATTAAACAATTTGTAATTATTTTTAATTAAAAAAAAAAAAGAAATCTAAAAAAAAATATGCCAGGCAGAAAGAAATGTTTTGTAGCTACATTGTTCAATGAGGCACCTTTAGAATCTGGAGGTTCTAAAATTCAACAAGTTATATGCAAATTTTGGAGCTTAAAGCTATCAAAAAATGGCACTCGAATGACTGAGCACATTGCAAAATGTATGAAATGTGGCGATCAAATAAAAAACAAATATTTGAACGATATGCCATTTAAACAGAAGAAAGTTCAAACTGAACTAATGATGGAAGAAGATATTCCTTAAAACTTACCTATTCAAGATATGAAAAAAGAGAAAAAAATATGTTCATCATCTGCTATTCCACAAGTTCCAATTGAGTCTTTCTTTCCAACACCAAGCTGTTTTGGAAACCAAAGTAGGTCTACAACCCCTAAGTTTGGAGACTGTAAGGCAAATAAAACCAAATCAGATAAGCCTCCCTTAAAACGATTGTATTCTTCAACAAGAGTTCCATTCACAACTCAGAAAAATAAAATTGCATCCTACATTTTAGGAGAGTACAAGAGTTTAGAGTCAGAGTTATCAAGCGACTCTGAAGAATACGGATTTGACTTTACAATAGAAGACCTTAATGAACAAGAAAGCCAGAATACAGAATCTGTTATTAATTAAAAATAAATCTTTTAAATGATATACTATATATTTACCATATATCATGTTATTAATATATATTATATTACATTTATAATAAAAATAGAAATTAAATAAAAGTAAATAATTTTTTTTTTAATCTAAAAAACAAAAAAAACCATAAAAAACACAAAAAACACAAAAAAAACACAATTAAAAAAAAAACGGTTTTTTTTGCAACTCTAAGTGCAACTCCGACTCTGGCTCCAACTACAACTCCAAAGCAAAACGTTTGAAAAACTCTTTGAATTCTTTAAAAAGTATTAAGCAATATGTTAAAAAGTTTTTTTTTGACAAATTTATGAAACGTTCTTTAAGGTTTAGTATGAACATAAGGTTGATTGAATGTTTTGTACATGCACGTGCAATACCGAGAAGTTTTACTATAGGAGTTAGAGTCGCGATTTTGTTTAGCGACTCCGACTCCGCTAAAAATGTAGTAACTCCGCAACTCCTGCTCCGACTCCACAGCCCTGGTGTTAAGCATATTAAAATGTAGATGAACATACTTCAGCTGTCAGCCTTGAGCTTGTGTCTCATTGTTGTAAGATTGTATTTCCTACTCTTTTCTATGAATACCATTGTATCTATAAATTTTTTCTCCTAGCAAAACACAATCATACATGACTTTTCATTTAACAAAATTGCAATTTTTTACTTTAAGTGTTCCTTTATTTTGAAAAAAATTTTTATAGTTTTTTTATCAAACATCAATTCTCTAGAATTCTCACTTTTCTTGCGTAGTTAATTTAAAGTCATGTTTTTTTGACTCATACAGTTTACAGCTTTTTAAGTTTTATATAATCTTAACTTTTGAACGCTTAGAGATAGTAAAATAATACTTAAAATTTATAGATGAATATAAATTTAGTTATGAAAAGCAAAAAATTTATTTCATTAACTTGTTGCTTTCACGTTTGAGGCACAGGGAATAAAATTTTAGGGTTTTATTAGTTCCCAGCTTCCAATCATTGAAACTTTTTAAAAAGCATCATTATTTGACATAAGTATAAATACAAAAATGTTTGGATTTCGCTCCATGTTAGCTATCTTGAACACCAAAAAATGCTGGATCCATCACTGCCAGATCTCTTGTTTCTGATGCAAATTTGCTTCAGAATTCAGCGTTTAAATGCTGCAAATGTGCAATAAATATTTATTTACATATAAATTTTCAGCTCAAGACAAATATCTGAAGAAAATATGTCAAAAAATAGTTTATAATGTACTTTTAATGTTCAGAGTTTGCAGTTAGATATTCGATCAAAATCAATTTATTAAAACCATTCAGTAGCGAGAAAGCTGTTGCTGTAGCTAGCTCCTTAAATCCACTTGTCTTCATTTTTTAAATGGTTTTATACAAGAACTCTTAATTTGAAGTAGCTTTTGAAGCTTCTCCAAGCTCATCACACGCTCTACCTTATCTTGAATAAATTTTACTGTAAGCAATTTTTTATTACGAAATATATTTTTCTTAAAACAAAAAATACGTTTCTTGTTTTAATGTCTGAAACTATGCTTAATAGATTTACGGTTTTGCTATGAGTTCTTATGAGTTGTTAGCAACTTTGAAAAATTTTAAAATTTTTGGAATTCATTGTACCCAAAAAGTCTAAGGGAGCCTCATCCGTAGGCATTTTTTCAAACTATGACTTATCATAGAATATCAAAAATTAACCAGTAGTCTGGTGAAGTATACAACTCAAGACCTAGTGGCTGGTTTTTATTAACAAAAACTGCTTTCAGAAGGATTTCAGCTTTGATTCTATTCGTTTTTACACCTTTTCGGACCTCCTTTTTTTTTGAATATATAACTTTTTACCATTTTTATATTGTGATCTCGGTCAAAAGATGCTAATACCATTACCAAACACCTCTAAGGTTTCATCATGACTTGAATTTCACCTCTGCAGCAGGCTCAATATACATCTGCCAATAGTCTTGTTGATCTTAAAAGTGTAAGTTAAAAATAATGCAATGTAGATAAAATAAGATTTAAATTGACATTGCTAAATACTTATTACATTTATTTTTGACAAGTTAAATTCAAAAATTTCTACTGATTTCATTTTTATTATATTTCTACTGATTTTAAGAAAAGTCTGTCATTAGAAAAAAAAATTGGTTTAGAGTTTTTTTTGTATTTTACATCTGATTTTGAACCATTTTGAAAACCATAGTTTTTAAACAATTTGTTACTTTATGACATAAATTACTCCTAAATAATAAGACTAAAATATTAAAATTTATGAAATTAAGTTTTACTTTAAAACTTCAAAAACCGCGATTCCCTGGAAATAGAAATTTAGTCAGCTATTCTATTGATTTCTTTGAGTATTTTATTAATCAAAATAAAAAACTTTCTGATTTTAGAAAAATGCAACTTAAATTTTATAAAATTCAAGGCATGTGAAACAGCTCCATATTTGTTAATTTTCACCTAATTGTCTGATTTTTTTCTGTAAGTTCACAGTAATATCTGCATTTCTCAAAAGTCTACATAAAAATAGTTTTAAAATAAGAAACTTATTCATTTTGTTTTTGGAAAATAATATTTTAATGTAAAGCAGTTTTATCTTTACCTTATAGTTTTTTAACCTTTTATGGTTTTATGATATAAATAGTTTATTCCCCAGCTTAACAGTTTTATTTACGGCTACGGCTATATGGAGCTCTCCGACATGATGGCAGGAGGTTAACAATAATAATGGTCGGCTACGAAACCAATCTTGTACAAACTCCTTTTAAATAGCCAGGGCTTGAAGTGGGTGAACTGTATGAGATAAAAAGCATTTAACAACTTTCTAATTGGTGTGTTTTGGGCCTCAACGCTAACGTGAAGCCCAAAACATAAAATTAAAAAAACCACATTTTTTTAATTTCATAATGAATTTGTGCATTTTTAAAATACCACCAATTAACAAAAATAATAATATTAAAAATGCACCCAATCAGTATAGATAAAAAACCTTCTATTACTTGTTATGATGTTATTATAAAATGCCCATAAAAACTCAAAAAATGTAAAAATGTTATAATTTAAAAAAGTGGTGCAAATATAAATAGTCATCTAAAATAAAAAATTTCATTAAGAAAACAATACTTGGGAATATTTGACGAAACTCCGTGTATTAAAATTTGTTCCTGAGGGTTAAAATGGGATTGGCTAATATATATATATATATATATATATATATATATATATATATATATATATATATATATATATATATATACACTTCTATAAATTGTTAGCTTTGAGAGTATGGAAGGTTTATTCTTTTCATAACAAATTACTTTGATTTTAATCTATTCAAATGCCTTTTGTTAATTTTTTTTTTAACCAGTTTTTAATCTTTTTTCTACCCTTTGTATTTGTTTTATTTCTTATTATTTTATTAAAACCTTTTTGTTTTTAATTTTTCATTTTATTTTTTTGTTAATAAAATTCATCCATTATTTGCAAAGGCATTACATCCAGCCTGATGATTCGATAAATATATGAGTTTTCTCAAATATATATTATAATATATTTAAGAATACTTAAAGACAGAATTTTTAAATGATTTTTAAATTTTTTTTTTGTTAATCATAGATGTTCCTTTTCAGTAAATAGTAAGTTTACTACTTTTGAGTTATATTAAACACAAATGAAATATTATAATTTGAACTGTTATGTTATATGTTATTTGTTAGTTATATTTATATATTAGTAGCCTTGTTACTTGTAGTTAAATCTTTTTTTTTTCTTTTTTTTTAAAGTTTACATAATTTTTAGTTTTTAATAATTTTAAGTAATAAAAATTTATTAGGTGTCATATTTTTATTTAGATTCCAATATATGATTTTGCGACTCATAGTCGATTAGATAAACAGGTAAAAATTTTATGTTATAAAAAGTAACTTTTTAAATTTATAAGTTTTTTTTTTTTTATATATAATTTGTATATGCTGTATTTTTGTTGTTGTTGTTGTTGTTGTTCTATCTTCTTTACTAATTAAGCTTTTAGCCTCATTTAATCAAAAATGTGGGTTCATGTACAACTACAGTACAACTACTGATTTAATGATGCTGTTTGTTTCAAAGTTGCTGTTTTTATTATGATTTGATAACCATCTATGGTGTTTTTAAACTAGAAAAAGCGAATATGTTATTTCGATTTGTTATTTATGTCAATGGCTAACTTTGTATATCTTTTCTTAATTTTAAAGTTTATTTTAGAAAACTGTTTATGGTGCAAGTGTGGTAATATTTGAAGGTATAATGACATTTGTATGTGAGGAACTTCTTGAAGTAAGTTTTCATCTTCTATTTTGTTTAATAGTTCAATTTTTTTTAAAGAGGGTATTATATTTTGATAATTTTAAATATTAAAAACACTCTTTTTTTTAGTTATTAGACATGAAGATTTTTGTTGATACAGACTCTGATATTAGATTAGCAAGAAGGTAATTTTGTCAAAAGAGTTAATGAATTATATTAATTATAATTGTTATTTTTTATTAATTACTTGGTCAAATGTATTTTTTTTGTCATAAACATAGTTTCTTTGATTTGTTCTATAAATTTTTTTTAAATGATTGCAAAACAGTTTTCACTTTAATTTTATTTTGCTTATTTTACTTCTCATCTTATTACAAGTTTTGAAAAAAAGTTTAAAAAACTGAATACATCCAGCATGAGGTTTATTTTCAAAAATTATAAGTATTAGAGCAAATAAAAATAATAAAAGATATTTTTTAATTACATTAAAAGCTTAACTAAATTCATTACAAACTAAATCCTCATTACAGTTTCAAATCAACATCATAATCCAACATCACGTTGGGCATAAAATTTTTTGTGGTTAGTTAAAAAATTGGAAATTAAATGAATCAGAAAAACAAAATGAAGGAAGGGAATTACGAAGACCTGATGTTGGAAAAAAAAAAATAGACGAATAAGAATATTTGGAACTTTTAGGAATAGTCACAGTAAAAGGATGAGACTTAACTGATTGACAAGTAACACAAGAATGAATTTTATTAGATGGCAAAAGAGACACTAGCTCTTTAGAGTAGTGTCTATTATAGTATTTATAAAAAAGAAAAGAGAAGCGACATTACTATTGGGTTGTAACATAAGTTCGTAGAGTTTTGCGTTAAAGTTATTTTACAATCTTTAAAGATTTATTTGAACAAAAAACAATAATTATAAGAATAAATTAATCAATGATATATTCTCCGCTACTATTTACGTCCTCCTTCCATCTCTTGACCAATTTGTTGATGCCGTTTCGCCAAAAATCGGTCGGTCTGGTGTCGAAGAAGTTGTTGAGCCAGTTTTTAAGATCCTCTTCGCCATCAAAGGTAACACCCCTCATTTGGTTTGATAGAGAGCGGAAAAGGTGATAGTCGGTAGGTGCGCGATCCGGAGAGTACGGTGGATGCTGAAGAACCTCCCATTCAAGCTCTTGGAGTGCTGTTTTGACAACTTGGGCAATATGGGGCCTGACATTGTCATGGAGCAAGATGACTTGACCTTGTCTATCGAGTTTTTTCAGCCGAATAGCCTCATTTACACGGTTCAGCTGGGCAATGTAGACCTCCTTGTTGACAGTGGCGTTTCGTTCGAGCATTTTTCAGTGCACCATGCCTTCCCAGTCCCACCAAACGCAGATCATGGCCTTTTTTGGGTGAAAATCTTGCTTAACTATCGGCTTCAGCGTCTCTCCTGGGGCCACCTACTCCATGTGTTGCTCGGTGGCGGGTGAGATGTTGAGCAGCAATTTGAAGGCGTTTTTCTTTGTTTTCTTTGTTGAGCTCGTGAGGTACCCATGCTTCGAGTTTTCGAGTAAAACCAATTGATTGAAGGTGGCGAGAGATTGTCATTGCACTGATGTTCATTTTTTTCAGCCAATTCACGAGTTGTTTGGCGACCATCTTCCTTCAATAGTGCCTTCAGATGCTCTTCGTCAAATTCTGCAGGTTGTCCGCTTTGAGGTGTGTCTTCAAGGTCAAAGTTGCCATTTTTAAACTTTGCAAACCATTTTTGTGCAGTAGAAACACCTAAGACACCTTCCCCGTACACACTGCATATGTCCTGAGCGGCTTTGGCTGCTATTTGACCTCGATGAAAAGCAAAGAAAAGCAGATGTTGAAAATGCTGATTTTTTCCTCCTGGGTATTCCATTTCTGAGCCAGAAAAAAGACAAACAATTAAATTATCCAAAAAGCAAATAAAACCGTTTTGTAGACGAGAAAGAGCTCTTTCGAATGAATGTATACACTTTGCTAAAAAACAAAACAAATTGTTGTAAAATAACTCTAACGCAAAACTCTACGAACTTATGTTACAACCCAATATGATGTGATAATGGTTGAAGGTTGGCTGCAAGAGCCTGTTTAACTATGTTTACATTTCGTTTTTGCACCTTGTCTAAAAGAGAAAGGGCATCGTTAGAATATCCACCCCAGATATAGCAACAGTATTCCATACAAGGAGAGATTTGAGATTTATAAAAATATAAAATAGAATTCTGAGTAAGAAAGTGGTGAGCACAATAAAGAGATTAGGATCTTTATTGTGCTCAACAAAATTTAAATTAGCATCTGCTAAGGTTGCGACCTTAGCAGATGCTAATTTTGCAACGAATTTGATATATGGTTTCCAAAAAAGATCAGAAGTAAGAATTAATCCTAGAAGATGAAGGGTAGATGACTCATCGAGTACATTACTGTTCATAAATATAGAAAAATCTAGATTATTATAATAACAATTAGCTGAGTTTTATCTAAGTTCACCAGCCACTGAGAGCCCCATGCTGTAGCAAAAGTGAGATCTTTTTCAAGTTTAAATGGCCCCTCCAAGCAATCAGAGCGTGTTAGCTTATCAAGGCAAGAATAAAAGTATATAGTAGTATCAGGGAACAATGCCACCTTATATATGAGAATTTCTGGGAGATTGTTTATGTTAATTAAAAAAAAGTAAAGGGGCAAAGATAGAACCTTGAGGAACCCCTGAAGTTAAAGAAAATAAAGAAGAGTGCTGTCCATCGAGGGTCACCTATATACTAAAATTGGTAGGGAAAGATTAAATATTCTTAAAGATGTTACCTGATACACCATTAGAAGAAAGCTTATAAAGAAGACCAGCATACCGAACTTTATCAAAGGCTTTAGAAATGTTGAGAGAGATAGCCTTAACATTTTGTGTAAATATATTTGTATATTAAATTTTTTTTTATAATATTAATTTATATATTTGTGTTATAAGGGCAATTCCACGGCTATAAATGAATAGAAGTCAAATTTTAAACTCTTTTTAGTCAATTAAAAATAAATGAATATTGACTTAGACATATGAAAGTTTGTTTAAAATATTTCCTTAGTAAAAAAATAAATTTATTTCAGTAATTTTTATGGTTTCAAAAGTTACTTGACATTTTTGCTTGATAAAAAAAATAATGATTGTAAAATGTTTTAGTTAAATTAACATTTATGTTAAATTGCTATATTTTTTTGGTTCAAATTGAAAAGATTGACATTTTATTAGAAATTAAACTAAGACAGGGCTCAAATTAACGCAAAAAAATCTAATCGCGAAAAAAATTTTTTTTTTTTTTTGCTCTCTCCCCTTATATAAATATATATATATATATATATATATATATATATATATATATGATTTTTTTTTTTTTGCTCTCTCCCCTCTCTCTTATAGCTCTCTCCCCCCCTCCCCTCTCTCTTATAGCTCGCGCCGATGTGCGGTAATGGGGGGAGAAAATTATCGTCAATAAATCAAAAAACATCGTCAAAAATTTAATAAAAAATTAGATATCACGTTTTTTATAATTTATTGTTTCTTGAATAAAGGACTAATAAAAGTTTAAATATAATTAAGTTTTTCATTTAAATGGTTGATGTTTTTATTTAATTTTTCTATTTCAAGTTTTCCAAAAAAAGATAAAACAAAAAAATTTGGTTTAATAAATCGAATTATAGTTCATGTTTAAAATAAGGCTTAAAAACGTTAAAGTAAAAAAATTGCTGGTTTTTATTAGCATTTTTATGTTTTTACTGTTTGAAAAAAAAAAAACTAATAAAAAAGACTTAACTAATAATATATTAATTAATAATTATATATTAATTCTCTTTTATTAGTTTTTTTTTTCAAACAGTATAAAAATGCAAATAAAAGTCAGTTATTTTTTATGCTCTAACGTTTTTAAGCATTATTTTAAACATGAAGTTTTGATAAACAAAGATAAAAACCAACTTTTCAACTTTTCGCTTTAACGACCTTGTAAAAATTTTCCACCCAGAGATTTAATGTAATTTAAATTCAAAAATGTTTTACGTTGAAAGAAAATCTCCGCGCGAAAGAGCAAATTATCTATTCAGAATAAAAAATTTTGTGACGTTCTTTATGATAAAAACATTACTTTGAAGAATTGCTAAAAAAAAATGCTAAGCTAGAAAAAAGTAATTAATCAATCAAAAAAAAAACGAGTCACGAAAAGATTTTTTTTTAAGAAAAAACTAATCGCAAAAGTGTGTGTAGCAATCGCGATCGCGATACGCTTAATACGAGCCCTGTAAGACTTTTTTATAAGTTCTAAACTATTTAAAACTATTACTTAATAACTTTTTTTTAACGACGTTATTCAACCGAATGCTATTATACTGTTTTTGCAAAACTAATTTAAAAAACTTGATTAAAACTTAATTATTTAATCACGACTTTTTTTACTTGAAAATCGAAGTAGATATTCTAAAGTTGTTGTGACGTACTAACGTGATTTTTAACGACTAACAATCGAGTTTCAATGGTGAAAAAATAAAATCAAAATGGAGTTGTTTTTTAGTGATTTCGGCAATTGCTTTTTGTTAGCATGCATTTATTATTACAATTTAGGGAAAAAGAAAAAAAACTTACATATTTTTTTTTTATGCTCTTTCATATGAGATCATATGTTAGGAGCACTTAGGGATCCCTTTAAAAAAAAAAACATTTTTTTAACTATAATTGTGATTTAACTTATTAAATTTATTACTATTGATACTTTACTTTTAAACTTGTTTAGGTTAAAGCGAGATATTAGTGAACGTTGCCGAGATATTCATGGTGTGCTCAAGCAGTATGATAAATTTGTTAAACCTGTAAGTCTTTGTACATTTTTTTTTAGATGTTATATTTTTTGTGAACCTATTTACATGATAGTGTATCTAGAGCATTTTCTGACTATTTCACTTTAGAATTCGTATGACATATCACAGAAAGGTTTTTTTTATTATTGTATATATACTACTGAATATAATTCTTATTGTAAACAATACAGTACAGAATTCTTATAGCATGTATAACATAATTAAATTTTATTGCATGTATTAAAGAATTGAAATCACAAATATTATTAGCTTTTATTAGCATTTGATGTGTTAGACAAAATAGTTTACTTCTTAGAGAATATATATATATATATATATATATATATATATATATATATTATATATATATATATATATATATATATATATATATATATATAAAAGAGTGCTCAATAGATGCTGACTATATAACTCAAGTAGAGTTATATAGTCAGCAACATATCCAGGCTGATTTTGATACTGTTATACCGGTATAAGCCCCCAAATTTCTGCCCAAACTCAATTTAAAACAATTTTGTATTAGCATCATGTTTGTGATAAAAAAATTAAACAAAAAAAAATTATTACTTATTGTGTTGCTATTTTGTAATATTAAAATTTTTGTCATTGTTACAAAATTGTTTTTAATGTTGTTTAGAAAAAGCAACATTTGCGAGAGACTTTTAAAACAGATTATAAATGTATTTTAAGTCAATCAGAATTGTTAATTTTAGTTCACGCGGATGAGATATGGAAAAGGTTACTATTGGATTAAAAGTAAAATGCGCTTTTTGATTGGATTAAGATAAGGAATAGCATTTTATATTTTTGTAATTCCTTTCATAAAAACATTAACTTGTTTCAAATATACTTGAAATGAGTTTCTCGTCCGCTTACATTTCCATAAATATAATTTACAATTCGAAGAAACTCTATGAACTTTAAACTTTCTCATTTTAAATAATAGTATAGTTGCAGTAAAAATGTAAATTTTAAAATTTAAAATTATAAAATAAATAAAACTTTTTAAAAATGTAATAACATAATCATGTCAAATAACTTAACTTGAATGAATTAATGACCTTGTTATGCTTGTGTTTTGAATGAATTAATGGCCTTGCTATGGTTGTTTTATGAATGAATTAATGACCTTGCTATGTTATAACTATGCGTTTTATGTTTTTATAAACTTTAATTACTAAAATTTGTTCGCAAAAGTTTAAATAGTACATTTAAAAGTTTATATATTACAATTAACTTATGTTATATGGGTGGACCAAAAACTACTAGATAAAAGTCAGTTTTCAAAGCATTTGCTGTTAACCAAACTACAAAACACAGAACAAGTTCAAGAAGAGGTAGGTCAGCAGCTAATTTCTGAAATAAGAACTAACAAAAGCCAAATTATTATCAACGAACATTTACTAGATGGACGTATGTACATGATGTGTCACCAATCTCTGCAAAAATGGAAAAAAAATATTTCCAATTGGTATTTATTCTGCAAATAATCAAGGTTGGTTATATAGTATTTGTAAAGAATATGGGGGTATTAGAGAAGTGTGGAGAACTAAAGGCGTGAAGCTTTTTGAACATTTACAAAGAACATTTACTGAACATCGAAATTCAAAGAGACACTAGGATGCTGCCAACAAACGTCAATAGATCAAAAAAATACTTCCAACCAAAGGAATTGTATACAATCAGATGGTTGATGGCAGCTTGCAATAAAGAATTACCGTTAAACAGCGCAATTGTAACATCATAAAAAAGTTTTTTAAAACTGTTTACTTTGCGATTAAAAAGAACTGGGCAGTCCAGAAAACTTTAGTGGTATTGTTGAATTTATTTGAGATCTTGGCGATGAGGAGATAGATTCTCACTTTAAAACTGTTAGCTAATGAGTGACATACACATCATCAACTAGTGTTGATCAGTTCGTCAAAATAATAAGTGATAAATTAGACAATGAGGTTTGCACAAAAATTATTTTGGCCTATGACTTTGGTGTTCTTGCTAATAAGATGAGCGACGTGGCGGATAGGACTTTTCTGTTTTCATTAGATATGTTGATTCTGATTCTCATGCTATTGAAGAAATACTTCTTGATCCAAGTTATTGGAAGAAAGGATGTGCAAACTTTATGTGAACAAATACAACTAGTTTTAAAATCTAAATCAATAGATATCCAGCAACTGCGTTTACATGGCTTTGATCGAACTAACACAATGAGTGGTGTAGGTAATGGTTTACAAGCTAAGCTAAAAAAAATTTCTCCACTCAATGTACATTAACTGTTGTCATTGTTTAGCTCTTGTGTGCGAATACTTAAGTGCATACACTTAATGAAAGAATTTGATGTCCTAGCTAGTGTTGATGCTAATATCTTGGGAGTTTGGAAAGCCATAAAATATTCTAGCGTTTAGGCCTCAATATTTGATGCACCACAAAATGCTGACGGTTTGAAACCAGCGAAGTTACTTAAAGCTGCTCCAACGCATTGGTTATCTCATGGCGCTTCTTCAGTACAACTCGTTTCAAGATTTGATTAAGTTATAAACAGCCTTTATGCAGTTGTTAATAAGAATATTCATCATTTTTTCTCTGATTATAGAAAAATCTTTTTTAGCCATGAAATAAAAAGAAACCTAAAAATTCAAGCTTTAGTAGAACAAGGCAAGTTAAAAATTAGTAACATCAATATATATAAGCACGAACACCCGATAACAAGGGATGCAATTTGGCGTTAAAGCCATTAATATAACATTATTGATTATTTTGGTTTCTTATTCCTATTTCTACTATTTAGAAAAACTAAAGTTAATTTTAAGATTCTGTTTTTAATTGCTAAAAAAAAAAAAAGGTCCTCAAAACGCAGACAGACCTGTATGCCCAAATAATTTCTGGATATGTCACTGATAGTATATATGTTACTGTTACCTGCAGTACCAGAAATTAGTTAAATGCTAATGTTTATAATAAAATTTAATATTGCAACTCTGAGTTTCATGTGTTACCACAATCTTCTGGCATATATATATATATATATATATATATATATATATATATATATATATATATATATATATATATATATATATATATATATATATACATATATATATATATATATATATATATATATATATATATATATATATATATATATATATATATATATATATATATATATATATATATATATAAATGCATAAATACAAATAAACAAACATAAAATACAAGAATTTCTAAGTGATTTTCATGGTCCAAAAAGTATATGCGTACAAATTAAAATTAGATTCGCCCTACCTAATGGACAAATAACCAAAGGTAATATTCGTCTGACCAGCTTATTTGTATCAACATTATTTTAAAACATAAAACCTTTTTTCATAAAAGCCTTTACCCAGAAATTTAAAAAAAAAGGAATCGCTTAATTTTCCCTTTAACTAGTCATTATAATTTTCGAGTTTATGATAAATAGAAAGCATTTTGCCTGTTTAAAGCTTCTTACTTTTTGAGCTTAACATTATTTTGTTTGTCTATTATTTCCCATTTTATATTTTAATATAGGGAATTCAGAATTGAATGTGTTGGTTTGGATTGTAATTATAGAACTTTCTCAAGTTGTCAATTTTTTTTTTTTAATTGGAACATAACCACATGGACTAGTCTTTGTATCTGGTAGTGTGCTTTTTTTTCTAATTTAATGTATGCAATGCTTAAATTATCTTTATCTTACGTACATACTTGGTTTGACAGTATCTTTTTCCAAATGCATGGAAATAGTATAGTTTCCAAATGTATGGAAATGGAAATAGTATGATTTTAAAATAAAAAATGGTTGTTTTTCTTTAAGGTAATAAATTAGTTTTTTTTAGTATTGCGGACTTTTTATATACTGTAGGCAACCTATATACTCAGTAGTCATCAGTTTCAAGATGGCATGGAAATTCCTCGGAACAGTTTACTACTAATTTAAAAATTTTTTTTGGTGTGAAAATTCTGTCTTGTTTTTGCATTGTCCTCATGATCACAATAAAACTCTTGCTAAAGAGTATCATTATAATTGAAAATTTACTCTACAACTAAGAACTTGCCCACACAAAACAAGATGTGTGGTTTATATTTTGACCCCAAAAACTATCAGGAAAAAGATGAAATTCTCTATAAAGGCTAGTAAATGCATTTATAAAAATAAAATAACGTCTTCATTTGCTCCTACTTCATTTGCTTAATCTTCATGATAAACATGAAAATATGAAAGTTTAATTTTTATTTTGTAAAAATTAAAAGTGTATACTCTTAACATATGCAAGTAAAACATTAAGCTACCAAAAGTGTATACTCTTAAGGTACTTCTATACAATTAAAAAGGCGAAAATCTTAAAATTTTCATTTTTTTAATTAGAATTGCTTTAAGATCAAAATTTTTCACAGAATCTTAGGAAATTGAGGTTATTTCAACTTATCTTGGTATTGATTTTTACACTTAGCATGTAAGTATTGATTTTTACACTTAGCAATGCCCTTAACAACCATGTTATACCTCTATCACAAGTTATTTCTTGTGTAATTCCATCTTAATTTGTTTTCAAGTATTCTTTATGCACTTACATAACTAAAAAAATTTTTTTTTTTTTTTTTTTTTTTTTTTTTTTTTTTTTTTTTTTTTTTTTTTTTTTTAGGAATTAAGTCTATAGTCTCACTAGAATAATG
This sequence comes from Hydra vulgaris, assembly GCF_022113875.1. Classification (NCBI taxonomy): domain Eukaryota; kingdom Metazoa; phylum Cnidaria; class Hydrozoa; order Anthoathecata; family Hydridae; genus Hydra; species Hydra vulgaris. The sequence goes on from NC_061157.1 coordinate 57,253,344, forward strand.
CCTGCATGACCAAACACAAAGTTTGAATGAGTGTTTAAATAGAACTATTTGGACACGCTGTCCCAAACCTACTTATTGTAGCAGAAAAGTACTTATAATTGGTGTGTGTTCTGCCATCATAAGTTTCAATGATGGTATTAATTGTATTGGAAATGTTTTGATAGTTTTAGTATTTTACATGAAAGTTTTTTTGAAAAAAAAAAGCATTAAACAGTGGCCATTATAGAGCTTTAATTCATTGTAAATAGTTATCTTTTAAAAACACAGGGAAAAGTAAAGAAGTCTAAGAAAAGAGTTTATATTAAAAAAAAGACATTAAAAAATACGAACCTTATAGTTTTGGATCCTTTGAGTTAGTTCTGTTTTGCTTCATGTTAATAAATATTATCTGATTTTTAAAACTGTTTTTTCACAGAACATGATTTTTGTTGTTTTGGTTATACCGTTTACATAATATCTTCACTAATACTTTATGAAACTTCTTGAAATTTTCCACAAATATTCGTTAATAATATAGCTACAAAATGACCTTCATTGAAGAGTCTCGCTTATTCAGATGTGCACTTATAAAGTTTTGAGTAGGCTAGTAAAACTGTGGAATACACGAATTCTTATGAAAATTATATACTATATTTTTTCAAGTTTTGATAGTTTAAACGTGAAAGTGGCACAGATTGTAGTTTACATTGTTATAAAACAACTGTGCAAATTTCAAAGTTTAACAGTTACCCTATGATAAATAATCATGTAAATGGTTTAGCCTCTTTTTTGGACCAAAACCAGCTTTTTTATTAGAATTAAAAAAAAAAAAAAAATTTATTTTATTTTGTCTTTATTCGAGCTATATTTGTAATTTATGTTAACTATATGTGTAATTAATGTGTTTTTAATGTTTATATATATATATATATATATATATATATATATATATATATATATATATATATATATATATATATATATATATATATATATACATTCGCACTGGTAAGTTGACAACCCTTATTTTTAGTATTTTGAAATTAAAATAAATAAACTGCTGATGTTATTTTTCTGATTGTAAAATATGTTTATTCTATCCACTAATGTTATTTTTCAGCGGTAGTTAAATGTCTTATAATAATTTAATATTGAACTTAACGCCGCAGCTGCTGCTGTTACTTGTTCATGCGTGTTCAATACCAAACTCATGGCAGCCATTACACTTGAGTTAATAATGAGAAAGGGTCACAGCATTTTTTTTTTTTTTTTATAAGAAAATGAACAAAAGTGTATAACTTATGTAGACTTCAAATTATGTAATGATGAAAATTGTATTAAGTTTTACATTTTTACTTTAACTTAAAAAATGCATTGCGGCAATATCTCCTTAATTTTAATTTTTAGCACTTATTTGTCTTTTTATAAGGTTTTTTGCTTAATAAATAATCTTAAAAACTATTAGCCTGAGTGGCTGAAGTGGTTAGCTTGCTGGGTTTCTGAAGTGCATTGCGGTGGTTCAAATCCAATTGCTTGCATGTTTTTTACTATTTGCTTGAGCATTTTTTTTTTAATTTTTTTAAATATTCTAAAATACAAAATAAAACATTGTTAAAGTTCTATAGATATTGTATATATAACACATATTATATATTATAACAGATGAAAGGGAGAAAAATTTTGAAAAAGCTTAAAGTTTCTAAAAGCATCAAAATATTGGGAGAAATTTGTTGCACATTAGTCATAATAAAGATACTCATTTTATTAATGTGCTTAGGTTTTTAGTTATGTCTGTTGCATTTAACGCACATTAAAAAGACAACTTTCTTTTTTATAGAAAAAATATTTTGCATTCAAACTTTTATTTTCTACTAAGTTAATTAACCTGGCAAGGATCCTAACAAGCTACATATGATCTAAAAAAAATGTAATTAATGCTTATTAGAAAGTTAAATAAAGTTTCTTAAGAATTACAAAAATTCTTAACAATCAAGAAAATTTTTAAGAATTATAAAATTAAAAAACTTAGAAACTTACATTACAAGTCTTAATAAAGAAAAAGATTAATAAGCCCATTTCCTGTTTTTTCTCTGTGTTTTTAATAGAAGTTTATAACTTTACAATAAGCAAATTGTATAGAACATTAATCGTTAACTCAAAACAAAGATTTTAAAGATTTTTATTTTCTACTAAAAATTATTGTAATAAAACGACTATATAAAGAATAAGTACAGAAATGGTCGGTGTGGAATAGACTTACCATTGACTGTTATAATATGGGTCATGGTCCATTATTCTATATATACAGGTCAAGTCCATTATTCTATATATTTTTAAGTCTATTTCTAAATGTTTTTAAAACTCTTTATGCCAATTGTAATTAATCAAAATTTTTCTATAACATTTACAGGTAATAATATTAGTTTTTTTTTATACATATAAATATTTTTCTACTGCTTTCCATAAAATATTGAAGTAAGGAATAAGTATAGAAATGGTCCGTGTTGATTTAACTTACCAAAACAGCTAGTACAAATTATTACTACATACCTAAAATACGTTTAGGTTCTTAATAACTTGAACGGAAAGTAAGTTGACAATAAGTAAAATAACCTTACCTTCAATAAATTGTATTGGAACATAAATACATGGACTAGTCTTTGTATCAATAAGATGGTATTTCTCTATACCATCACAAAAAAAAACACCCCAAAACCATTTTAGAGCCTCCGCTATAATTTTTTGTAGGTTTTATTACAGTACCTTAATGAGTTTCTCATGACCTTCTCCACACCATTTAGCAATTTTTTTGAGGATTTAAGTTCAAATTTACTTTTTCTGACTTCATGCTTAGCAGCATAAATATTTTTAAAAAATGGTTTTTTCTTGGCCACACAGCCACTTAACTTAGCTTCATTTAATCTGAATTTGATTTAGGTACCACAAATTGATAAATTTAAACTTTTCTTTGCCTCAGTTGCAATTAATCGTTTTGAGGTGTTGATCTTCTTTTTTGTCCACTTTGTAGTAAAATTAAATTGTTCCAGTCCTAGAAATATTTTAGCAAACTTTATTTATACTTTCTTTTGAAATATAGAATACATTGGCGATATTTTGCAAATGTTCACTAATCTTCGGTCGTTTATTTGTCACAGGTAAGGCATTAAATCTCTAATTTTCAGCACTCTAGAATAAATATCTAATTTTAATATACGTTCTAATTTTAAAAAATTTACTTTAAAAATTAAATGTATAATAACAAAATTTTATTACAAATATAGACATATTTGAATGTATAATTCTGAAATTTAAATGGAAACTATTTTTGTCAACTTACTTTCCAACCAGTCCGTAAAAACACTGATAAACAAAAAATGATAATAAATTACCTTCCCACTTTTGATGTTACATTTACATGTTACATTCATTCAAAGCTAAATTGTTTTGAATAAATGATGTTATTCATATTCAGTCAGCATAATAATCACATAAGCGCGCTACAGAGAATTCCATATTGAAAAATAACAATCATGTATTGTTAACTTTCTGACACAAGAGTGTATATATATTTATATATATATATATATATATATATATATATATATATATATATATATATATATATATATATATATATATATATATATATATATATGTATATATATATATAATAATAATAATAATAATACTGCAGTAAATCAATACTAGGGGCACAAGTACCCAACAATGCACTAGAAAATGCAGAGTTATTGCAGCTACATTAATAATTTATATTAAAAATCTAATAATAATAAAATGTTATCGTTTAATTGAGTTAATTTTATCTTTTTGAAATTTATCATAATTGTTTTTAAATTTATTGATTGCCGCCTTAGGTGTAGCTCCCGAGGCTTCTATGACCGAATTAGGCAAATAATTCCATACTTGTGTGACCCTGTTTGATAAAAAGTTATCTCTAAACTTCACAGCTTTACTAAAATCATTTGCTTGTCTGCTAGAGTATATGTCTTTCTGGAGTTGATGATTATTAAATGTTCTCAAATTAGTTGATTGTTTCATATTGAAAAATGCGTCTTCGATGTTTATTATCTTATTAGTTATTTTAAAAGTTTCGATACAGTCGCCTCTTTCTCTTCTTTTAGCTAATGACGTTAAGCCTAAGTTAGCTAGTCGGTTTGCGTAGGCAGTATTAGGTTGGCTCCATTTTGTAGCTCTTTTTTGAACTTTTTCAATTTTATCGATGTCACTGGCTAAAGAGGGATTCCAGGCAGTAGAAGCGTATTCTAGATGTGGTCTAACAAGACTGGTGTAAAGTTTTTTCCAAAGTTTTTTTTCACAACAAGTGAAAGTATTTTTTAGCATTTTTAATACGCTGTTTGCTTTATTCGTTATTTTATCAATGTGTGGCTTCCATTTTAAATCCGAGCTTAGTATTACACCTAAATCTCTCTCTTCTGTGGTAGTTTCAAGAGTGTGCATATTATTATTTGATGACGTATCTTGCATCTGATATTTAAAATTGTTATTAAACTTACCGAAATGCATAACTTTGCATTTCTTAGTATTTAGCTTCATTAACCAAGTCTTGGACCAATTTTGAACTTTATTGAGATCGTTTTGTAAGTTTAATGACTGCTGACGCGTGTCTACAATTGAAATTATTTTAGTGTCGTCCGCGTATAGTTTACAAGTGTTGTCTAATAGACGTGATAAGTCGTTAATGTAGATGTTGAATAGTTGAGGCCCTAAAACTGAGCCCTGTGGTACTCCGCTTGTAACATTACACCAGTCAGAGACCGTTTCCCCTAGTACTACTCTCTGACGACAATTAGAGAGAAAGGCCCTTATCTATTTAACAAGATCGTTTTCGATTCCATAAGATAATAGTTTCGCTAACAGTCTTTTATGTGGCACAGTATCAAACGCTTTTGCGTAGTCCAAGTAGATTACGTCCACATTGTGACCCTGAGCTAGGGCCTTAGTTATAGTATTAAGAGTTTCTAACAAGTTTGATACACAGGATTTCTTAGTGGTAAATCCATGTTGAGAATTTGAAAGTAGACCATGAAGCTCTAAGTGTGCAGTTAAAGCTTCTCTTATTATTTTTTCTAAGATCTTGCATACTATAGATGTTAAAGATATTGGACGATAGTTTTCAGCTAATAAACGGTTACCTTGTTTAAATACAGGAGTAACATTTGCTTCTGTCCAGTTTTTTGGTACCGTTTGTGTTGCAAGGCTCTTTTTAAATATAAGGCTTAGTGGTATCGCGATAGCCTCTCATGCATGTTTGAGAACAAATGGGTGAATGTTATCACCACCGATTGATTTGGATGTGTCAACATTTTCGAGTCTGATTTTGATAGTTTGTTTGTTGATATCTTGTAGTATAGTTAACAGAGAACATTTATGTTCCGTGATTATTGGAAAAACTGGCTCATTGTCTGGTTCTTTGACAAAAACTGATTGGAATTGATTGTTAATCGTATTTGCAATATTTATCTGATCGTTTGTGATGTTACCTATCTTATCATATAGTGATCTGATTGCACGTTTTACTTGTTGACGTTTATTGATATATGCATAGATTAATTTAGGATTCTTTTTTGACTCATGAACTAAGTGTCTTTCAAAGGCACAAATTGATTTAAATATTTCTTTTTTTACCTGTTTAGCTGCCCTATTGTATTTTGATTTCGTTTTTTGTGTCCTACGCCAATTATTATTTTTTGCACGGTAGTAGAGTTTATGCTTGATTTTAAGAGCAATTTTTGCTGTTTTGTTTATCCATGGTTCGAGATTATTTGTGTTGTTTTTATTATTTCTTATTGGTATGAATTTATTACAAGCTAATATATATTCTTTAACAAAGTATTCATAATCTTCATCAATACTTGAGTTGGTAAATTTTGACTCCCAATCTATTTTATTAAAGTATTGTTTAATTAATTCATAATTACCTTTGTCGAATGCATATTTTTTTCTTAAAATATTGTCGTAATTATTGGTTGTTGATTTATTTAATAAATAGCGCCAGGTAAGAACTAGATGACCTCTAACTCTGCAAGTAGCACCGAGGGGAGGAAAGTCTAGTAGTTGATCAAGCCGTTCAGGTTGGTTCATTATTATGTAGTCCAAAGTTGTTTTAGCTGATTCATCATGATTTTTAATAAATGTTGGAAAATTGACTAATTGAGTTAAATTATTGTCGTGTAACGTTTCAATAAATGTTTGTTCATATTGTGTGGAAGTTCTGGGTGTATTGTCGCTATCCCATTCAATGTCGGCTAAATTGAAATCTCCTGCAATTACTATGCTAGTAAATAGGCCTTTATTTCTTAGTTCTTTTGCTCGTTTAATTGATTTCAGTATTTCATTAATTGTTGTTGCGTCGTCATTTGGTCTGTAAATGCATCCCACTAAAATCGATTCAGAAGCAATTTTTATATTGCACCAAATCTGTTCAATATTCTCTCTACATAGCTGATTGTCAGTTATTTCTAATGACTTAAGATGATTCGAAACATAAATACATACACCACCACCTTTAGAACCACGATCTTTTCTAAAAATAGTGAAATTTGTTATGTTTACAATTGATGAATTAGTGAACCATGTTTCAGTTAGCATTATGACGTCCGACGGATTTGTGTAAGATAACATCAATTCAAGTTCATGTAGTTTGTTTTGCGTAAAAGATGTTGGGTTAGTGTATAAAAAGTTGATAAATTGTTTACCTGATTCTGAAGATATGGTATTATTGTAATTATTTGGTGAGTTGAATATGACATTTTTGTCTAATTTAATTATGATGTTGTTGCTCAGATGACTTATTTCGTATGACAAATTTAGCACGTCTTGCCGCTCTCGCTGCACTTTCTCCAGCAAATATGAACTTGTTGGTTCCATTAACATCATGGGTCTCTGTGACATCGACGCAATGGACCCTGTCATTGCGGATGACAAACCGAAAGGGGTTGTCCAGATTACCGTGTTTCTTCAAATCGTTATTTGCTTCATATCTTTCTTTTAGTAAAGCCGCAAATTCAGTTTGCTCAGCTGGCGTGCGGTACAGTCTAATGTAAATACCTTTAAACTCTTGCTTACCATATAATTTTCTTGAAGATGTTAAAATTTCATTTCTTATATCAATTGTGTCAAACTCAACAACTACTAGAGGAGGTGATTGTGTAATTGAAGTAGAGTTGTTTGCTCTAAACATACGACGAACCGATTTTATGCCAGCGTTTGGATTATCAATTGCGACACAAATATCTTTTACAATTTTTGTATCGTCGGCTATTTTATCAGCTGAACTTGGTCCTTTGGAGATCGGTAACCCTGCGATGACTAAATTTTTTGCTTTATTTTCACGTAGCTTATTGTTGTTGGTGATTGCTTGAACTAAGGCCGTATTCGAGGTACTACCTGGTTTTAACCATTGAGCAGACATCTTTTTGAACCATACATTTTCAGTAGGAGCGGCATTAGCGTTATTTGTTGTCTCTGGAGTTTTTTTCGTTTCAAATTCCAGTACCAATATTCTTCCCTCGATTTTTGTTATCTTTTCATCTTTTGCTAGATTCTCCTTTTTTATCTCGTTAATTTCCTTCTTCAAATCTAAAACTACTGTCTTCAACTCCTTTAGCCACACGTCTAGGTTTACACAAGTGTTATGAGCACCATTCCTATCTGCATCGCTTGATGGTTTCAACATTATCAATCAATATTTTATTTGGTATATATCTCAAATCGAAATACTTCGTTCTTCTATCTGGATAGGAGGGCTACCACCCTAAATAACAGTGGATTACCTCCTGTCTGAAACAGTAAGCAACCAATATATATCTGGATAGGAGGGCTACCACCCTAAATAACAGTGGATTACCTCCTGTCTGAAACTTTTATAATATTTACTTTTTGCACTTATTACACAGGGACTTATTGACACAAATACTTAAAAGAAGTTTAGATGTGTTTTTTTCATATATATATATATATATATATATATATATATATATATATATATATATATATATATATATATATATATATATATATATATATATATATATATATATATATATATATTGTGCAAAACACTAGCAAGATGACTAGTGTTTTGCACAAATTGTACATAGTAATTTGTGCAAAGCATCAGCCATCTTACTTATAAAAAAAATCTTAAAAGCTTGCTTGAAACCTTGCTTAAAAGCTGGCTTGAAAGCTTAAAAGTTTATTAATTTGCATCAGTTATTTAATGTATTGTATAATTACTATTAACTAGTTACCGTGAGTATTCAATAGTCTTTTGTTTATTAAATTTATTAGTTTAGTATTAACAATTCATCAGTCACATATTAAGGCCTTAAAGTGGATGCTGTTTAAAATGATTGCTTTTAAACAAAACCGAATGCAAAACTCAAACATAAAAATTCATGAGTTGTCATAATATTGACAATTTTTACTATTTAGTACTTTTTCATATCCACACACATGTACTTTTAACATAATACATTTATATAACAGACAAGTACTTTATTACAAAATACATTTATATAACAGATAAGTACTTTATTACAAAATACATTTATATAACAGACAAGTACTTTATTACAAAATGTTAACTGCAACTAGAAGTTCTACTGAAGTTTGGCTTGTGAGCAATATCACCAACAGATTCTCTTTACGATGATTGGCTGAGAACAGTGATGTCATTCACTGCCTCTATTTACCATCATTAAAAAAACCTCATTGTGAAAGACTGCATTAAACTTCACATTAAATTTGAAGCAAAGTGAGATTTCTTACTAAGATGATTCTTGTGAAAAATGCTAAAAAAAAAATAAATGATAAAATAGTGGTAATTAATGGTAATAAAATAATGGTAATAATTATTTTGTTAAGGATACTGTTACTAAAAATGTTATTTTCAGTAATAGTATCTTATATTAATGTGAAATTTATTAACTTTTAAAGTGTTAAGTGAGTTTAACTAGTTGAAAATTTGAATAAAAAAATAAAAGAAATATTCATTTGCCACCAAGTCATTAGAATAAATGTGTTGCTTTTTCTGCATGTTCAATACCACAAAACATGTTAAGTAAGCAAGAAAAAATTAATTAATTGGCTTGATCAGCAAATCAAAATTATCAGCATTGATAAAGCATTTTTTAACTTTCCTTTAGATAATTTCAAGTAAATCTTACTTTAGATTGTTGATTAAATATTTTCTATCTACCAAATTTACAAATATATATAAAACATTATTTTTTTTATTTGCAATAAATATGATTTGTCTTCATTGCTTTTTTTTTTTTTATTTTTTTATTTTTTTTTTTTGTAGATAATGTTCAGAATTTTCATTTATTGTTCATCTTTTATGTGTAATAAAATATAAAATTTTAATCAACTTCTGAATAACTATTTTGTTATTTTGTTGCAAGAAAGGTTCTGTTTACAAAGCCAGTTTGTATATAGATTTTTTTAACAGATTTCAAATTACTGTTGCTTTAAAGCATCTGTTAGTTCCCATAGTCATTTCTATTTGGAGCATACCATTCCCATTCTATTTGGAGCATACTCATTCCCATAGTCATTTCTATTTTTAGCATACTCATCTAAGTCGTCTGTTTCTGGATGCCAAATATATTTCCAAGTTATACAACGAAGTTTTTCCCATTTTGCTATTGTAAAGGCATCCCTTTGTCTTTCATGAGCAACAAAGTACTAAATAGTACTTTGCATAGTTAAATTTTGTCACCAAGTATGGTACATTCTTCTTTCCGCATCTGTAATAAAAGAACTTATATTGTCACTTGAAACTGGCAGAATTTTTATTGTGGATCTTACCAATAGTACATTGTTTTACCATTTTAAAATTGATTCAAATAATTTTTATTTTATTTTTACTCAAATCAAAATCTTTACAAAAAAAAAATCTTTATAAATCTGTTTTTGATATGTTTATTTGATCCTGCTTTTAAAAAGTTTTTTATGCCTAAAAGTGTTCTATTCCATTTTGCATCATAGAAGCAATGTTTAATAAAATACATCAAAAAAACATATTAAATAAAATGTTGAACTTTCTTAACATTAAATTTCTTACAAAAATAAATTTTGTTTAAATGTTCTGTGTATTAATCTTTTTTTTTTACCAGTATATAAATTTTTCTTTGTTTGCATTATTTTGATTTATTGGAATATCATATTATATCATATCATATATTATTTGGATTTATTGGAATATCATATTATATCATATCATATATTATTTGGATTTATTGGAATATCATATTATATCATATCATATACAGAGAATATGAATCATATTGGAAAATCTATGTTTGCCAACAAACACCAGTACAATTGTATGGATTACATTTAGGTAAGGAGGAGACTCCTATATACTGGTGCTAATTGAAGGGTTGTACATTACTCATTAATATTTTTATAATGAAATAAGAATAAGCAATGGCAAACATAGATTGACTGATGAGTTATAATGTGTGTAAAAAGTATCTACGTTAAGGTGAGGGCTGGAAGGATTTATGTTGAGTCATAGTAATTGTTATTTTTTATTTTTAGATGTTTGAAAAATTTATTGCTCCAACAATGAAGTTTGCTGATATTGTTGTACCTTGGGGTTGGTTTTTTTTTTTTTTTTTTTTAATACTTTAATTTTATTTTTTAAATTTTTTAAATTTTAAGATTATTTTGAATCATAAAAATATAGTTTTTAATTTAAAGAAAGTTTTTATTTTTTAAATTTGTTTCAAAGTGTCAAAATTTTTTGTTTTAGAGGGTGAAAACAAAGTTGCAATAAATGTCATTGTCAAAAGTATAAAAAAACAGTTAGAAAAGGTAATTTTATTTGAAATCAAGTTTAGTTGTTTTACTATCTTTAGCACACTATTAAATCAAATGACACACTATTAAGTCACGCTACAAGTCATATACATATTAAAATGGTTATAACAATAAATTTAATGGAAATTTATCAAATAAGTTATCAATTGAACTCAATTTATAACTTGAGTTTAATTGATAACTTGAACTCAATTAAAAGTATGAAAGTATCAATTGAACTCAATTTATACTTTCATACTTTCCTCTAATTTGTAATAAAATTATAAATTAGAGGAAAGTATGAAAGTATAAATGCCCTTGATCCAAAAATAAACAGCTTAAAACAAATATAGATAATATAATAGATAATATAAATATAATAGAGATAGTATTGATATAATACTTATTCGTATTATATGCAGATATATTATATATAATTTTATATACATGTCTTAAAGGATTTGGGTCCTCAAAATGGGATCCAGATTCCAAAGTCATAAAATGATTATTTCTTTCTATTTTTTGATATCCAGGAGACCCAAAAATGTAAAGAGACTTATGGACTACTTTTAGGGAAAAAAGTTAAGACTTTTAGTTTTAGAAACAATCAAGTTTTGAACTCAGTGTTGTTATGTACAGGCTTTCACTGGAAGGCGTGCGATCGCATGTCTTTATATGACCAGGCAAATTACGTTTTGCTATGACAATTTGACCGCGGCTAAATCAAAAAACATTTTTAAAATGCGCTAAATAAAAAATATTCTGAAAAAGTGAAATTAATTACATCAAAATTTCTTAACAAATGCTTTTATATTAGCGAAACACATTTAAATAACAATTTACTGATAATAGTTTTTTTAAATAAATATAATTGACAGTTATAATATATAAATTGTTAAAGTGTGCATTTCTATCAGGGATGCGGAGTCCAAAAAAAAGACTCCGGATTTGAAAGTCACAAAAAAATTACTTCTTTATAGTTTTTGGTATCCAGGAGCTCTAAAAATATAAAAAAAGTTTATGGACTACTATTACGAACTACTATTACGAAAACAATTAAGATTTTAAGATAAGAGGAACAAACACTTTTTGAACCCAAAGTCCTTAGGTATAATGGCGGCAAGGACTCCTGGACTCCAGGACTCCGGGCTTAAAAAAAATAAGTTCCAAGGAATTCAATTTGTCCAACTTTAAATGTTTCTTTTAAAGTAAGCTCAAAACAGATTTATTTATACCCATGAAATTTAAGTGAAGTTCAAAATTCATCTAATGATTATGTTAATTATGAAATTTTACATTATTTTTTTATTTGAAAATTTTTGATTAAGTGTTCTTGTACAACTTACTGGTTTTAAGCAATTTAACACTTATTAATTATTTGCTATTTTGAATTTCTTTAATTTCTTAGTTATTTTCTGTTTTAATTTTGATTTATGTCTTCATATATATTTGTATGTTACGGTTTGTAGAATTTTTTTTTTGATATATATAAGGGGTTCGGTTATAAGGCAAAATGTGCCTTCTTCTTGCTCCAGCTAATAATTTCGATAAATGTATATTATAGAAAAAAAGCTCTAAACATGTTTGTTGACTTGTTATCTGCTTATAGCAGATAACAAGTCAACAAACATTTTAGAGCTTTTAGACACTACAGACCTGGATAACATAGAGATATAAAGCCAGAGTCTTTTTGTGACTCCACATCCCTGATTTCTATAATAAACATTATTAAAAAATAAAAATTGTTTTGTTTTTATAAACTATGACATTTTACGACTACGAAAGTCTCTTTAACCAATTTTAATATAAGAATAATTAAAGTTAATACATTTAAAAAGATAAACAAAATTTTGTTGAAAAAATTTAGAAAGCCGTTACAATTAAATAAGTTTGATCTTAAATGCTTTTATATTGTCAAAATGCTTTTTAATGAAGTAACAAAAGACTTGCAATTAATTTTTAAATTAAGTATTAATAAACTGTTGTTTTTTTAATTTATATAATTATGTATTTTTTATGAGAAATGTTTATCTTTTAAAACATTGAATAGAATAAAAAAAAAGAACAAATGTTGAAACAAAAATTGAAATGGTTTTTTAATGCGTAGATTAAATAGACTAAACATTTAAGTTTGATGAGTTTTGCTTTAGTTGGGTTACATATATATATATATATTTTTTTGTGTTTTTGCTTTCACTAAGTATTTTTTTTTTTACTTTCTCTTTCGTTAAGATTTTTTTCCTTTTTACAATTTTTTTTTAGGCAAGTTTAGGTAAGTTTTTATAGCGCATTTTTAAATTTTAAAAATATGTCAAAAATCGTGGTCAAATTGTTAGAACATATTATTTTTTGCGTGGTCATATAAAGATGTATGATTGCACGCCTTCCTGTGAAAGCCTGTATGTATAATGATGGCAAGGATAACAGGATTCCAGACTAAAAAACAATAGGTTCCAAGTAATTAAATCTCATAAATTTTTTTCTTATTGCAGATTATAAGTTACTTAATATTTTTATAACTCCCAGAGACCAGACACCATGGACCAGACACCAGGAAAAAATAGAAATTTAAAGCTAGAGTCTTTTTTTACTCTACATCCTTGCATATCAGACTAGTCAGGAATGGTGTGCTGTTGCACAAGCATACCTCTACACATGCCTAGATTTGATATTGCATTTCTTCAATTACTCACTTGAATATAATTTAGACATACACTTTTCACACTTTTTAAAACATACATCCATAAATTTATAATGTATATACATACATGCATTAATTTATTTTTTATATATTAAAAGCAATATCAATAAATCAGTTAAAAAATAAAATTTTAAAAAGTTAAATATAATTATTATTATTATATGTAATATTTAGTATTTAGAAATAAATGTCTATAAGATTGTTTAAGACTGGCAAAAATATAAAAAGGAACTTACTGAAATACCAAAAACTAAATGTTTAAGACGAGATGTTGCATCATTTGTTGATTTAGAAAATGAGCTTTATAGGTGAGTTTTGGAAAGGCAGCAAAATGGATTTATAATAACGAGAGGATCCATTCATTTTTGTGTTCTTCAACTGGAAAAAAGTGCCCAATACCAAAATCAACCATTTTTTATCAGTCATTGGATGTTTGTCTCCATAAAACCTTTAAAGATTAACATCACAAGATGTGGGCTGAGTGGTTGAGTTCTGGTAGATAAGTGTATGAGTTCTGATCCAGCAACTCTAAAAAAGGTTGACGAGGCTTAGAAATTAATGCCTAATCTATGTGGCATCAATAATGCTGTGGACCAAAAGACAGTACGTTGTTTGTAGATGCTGGTGTATCTACAAACAAAATGCAAGTGATCTGGAAAAAATGCAGGTGATCTGGAAGGTAATGGAAGTGATTGTGCAATTGACAAGGTTCATGCTAAATATAATAATTACCTAGATGACTAGGTTGTTAATGCTTCAAGTGAGTTCTGCAATGAACTTTTAAATAAATGAATTGAAATTTATTATTAGAAATAATATATATTTTACTTTAATTTTTTTACTTTTATTTTTTTGTTGGTCCCTGATTTCTGAAAAAAACTATGACTTAAAAAAATAAACTTTTATGTAGGGTTATACATTCCTAAATATTTTGATTCATATTGAGTATTTGCTTGTTTAATATGATAGTTACAAGTTTTTCAATTGTAACTATTCCTCTAGTTTTTAGGGTCAAGACTGTATACTCTCCTGTAGTACTTGCTGCTTGTGTAGTACTTGCTGCTTGTGTAGTACTTGCTGCTTGTGTAGTACTTGCTGCTTGTGTAGTACTTGCTGCTTATAAATATAATGTTCATTATTTTAAGTAGATTTTTAATGGATTGATAAAGGATATTACATAAATTATTTTAAACTTTTTTTTTCTTTTAGAGAGGATTTAACTTTCGGTAAGTTTTTATAAAGTTTAATAACAATGATATAAATTTTAAAGTTGTTTATACTATAATAATAATCAAAATATATTATTATATCAATAATTAAAATAGTTTAGTATAAATAGACAAATACAAGGGAAACTAAAAAATAATAAAACAATTTTAAAATTATTGATGTAAAAATTATTGATGTAAAAATTATTGATGCAAAGTTGTGTATATTGCTATTCTTCACTGTGTTATAACAACTTGCACTGTGTTATAACAACTTGCACTGTGTTATAACAAAATGCACTGTGTTATAACAAAATGCATTGTGTTATAACAACTTGCACTGTGTTATAACAACTTGCACTGTGTTATAACAACTTGCACTGTGTTATATCAACTTGCACTGTGTTATAACAGCTTACACTGTGTTATAACAACTTGCACTGTGTTATAACAAATTGCACTGTGTTATAACAACTTGCACTGTGTTATAACAACTTGCACTGTGTTATAACAAAATGCACTGTGTTATAACAACTTGCACTGTGTTATAGCAACTTGCTCTGTGTTATAGCAACTTGCACTGTGTTATAACAATTTGCAAAATCATTTCAGTAATTTACTTCACAATTTACATTTGTAAAAAACACAGTTTTTGCATGACTGCTTTTAAATTGTCACCTTAATTTATAGACAACAAAATTCTTTTTTTTTTTTTTCTTTTTTTTTTTTCAAATAACAAGTCATTTTTTAACTGTGGTTACTTATTCTTAACTGTTACATAATATTTATAAAGTCTTTTTAAAATTTGCTTTTCAATTGATTTGTTAAATGGTTTACCTAAATCATAATCTCAAACATAAAAAATGACTTACGTTGTATTTTAAATAACAATATATACTAGCTGGTCAGATCAGTAAATTAGGGGTCTTGGTAAGTCTGTTTCATACCTTTCCTCCCTTTCTATAGTTATTACACTTTTACTAAAATAATAAAATGCTATAAAATAATTATTAAAAATTAAAGTATATAAATTTATACAATCATTTACAAATAGCAAAACATTGCTTTTTAGAAAAAAAATATATGTATATATGACTTTTTAACAGTTAAAAAAAAGCTTAAGTTGCTAAAATAATAAAAGAAGTAAAAACATAACCTATAAGCACTACAAACCAATTTACCTGTTGCTGGTGTTTTCTTGAGAATTTTTAAAAATAAGCAAAATCTGAAAGAAAAGGCATTTATTGCAAAGATAATTTTACTGAAAAGAAACTGGTATAACCACAACTCAACAGTTGTCAACATCATGTTCTTGACCAAGTCCTTAGTGTAGTTATGGATGAAGAACTTGGAGGTAACAACATGTCACCAAATATTGAATATCCTTTTATCCTAGAGCTTGTAAAGAACTACAAACAGCTCGGGAAGAATTTCAAGAGTGATAAAGAAGTAATTTCTGTAGCAGCAGATTGCATGATGATATGAAATTTCTATTTTATTCAACTCGGGTAATCTGCTTTTTTTTTGAAACTTCAATTTTGTAAATTTCAAAAAAATTTGAAATTTCCAAAATTGAAATTTCAGAAAATACCTATTTTAAAGTAGCTCTTTTTGCTGATGACTCAGCTTTATACTCCTGTCTTGAAAAAAACTCTTCTCTTTTCGATCGCTTAGAATAGGCAGCCAATCTTGAATCTGATCTCACTTCTGTAACTGATTGGAGCTAACAGTGGCTTGTAAATTTTAACTCCAACTCAGTTATTTACTGCAAACAATTATTGCCGTTCTGTCGACATTCCTATATTTATGAATGGCAACCCATAAACTGAGTCCTCTTTTTTAAGTCTTCTTGGATTATCATTTACTACTGACCTTTCATGGAAACCTTATATAATTGATTGCTAAATTAGCATCTGCTAAGGTTGCTTCTCTTTGTTGTGCTTGTCATTTTCTTACTCCTGATTCCATTCTCTACCTCTACAAATCTCTTATTCGTCCCTGTATGTAATACTGTTGTCATATTTAAGCTGGTTTTTCTAATGATGCTCTTTCTCTTCTAGACAAAGTCTAAAAACGTAGTTGGACCTGGTCTATCTGTTAAGTTTGAGCCTCTTTCTCATCATCGTAAAGTTGCATCTCTTTCTCTTTTCTACAAATACTATCACGGCTGCTGCTCAAAAGAGCTTTCATCTCTAGTTCCATCAACCAAAACTCATTCTCGCTTGACTCGTCATTCATCAAAATCTCATTCTTTTACTGTATCTATCCCTGCATGCTCCAAAAAATTATATTCGCCTAGCTTTTTCCCCCACACTTCAACTTTGGAACTCTCTTCCATCTATATGTTTTTCTAACTCAATCAACCTTCAACTTTTTAAGTCTTCCGTCAACCCTCCCCCCTCCCCCCCACTCCATAACTCTATTCTTTTTTTCTAGTAACTTCCAACCTTATAATGGTTGCTTGCAGCCTTGTTGGTATTGAATCAGAATGAAAAAAAGAAATGCAAGCTGATTTATTCTTCTACTACAGAGAAGAGACTCACTCTTTGATATTGGTAGAATCATCTCTTACAGATGAGCAGACCTTTAGTTTACTGACCAAATGTACAATCCAGATAATTATCAAAAGCTATGTTGATAATTATTAAAAGCTAAAATCAAAGGTGAGCAGTCAATTCAACCGGCTAACCCACAGAATTGCTGAATCTTAGTAATAAATTATAATGACTGAAACTTGAACGCACACAAAAATAATTTAATGTTTAAAAACTGATAAGATACTTTTACTGCTAAAATGAATTGGAGCCAGAATGTGAATTAGGGTGTCATGATAAACAGATAGACATCCAACAAAGCTGCCTTATCCTTGTTTAAAATTCTGAATTGGGAGCTTAGTAATGATATTTTTAATAAATAAATGGCTCTTGCTATCCACCAAGCTTAATGCATAACACCTGGAGGCCGAATCTTAAATTTCTTCTTTGTATCTCCACCAAGAAATAATATTGAAAGCTCAATTCACAATAGTCATCTCTAGCTATTTCTTTAGTCAATTCAATTCTAGCAGTTATCAATTTCTGAAACATTTAAACAAGATTTTCTGTGCAGATTTGTATTTTTTCGGTATTGACATTTTTCCAGTTTTCTCAAAACTTTTTAAATAACAGAATGTCTTGGCTTGTAGTTACTTGGTTGATTTTTGATTCAAACACACTTTTTAATGCTAGTTCGTAGACATGATGACAGCAATCAAAAATAAACATTTTCTATCCAGTTTTTGTTTGTGAAGCACACATGCACCATTAATAAGGCCTGTATTTGAAGCAGTAGTATCACAACAGAGAATCTTTCCTCAAGATTCTAGTTGATAATGTCTGTACCTGTTTGCTTCCTGATGAGCTGTCTAATTTTGGTACAGCGATAAGTTGTTCGTTATCATCATATGAAATTACTATCAGGAGGCGTTCTTCTTAAGATTTATGTGAATCTAGACCCAGTGGGCATATCCGTATTACCATATCCGGGATATTATTTTGAAAATTAACTTTTATACCTTCAGCCCGTTCTCTTTGCATTTCTGTACAAATAAATGAAGTAAATCTAAGGATTGCGGAAAAGTCATCCGTGTTATGTCAATAGTAGCTTTGCGGCAACCAACTTAGGAGAAATTTTTCCGCATACAAGTTTTATTGGGCAAAAGAAAACACTACTTAGGCTGGGCCTATTTTCTTGAAAATTTATTATTTTAGAATCAGAAGATGAGTTTTCTTGTGGTGGTTTATTAGATGATTTCAATGGAGCTAATGATGTAAAGTATTTAGCATGTCTGTAAATATTTTGTCCACTCCGGCTAAGTGACCAGGCTAACCTGGTTCTCTTTGTTGCTCCAAGAAGATCCTATCTTCATTTATTTTAATAATTAAAATAAATGAATTGATGTGCTTCAGCTAATTAAATTAGCTGAAGCGCATCAACATGAGCAAGGTCAAACAAATTGCCTAAATTGAAAGGAACCTCTTCTTGATTTTGTTCAAACACTTCTTGTGTTTGTTTTTTGTTTTTTTGCAGTTTTTGCAAATCTCTCTAAACTTGATACAATGAAACTTGTTTCTTAACAATGTTAGGTATGATTCAGTCGGTATACTTGCCTTTTCCCAGTAAATAATACACTCACGAACAGTTACATATGCACTTTCATTGACAGTTAAATTGACTTTTACAAATATTATAAAACAAAAATCCCAGTACTTGTCCATTAGAGGGAAGTTTCTAACTGGTGATTTGATGTTTTACGTCTCCTATTAAAAGTATCTCCTTTTTAGAACTTTGTAACTCCACTGACATGTTGACTAAAAAGTAATGTGTTTACTAATAAAATGAACAAGTAATAACAAGCAAGCAATGCAATTTTTCCGTCACGCCAAACCGTGCAAGCACAAACATTTAGTTGCAAGTCGGCACGGGTTGTCATGAATGTTTTGAGACCATTTAAACAAAATAAGAGAGTATGCATAAAAAAAAATATATATATATATGTGTGTGTATATATATATATATATATATATATATATATATATATATATATATATATATATATATATATATATATGTATATATATATATATATATATATATATATATATATATATATATATATATATATATATATATATATATATATATATATATATATATTAGAGTTATGATTTTTTATTTATTTATTATAAATAATTTCAACTTTTGTTTAAAAATAAATGTCTTGGTTTAAAATTTGCTTTTCAACTGATCGATTAAATGATTTGCTTAAATCATAATGTCAAATTTGTCTACATTTTTTTATTTGTTATTGTATTTATAGTTTTTTTTATATTTTTCTTAAACTCAAATTTCAACTTATTTATTTTTTTGTTTTGAATTTTTTGCTATTAATCATTTGTATTTCTATTTTTTAATTATTATTGGTTTTTGTCTATTAATTTTAAATTTTTTCAAGAGCTGATCTTATTACAGAACACGAAGGTAAACCATTACCTGAAAATCTTCATATTGTTGAAGACACACCCCAAGTACGTGGATTGCAAGCTATTATAAGGTTTTTTTTATAGATTCTTATAAGTTTTCTGTAGCTAAAATGTTTATATATATATATATATATAAATATATATATATATATAAATATATATATATATATATATATATATATATATATATATATATATATATATATATATATATATATATATATATATATATATATATATATATATATATATATAGATGCACACACACATACAAAACTAATGTGAACACTTTCAAAAAATAGAAAAATGCATTTTAATATGATATACCATCCTTTAGCAGTAATAACTGCTTGATTTTTGCAAATGATAGACTCATACAACTTATGAATAGTTTCTAATCAGTTTTTATCAATAAAATAAATGTATACTTGGTGTTTTAGCTATTTTAATTAAATATTTTCTTTCTTCCACAACCCTGCCATCTCCTTCATTGCAGCAACTATTTAGAATATTCTAGAAATTTTATAATACCTTCAAGAATGATTTATAACCTTCCAGAACCATACAATATTTAGAACCTGGAGGAAACTTGTAAATAGTCTTCTGAAAATAAGTCTTTTCTTTGATTTTTATAATTGTTTATTTATGGTTCAAATGGAAATTGTGCAAACATGAGTGACTAGAGAATCATAAAAATTAAAAAAAAACACAGCAGATCTATAGAAACTACAGAAAAGTAAAGAAAGATGGATTTTTCTAATACCATCAAGGACAAAACAATACAATTTTTATACTGTTTCAACATTTACAGTATTTCTTGAAAATTCTGCTTAACTTCAGCGATTTGTTTAATTCAAATTTATTATTTATGTGAAGGCTTTTCTTCTCAAACTCAGCATTTTCTCAAACACATTAAAGATAATATTAGTGATTGCTCAGAAGTTAATTAAAACCACAAAATCCTCAACATTCCAACTTTGAAATCTATTATGTCTGGTTTGCTTGTAAGCTCATTACAAGTCAGAAATAGTTCTTTGGCTTTTTTTGTTTTTCATGTACCTTGGACACTTTTCAAGTTTCTACAGGGGTGCGCAGGTTATCGCAGAAAAATAAAAATATTTATATCTCAAAAATGGCTTTTATTTTCAAAGTAAAACTTTTCACAATACCAAATCACATATGTTTTTACTCAAAAACACTAATGAATTTCAAAGTAGCCTCCTTTGGCATCAATGACACTCTTCAACCGCTCTGGAACTGACTCACAGCATCGTCGCACCATGTCCAGACTAAGATTCTTCCAGATCTTCTTCAACTCATTTTGGAGGGCTGCCAAATTTGGATATATGTTTTGGCTGCCTTCTTGGTCTCCATGACACTCCATATAGCAAAATCCATAGGATTAATGTCTGGGCTTGAAGGGGGCCACATATCTGGGGTCCAAAGGTGCGGAACATTTTCTTTCAAGAAGCTGACAGTTTTCTTTGCACTGTGTGCTGGTGCACTATCCTGCATAAAGGCCCATGGATCATCCCCAAACTTCTTTTTGGCCCAAGGAATGAGGTTAGCTTTGATGAAGTCGACATAGGTCACCTGGTTGACTTTTACACCTTCAGGAACAAAAACAAGGGGAGTTTTTGACCCATCAGAGCACACACCTGCCCAAACCATGACGCCCACAGGGTGCTGTCTCTTTGGAATAGTCCTCAGTTCCAAAGGAACTGTTCTTCTGGACTTATCAAGAACTCTGTCATTGTATCTGTTGGGTTCTGGTTCAACTGTGAAAATTTTTTTCATCACTGTAAACGATAGGGACATCTTTGTGGTCTTTGAACCAATTTAGTAACTCTTTTGATCTTTTGCGTCTTTTGGCTCTAGTTGCCTCACTCAGAAGTTGTCTTTTTGACTTGACAAGGCTCTTCATACCCAGATCATCATGGACAACACGTTGCATAGTCCTTCGAGACACACCTGCTTCTCTAGCTAAGGATGAAATTGACCTGTTTGGGTTTCATCGTACTTTGCAGTCGATCGAATTTCGAAGTTCTTTAGTTCTCACATAACAATTTGGGCCTGTTTTTTTTCTTTTGTAATTTTTTCCAGTTTTTAAGTCTTTTAAGAGTCTGTAGACGTTGGAATTATGAAGCTGTCCCTTCACGGCTTTGCAAATTTCAACTTTTTTCACACCACGTTTCCATAGATCAAAAACAAGTTTTCTTGCATTTTCATTTTGCGTGCTGTCAAATCGTGCCATTTTTTACAACTAAATTAGTGAAAAACGGCATTTTTTAAGGATTAACTTGTTGAACTGTGTTGCATTTTCCCGCCAAAAATGTTTTTCACTGTATATCATATTTTTTGCCGCGAAATTTTTGTTTTCATTTTTTTCTGCGATAACCTGCGCACCCCTGTAGATTTTGATGATTTTATTTATTCCTCAATTATTTGATGGCTTTCTCAAGCATCAAATAATTAAGAAAACAATGTACGTATCAAAATGTCAATCTCAATCACAATTATACTGCTGAATGAATTATACATGGAATGATACCCGCTCTCCTTCTTTATGTACAAGCTGTACAAATCATGGCATCTCTTTACAACTCTACTTGTGCAAGTTGATGAAGAGTGCTTATGAGTTTTGCAGATGGTGTTAGAGCTAAGGAAGTTATGTACTTTTTTTGGAAAAAAAAATTCAAACATTGAAATTCCTTCTTTTAAAAAAAGTATTAAAGTTAAAACACAACATGTTAGATTGATTTAAAAAGTGAAAATAATATTGCACAATTAAGTTTCTTGTTAACTATAACATTAAAATGTAAAAAATATACAAAAATATGTAAAATATCCAATAATCTATTAGAATAATCAAACAATTCTGTAGGTTGCTTCACTTGTGCCATCTACTAAAATTCATTCTCGTGTTACTTGTCATATAATTAAGTCTCATTCTTTTACTGTGACTGTTTTTAAGTATTCCAAAAACTCTTATTTGCCTAGTTTTTTTCCTCGAACATCAATTCTTTGGAATTCGCTTCCTTTATTTTGTTTTCCTGATTCATATAATTTACAATTTTTTAAGTCGTCTGTCAATCGTTATCTTGCTTTATAAACTTTATCTTTTCTCTTCCAGTAACTTCCAATAGTGGTTGCTTGCAGCCTTGTTGGAAGTGAAGATACTAAAAAAAAATCATACATTTTTTCTAATAAAAAATTAATAAGAATGATAAAGTTGTAATAATAGTAATAGATAAATAAAAAACAGATTTAATAGATAAAAAGATAAATTAAAAGTAATAATAACTTTGTTGGCTTTTATTATGGTTGTGGGTCATTCCATGTCAAATCAGCAGAAAAACCAAAAAATTGTCTCCTCATGTTATGGATTTTGCTAATTTTTATATATGTCAGGGTTTATGAAAACTAGAAAAATCTAAAGTTTGGAACCTCGAACCACCATATGGTTCTTGAGATATTCAGGTTTTGATTATTTATTTTCTTATTTATGCTGATTTAATATTTTTTGTAACATGCTTTTTTGTCATTAAACATTAATATTTATTGAACAAAATAAAGTATCGACCTGAAATTTAGGAAAATAAACAATAATTCACATAGCAGATTTTAGTATCAAATTAAAGTTGCTTTCAGAGTAAAATGACTTCATATAAATTGAATAATATCGATAAAAAAAATAATTTCGACAGTCAAAATATTGATCTGTTTGGGGCCATATCCAACTTAAAATATAGATATCAACCATCACTTTTTAAGCAAAATATTTTATGCATTTTTTGTCTCTTCAAATACAACCTTTTATGTAATGCATAAATTAAATCAGTATAAAATTTATTACTTATTTATCACAAAATTGCTTATATCTTAATTTATTCAATTTTTTGTACCTGGGTACAATGTCAACTTTTCCAAATCTCCCTAAAATCTAAGAAAAAAAGTTTACCTTATAAAAGCAAGTGGACAGTTTTTTTTTTGGAGGTTATGGTAGAAGGGTTAGGTTTGTAGTTTTTTTAAAGTTTTGTTTCTTAAAACAATATTTTTACTAGCATAATAAAGTTATGAAGTCTAACTTCCTGGCTTTGTTGTTGGATTAACTTGGCTTTGTTATGCCAGTAAAAGAATTTATTTATTTTTTTGTTAAAAATTTATACAATTTTTTGATGAGGCTTTTTGAAGCAAAAATCTGAAATAGTAAATTTATTTATTAAAGTTGATTTTTTTGTAAAGAAAAACATTTTTATAAGTATACAAACTTCATTAGGTTTTAATCTAATTGCAATAATGATTTTTTGTCTTTTATAAATACAGCCTTTTATTTCCTCACAATAATTTCATTCGTTCTGTTTAGTGCTGTAATGCTCTAAATATTAATTTTCATAATGCTTTAAATATTAATTTTCTATTGCTGCTATATATTTACTCTATTAATTAATGAATGATTAATTAATTAATGATTACTATATGGTTGGTAACAAGTTATCAAAGTGACATCACAGTTTTGAGCATTAAAGTAAATCTCAAAATATATGGGCAACTCCGCAAGAAAGAGGGGGGGAAAATGCAAAAAAGTTATGAAAACACATATTAAACTCTGTAACTCTTTTTTTTTTTAACTAGATAAAAATACTTTAAAGCAAAAAAATTATTTAAAAAATCATGTTATCATACCATAGCATGGTTTTAAAGTTGTAAAGGTTGTATAAATGTGTTTTGACGCTTATTTACAGTCCTATTGTGTACCGTTAAAATCGTACAGTCCTATTGTGTACCGTTAAAATCGTACAGTCCTATTGTGTACCATTAAAATCGTACAGTCCTATTGTGTACCGTTAAAATCGTACAGTCCTATTGTGTACCGTTAAAATTGTACAGTCCTATTGTGTACCGTTAAAATCGTACAGTCCTATTGTGTACCATTAAAATCGTACAGTCCTATTGTGTACCGTTAAAATCGTACAGTCCTATTGTGTACCGTTAAAATCGTACAGTCCTATTGTGTACCGTTAAAAGTTTGAAAACTTTGATAAAGCTGTAGTGCATTTTTTTTAACATAATATTATTTAACATAAGATGGTTTTTAATAATCATTTATACTTTTTTTTCTTACATTATTGATTGTGACGTTTTGTTTGTTGTTTTCAAGCATTCGATTTTTTGTTACAAATGTCACGGTTACAACTGTCAGGACGAAAAAAACATAAAAATGCTTGTAAAACTTCAAGTAAAAACTATAAAACTCAGCACATAACATCAATATGTGCTAAATACACACATCAAATGATTTTTTTTAACCATGTTGTTTGTTGCATTAAGTACAGCTCTATGACACTACTAGCCCATAAACTGCACCAAACAGTCATTTTTTGTAGATGCATGGGTTTTTTAACAGTCAATCATGGGTTCTCATTTGCGCAAATGTGGCAATTCTGATTGTTAATGAATCCACTGAGGTGAAAATGTTCCTCTTCACCTTATATGATTTTCTTTGTAAGGTCACCATTCACTTGTCTGTTCAACCAACCATTTGTAACCATTGACAAAGCTTGAAATGGTCAATAGGCTTTAGCTCTTAAGTCAGTTGAACCTTGCTTGCATCAGCAATTGTTGGGTGCGACAAGGAGTCAAGTTTGATGGCTTTCTGCGACGCTTCTGGGAACAAGATCATACTTTCTGCAGAACAATCTGTTCGAATTAAGGTGGGCAAAAAACTTGACGTTAAGGTGTGACTCACAATTAGCAGCGTGCATTATGGTTGGACCATCCTTTATTTGTACTAAATTTCACTTCAATACCTCATTCTGTTTATTAAATATTGTTATTTAATGACAAAAAACATGTTGCAAAAAATGTTGAGTCAGCAAAAACAAAATTAAAAACTGTATTGTTAAAAAATAACTTTAATTTGTAGTGAAATTGATGCAATATTTTTGGGTATATTTTTTTAAATTTATTTTTAAACTTTATTTTTCATTGATTATTTATATATCTAATTTCAGATAACTATATAAAATCAATAGACAACTTTATGAACAACACTAACAATGATCTAAACAACTCTGTTCACTTCTCGTCGGTTCATCTATTTGCAGAGGATACCTATCTCTTGCATGTCAACAAATCATACTATTCTCTATGTAAAAATATACATTCAGATATTAAAGGTATAGTTCATTGGTTAAATGCCAACCTAATATGTCTTAACACCAAAAAGACTGAACTGATTTTTTTTATCTCCTAGAAAAAACTGTAACAACAACAGAAAAAACTGTAACAACGTTGAAATTAAAATCAAAATAAATAATAAACAACTATATCCCTCGAGAGTTATTAAATATCTTGGTGTGTTAATTAGTTGCAATCTTTCGTGGAACTTCCATATCGATGAGCTGCGCAAGAAACTTAATTGTGCAAATGGTATGCTTTCAGTAATTCGACATTATGTCGATAAAGTTACTCTTTTAAATATTTACTATGCATTTTTTTTTTCATCTCATCTTAGTTATTGTTGTCAAGTTTTGGGTCAAACTGGCACCTATCATATTAACAAACTAATGTCATCTCAACGCCAATCCATTAGAATAATAAACTTTCAACCTTTTAAATCAGTTATATCAGATTCTTTTAAAAAAACTTAAAATTCCAACCCTTCATATGCTAGTAAAGTTTGCTAATCTTCTTTTTGTTTTTAACTCTCTAAATAAAAATTTACCTTCTTCTATCGCAAACTTTTTTATAGAAAGTAGACTAATTCATACATACTCTATGCGAAATATAAATAATAGAAAACTTATTGTACCATCATATAAAACTCAAAAGTATGGTAAGAATTCTGTTGTGTATCAGTGCATCTGTGAATGGAACAAGAGCCTTGTGTGTATTGTAAATGAGTTCATTAAATTCCAACTCCAAACTCCTTTGTCATTTTTTCTTAATCTTAATCAAAATCAATTTTAAAAAATTCTGAAAAATATTTTGTTATAATTTTTTTCTATTACTATAATAATTATCCTTATTTTTTTGTTTGTTTTTCTTTTTTCTTTTATTATTACCTACATATATGATTTTTAAAAAGTTTAGTTTATGTGTGTCTATGTTTTATGTCTATATGTTTATTATTAGTCATATTATTTTGAAAAATGGTGTCACTCCTTTGATCAGACTTTTGTATGAATGATACCATCCATACTAATCATTAACTTATTATAATAAGTAATAACATATCATTTTACTTAATATTATTATAGTAATTATTATTTATAATTTTTTTTTGTTGTTGTTATTATTGTTATAAATTATTACTATTGCTTATTATTTTATAATTATTGTTTTTATTATTTACCTTATTATTGTAAAAATGATTTTAAAATGGAAAATAAATAGCTTCTTGTTGTTGTTGTTGTTGTTGTTGTTGTTAACACAAATAAGTCACTAATAAACATTAAATTAAAAATTTTTGAATAAAAATAAGAACAAAAAATACAAAAAAAAACAAAACATATAATATATGAAATAGTGTAAATAAACAAAAATAAATAAAAACTTAAACTTAAAAAAATCTTTAAAATAAAACATGTTTACATCAATTTTTAAAATGTTTCAGCTTATTAAAAACATTAAAAGAAATATGTGACTTAATTCATGGATAAAGTAAATTTCTGTTAACCAATTATTTATATTGTTTAGAAGTGTTGTTTTAAAGTAACTTATACACAACAATATGAACCAAATGACATAATACACAAAATAAATAAAGTTTTGGTTATGTGGTTTAACTTTAACTTTGTTTACACTTCTGCTTTTTGCATCTGTTCAATTAGCACCTAGTTCAACTTGGCATTTGCTGATTTATTTTATCTGGCCAATTTTCTCAATATATGTGTTATTTATACCTCTAAAGTATATAAACTTTATTATAATTTAGTAATAATATTTTTTACCAGAATATCTAAAATAGATTTTAAATTATAAAAATTAAGAAAACTCAATTGGGATCAAAGTTGCATACCAGTATGCTTCCTTGATCCTACCTATATGCACTCTTGATCCTATGCATGTATACTTAAAATTATCAAAGTATAATATGAATAATATAATATAAATAGCCTAAAAAAGATATTTCTGAACAATAATTTCAAGTAAATGAAGTTTTAATAATTAATTTATAAATTATTCAAGATATTTTATTGTTTTTAATTTTATTTTTACATATATGTATTTTTAATCAGGAATCGAGATGCTACTCGTGATGATTTTATATTTTATTCAAAAAGATTAATGAGGATACTAATGGAAAAAACAATGTCACTTCTTCCATTTGAAGTGAGTATTTTTTATATTTTATGTTAATTCACCTCCTCAAGACCGAGTAGACCACTACAAATTTGACAAACAAGGCCACTGCATTGAGAAACAAGTTGAGTCCAGTACTACCAGGGGTACTACCAGGGTGTACTACCAGGGGTGGGGTGGGGATTTAAAAAGTAACTAAAGTTTTAATATTTTTTTTATTACCTTAATGCAAACATATATTTTGTTGTTTTTTTTATCATTGTTGTCAGAATTTAAAACAATTAAAAAAAAATTCAAGACTTTATATAACAAGATTGGTTTATCTAAGCTATACAGGCAAGAAATAGTTCTGTAATATTCACAGTGCTTCCATAGCTTCCATTACAAATACTTTATCAATAATATCCATAAAAAAATGTTTTGCAACTAAATAGGTTATGTAATTTTATGTTTTTATATTGCAGCCATATACATGCGAAACTCCTCAAGGTAGCAGTTACAATGGAATGAAACTTGAAGGATGTGTAGGTTATCTTAAATTTTAAATTTTAGCAGTTTCACAGTTTAGTTAATATCTAAATTAAAACTTTTTTTTTGACAAAATGACAAAACAATAAAAATTTTAATTTATTCAGTTGAGTAAATAATATATATATATATTTTTTTTGTGTTAATATATATTATTTTCATTGAGTGTCTCTTTACTCAATCACTTTTCTTTTTGTTCTCCACCTTTTTTGTTTCTTTTGTTCTTTTGTCCTTCTTTTTTGAATTTAACTCTTAATTTTTGTAACCATGCTCTTCAATTCCAGAGAAATAAGTTAATCCATTGTTAGACATCCAAATCACTCTGACTTCTCTAAATATTGCTCAATCAGTTTTTGAACTATTATTAGGTCTTTGAATCTTTAATACCAATTCTTGAGTCAAACTATCTTACAATCAATACAGGTTTTAATTTTCTCATTTTCCTGCTAACCTTATATCCTTCATTAATGACCTTTCCTGAAAACCATTTATCTAATTTGTTGCAAATTTAGCATCTGCAAAGGTTGCCTTTATTGTGTTCTCCATTTTTTTACTCCTGATGCCATTCTCTACATTAATGAATTTCTTATGTTCCTTGTACCGATTACTCTTATAATATTTTGGTTGGTTCTAAAGAAGCACCAAAAATGTAAATGTAGATCCAATATAATCTTAGTAATTTATATTGTTTAGTTTATTAAATATATAAATATTTTAAAAAAAGGTTGATGCCAGTGCCAATTGTGCAAAATTGGCAGAGTAGGCTAATGCTGATTAATTGATTAATATAAATATTTTAAAAAGGTTGATTAATTAGTACATAACTAATAATATACCTCCATTTACTTTGCTTAGTTAATATAATATACTTTAATCTACTTTGCTTAATTCCAAATAATATTTAATCAAAGCTCATCAAGTTTGTAGAAATTTTATAAAAGTTTATTTAATTCCAAGTTTTAAAAAAGTTTTAAAAAAGATATATATTATAAAATATGTAATAAACCTCAAAATAGCTGAAACATAAATAAATATAAGTTGATAATAAACAAAATAACTAAGTATATATTGTTATAAAGTTTAAAACGAAAAGTTAGTGGTTATAAGTTAGTGATCATTGAAGTAAAATTCAATTGATCGTTCAGTTGAAGCCTTGTTAGCGACTTGGTAATATTTTTAATTAAATATAATCAAAAAAAAAATTATTGATTTTAAACTATCTAGCTTTGTGGAGTATCTATCCTTCGTGCTGGTGAAGCTCTAGAGGAAGCGTTAGTATCTGTCAAAAGAGATGCCATCATTGGAAAGATGCTAATCCAAACAAACATAAATACTACAGAGCCTGAAGTAAGAGTTCTTTCTCTAGATGCGATTAAATTTTTTATTCCAATTATTCTTTATAATAATTTAATTTTTCAGCTTCATTATATTCGCTTACCAAAACATATTGAAAATCATCAAGTCATTTTAATGGACGCTACAGTTGCTACTGGTGCTGCTGGTAAATTTTATTTGCAATATTGCTACATTGTAGAGAGTTAAAACTTCTTTTAACTTCTTTTAACTCTTTTTAAACAATATGAAGTTTAAGTTTTTATATTTTCTAAAAGAATATTAAAAGTGATAAAAGAAATATTTAAAAAAGTTAGATTTACTGTTTTTTTTTATTGTGTGTGTGTCTATGATAGATATAAATCTCATATCTATTTAACTGTGCAGTATATGTTATTGATGATTTCATACTGAACTAGTTATAGCACTTTATAACTTACTAGTCTATGAAAATTCAGTACATCTCTTACAGCAACAACAAAGTTAAGTTTTTTTCATTGTATTTTTTTTCAGACACTTTTTTAGAAAACATATTAGTTTCTTTTATTTCATTTTTCAGTCAATTTTTAAGAAAAAGAAATGAAAGAAAAAGAACACAAAAACAAAATTTTTTTTTCTCTCTGAATTTTGTTTTTGATTTTTTATAAACTGAATCTCTATGCAAATAATTTTAAGGAGTCTTTTTTTCAAAGGAATTATTTTTTAATATATTATCAAATAACCTATAACACAAACCTACAACTTTTAAAAATATTAACAAATAACATATAACATAAACTTATAACATTTAAAAATATTAAGAAATAACCTTAACATAAACTTATAACAATTAAAAATATTAACAAATAACCTATAAAATAAACTTACAACTTTTAAGAATATTAACAAATAACATATAACATAAACTTATAACATTTAAAAATAAAAAAGTTGAAAGATTAAGAGTTATAAAGTTTTAAAACATAAAAAAAATTTAAAAACGCAATAAAAATGTTTAAGATTGTTATAAAAAAAGATATTCAACAACAAAAAAAAATGTAAAGGCACTTCTAAAAATATTTTCTTTGATGAGGTTGTATCGAAACCAAGGTCTTCTTTGATTCCAGATCCCGGTAAAAATTATTTTATTTTTATACATAGTTTCAAAACATAAAATAAATGTTTATGCAAAATAATAAACAATCATTTAAACACTTTTAAAGTAAAAACTGATTTAAAAAATAAATATTTATTTAGGAAAGTTTAATTTACTCTTCTTCATATCCTGTAATTTCAGTTTTTTTTAGCCAATTGTTATCGCAATAATTTAGATCTTCCTATATTTATGAATGGTAATGTACTTGATGAGTCATCTATCCTTGATCCTCTAGGATTAAATCTTACTTTCAATCTTTCTTGGAAACCATATATCAAATCTAATGCAAAATTAGCATCTGCTAAGGTTGTATCTCTTTATCAAGCTCAACACTTTTTACTCCAGATTCTGTTCTCTATCTCTATAAATCTCAAATCTGGCCTTGTATGGAATACTGTTGCCATATCTGGGAGAGATCTTCTAATGATGCCCTTTTCTCTTTTAGAGAAGGTGCAAATATGCATGGTAAACATAGTTGGACCTGCTCTTGCAGCCAACCTCCAACCATTATCACATCATCGTAATGTTGGTTCCCTGTCTCTTTTCTACAAATACTATAATGGGCACTGCTCTAAAGAGCTAGTATCTCTTGCACCATCTACAAAAATTCATTCTCGCGTTACTCGTCATTCAATTAAGTCTCATCCTTTTTCTGTGACTGTTCCTAAGTGCTCCAAAAACTCTTATTCCTCTAGTTTTTTTCCTTGAACATCAGTTCTTTGGAATTTGCTTCCTTATCTTGCTTTCCTGATTCATATAAATTGCAACCTTTTAAGTTGTCTGTCAATCATTATTGTGCTCTACAATCCTTATCTTTTCTTTTCCAGTAACTTCCAACTTTAATTGTGGTTGCTTGCAGCCTTGTTGGAAGCAAACATGTTTAAAAAAAATGTTCCATATATTATAGAATCTTGAACCTCTGTGTGGAATCCCTGTCTTTTAAAAGATACACGTTGGTTAGAAAAGGTTCTAAAATCTTTTATTAGAAAACTTTAAAAGTAGAAGATGTTGTATAAAGATTACTCTTCAAGATTCAATATCTTCGGTCTAGAATCTCTTGAATGCCATAGAATAAAATTTGATCTTGTAATGACCTACAAAACTATACACAATCTTGTCGATCTTCCTTTTTCTGAGCTTTTTACAATTGCACCTTTTTACAATCCCTAAAAGATGACATACCCAAAAACTTAATTCACTCATAAAATATAAAAATGATACACAAACATTTTTCGACTGTAAAAAAATAATCAATATTCAATTCTATATGGAATTCTCTACTTATATTGTTTACTTGTCCACTTTGTCTTTGTTCAAATCAAAATTTAAAAAATACAATGTTCATCACCATCGCACACTATTTTAACTGTTTTTCGATGTTATGTAAGAGTTATTTTGATATTATGTACGTATCACTTTTTTGTATTTCTTATTTTTAAATGCAAATAAATCAGATGAAAATAATAATATGTTGACTATGTTATTTTTTAGGAATGCACATTGCCAAACTAAGTACAGACACTTGTTAAAGACTAAAAAAGATTTGCTAAAATTAATTAAAAAGATTTGCTTAAATTAATTAAAATTATTCAAACAATATTATTTTGAAATGGTGCTAATTTGAAAATCTGTATAAAATGTAAACCACTTTGTTTGACTAAACTTAAACATAACTTACACTTAACTGATAAATAATATTTTGTGATTTTCTATAAGAATTAACTTTAATTAACTTTTGACATAAAATTAAACTTACACTTTACTGATAAACAGATACATAAAAATGAGTTAATAAATTTTTTTTAGGTGTAATCTTGCGATGGTTAATTAAACAATCTTCTGTATCGTGAAACTTCTGTATTGTGTGAGTGTGAAATACAACTCACAAAAAACAGAAATATCTTTCTTTAATTTAAGAACTTTCTTTAAAAACTTTCTTTCATTTAGAAAATTGTTTGCTGTAATAGTATTTTTAAAGTTTTTCCATAAAATTAAAAAAATAGCAATATCATTTATATATTGTAATTAAAATGTTTTACTAGTGTAGCCTGGTTTTCAATTTAGTAAAAAAGAAACTTTCTAGTCTTTCTTTTTTAATTCCTAGAGACCCTAAAAATTAACATATTACAATATAAAATCATATTAATAAATATATATGTTACAAATGTTTTGTTTGATATTTTAATTATTTTGGTTTAAATTTTTTAGCGCTGATGGCAATAAGAATATTATTGGTAAGTTAATTATTTAATGACTTTAAAATGAAAAATTACAACTTAATTTTTTTATCCTTATTTAATATGCTATGATTCATGATCAGGATCATGATGTTAAAGAAGAAAATATATATTTTGTGTCTTTGATCATGGCACGTACTGGAGTGTATACAATTGCATCAGTTTTTCCTAATGTTAAAATAGTAACTGCTTCTGTAGACCCAACTACAAATGAAGAGTATCATATAATCCCAGGGATTGGTAAGTTGATAATTTTTCTGCAAATATTGCTAAAAATCTAAATATTTCATTTATTTATATTTCCTATCAAAACAGCTTTCTGATTTTATTACTTGGTAGAACTTAGTACAAGTCTCAAAAAACATTGTCCAGGCCTTCTCGTAAGAGGCGTGCGATCGCACGCCTTATATGACCACACATATAGTTTTTTGTTTTAACAACTTGACCACAGCTCTTTGCAAAATTTGATAGTTAACGCGTTTAAAAAATGCGCTAAAAAAAAACAAATGCGATTTTTAATTTAATTGGTTCCATAATTACAATTAAACTCCCACAAAATTTCCTGAGTACTTTAGTGCAACTTAATTAAGGGCAATCATTGAAAAAAATATTCAGATTAGAGTTTAAGGCAAAATGAGTACAGAAGCTATCAAAAAATAATTACAAACCATTTTATCATGGAAATATAATTTCTAATTAAGAAATTATTTACTAAAAAAAAGGAATTACAATAATCTTGAAACAATCGCATCTGCCAACTATTTTTTATCCCAGGGCGTGACATAACGTTTTTTTTTTTTAATGAACGTTGACTTGCGCATCTTTATTGACGAACGTCTAATTTAAGAGATTTATGTCAAACAAATTTCAAATAATTTTTATTCTAGTTAATAAGTTATTAAATATATCAAAGATGCTTGGTAAATTTATTTAATTTTTATTTTTCAAAAACCTTGTTTTTTACACATTTGCAAAGTGCGCGCAAATTAATAAATGCACAAAAAAAAAATTTTTGCATATTAAAACTTTTGTACTTTTAAAAACTTTTACAAGTGCAAAAATTTTAATATGCAAACAAACATTATTTCACTTTATGAAAAATAAAAAAATTTTAAAAAAAGCATGCTAATTTATATGAATACATTTGCTTTAAACTTTTAATGTAATAGCTAAAAACATAAAAGAAACCATCGTTAAATGTTGCAATCGCTTTTCTCAATAAAAGAAAGCAATCAAAATGTTTGAGCATGGTTTCTTTTGAAGTTTTTGCAAAAGCATTCAATTTAAGTAAAATTATGTATGCATTTGTGAACGTATGCAAAAACCATGCTAAAACATATTTCTTTTTTCTATAGCGTATTTAGTTATTTTACTCAAAAGTGGCGCTATTGAAAAAAGTACTTATGTTTTGGCATTAATTTAAGTCTGTGAAGTTAATTGTTTTTCATCTTAAGTGTGTGTTTTTTATAATAAATAAAAAACTAATGATCGCAAAATTATTTTGGAAAAACTTTCTGAAGTGATACATTCGTTTTGAAAAATCCTAATCAAACGGCAACGTTTGCACATAGTCAATAGAATATAACTATGGTCTGGAAGTCCATTGTTATTTCTTTTTGTTACGCTGCGCATGTTGAAATGAATAGTTTTTAAATCACGTGACCAAAGAGTGTGCAAAACATTTATATCATGGCGTCAAATAACGAGTTTTTAACACAGGAGTCTGCAGATTTATTGATAGATATTCAGGATGAAGGTCTTTTAGATGAAGAATTTATTATTGCAAATATTGTAGATGTTGGAGAGGTAAGCAAATTTATGCAAGAACTATATTTAATTAAAAAAATAAGCTATGTAAATATACATTACTATAGATTTCTTTTCTTATAGGAGTCAACACCAGGCAGTTTTAAGTGCGACGACTGTGGGAACATTTGTAAATCAAAAGGGGGACTTACTCGTCACCGAAACTGTAAACATTTACAACTAAAAGAGACCTTTGATACAAGTAGAAATACAATGAGTAGCATAATACTAAGTGATTTAGTTCTGGAGTCACAAAAAAATCTATCTGAGGATAACTGTTACAACTTAACTCGACGAGAATGTTTCAAGTGTTATAACTTCATATTAACAGAAGCACTTTACGCAGATGTAAAAAAGATTTATGACATTTTGATTAATACAAACAATGCAGAGAGTTATTATTCCAGCTTTTATAATAAAATAGTAATCAATGCAGATGTTTACTTTCCTGAATTAGGAAAACCCAATAGTACTCTTTTAGCAACACAACTGGCTGACAAGGTGCTTGCATACTTCAAAAGAATGCCCAACAAGGAAGTAAAACAAATAAAAAATATAACAAATGATGAAATTGGTGCCTTGCAATATCTGGCTGGGTATGTTGTCAGAAAGTTCATTAAGAAATCGAAAAATAGCCTGAATTATAAATCCAATGAAAATCAAGATATAATAAAAATATTAAATAACGCTATTAGCAAAAATTCTACAGATCAGGAATTGATTGAGGCACAAAATTGTGGTGGACTAACAGCTGTTAATAATGAATGCCAGCAAATATTTGTAAAAGCTGAAATTCAATTTCGAAATGAAACAAATATTAATCATTTGCAAGAAATTGATATTAACAGGATGACTATGGAACTACTGAAAGATACAGAAGTAGTGAGCTTTTATAACTCTATCTTAACAGGATGCGGAGTTGACATTGATAATGATGTTAGTAAAAACCTTTTAGAAAATATGGTCAAACTTTATTTTCGAGTGCGAGCATTTTCTTTGGCTAAAGACATTACCACCAAATATAAACTAAAATTGAAACAAAAAAATAATAAGGGTGGTCTTCGTAAAACTCTTAAAAAACAATCCAAAGAGTAACAAGCATGGTATATGCCACTTGTTATGTGTTTATTTATTAATAAAATTATGTATTTAAAAATATATCATCAATTATTTTCATATGTTCTCAGATTCTGTTGTTTTTTTTTTCTTGCTCTTACACCTTTTTCCTAATGGTTCATCAGAAGCGATTCTCCACGATACTTTACGCTTTTGTATATGAGCTCCTATGGTATTTCCAGTAACAGGTGCTACAGATCGTTGCATTCTGATAGCATTTGATTGGTATCCCAACTGAATGAGGGTAGGGTTATCATTTCGGCGACCAAGGCTGCGATGCCTCCCAAAGTATTCCTCCAGGACATCTTGGGTAAAACGTTCAGTCAATACGAAAGGTATTCCGCTAGTTAATAAAAACTTGGTAACTTCAATTAAAGAATTCACAGTTATATGGAGACCTTCGTATGTTTGTAATGAAATAAACATTTTTTCACGTTCACCCCGATGGAAATTCCCAGTTCTATTTTTAATATTTTCTTGCCAAGTTTCAAAGTATTTTAGAAAAGTGTTCTTTAGCCAATCAAAGCGAGCATCGTTAACATTGCGGTAGGGCAACAAAAATTCTTTTCTTTTCAGAATGCCTTCCTTTTGATTTCGAGTAATCGTACAATCCCATTAGTTCACATATCTGTGCTGTTACATGGGTTTCTGTGGGATACTTTAAGCGTAAGACATTTGAAACGCTTTTGCTAAGAATTTGAGCTGCTAATCGAACATTCATAACAGAAAAAGAATTTAATTGAACATGCTCTAAGGTCAATTTAGGCAGCAACTTTAAATCTCTGAAAATATCATCATTCACTAATTTCACGAAATAACTCCATATAACTTTTTGTTCATTCCATAAATTACGTGTATGATTTTCACTATCTCCAGAATGATGCAATGAATTTCTAAATGTTTTTATAAGATGTGGTGCATCAGAAAAATAATATATGTAGCGGTCTGCAAATATATTTTTTGAACGGTACACAACAAATGATTCAATGTTATCCATCCCTTTGTGCATTTTGTAGAACAGTCGATTTGGAGAAGCACCATCAGACACAGCAGCAATTACTTTAAGAGCACACTCTAATTCCAACACAGACACTGCTTTCCAAAAAGTAGACATAATTTGACTTGCAGTAACACCTTTAGTAGCAAAATATGCCAAAGCAAACTTTAAATCGGAAGCAACACCTCTAATATAGTAAACTAAGCAGTGAGAAGCAAGGTCATCAATGTCTTTGAAAGTGCTATAATTTAGATGCGGATCTCCAAGATCAACAAAGCCAATAAGCTCATTTGAGTGCTTGTCATACACTAAATTTTCACTAATTTTGATTTCATCAAAAGAGAGTACTATAAATCTTTGAACATCATTTAAGTTGTTAGTGATCAGTTTGAGTTCTTCAATTACATTAGGATTGAACCCGACTGATGGACGTATTGCATTTTTATAATCACTAAGAGTCCTCCGACTTGGCAGAGTGAGTATCATGGAATTCCTAAGTTCATCATATGCTGATGCTGATTTCATGAAAAGGGATAAGCAGAATCTGATAATCATAGGATGATATTTTAAACTCTTCTGATTAGTAGAAGCTTTTTTTTGCTCTTCCCAGAATAATTTCATAAATGGAGTCATATTCTGGTTGTTGGAATCCATAATGTGATTTATATCATTAATAAAATCTTTGTTGAGTTCCACACCCATTGCATCAATTTCTTTTCTCATTCGATAAATTTTTTCTTTTAATTCTTTGGTTTTAACTCGTTCTTGTTGTAATGCAAGAACAATTCTTTTCTTTGATGTTTTTGTAAGAGGAGCTTTTAACTTTGCTGCAGTGTTATCAATCTTTATTTTAGATTTAAATTGTTTTTTCATTAAT
This sequence comes from Hydra vulgaris, assembly GCF_022113875.1. Lineage (NCBI taxonomy): Eukaryota > Metazoa > Cnidaria > Hydrozoa > Anthoathecata > Hydridae > Hydra > Hydra vulgaris. The sequence continues at coordinate 57,291,436 of NC_061157.1, forward strand.
ATTTTTTACAAATTAAACTTTTTTACAAATATCACATTCACTTTCTTCATGTAAAACCCTACAATCTTTATGTCTTTTTAACTCTTTATATTGCATAGGAGATGTTGTATCAAGGTCGTAATCAAAAGGTATAACATGATTCAATACGCTGGAATTTATTATTTCTTGATCAATTCCTTTGCAAACATTGAGCAATGATATTTTTTGCAGTAAGTTCTGTATCAATACATTTGTCATACTTCGTTTAAAATCTTTGTAAATTATATGATCATCTGGAAGTTTCCAACCAAACACCAAACATGTAAATTCCAAAGAATCATTTACAATCACTTCGCACTTCGGTAGAGAAAATGGTATCTCAAAATTTTTAAACTGAGCAATTTGCTTGTTATCGTCAATTGTAACCTGCCAGTTATATACATTCTTTAATTTTGTTGCACGAGACACAAAGTCTTCCCAGTGCTTGTAACAAACAGCTTTTTTGGTTTTCGGTTTATTAAAACAAACTTTTTCAAGTTTTCTTCGCTCAGCTGTGAATGTTTCATGTGATTTCACAGGTAAATTCAATGTTGGAACTGAACCAAGTTTCAATGTTTTGCGACCAGATTCTATAAATGTATATCAATCAATATATTTTGTCTTTAAAAGCTGCACTCACACACACACACATATATATATACAATAGTGAGGGACATTTACAAACAGTTATAAATATATATATATACATATACAAACAGTTATATATACATACATATATATATATATATATATATATATATGTATATATATATATATATATATATATATATATATATATATATATATATATATATATATATATATATATATATATATATATATATATATATATATATATATATATATATATATATATATATATATATATATATATTGCCTAAGGAACCTTTGGGTTGTGTTATTCTCACATAGCCCAACTAATGATTCATACAGTAACTAGAAACATTTAGCTGTTTACCTTGCAAATATGTTACAAGCCTCAGGCATTTTGCAGAGGGTAATTAAGAATCAAAAGGTGCATACTTAATTACTTAAATACATATATACATACCATACATACATACATATATATATACATATATATATATATATATATATACATATATATATATATATACATATATATATACATACATATATATATATATATATATATATATATATATATATATATATATATATATATATATATATATATATATATATATATATATATATATATATATATATATATATATATATATAGCCCAATACTAACGTTTTGTAAAAGCAACATTATATTGCGATAACCAACATTCGAATTAAAAATAAAATTACTTGTCAACTCAATATCTTCAGGTTTAAAATGACGTTCACATATATAAACACGACCAGCATCAATCCTCTCCTGTAATGACTTATCTATTTGACGGTATTTATTTAAAACTTTAACGATATCATTTTTCCAGTCAGACTCACACTTTCTTGTTGGAATTCAGAAGCTGCTCATAAAGCTGTGCTTACTTGTATAAGAAACTGTACAAGTTGGAAAAGCACAATTCCTGCCAGGCATAACTTGATTGTAGCTTTGAATAAAACTGTGTTAACTTTATTTATATGAAATTTGTTGGTTTGTTTGAACTTGGTATGTTTATTTGAACTTTGTTTTGCACACTCTTAGATCACGTGACACAAATAAACGCGAACAATAACATAAAACAATGGACTTCCAGACCATAGTTATATTCTATTGACTATGGTTTGCATAAGCAAAATTAAAGAAACGTGATGTTTGTTTTTCTGTCTGTCTTTTAAGAAATGCGCGCCATTTTGTCGATTTGTCGCACCCTGTATCCTATTAATTTTTTAATAAAATTTTTAACTTGCACCACAAAATTTTATTAAATTTCATGCCACTTTTAAACAGCCTAAGTTACTTACATTTCAAATATCAGTTTTTAAAAAAACAAATTAAAAATCTGAGGGGAGGGGGACCCTTTCCCTCACAATGGATTCTAATGGACCCATGACACAATGGACCCTTATTATTCATGGGAAGGAATGATAAAGATTATTAGAGCTGTGATAATTTTTTTTTTTTTTACTTTCGTTTACAATTAAGTTTACATTACTTAATAAATGTTTTGATTTTTTTTTCTAGTTTTACCTTATGTGCGAATTGGCATAAGTGCGAACTGGCAGAAGTGTGAACTGGCAGAAGTGCGAACTTGCAGAAGTGCGAAGCAATTACAAAAACTGGCATATGTGTGAACTGGCATAAGTGCGAATTGGCATAAGTGCGCCGAATAAAATTTCATATATTGACATAATTGCAAATTAGTATTTCGCACTTATGCCAGTTCGCACTTATGCCAATATTTGCAAATTTATTCAGCACACTTTTGCTAATTTGCAGTTATGCCAGTTTGCACTTATGCCAGTTTTTGTAACTGCTTCGCACTTATGTCAGTTCGCACTTATGCCAATGTTTGCAAATTTGTTCGCCACACTTATGCCAATTTGCACTTATGCCAGTTCGCTTTTGTGCCAGTTTTTGTAACTGATTCGCACTTATGCCAGTTTGTAAATATGCCAATTCGCACTTATGCTAATGTTTGCAGTTTTGTTTGGCGCACTTATGCCAACTCACACTTATGCCAGTTGGTACTTGTGTCAGTTTTTGCAACTGCTTCGCACTTATGCCAGCTCGCACTTATGCCAATGTTTGCAAAATGTTTTGCCGTACTTATGCCAATTCGCACATATGCCAGTTCGCTCTTATGCCAGTTTTTGCAATGCTTCGCACTTATGCAAGTTTGCACATATGCCAATTCGCGCTTATGCCAGTTCGCACTTAAGAAATTTGCACTTATTCTGTCGTCCCTTTTAAGGATTTTGTTCTCTTTTCAGTTTATGGATTGTTTATTTTAATTTTAATTTGCTTTGTTTTTTTTTAGCGCATTTTTTAAACGCGCTAATTATCAAAACTTGCAAAGAGCCGTGGTCAAGTTGTTAAAACAAAGAAATTTATGCATGGTCGTATAAGGTGCTCGATCGCACGCCTCTTACGAAAAGGCCTGTTGACTATTTTACAGCCTGGTGTTGCAAAGGAGTGCCACTACATCGGCTAAGGATTTGGGCTAGAGCAACAGTCTTTTCTTTCATTATTTTTTTCTTTTTTTTTCTTTTTCTGAAATCTCGATTAAGCTATTTCAAGTTAATTTTTCTAATTAAATTTTTAAAAGATTTCTTCTACAATGATTTTAAGATAAATCCCTAGTTTTGAGACTGTTATCCAAATCAGAGATTCAAGATCAGAGATTTTGCAATTTCGAGGTCATGCAATATTTTAAAATCTTTTTTGTTAAGATTAGATCTAAATTAAAGTGTCCAGTTTTAATTTTCTATCGTATAATGGTTAAAGTGTTATTTTAGAAATTTTTAAATACTCAGAGAATACAGAAAATGGTATGTGTTATGAGTAGAAATATATATTTGGGTTAACAAAATGAAAAATATTTGGGTTGACAATCTTAGAAAAACAAACAGAAAAAAAAGGGGGGATGGAGGTGTAATGAAGTATTATAAAATAAGAAGAGATACACAGAAAATTAGAGGTACCCACCAATAGATATTTTGTATCCAAAATTAGAAGTTCATTGTTACATGAACAAAAATTCGTTTTTGAGAAACAAGGATGGATTTCCTCATAAATAAGATTTGTAATAAATCGAACTGTCTAGTAGTTGTTAATGATGTTAATGTCACTAATATCAAAAATAAACTCAAATATGAAAAAGAGACTCAATTAATATGAGAAAAGCTTTTCATAAAACTGATATTAGAATTTTTATTTTATTTTAATACAATTTTTTTTTTTTTTTGCTGTTAAAGTCACACATCTACAGTTGCACGACATACTATCATATGTACAGTTATCATCATTATAATTAAATACTTTTAAAGAATTTAAAATGTTTTTAATACTCTAAGGAACTAGGTAAATCTTGAGGACACTAGGCATTAGGAGGTGAGGAAGTAGGGCACAAAACAAATCCGAAGCTTTTCAATGCTTACACCAGTAAAAGCAAAACAAAAAAAACCAACAAGAATTTCAGTTGTTAAGAGATCAAATTTGACGAATCAAAAATTATAATTAAATAGCAAGTACACTTGTCTTAAACTCTTAAACCCTGTTGGATTATTGTATTGCAAACTAAAATAAAAAATAATTTGTGATCCTTTAATGAAGACTGCAATATTAAGCTTAACACCTGGAAAAATTAAACGAGAACCAAGCGATTTGACTTGATGAAATTCATCTTTTGACCATTATATTATAAGTACATCAAAAATTACAGTGGATGAGTACTTCCTGAAGATGGAAACTAGAAAATGGTATGCTTATTCTCAAAAGTGGTACTTAATTAAATCCGGCAAAACTATAGACATATTTGTTGTCAGTTCTTTGCAGATAACCAATTTACTTAAATTACTCAATAAAATAATGAGATGAATAAATAAGGAGACCTTAATAGATGTCAGCTGTTTTGATATAGCAAAAACCTTGGATAGGGTATCACATATAAAATTAATCCAGAAGTTGAATTATTTTAGCTTTTCAAACAAAGCAAATGATTGGGTTACTAGTTTTTTTATCTAACAGAAAAAAAAAGAGAACTGTCAACACACATTGGAGTGGGAAGAAGTTTTAACAGAAGACAAAAAGTGGCTTTAGGTCAACACATCTGACTGAAATAAAGATCTGAAATAAAGACTGAAATAAAGATCCCTTGCTTGACATTCGCATCACTTCAGCTTCTGTATCTAAAGTAATTTCCTCCTTAGACTCTTCAACAGCTTGTGGTCCTGACAACATTCCTGTTGTAGTCTTGCAGAGGTGTTCTCCGGAGCTTTCATCCATACTTTCTAAACTATTTAACAAATGCTTATCAGAGTCTTGTTTTCCATCATGCTGGAAAGCAGCATCTGTTATCCCTATTTTCAAAAATTCCGGAGAGCGATCTGATTCATCTAACTACCGTCCCATTAGTCTTCTTCCTGTCATAAGCAAGGTTTTTGAATCATTAATCAACAAACACTTAATCTCTCATCTTGAATCAAATAACTTACTTTCCGATCATCAATATGGATTTCGGTCTTCTCGTTCTACAGCTGATGTGCTAACAGTAATAACCGATAGGTTTTACCGTGCATTAGATAGAGGTGGAGAGGTTAAGGCTATCGCACTTGACATTTCTAAAGCTTTTGATAAAGTTTGGCATGCTGGTCTTCTCCATAAGCTTTCTTCTTATGGTGTAGCTGGTAACGTCTTTAAGATTATTGAGTCCTTTCTTTCCAATCGTAGTATAAAAGTTGTCCTCGATGGACAACACTCTTCTTCACATCCTGTAACTTCAGGGGTTCCTCAAGGTTCAATCCTTGGCCCTATACTCTTTTTAATTTACATTAACGATCTTCCAGATATTCTCACATCTAAGGTGGCATTATTCGCTGACGACACTACCATTTACTCTTGTCATGATAAGAAGCCTACACTCTCTGATTGCTTGGAGGGGGTATCTGAGCTTGAAAAGGATCTCACTTCTGCTTCAGCATGGGGCTCACAGTGGCTGGTGAACTTTAATTCAGATAAAACTCAATTTTATTCGGCCAATCGTTATCGTAATAATTTAGATCTTCCTATATTTATGAATGGTAATGTACTAGATGAGTCATCTACCATTCATCTTCTAGGATTAACTCTTACTTCTGATCTTTCTTTTAAACCGTATATCAAATCCATTGCAAAATTAGCATCTGCTAAGGTTGCATCTCTTTATCGAGCTCGACACTTTCTTACTCCAGATTCTATTCTCTATCTCTATAAATCTCAAATCCGTCCCTGTATGGAATACTGTTGCCATATCTGGGGCGGATCTTCTAATGATGCTCTTTCTCTTTTAGACAAGGTGCATAAACGAATTGTAAACATAGTTGGACCTGCTCTGGCAGCCAATCTCCAACCTTTGTCACATCGTCGTAATGTTGCTTCTCTTTCTCTTTTCTACAAATACTATAATGGGCACTGCTCTAAAGAGCTAGCGTCCCTTGTGCCATCTACTAAAATTCATTCTCGTGTTACTCGCCATTCAATTAAGTCTCATCCTTTTTCTGTGACTGTTCCTAAGTGCTTCAAAAACTCTTATTCTTCTAGTTTTTTTCCTCGAACATCAGTTCTTTGGAATTCGCTTCCTTCATCTTGCTTTCCTGATTCATATAATTTGCAATCTTTTAAGTCATCAGTCAATCGTTATCTTGCTCTACAGATTTAGTCTTTTCTCTTCCAGTAACTTCCAACTCTTATAGTGGTTGCTTGCAGCCTTGTTGGAAGTGAAGATGTTAAAAAAAAAAAAAAAAATCTGACTGGTGTTTCCAAAAGAAAAAAAGATATTAAGACCTGAGGTTGTGTTATTACACTATATATATATTATTATTATTACACTATAAGGATATATATAGAGAGAGGCTTGGACAAGAATGGCATGCGATCGAGCGCTATTGCTGACCATGAAAATGAATATATTTTTAGACAACTTGACCATGATATGTTTATATGTTTTGACGATTTAAACATTTCAGAAATGCGCTGAATATAGAAATGCTAAGCTAAACTTAAATTAGGAAAAAAGTCTAAAACTAATGGAAAAAAAATTCCTAACAAAAAAAGAAACGACAAAAAATTCTTTACGAAAAAGAAATTATATAAGCACTATAATAAAAAAAAAAAGTAAAAACTTAAACTGTAAGCAAAACTTTTTTTATGTTTTTAATCATGTTTGAAATAAATCTTTTAAAACGCTTTATTAAAGTTACACAAAACGCTTTTAAATTAACAAATTACCACTAACGATTGTTTAATAAATGAACAAATTTTATCAAATATATTAAAAAGTGTTGTATTTATAATTTTTAAATTGTATAAATATTTATTTTTTCAAAAAAGTTGCAAAAAAAAAATTGTTTAAAAAAATAATGTAGTCTTTTTAAAATAGTAATTTTTAATAACTTCATGCTCTTATTAATGTCTAATTAAAAAAAAGGTATCCAGCTCTTTTATTCGTAAAAATAGGAAAATTTTTATAAATGATTTCAACTTATTCAATCCTATCGTAATTGGAAAATAAATTATAATTTTTTTTTAAAAAAATAAAATGTTTGTATAAAATATTTTAAAAAATTGTAACTTATAAAAATTAATCGTATGAACATTACAACATGCTTGGAAACTTTTCGATTAATCAACAAATTACATGCTTATATAAATAAAGTTATTTTATATTCTTGTATAATTCGTAAAAAATGTGTAAAAGCTAGTAGTGGCAAAAAGTTTTGAACTTATTTATAAATTATAGTAAAAAAAAATCTTTCTGAAATTAATGCTTTAAAAGATTTTTAGGAAGACATGGGAAAATAGTTTCAAATATTTAAATTTATCATGTCTACATGAAAAATAATTTACAAAAATATTTTTTATTAATTAACACATGCGTTATAAGTTTTTACTTCACCTTTTAGTTCAAATAATAAAAACACAGATTTTAATGACATTTTACAGATATTTACCACTTATCCAAACAATGCTTTCAGCTTACAAATCTCCAAAAAACATTAGCAAAATCATTTGTTTCAAAAAATTACATGTAAAAACTTCATATGCCCTAAAGTTTTATTATAAAAAATAAAAATTGCAAATTCCTACTTTGAATTCTATTAATTATTTAATAAAAAGATTTGTGGAAGTTTGAATAATAATAATAATTGTGAAATCTCTAATTGTTGGTTCACACAAACGAGACAATTATGGAACTGATTCTAAAACCATTACACCAAAAATTAATTATTTTGAAAATTTTTTTAATTATTTTGAAAAAAGTCCCCAGTTGCGTATCTTATTCAACCTATTTAACTTTTATACAGATGTGTAAATACCTTGTAGGTTTTAGTGAGCATATTTTATTCAAAAAGTATGATGTGAATTATATCCTTCTAGGAAAGCTCTAATATGATCCATTTGAACAAGGAATTTTAACAAAAAATCTTGAAAATATAAAGAATTTGTTAAATACAGATGCTTATCAGTTGGATGAAGATGAAATACTAAAGTTCTAAAATCTAAAATCAAACTTAAATGATGATCATCCTTATTTACTTATGATACTGTAAATGTTATTTATATTTTTGCAGGTTATTGTTCCCAAAGATTGTTAAAGCCCTATCAATATTTTGGTTCCAATAACCTATTCGTTGATAATAGTTATGGAGCATATTTATACAATATTTATGGATATTTATTAGGCATTCTAAAGTAAAAGCAAAAATTGATAATTTGTTTAATGACAGTAATAAAGGTACAAGAAAACGACCAACTTATGTTTAACGCTGTGTTTACTCTCATAAAACTATTTTGTACCCATTTTCAAATCTGATCATTTGAGATAAAAATTACTTTTATGTGACATTAAAATAAAGCCCATCTTAACAGGACAATGATTAAATGGAAAGCATTAAATGTTTTATGGTAAAATAAGAAATTGGCTTATATTTAAAATGTTGGTTTGATTTCTAACTTTTTTATATATATAAACACATATTTGCTTCCCACAAGACCCGCTGTACTGATGAACAAGTTGAGAACAAAAACAGGAGAGTTTAAGCTATGTCCCTCTCGCCTATGAAATGAGCTACCACCTCACTACTACGTTATAAGTACTATTTTTTCACTAGCACTCTATAAGTCATATACGCCATATACTCTATAAGTCATATACGCTCTTTAAATCTTTTACGCCATTAACATCTGTTATTGTGTAAATAATTTTATATACAGTTTATCATTAGATTTTAAACAATTTCCAATGTGCTAGATTTTTTGCATACTACATAAACGTCTCAATGCGACAACGATATCTGTTTATTTAGAAAACTATATAGAATTTATTTAGAATTCTGCCATTTTCCCTTAACTTTATCTGTATATGAACATACTGACGAGCTTTTTTTTAAAGCCTATTTTTGGCAAACGAGAACTGTTTAGTTTAAAATCAGTATTGCGATTTATTTACCATTAAATTGAAATTTTTGTTTTGTTTGCAGGTAACTTTGGAAACCGATACTTTGGCACAGACGATGACTATTAATATCTTTGCATGAAGAAAACACGCCTCGTTTATTTTATTTTTTTATTGTATAATTTTGTGTCTCTTGGAGTATCAAACGATTAAAGAAATATAATTTTTTTAAGTTTTTTTTTTGCTTTTTTTTTTATTTATTTTTTAAAAGATTTTATATTATTAACAAAAAAAAAAAAAAGTTTTTGCATATTGTTCATATTTTTTTGGTATGAAGAAAATTATTTTCAAATATTAAATATTGTTAATCAATTTAAAAGTATTTTTTAACATATCAAGAGTTTTTATAAAGATTACAAGTAGTAGTTTAAAGTGAAGAACTAAGTTATACATCAATTTCCATGACACTAATAGCAAGATCAAATTAATAATACAGCAAAAGTAATAAGAATAGTAGTAAAGTTTTAAAATCAAATAAAGTCTAAGGGGGCATCCTTAAAGTACGAAAGCAGTAAAACCACTTATTTAGGACTCCCCTCCCCCCATACCCCCCAATGTACGCATTTGTATGCTTTCAACGACCCAAAACCCCCTCCTTCCCTCTGCGTACGTACGCATTATTTCACGGCGTTAATTTTTATTCAAAAATCTCCCGTTTGCCAGTTAGTGCGTTTTCACACTTACAGTCATAGTAAGTGGAAACCATGAGAAAATAACAATAAAATTTTAATAGACCAATCAATATCAAACGTTTTTGCGAGTCGGTACAGTCATTTTGCGCTGAACTTGAATTTGATTTGTAAGAAAACGAAGCGTATGGATCATTGATTTATGTACCTCCTCATCCTTTTTTTTTTTTAATTATATTTTGAAATTATACTCTCACATTGATAACATAATATCAAATTGATATTTGCAGAAAAAATATTTCAAAAATTGGACACTCCAATTATAATTATACTTCGGAATAAAAAATAATTATAATTATACTCCTCAATTAAAATTAATTACTAAAAAACTAAAGATCTATATGTAAAATAATTTTTTAAACTTAAAATTTTGTAAAACACAAATATTAAACAATATCCAAAAATGATTTAAAGAAATTATGAAAAAAGAAGTAATCTTATTAGTAAATAAAATAAAAGGAAAATTCTTCTTAGAAAATGCTGCTGTGAAAATAATTTTAAATTGACTTTAAAGTTAAAGGTTATTTTAATTTCGTTGCAGGAAGATGAGTTGTCATCAAGTACAGTCTGCTAATATCTAAAAAATAAAAAAATTACTACATTCCTATCAATTATTCATACACGTTCTATTTTCATTCAATTTGTAAGTTCTATTTCATAAATCTACACACACTGTAATTTGCATTGCTTGTTGAACAGCCTTTAGATATATTGGGGATTATTTATCCTTATCCTAATCTTGAACCAATAGAATAATTTAAACTTAAACCAATAGAATAACTTAACCTTAAACCAATAGAACTACTACGTATACATCTACGTATTTATTATTATTTATTTTTCTTCTCGAGATATACCATATAAAATATACATTTATTATCGTGAAAAAAAGAAAATATACATACAAAAATTATTACGTACCAGATTGATAAAAATACATTAATATAGTATTGATGCAAACCTTGATACAAATTCTGGTATAATAACTATTATATATATATATATATATATATATATATATATATATATATATTTATTTTTTCTATACTTTAATACCTAAAAAAAGGAAATCAAAGAAGATTCAGCATTTTTGGGTATAAAATTCCGAAAAAAATCTTTTCGCAGATTCCCTTAATAGCGCCATTTGGCGTATATCTATGTTTATATAAAAAGTTAATTAAGTAAACTTAAAAATAATTTTTTTGTAATTAGCTTTATAATTACTATTTCTACTGTTATTTTATTTATATATTTTTTATTTTTTTACTTTTTCTAATTTTTTTTTTAATTTGTTATAATCATTTTTACAAACTAATATTCGATCGCAGATAATAACTTTGAGAAAATGATGACGAAAATGTCTAAAAAAGAATGGTAGCATATTGTTTTTATATTTGAACATAAAAATAAGTATCTGACATAAATTAAGTTTTTCCAAGCTTAAGACTTTCATACTTGTCATTGCATTAGAAGGATTGTCCATTTTACCTAGATAATGAAATGCTTTACAAGCATAGTTTTGCAAGCCTTGTAGTTTGATTAACTTAGTTTTGTGTGTATTGGCCTACACTATATTAGCATATGTGAGATGACTGTGAATTAGACTAAAGTAAAGTTTTTTTCATGAACAGAAATCATAAAACGGATGACATTTATATAAAATACCTATTGCAGATGATATTTTTGATTCAATGTGTCCAATATGATTTCTCCATAACAAATTTTCATCAATTTCAAAAACAGGTTTTCGTCAATTTCAAAAACAGACTTTCGTCAATTTCAAAAACAGACTTTCGTCAATTTCATTTTCATCAATTTCATCAAAAACAGGTTTTCATCCATTTCAAAAACAGGTTTGCGTCACACTACGAGTAAGACGTATTTTTTCTTAGAATAACTTTATTTACAATGAAAATGGAAATAAATATTAAAAATATAGAAAAAAATTATCACAAGTAAACTGGAAAAAAAAAAAAAAAAGTATACTAGCAGAAACAGAGAGATTACTCAAAGATCATGAAAAAAACTTCACTACAATAATAAGTTCGAACTTCAAAATAATAAAAGCAAGATTAGACAAAATGGACGCTGAAATAAACAATAACAAGTTAAATATCCGAAGAATTGAAAATGAAGTTAACGAAATAAAAGTCAGCTTAAGTTTCCAAGTAAATAAACTTAAATGAAACGGAATTTATATTAATGAAGATTATGCAAAAGAAACGATGTTGGAAAGAAAGAAGCTTTGAGAAGAAGTTAAACGTCTACGAAAAGAAGGTAAATTTGCAGTTATTAAAGTTGGTAAAATTTATTGTAGAGATTTTAGAAAGTAAAAGCGCGAAGTTTTATTAAGCGAAGTGTTATTTTAACCATTTTAACGATTTTAAAATAATGACTAACTCAACAATAGATTTTGAAAAATTACACTTTAATGTTTTCAAATCCGCAAATGTATTAATTAATGATATTTCTGACGCTAGTTTGCATTTTTTTAACGAAAACAATTTTAGTTCATCCTTTTTTGAAATAAAAACTTTTAAAAACGAACTAAAAACCTAAGAGAGTAATTTTACTGTAATGCACATTAACATAAGAAGTATAAATAGCAACATGGATAAGCTAAAACATTTTTTTATCGAATGCGCTTATTTATTTAGTACCCGGTGGGAAATCAGCTAGCGAATAGCTATAATCGTAACGATAAAGACAGCGATTTGGCCACGAGGATCGCTAGCTTTTTTAAGTAAGCGAAAAGCTATCGATATTTGTACAGATAAAAACAGCTATTTGGCTATGAGGACAGCTAGCTTAATAAGATAAAGACCCACTGGCTATTGTAGCTAGTGTCATATCGTAATAAAATCGTTGTCTAAAAAATTTTGATATGTAGCTATAAACCAGCTATAGATTTGTAGATATTTTGTAGCCAGCTACAAAGCTACGATATTTAGCTAGCGACACATTGCTACAAAATCGCAATGTTTAAAGTTCAATTATCCTCATAATTATAATAGAATCAACAATAAAAATTGAATTTTTTAAGATGTTAAAGATATTAGCAAAAAATAAAATAGGAAAAAAAAATCGCTTCAAAATCGCTATGGAGCTAGCTAGTCGCTCGTTAGTCGCTAGCTCATTTCCCACCGGGTATGATATGCCTAACAGAAACGTGGTGTTCTGACGAATTATGCAGAATAAATTCAAGTTTAGAAATTCCTAACTACAATTTATTATCATCTGAAAGGAAAACTAACAAAAGGGGAGGTGGAATTATAACTTATATTAGGAATGATCAAGTTACCAAAATAAGAGATGACCTTTCGACCTCAGATGCCGAAAGTGAGGTTTTTACAATTGAAATAACTAGCAACAAAGCAAAAAACAAACTGGTCTCCACATGTTACCAGCCACCTGAAGGTGATTTATTTAAATTTTCCAATCATTTAAAACAAATTTTTATAAAAAACAACAATGAGCAAAAAAAAATATTCTGTATTGGAGACATAAACATAGGTTGTTTACAATATGATAAACCCAGTGTAAAAAGAGCTAGCGACTAGCTAGCTTTATAGCGATTTTCAAGCAATTTTTTTTTCCTATTTTATTTTTTTTTAATATCTTTAACTGCTTTAAAAATTCCATTTTTAGTGTTGAGTCTATTATATTTATGAAGATAATTTAACTTTAAACATTGCCATTTTGTAGCAATGTGTCGCTAGCTACATATCGTAGCTTTCTAGCTAGCTACAAATTATCTACAAATCTGTAGCTGATTGATAGTTACATATCAAAATTTTTTAGACAACGATTTTATTACGATATGACGCTAGCTACAATAGCCATTGGGTCTTTAGCTTATCAAGCTAGCAGTCCTCGTAGCCTAATCGCTGTCTTTATCTTTACAAATATCGATAGCTTTTCGCTAACTTAAAAAAGCTAGCGACCCTCGTGGCCAAATCGCTGTTTTTATCGTTACGATTTCCCACCGGGAAACATGCCAATACTAAACTTTTTTTGATTTATTAAACAAAATACAATACTAAACTTTTTTTGATAAAATGTTGAAATTATTAAAAAATCAACTCGAGTAACTCCAACTTCAATCACTGCAATAGACAATATATTAGCTAATTCAATCTTTAACACTTCTCTAAGAGCTAGAATAATAAAGACAAATATATCTGATCATTTTCCTATTTTTTTTTTCTCCTTGACGCAAGATACAAAATCTAATAATAGTTGTAAAATTAAAACTTATAAAAGAAAAATCAACAAATTTGCCATTCATCACTTTCGGTAGAAGAGTGGGATAAGGTATACCATGAATGCAATCTTGGGCACACTAACTCTGCTTATAATAACTTTGAAAATTTTTTCCTTAAAAACCATAATATGCACTTCCCAATTAAAGTAAAATTAATAAAAGAAAAACACTTAAAATGTCCATTGATCACCAAAGGTATTAAAACATTCTCAAAAAAAAAAAAAAAATTTATATTAAATACATAAAAAATAGAAATGAGGTAAACCTAAATATTTACAAATAGTATAAAAACTTGTTTGAAAAAATCAAAAAAAATTCAAAGAAAAACTATTACTCAAATAAAATAAAAAACACAAATGGTGATATTAGGATAACTTGGGATATCATCAAAGAAATAATTGGGATAAAAACCTGCAAAATAAATAATTTACCTGCTCAAATTGTCATAGATAATAAAGAGTATGACGATAATAATGCAATTTCAGAAAAATTTAATAGTTTTTTTGTCAACATAGGCCCAAATCTAGCTTCAAAGGTCCATTGTCCAAACAACTCATTTGAAACTTATCTAAATAGTGTCAACAACGAATTTATATTAAAAGAACTAAAAATTGATGAACTCGAAAATGCAATAAACTCTCTTAAAATAAACAAGTCTCCAGGTATAGATGACATTTGCAATAATATCGTCGTCAATGTCTTTTCGGAGATACGTTAACCTATTTTCGAAATATTTAAATCATCAATTAAAAATGGAGCTGTACCAGATAAATTAAAAGTAGCTAAAATTGTACCTATTTTTAAAATCGGTGAAATATTTCTAATAAACAATTAAAGACCAATCTCAATACTTCCAACCTTTTCTAAAATACTTGAACGAATAATCTACAATAGATTATATGAATACCTAATTCAAAACAAATTCTTAAATAAAAAATAATTCAGCTTTCAAGCACAGCACTCAACAGAACATGGAATTTTAGATTTAATTAATAGCATAAGTGATACTGTTAATAAAAAGCAAATTGTATTAGGAACTTTTATAGACCTTTCCAAAGCATTTGACACAATTAATCATGTCTTACTAAAAAAAATGGAAAAATACGGAATAAAAAATACTAGCCTAGATTGGTTTAAAAGTTATCTGTGCAACAGACAACAATGTTTTATTTCAAACAATAATAAATATTCTAATTTCCTAAAAATAAAATGCGGAGTTCCCCATGGTTTTATTCTTGTTCCACTTTTATTTTTAATCTATATTAATGATCTTCCACAATCACTAAAAAAACTCGATACAATAATCTTTGCTGATGATACAAATTTATTTTATTCATCAGCATCAATTGAAAATCTCATTGAATCTGCAAACGATGACCTTGAGAGTCTAAATATTTGGTTTAAAATAAATAAATTATCAATAAATACAGAAAACTAGCGTCGAATCTCGTACCTCTGGCTCAGAACCCAGAGGTACGAGATTCGACGCTAGCTCTAGCCCAACAATCGACATTGATACGGAAGGAAGCGTGAACTGCCTGTTAAATGCTCTCCCGCGGTGCTCTAAGATAAGACCGTAAGGACTTCTGGGAGCACTTAAATTAAAAAATAATAATAATAATAAAAAACCTATGCTTTCCCAGGAGAATATAAAAGTTTCTATTTTTCTTATATACAAAGTTACCTAACATATGCTAATATTGCTAATATACATACAAATAAATCTAAATTAAGTTTTCTATATATACACCAAAAACACGTATCTAGATTGATTTATAATAAAAATAAATTCACTCATACCGATCCTTCACTTAAAAACTTGAATGCTTTAAATATCTATCAAATTAACATCTACCAAAATATTTTATTTATGCTCAAATATAAGCTTGGACTTGTCTCAACTCATTTTACTAATAACTTTTTTCAAACCAACGCCAACAGATATATCACTCGAGGAACCGGAAACTTTACGTTGCCCATAAAAAAACAAATTTTTCGAGATTTTCAATTGTATACCGTGGCCCCTATTTATACAACAAAATAATTTCTCAAAATATAGAACTTACTAAACTGGGTAATCTTATTGCCCTGAAGAAAAAAACTAAAAGATCTCATAATTAACAAAACGAATTTTATCGATATGTATTAAATGTAAAAGAACAATTTATATATAAAATGTAAAAAGAATAATTTAAGCTGTAAAAATAAATAAAGAAATAAAAAAGAAATTAAAAAATATATATAATAAATACATATAGTTAGCAACTATACATAGTGAAATATTACTGAACAGATGACTCGATGTCAAACGTGCATGCGTAAAACAGTTAACGCTCTTTATATATTGTAACTTGTTAACGCTTTGCATATTTTTCCCGTTTTATTCTTATGTTGTTAATGAGCAACTTTGGAATTTTTAACGGTAGAGACATTGATTGACCTGTTTTATGAAATAAGATGTAGTTAATTTTTTCACAGTTTAAGGATAGTTTATTTGCTCTAAAATATAGATAAAAGTTTTTCAGTTCAGTATTCATTGTTCCGAACATCGATTTTGAATTACTATGATTTTAAAATAAAGTTGTGTTATCAGCATACATTATTGAAGATACTATAGATGATGCTTTATGCATATCATTGATGTAAATTAAAAACAACAGCGGTCCTAAGATTGAGCCTTGAGGGACCCCATACTCAATATTAAGAACACTTGACTCTTTGTTAATTTATTAACTTTAATTTATTAAAAAAAAAAAAAAAAACATTAAGAAAGATGTCATCTTATTGAATGTTTTACAACAGGTAATATTTATAAAAATTGATAGAAATGAATTATTTTCATATTTTGAATATGCTATCTTTTTTATGAAGGTTATATGACAATATCTTGAAATGATATTTTCATATACCAGCGCATTGGCTCAGAGACAAAGGATACGTGGTTCAAAGCCCACCTCAGGACAATTTTTGCGACATTGGTTAGGAAGGAGACGAGAACTTCCAATTAAATGCTCATCCGCGGTGCTCTGTAATAGACCATAAGGACTTCTTGGAGTACCTAAATAAAATTTAAAAAAATATATAAAAAAAATGATATAAATAAAATCCAAGTCTAAAAAAATATACTAATTAATATAATTTCTGAAATCGAGATATAATCAAAATGCAAAAGGATTTTCAGAAATAAAATGAAACCAAAAATTTGTTGCTTGTACATTCGTTTTTATATTTACCACCACAAATTTTTAATAAAAAGCTATAAAACTGAGCAGCTTTGCAAGTCATTACATCTGTGATACCTATTTTGAAATTCACAGTACTTTACTTAGAAAACCTTATCACAAACATCAAGGTTAATAATAATCTGATACCTTGTATCAGATTACTATAATCTCATACAAAGTATATCTAATACCTTGTATCAGATGTTTATCAACTTTGAGAAACAAAATACAAAATTTTTTTTGTTTCTTAACATACAACATATAAATTGGTTATAATTAATGTAAATGAGAGAAACACAGTTTTTTAAAATACTTGTATGAAAATTTATTAATATAAAACATTTAAATCTGTAAAAATAGAAAATTTGTGAACAAATTCAGTTCATTACTTATATAATGTAACATTATATTAAAATAATCGTTTGAATATAATAATTATAAATCCTAAAATACTTTTTTGTAGCTGTTAATACTTTTTATTCTTTACATTCCTGGAATTGTAATCAAAAATAAACTTCAATAATAAAAATGCTTATCAATTTAATAAGAACTTAATAATAAGTTAATATTATGTAACCAAGTAAAAAATTTATCCTTCATACAAATATTTAATGAAGTTACAATACAAGTATACAAAAAAACAATCCAGAATAAAATCCGAACAATTTTAAAATTTAATGAATATAACTTTGAAATTCATGAATACAAAATAAAACATAGAAAAAAACACAAAACACAAATATAAAAGTAAAAATAATAATTAATATATACAGTTATGAAGATCTAATAATAAAAAGATAAAACTTGGAACTTTAAACACTTTCAAGCATTTTTTTTTTTTTTTTTTTTTCTCACAAACTCTACTTACCTCAGCCAAATAAAATAAAAAGTAATATTTAATGTGTTTAAATATCTAATAACACAATAATGTAAAATAAATATAAACTTACTTCATAAAATGATCTGATTGCATTTCTCGGTTAAACATGGACAACACTGATGTGCAGTGCCGGATCAAAGGGGCACCGGCCCCGCAAATTAGGAACCCTCTAAAATTTTAGAGGACTTCTTTTTTTTTTGTCATTTTTAAGCTCTGGCCCATAAAAAGGCCTCCAAAAACAAAAATAGCCCCAGGCTCCAAGAAATCTTAATCCGCCACAGACCAACAGCGTTGATGAATCCTTGAGTCCAAGAAAGTCATCTTCCCCTTCAAATTTTTCAACGGTCTCTGAAGAAGAAGAAGATGATAATTGGGTGAGTTCGAGACACATTCTAATTTTATGAAAAACCTGCAGGTTCTATAAAGTTTATTAGATGTGCTATATGCTTCTGTTGCCGATATAGAGGATTTAATTGAATTTTTTTAGCACTACCCCATGCGATATTTGTATAGTTTATTTGGCATTGGATTAGCGAGTGATAAAGTTGAAAGTGAGAAAGTTGGCTTATCTTAAGTGGATCTGCAAAAACTTTTGTTTACTTTCCCTGCTCTATTTTTGGAAAAAAGCATAATTTTGCCCTTGGATTTCAGTCTTTCTCTTGATGTAGAATGGCAGAATAAAATATAACTGGCGAAAGCTAGAAGAGAAGATTAAAAGCCACCAGTGTAATGTTCAGCACAGAAATTACTACATCGTCTGGAAATCAGCCCTTAAAGCCTTGAAAAATCAGACCGGAATCGATTCAGAACTTGAAAAGCCAATAAAAAATGAGGCATCTAAGTGGTGTGAAATTTTACGCAGCGTCTTGGACGTCACTCTCCATTTAGCTTCGAGAAATCTAAGTTTTCGAGGTGTGTTCGCAGTTTATGTTCATAAAATAACTTTAATGTTGCTTGGAGTGTTAATCAGATGTAATCTTTATTTCAATATTATGTTCATATTTGTGTAGGTTCATCAAACATGCTGGACGAGTATGATAATGGTAATTTTTAGCCGCCCTTGAGCTGTTGGGGAAACACAATAAGACATTTCAGCTCAACCTATAAAAAGTTTCTTGTCACCAAAAACAAGGAACAAGAATACAAGCGCATCATATGAGCTGGAGAACTCAAAATTAGTTCATTGTCGCATGTGGTGAAACTGTTTTTGCTACTATTATCAAAGAGGTCTGATTGAAAACTGATTGAAAATAAAATTTCAGAGAAAACTGATTGAAAATAAAATTTCTAAAAATATTGGATTACTCTATAAGGCAAAACCATTCTTAGATCAATCCTGCTTGAAATACATATATTACTCATTTATACATTCTTATCTTAATTATGCAAACATTGCTTGGTGTAGCACCAATAAAACAAAGATAAAAAAGCTATTTAGCAAACAAAAACATGCAATTAGATTATTATCAAATGCACACCGCCTCTCACATTCAAGACCATTGTTTAACAATCTAAAAATACTAAATGTGTACCAAATAAATATATATCATCTTCTGATTTTTATGTATAAAATTAATAACAATTCAATACCAAATATCTTCAAACCATTATTTAATAAAATTCAACACAAATACGTAACTAAATATTCTAACAACAACTTTGTTCAACCCAAAACTATATACGACTCCACCAAGTTTTCAATAACTGTTAGAGGACCTAATGCATGGAATAAGATAATCAGTAATGATATTAAAACACTTAAAACTCTTGATCAGTTTAAACAAAAACTAAAACTATTACTTTTAAATAATGAACAAACAGATAATTATTTTTAAATCTATCTATAAAAATATTATATTTTAAAACTATCTACGAATGCATACTTTATTTGTCTGGAAGGTCTAAATTCTTTAATTTTATATAGGTATTACAGTCTGTTATATTATAAAAAAGTACTTATAAAGATTTTTAGCATTTTTAGATTTCATTAGTTTAAATAAATTTATTAGTTTTCTTAAATAAGAGAGAGAGAAAAAATAAAAAAAGTAATCTTTTTTGAGTTTTAATTTTTTATATTAATATTTTGTAATTTGTTTTTGAGGAATTAATATATTTTATTATTATTATTATAGTTGTAGCCGTAAATTTACATAGAATGTACACATACAGCGAGCAGGGGAAACACCCCACTATAAACAACCAGTTTTATAAATATTTGTTCCAAACTTTTTCCACAACCAGGAGTCTAGTCTATTTTTGAAAGAAAGTACAGTGGAGTACAAAGTTATTTGCTCTGGTAGATTGTTCCAGTATTTTGCTGATCTATTATACAAATGATTATATCTTGGAAGACAGTTTAGAACATACTCACGCCTTATTTTAGAATGGTGACCACGAGACACGGAGTTAATATATTTTGGTAGATATTTATCATTAACTATATCAAAACGATGTATTAATTTAAAAATTTGGATTAAATCGCATTGAAGGCGTCGAAACTCAAGAGATGGTAGGTTTAATCTTTTTAGCCTTTCGCAGTATTGAAGATGCCTCAAGCTGTAAGCCCATTTTGTAGCTTTGCGTTGAACAGATTCAACCAAAGCCATATCAGCTTTTAAAAAAGGAGCCCAAATGGACGCTCCATATTCAAGATGTGGTCTTATAAATACTTTATATAATTTGAGAGCCATTTTTTCATCAATGAAAGTGAAAGTCTTTTTCAGCATACCGAGAATTTGTAGGGACTTAGAGACAACTGTTTGAATATGAGCGTTCCACTTGAGGTTAGATGTAAAAATGACTCCTAAATCACGTTCTTTAGTAGAGCTTCTTAGAGATTGGTTGATTCCTTGGTTATTTTGAAGAAAGTAATTGTAATGGGGGTTGTTTCGACCGTAATGAATGACGCAGCATTTTGAAGTGTTTAGCTTAAGTAACCAAGTGTTTGACCACTCGTATACCAAGCGTAGACGATCCTGCAGATCAACAAAATTAGATTGCGATAAGGTTTTAGAAAAAAGTTTAGTATCATCGGCAAATATCTCAGAAGTTTCAGTGAGTTTTGCGAGATCATTTGTGTAGAGAATGAAGAGGAGCGGGCCGAGAACAGAACCTTGAGGAACACCACTGAGAACATCAACCCATGCAGAGCTGGTATTGTTAATTGTAACGCGTTGCTTTCTGCCCACTAAAAAAGACTTAATCCATTGTAGGAGTTTGCCGTTTATTCCGAAAGATCTTAATTTTAACAAAAGTCTGTTGTGAGGTACAGAGTCAAACGCTTTGGCAAAGTCAAGATAGATTACATCAATAAATTGGTGAGATGCTATGGAGGACAAAATGATATCAAAAGTTTCTATTAGGTTAGTTACGCATGATTTATGATAAAGGAAGCCATGTTGATTTGCAGAGAGCATTTTATTATTGTTAATGTGCTTTAAAATTTTTTTCTTTACAAGTTTTTCAAAGATTTTACAGGCAACAGATGTTAGTGAAATAGGTCTATAGTTTTCAGCAAGTAATTTATCTCCCTTTTTTTTATAGATCGGACTAATATTTGCTAATTTCCATTGAGTGGGTACTACTCCAGAATTAAAGGATTTATGAAAGATTTTTGTTAATGGAATTGCAAAGCTTTTGGCACATATCTTGAGTATTAAGGGATGCAAGCCGTCAGGTCCGAAGGATTTATAAGGCTTTAGATCGGCAAGTTCCTGAATAATATCTGAGATAGAGAAATCCAAGTTTTCATTATAAATGCATTCAGAAAGAATACCACGTTTATTTAGCAAAGGAAAATTTTCAGAGCTTTCAAGTGTAAACATAGATTTAAATTGAGAGTTCAGAAGATCAACTATATCAGGAAGAGCTTCAATAATTCTGCCTGAAGTATCTTTGAGAGAGCGAATTCTATCTTTAATTTTTAGTTGTTTGTTGATATATTTGTAAACGATTTTTGGGTTGTTTTGGGATTTTGATATTATTTCTTTTTCATGTGCTTTTTTTGCTTTAAATATTTCAGTTTTTACTGAACGATTAAGGCGATTGTATTTTATTTTAAGCTCACTATTCTCCCATTTGGTAGAGCAGTTTATATGCCAAGCGGATTTTTTTTCTCGGATCAGGTTTTTAATATGTGGGGTAACCCAAGGATCATACTTTTTTTTTGTTTTATTAATCTTGGGAATAAAATATGTGCAAGCAGTGCGATAGTTAGAAATTAGTATATTGAACATTTGATCTGCAGTTTTATGCAGGAATAAAAACTCCCAGTCGATTGATGCAATAAAGTTAGATATTGAATCGTAATCACCTTTTTTGTAATTAAACGATTGAGATACACTTTCGGTAAACAGTTCTGAAACTAAGAATCTCCAAGTGATACTAAAATGACCCTTAGTGGTGTTACCTAGTATAGTACTAGGAGACAAGTTTAAAATAGAATTACTGTTGTAGGTAAATAACAAGTCCAACATATTATTTGAGGAACCATAATCAGTCTGGAAAGTAGGAAATGTGATATGTTGAGTAAAAAGGCTGTTTTGGAAAATATTCCAGAAATCATACTCGGTAGGATTGTTTGGGTTAAAAGATTCAATACCATCGTTAGACCACTTTATATTCGGGAAGTTAAAGTCACCGACAATCAAACAGTCATCATAGGGCTTTTTAATTAAACTATGAGCTAATTTGAAGGATTCAGCGACATATTTTATTAAACTGGCATCATTTGGTCTGTATATACAACCGATAAGTATATGTTTGTTGTTAAATTTTACAGATACCCAGACTTGTTCGAGAAGATTTGTATAAAATTGGTTAACTTCATGAGAGTTAAATACGTCTGTAATGTAGATAGCTACACCGCCACCTCGACGTCCGTCTTGACGATCTTTACGATATAGGCTATACCCATCGATATTAGGTACTGAGTCATTTCGAAACCATGTTTCAGAGATAGCAATAACGTGATAATCAAACGTTCTAGATATTGAAATTAAATCGGCCATTTTATTATCGAGAGATGTAGCATTAGTATAATAACAATTAACGCTATAGTTTGTTTTTTTGTTATGAAGATTTTTACTTTTGTATTTTAAGTTTGCTGGTAAAAGAGTGGAAGAAGGGTAGTAATGTTTATGTAGTGGTTTGTATATTTTTGAGTTTGACGACTCCGCTGCTTCGTATACCGTATCTAAAGGGCGATGTTTTTAAATTGATATTACTATTTAATTCATTACGCTTCATTCTTAACTGATAGTTTAAATATCTTTCAGCCTCAGTCAAATCTGGGCTTATAAAAATATTTTTATAATTATCTGAATTTTTCAATTTTTTTGCTGCTGTTAATAATGGGTTTCTTTTGGAGGCATCAGAAAGTTCGACGATAATTGGTCCTGGTTTAGAGGACGTAGATTTAATACGTTTGACAGATTTTGGTTTTGCATCAGATGAAATAGTAACTAAGATATTCTGAACCGTTTCCTTATCGTCGATATGCTTATCAGCAACTGATAACTTTGCAGATTCTTTAATGCCATAAATAATAACATTTTTTTCACGCTTCTTTTTTTGCTGTTGCTCAATGGCAAATGTGTTGATAATTTTTAGTTGTTCAATAGGCTGCTTTTTTTTTATGTTTTTGCTTGCAACTGTAACCCAGCTGGATTCGATACTACTGGTTGTGGTATTAGTTAGCTCATTAGGATTTTGGATTAGCTTATCTATTATTAATTGTTGTTGCTTTATTACTTGTTCTAGTTCAGATATTTTGGCCGACCATTTCGCAGTTTCAGCATGAATAAGTTTTTTAATTGCGTCCTCGACTTGCTTTAATTGAGCTAGTGTTAAATTAGTCATCACAGATGAATTTTTTTTTTTTATATCAGTGATGTTTTTATGTTTATTTATTTGTTACAATTATTGCAAATTTATTTGTTACAATTATGGCAAATAACTTATTACACAGGGACTAAAAAGATTCAGTATGTGTTTTTTTCCGTGTTATCATATTTATTTGTATATATTTAATTTCTTTATATTATTTGTATATGTTTATATATAACTTTTTTATATGTATTTTATATATAATGGATATATAATTTACTAATATAGTTTGTGTCAGAGCGCAAAAATTGAGCTTATTGTTCAGAAAACTAAAAACAAAGAACAGGTGCAAACGCAACTTTTGGCGAAGAAAAAGAGAAAAAAAAAAAAAAAAAAAAAAAAAACTTTTTATAACTCTGTAAAAAAAAAAAAAAAAAAAATTAAGCGAACTGAAGCATAAAAAAAATCTCAGTTATAACTATTTTTATAATAGTAATATATAAATAAAGATATATATAATAAAATATAAGTATAGGTATAAAATATAAGAATTATATTTAATTTAGGTATGCGAAGTACAACAAAAACTGTATTATAGACACGAATAGTTAATATATTACTATAATTTTAAGTAGAAAAGTAATTAATAAGCTAATTAGATAAAGCAATAAGTAGAAAAAGAAGTAGTGATTAGAAAAAGTTAGAAAAATAAGTAAAAAAGAAAGATAAAGAATACGGAAAAAAAAAAAAAAAAAGAAAAGAAAAAAATTTAAAATTCCTGAAAACTTACGCTCAAACAAAAACACGTCTTATCGGCTCAAAGGCTTAAGGTGGTAGAGCACAAAAAAGACACTTTTTATGAAAGATTTAAAAAAAAGTTTTAAAAATATGCAGAAATGCTTTACTAAGAAAAATAAAATGTTTTTGCAAAAAAAAAATTTTGAAAAAGTTAACCAAAAATTCATAATGGCGCAAAAACAGTGTAAATTAAGACAAAATTCTTATGTTTTCAAAACACGTTATCTTGAGTTAGACTTAAAAACCATGAATCAAACTTGGCAGATCTGTTGATGACCTTATTTTACTCCATTTAACAGATAGATTTTTAATTATTCCTTTTATATGTAAAAATATGACCTTTTTTTTAAGATAAGTTAAATTTTGTACAATTTACAAGCAGTTTAAAGAAGTTAAAACTAAAAAAAATGAGTTTTAAAAATAATTAAAAAAAATCTATCTGTCAAATGAATTCTAATGGTGTTGGAAATATGTCCTGAAAATTTCAGAACAAAAGCTTTATTCAATTAGAAAAAATCATGTTTTGAAATTTCGATAAAATATGAAAAACTTGCAGAAAAAACAAAAATAAGTACAAAATAAAGAAAAAATCACATTTAAACAGTAAAATCATGTTAAAATTCTCCTGAAACATATGAGTCTTGAGGTTCCTTTGCTTTAAGATTCTTACTGAATCATTTTTTTTTTGCTCTCAGTTTTTTTCTCTGTTTTTTTGTCTTACGTTTCATCTGTTTTACTCTTACATTATCTGCTAAACTTGTTGTCAATTGTGTAACATTTCCTTGTATATTAAAATGCTGTAATACTTTAAATACACCACTTCTACCATCATTGAAATGTAAAATGGCAGAGTTTACACCCATTTCCACAACATCTTTACTAACAAATGTGGTTTTGGGTACCTTGGACCATGAGTGAGTTGAGCGCTTCATTTGAATTTTGTGTTTGACCATGCAAACATTTCAACAGCAAGTCATCTTTCTGTAAGTCTATAAAAATGGGTGTAATGAGATTTTTGATGAATAGAGGAATAGATATATTTGGTTTGTAACATTTACTTAGAGTCCAATATTTGCACCAAGATGAATCATTTCGTGGACAAAATTGATGTCGTTCAGGATTTGGAATATCTGTAAAATGAAAAACTATTGCATAAACAGCTTTCTTCATTGCATACAGATTATCAAGGTTATTTCTAATGGCGCAACCAAAGTAATTTTGCATTGAGTTAATGCAACTTTCAGTAAGCTTCCCTATTCCTGAGAGAGGTGTTTTAGTGCCTTTATGAGACTTGACAATGTTACGCAATCGAGTACCTAATCGTTTTTGGACATGAGCAATGCACTCCAACTTTATTGGCATTATATCATATTCACTATATGGGTTGGCTTTTACTACATCCATAAAAGAACTTGTATCACCATCTCCTAAGTATTCCTTATAAATAAGAGTGTTCTTTAAAACAGAACGCTTAAATATGTCAACTGCTCCAGCTGATTCCATTGCACCTGATGACCCATTATGGTTAATTTGGCAGTAATGGTTAACTTTCCAATGATTATATTCAGCTGTATTTTCTTTTCCTATCCACATTCTGCAACCATAGCAATGTCTTGATTTTATTTCTATATCAACACATTTGTCTGCTGCTATAGCAGTGATCACCCCATGCAAAGATGAATGACCACGCTTTTGCCATGATCCATCAATTGATATCCGAACACATGGAATACCTTTGACAGTTTCAATTTGAGGAGCTTCCTTTGCTGCTGTTTGCATGCTATCTGTGGCAGCATTCTTATAAGCTATCATAACTTTTTTGTTGATACGACAAAATCCATTTTTTGACAAACATTTAAAGTTCATCAAAGATGCAAACGTACTTATTGATGAAAAACCACAGCCAATTTCATGGAAAGCTATTACAGAACGTACATTTACCTCGTATGTATTTCGACCTTTAGTTTCCTCTTTCTTCTTTATCTCTGGGGAAGTATTAATTATTTTATTCCATAAACAATTATTACAGTTTATTGTTAGAACATGAGAGAATCCTTGTCGTTTTAAAATATCATCTTTTACAACAATGTTACAAAAACATTCTGGACATACAAGAGTTTGCAAAATGCTTTTGAGTAGGTAAAAATGCACAATAATAAAATATTCTTCTGTTTGTGGAGAAGAATTAGTAGAAAATTTAGTTTTTGTTTTTGAAGAAAGTTTCCTTTCACTTGAACATATAGATTTGATACAAGAATTATCAAAAACTTCAACATTCTTTGGAACTATGCCATTCCATGCTCTCTTTTTTCTTCTGCTAACATTTTGTTTATTTGTTTTTTTAGATTTCATTTTCTTTCCTATTTATTATTTACGATAGACTTTATAATTTATTAATAGTTGATAATAAATCTCTAAAACAATACTAACAACAATAGGGCCTAATACAACAATAACAACATGAATCTTAAACTTGTGCTACAGCAAAACTCTCAACATTCGAATTTGTTTAAAAGCAAAGTTGATAAACAAACAATTTTAAGCATGATAGACATAACAAAAAGACAAATTAGCTTGCAATTTTGTTCAACATATATAATAAAAGAAGATATGTTTGTGGTTGCTAGGGCGTTGCTAAGGTAAAAAATATTGCAAATGTAGATTTTTATCACATTTCAAAAAACAATTTCTGTTCCATACATACATCAAAAGAAAGAGGATAAAATTTTGAATAAAATAAACTAAAATAAAATTTTTTCATATTTTGATCAAAATTTTGTATTTTAATTGTGCTCTACCACCTTAAGCGATATGATATATTACACTTTATAAGAACAGATTGTAAATTAAATTTTACGTTTACTTTTTTCATGTTTTTTAGTTTTTTGATATTTTTGTTTTTCTGAATGAAATTTTAAATTTTTCTTTCAAAAAATAAAATCGAAAAAATATCATTCAAAACTTTAAACTATTAAACTATTTGGCATTTTATATAAACTTCTTTGTAATATTTTGCTTTTTTCTTAATTTTTTAATTTTCATTTTAGTTACCATGTATTTATATAAATGTCTAGACAAACAAGGGACTTGGTGATAAGACAACCCCGTCTTCTTCTCGTCCTTGCCATTTTTAAATATTTTAAATTACGGAACTTGTAAATATTTGTACGGCTAAATTATAAAAAAAAAAAAAAAAAAAAAAAAGGTCCACAAAGCTATTTATTTTTCATTATTGATGATGGAGCTCTGGATGTCTCATACGGAAAAAATCATTTTTATTCTCTGATTTGTTTGTCTATGAACTGACAACCAATGGTTAGTAAAAGTTTTCTGAAGGAAGAAAATCTGGAGAAAAAAATAGGTTCTGACATTGCAAAGCTAGTTATAGACATTTTGGATCAAAGCCGAATTGATTTAAAGAACTTTAGGGGCCAGGACTATAATAATGGGGTTAATACAAAGGAGTGCAGGCCATCATTCTTTAGAAAAATCCTCAAGCTATGTTCATGTTTTGCAGTGAGCATAGTCTCAATTTAGCTGGCGTTCATTTTGCAGAATCCTCAACCGTAGCCAAGAACTATTTTGGCAAAATTCAATCGTTGTATAACCTTTTTAGTAGTAGCTTCATGCGCTGGAAAATTTTGACTGAGGCAACTGGACAGTCCCTTCACCAAACGTCCCAAACAAGATGGAGTGTACGCATAGAGGCTGTCCAGCCATTGACGAAACGACCAAAAGAAATACTGAATTCCTTGAAACTTTTTGAAGAACTTGATTTAGAAGATTATCAATTGACTTTAGTTAAGAAACTTAAAAAGTGTATTCAATCATTTGAACTTATTGTCTTTACTTCTTTCTGGTTCAAGGCTCTCCTATGTGTTAACGATATCTGCCTCCTTCTTCAATTAGAAAGCATTTCTTTGGATGATAAAGTTTTTAAAGTTTCTAATTAATGTTCTAAATGATAATCTTGACCAACTACGTTGTTCATGGCCCCAAATCCTTGAAGAAGCAAAACTGGTTGCATCTGGGTTAGCTTTGTTTGGGTTTCAAAATGATTTTCTTAAGAAGACAACAAGGAAAAGGAAAACACTTCTCGGCGAGTCGATGAACACAGCCCACTTCCACGAAAACAAATCAAAGGGTTTTGAGGTAAACATATTTAATGTTGCTCTTGACACGCTGCTCCAGCAGATAAGATACAGAATGGATACAGCTCAAAAGACGACGGATATGTTTGTTCATATGGTGTTCTTCATTTTCTTCTTGTGACGAAGAAAAGCTTAATCAAAAGAAAAATGCTAAGTCCTGGCTACGTAATCTCTACGTAATCTCTACGTAATCTCTACGTAATCTCTACGTAATCTCTACGTAATCTCTACGTAATCTCTACGTAAATGATGTAAAAGAAGAGGAGTTGAAGAAATTCATCATCTAGATGTTCAGAAGCGATCAAATACTTTTAGACAAATAGAATCTGTTTTTTCTATTAAGTTGCTCAACAAAAACTACCAGAAAGGTCTCCAGTCAATATTTCCTTCGATCTACACTTTGCTTCGCATTTTTAATACGATCCCGGTTTCAGTGGCTGAAGGAGAGCGCTTTTCAGTAAGCTTGCTCTCATCAAATCCAAATTGAAATTAATAATGACTGAAGAATGCTTTACTAACCCTATGGTGAATTCAATTGTAAACGAGCTTGCCGAGACTTTATCGTACGAAAATGTCACCTCTAGTTTCGCAAAGAAAAAATCGCAAATACAATAAACAGTTAAATTCATGCTTAATTCAATATACCCTGGAATCCAAAGTTTTGGGCACCGAACAAAAGTTGACCCTTGTACACCACAAAGTATTTGTACGGGCCTGATTTCATCCATCACCATCACCACCACCACTAAAAATTCCTGGATCCCTAACGATCTTAACGTATCTCAATATTAACTTAAATTAATGATAAAAAATTATAATACTAACTTTTTTTAATTTTTATTATTATTTAAAAATAAAACATAAACTTGTTGTATTATTTTAAGAGAAATGGTAAAAACCAGGTTGAGTAATTAAAAAAAAAGAATTCATTAAAAGTTTGCTTTTATTACCGTCTTTTTGCATCTCATCTCGCTACAATCAAATTATGTTGCAAAAAATAAAAAACATTATTTGGAGATACTATGGCTCAATTTCTTTTTTATTTCCTCATTATTTTTCAAGAAATATAAAAAACAGTTTCAATCGAAATCAGAAAAAAAAAAACATTGATTTTTTTACACACGTGAAATTCAATATTTTTATTTAAAATTCAAGTTCAGGAGAGATAGTCAAACCGCATATGTACTCGCTGTTGTTAATACTTTACCCCCCCCCCTCCCTTCCTAGTACGCTTTGGATTAGCCCCCCCCCCTCCCCTCCTCCCATACCTTTTTAATTTCGCTTACATTAAAATGTTACAGTACAATTATATATGCCATATATATTGTGTTACAATTTAAAAAATTCCAATATTAGCATAATCAAAATAAGAAAAACACCTAAATATATACATATATATACATATATTAATAGAAACATATAAGTGTACATATATAAATTTAATTAGGAAGAATGGGCAACTTGGCGTAGGGGTAAAGATAGCAAACTGCTTTGTCTAATCTAATTTAAATAACATTTGGTTTTTGTGAACACTGTCCCCGTGGTTTTATTCACAAAAAACTATTTTTACGATTTTTGAAATAATTTTTTTTCCCTTACTATTTCAGACAGCGCGCAGTCTGAAATGGTAAGGGAATGCGCTATGAATTCCTGGATTATGCTTCATCAGATTCATTAGACTAACAATTCAGAATGGATGACACAAGAAATTTTTCCAGAGTATCTGAAGCATTTTTCAAACACACTAGATTAACTCAAAATAACCCAGTGTTATTGATTCTAAATAATCATTCATCACATCTTTTTTTGGACCCTTTCAAATATATTTTGTCAATAAAGTAACAATTGGATGACAAATCATCTAGGTAGAGGAATTGCAGAGGCTCAAATTGACTAATTAGTTAAGGACGCTTTTAATAGAGCTGCTACAGCATGAATAGCTACAAAAGATTTTTCAGAAACTGGAAATTTGTATTTCAATTAAAATATATTTACTGCTGCAGATTTTGCTTCATCTTTGACCAGTGATCGTCCACCTCAGTCAACTGTGCAAATTGAATATCCATTTATAATTCAATCAGATTCTCAAATATCTGAAATATCGCGGCTAGTTCAATCTCGCATGCATTTTGAATAACAATTAGAAATAGATTTTGAGTCTCTTATGACATCAGATCCAGACCAGCATTTGTTTCAGGTCATGGGGCCATCAACAATATGTGTCACACCCATAGCTATAAAGTCAATTCCTGTTTCACATCGAGTTCAACAGCTGTCTTGTTGTAAACAAGTGTCGCACGGTTCTGTAGTTGCAAAGAAATCTAAACAATTTGCAGAAGGAATACATTGAATATCCAACATGGAATACATTGAACATCCATGGAATACATTGAAATCCATATATATGAAGGAATACATTGAACTATGAAGGAATACATTGAAATATGAAGGAATACATTGAACATCCATAAAATACATTGAAATCCAAGTCTCAGTCAAATGAAGTACTCTGTATACTTGACAGTGAAAAGCAATTCAACAACGAGCTTAACCAAATTGAAGATTGATTACCATGTTTGAGTAGTTATTGTAAATTTGTTTTTGGAGATGAAATTAAAAAAAAAAAATTATTTAGGGGAAAGCGGGGCAACATGGCGAATGGGGCAAGATGGGTTTTCATATAAGAACTCAACAAAAAATCTTAAAATTGGGTGAAAACGAAACTGTATTTGCATCTTGTATTTTAAAACACTAATTGGCTTTTTGAAATATTATTAACGCAGTTTTATACACATAAGTTTACTTTTAGGGCCTAAAAAAAAATTCCTCACTTTCGGTTTCTCATAATGGATGGTGTCCTTCAAGTATAACTTCTTTAGAAGTAGTTTTTTGCAATTTTTGTTTATTTTTTGCTACTTTAGTTAGAGTTATTGGTAGTTTTAAAATTTTTATAAAATTGGAGGTAAAAATTGCATAATAAGTCATCTTGCCCCGGTCACGTGACCAGATGACAAATTTATGAACTTTTTATTTTAATATTTATTTCAAATTGTTATATTTGCAAACTGAAAATTCATGCAGACAATGAAAGAATTTAACAACATAAACATACTGAGAAAGTATTATGTCTTCACGACTTATAGTTTTGCAACAACTCAGGGCTTTCAAAACGTTCGCCATGTTGCCCCGCTTTCCCCTAGTTATTTTATTTAAAGCTCAATTACCAGTGCTTTTACAATTTTAATATACAATAGTAAATATGGAGTTGTAATATCAAATAATACATTGCACATTCCAATAGATAAAAGGTATTTTAATTATGAAGTAATTAAAATACCTTTTATTAATGAAATTTTATTAATGGTTAGTGTTTTAGGTTTTGGTAACTTTGTAATAATAAACGATTTTCAAATTTTTGAGAACTTTTACTTTTATATGTAGAATTATATCTTATTTTTCGATTGTATTTCTGTATTAGCTTTTTCAAGACTTTTAATTTAATGGTTCATTGTTCTATAATGAAGAAAATAACACAAATTAATAAATAAAATAAATAGCATATTTTTTCATCTATTATACTAGGATTTTGAAATTATTCTTTATGTAGGAAACTTTTGAGATGATCTGAAATTATAGCATGAGTTTTTTGACACTTTAGATCGTTAACAATATCCAGTGTTGTTTTATATTATTTTGATTTTTATCTATCAGAAGTTATTGGTTCTTTATTCTATTAAAATCCAACTTACCACTTTTTGCATTAACTTTTATGAATACTATACTGTATTACTGAGACGGTGGGCTAACTTAAGTTAATGAGCTGAACTGTTATCTCCATAAAAAATGAACCCGTTCGTCCGATATATGGAAATTAAGAAGATTAGACTAAAATAAAGTATTATTCTATATTACTTTATTATATATATATCTTCTTTTTTTTTTTTTTTTGGATTAACATTGTTGTAACATAAATATAAAGAAAAAAAACAACTTTATAGTGTTAATATCTTTGTAATACTAAAACAACGAAAAACGTCTTATGATTAATTAATCCCCTATTAAAAAGTCATATACTAAAACCGCACGCTGTGAAAGTCCCTAACTAACTAATTTCTTTGGCGAATATTAAATAATTAGGGTATTAAATACATACTGACAAAATATTAGTGAGCTATGACTGATGGCCTTGCAGGAAATAAAGATTTTTGAAACGTTCGCCATGTTTCCCCGTCTTCTCCTATACACTTACAAATGTATAGATGCGCACAGACATAAACTACTAACAATGAGACATAAGCTAGGACCTGATGGCAAGATCTTGTCGTCAGAACCTAATAAAATGCAAGCAAACAAAATAAGACAAGTATAACATACTAAAAAAAAAAGTAAAAATTAAAATAAAAAAAGTATTAAAATCCAAATAAAAATTTTCAAAATATTTCAAAACAATTTTCAAAATATTAGAAGTATCTGAGTATATTATAAAGTGAAAAAATACATTTTTTTAGATTGTGCTTGAAAAGGTAAAATGATTTTGGTAGATCAAAATTCCGCAGAATAATATTATTCCATAGGTGGGGTTAACGATAAGCAATGCATGCATATATATACATACACTGTAATGTATTACATAGTATACTATACTTGGACATGTATTATAATTTTTCAAGGTTTGATTTTTATGCATTAAATGAGTGAGCATACAATACACCAGTTCGAGCCGCGTTACGGAGAATTAAAAGAAAAGACTGGATCGAGTTTATAAGGGAAACAAATCAAGTCGTAAAATTTAATTCTTGAGTAAACGAAGTATAAACAAACGACTAAAACAAATCCTATCACTATTAAAACAAATATGTAACATATATCAAAATGGATTATGATACAGTGTGTAGTATGAAGGTTGAAGAACTGAAGTCTTATTTACGTCTTTGTGGGTTGAAAATATCTGGAAAGAAAGAAATTCTTGCAGCTCGAGTCTATTGTGCAATGGAAAACAATGTTACGCCTATTAAAACAGCTGAAGAGGTGGATCATGATATACTTACTGAGTACAAAAGAAAACTTTTTATAAACGGTGTTGAACTACTGATCCTTTTAAGCTTAGTAATGGTTGGTTATCAGAAGATGAAGGTCTAACTTGTTGGCCAACATTGTTATATCCTGATATTTACAATTATTTGTTATTTAACCCTGCTGAAATTGCAAGTAAAGACTTAAGTGACTACAAAACGTGTAAAGCTTATAGTTATTTTAAATGTGGCTGGCTTGAACCTTTTTTTTACCATCAAATAGGAATAGAGAGTAAATATTGCTATTTAAAAGGGAACTGTAGGAAATCTGAAAAAATTAATGATCCCTTTCACAAGCTATGGATTATTATTAATAAAAAAACTATATAAAAAAATAATTTCAGCACATTGTACTTGTCTAGCTGGTCTATCGCAGACATGTAATCATGTTGCTGCAAGCCTCTTTCGAATAGAGGCTGCTGTTAGAAATGGTTTGACAAATGTAGCTTGTACTTGTTCAAAATCAGAGTAGCTTCCAAATCGTAGCATAGTAGCACCAACAAAAATATGTGACTTAAAATTTGATCGTGATGAATTTGGTCAGCGTGGAAGAAAAAAGCGTTCACTAGTATCAAATAAAAGCGTAATTACAGCCCATTAGTAAACTGCGATATAAAGCTTTTAAATTTAACAGACATAGCAAAAGCAATCGAAAATGTTGCTCCTCATAGCATTATAACTTCTGCTGTACCTAAACCTGAAATTTATTATTTGGAAGAATTAATCGTGTTTGAAAATGTTACCAAACCTACAATTTTGACCATGGATGATATTATTGTTATGTCAGACAATAAATTTTCTTTTTGTGAAAATATAAAAACAAATATGACTCAAAAAATAATTACTGATATAGAGCGTCTGACTATGGATCAAAACACAAATAAGCTTTGGTTTAATTTTCGAAAGCGAGTTATAACTGCTTCAAAAGCTCACGATGTTCTAAAAAAAATTAAAAAAATTAATATGGGCATTAAAGTTGACATGCGGTCATTACACCAAAGTATTTCAGGGTTAACTTTTGTGAACCCAGATATACCTGCATTAAAGTACGGGAGAGCGATGGAAGTTGAAGCAGCATGCCAGTTTTTTGAAGTTATGAAATCCTTTCATCAAAATTTAACTGTAAATGAATGTGGATTATTTTTAGATGTAGAAATGCCCTATATAGGTGGAAGCCCTGATAGAATTGTTCGATGTTCGTGTTGCCCGCCAGCTTGTTTAGAAATAAAATGTGCATTTTCTATAAACAATACATCACCACAAGATCCTAATATATCTCTTCCTTATATTACAAAAAAGTTAAATGAAAAATTTGTCATTAACAAAAAGCATAGATACTATACTCAATGTCAGGTTCAAATGGGGACTGCTAAGATGATTAATTGTTATTTTATGGTATGGACAGCTCATGGTTATATAATTGATAAAATTGCATTTGATGAAGCTGGTTGGTTGAGTATGAAAGTTGATTTTTTTAAGTATTACAACGATCATTGCTTAAATAGTGTCTTTGTAGATTTTATGAAAATGAAAATCTGTGTTTGAAATTATAAAACCCTTCTTA
Organism: Hydra vulgaris; assembly: GCF_022113875.1. NCBI lineage: Eukaryota > Metazoa > Cnidaria > Hydrozoa > Anthoathecata > Hydridae > Hydra > Hydra vulgaris. The sequence continues at coordinate 57,327,053 of NC_061157.1, forward strand.
TATTTAAATTGGCATTTATAGATTTTTCCTTTAAAAGAAGACAATAAGATCCAAATAATGGTGTAACAATATTTAAGTAAAGTTACTCAAAATCAAAAAGTTTATCCACGCCTCTTATTATAGTAAAAAGAAGTATTAAAATGAAACACATGTATTCATTCAAAGTGCACGGTGGTGTCCGGCATGCCTTACAAGTAATTAAAAAATAAAAATTAAAAAAACAACCTCAATAATTAAATAAAAAAATACAACCTCAGTACTATCGTGTGTTTAATACAAGAAGGGGTGGAAGTTTAGTAATTTTCCAAAAGTTTTCCCACCCACAAATGTTTATTAAGATCACCCTCCTCCCTCCCATTTATTAACACCAAAAATTAAAAAAATCTCTTTAATCTTTGTTGAAAATAATGTTTTGATTTTAATAAAATAAGCTTTTCCTCACTTTATACAAGAAAACTAATTCCTATTGTAATTATAAAACAGTTGTTAAAGATGCACTGTTGACCACAATCTACACTAACTTAAATTGATTTATGCATGTTCTGTAAAAAAAAAAAAAGCCAACCCTTAAATTAAGATTCCCCTATTTATAAGGTCAGAAATAAAATTTACACCATTCCTTGTATTAAGCATTTAAGAGTAGTACTAAATTAAAAAATATATATACATTTTAAACAAATGTAAACAATTTTTTTTATTAAAGCAGGCTTTAAATTGCACAAAGCTGCACACGATAAAATAATATCATCTATATGATGAAGCATTGAAATAGGTAATACATTTTTGAAGATTTGAAAGGTTTTTATTCTGTTTATAGCCCTTTCTATGTGAATTCTTAAGTTAGCAACATCAGTAGTCTTCTTACATTCACTTGCAGTCATTTGACTTTTTACTCTTGCACTTGGTGGGACTGATAAGCTGCAATAACGAAATAATAGTTCTTCTCTTATTTGAAATCCTGTCTGCCATCACCTCATCGTCTTTTTCCAACAGATCATAAAAACCACTGTCACTTGTAATAAATTTATCTGATGCTCTGCCACCGTAACATTTGGATAGAAACGTTATGTATCCATTTGGTGCTATACCAATTAATACTTTCACAGTGTTGTGATGCTTATAATCAGACCAAGTCACTGCTTGGTTGTAAAGGGACTTTAGACGTTCAATAAATATTTCAAAACAATCAAGAATCACTCTACACTTGTGATGCTTTGCTTTCACAAAAGACTGTGGCAAGTTTTTTTTTATGACTTCACTTGGCAGCCAAACAATAATAGCTTGTCCAAGAATATTAGCAATAATTCTAATAAAAGTTGTAAAAGTATTAGAACACAAAGATTTTGAAATACCAAAACGATCAGCCATATCTTCATTTAATAAACCTAAGCGCAACCGCATAAGTGTCATTAAAAGTTCTTCTCTGTGTGATAACAGTTTACATTTAGATACAGATTTGAGTTGCTTAACTTTGCTATGTAAATGTTTTGGGCCTCTCCAATAACGAATTGAGGGTAAAAATGGTTTTAATAAACCAAAAATAACGTTAAAAATAGCTATGGAAGATATACCAGTATAAAAGTTCATTTTCTTATCATTGTTAACTAATTTCCAAGAGAACTTTTGTTTACACTTGACTGTTTGTTTTATTTTTAACTTTTTTAATTGATTAGTAAGGCTATTTACTTTACTCATGTAAGAGGTGATAAGTGAAGATTTGTATTCACATGAAGTACATTTATTAGGTAGTGGTGAACTCATTGAATAGGTATGGTCTGATAATATAGATGACAAAACATCTGCATTAAAACTAACACTTGGAAACTTGGTGACAATACTTTTTTCAGTCAGGCTACAGGCTGCATTTTATTAGAACAATGTAAAGAAGTGATTGGGTGCTTTAATAATGTTCTTCTAGCTTTTTTTTGTACATGTTGATCAAAACCCATATTTATTGTTGGATTAGGGTTCATAACAGTTGGTATTTTATCAACAAAATGATCAGAGCATACTCTATTAGCAGTTCCAGGTTCCCATGCACTTCCTTTCTTCTTTCTTTCTCGTCTAAGCTGACTAATCCAGTGTTTTCTTTTTTCGCTATTTCTCTTTAAACTTGGGAAACAAAACATTCGGAATGGTAACTCACATCCACACTCGGATAATATCTTCCCTTCGTGTTGAAAACACGTTTTATTTTTCAGTTTTTCTAGCTTATAGGAACTATTGGTACATCCTATAACAGCACAATTAACTTTCATCTTATCACTATATATTTTATCACTAATTCGCAACTGAGAAAATAAATATTTACCCTTCTAAATTCGTTTCAGGACTTTTTTTTGCGCGGTATTAATAATGGCAGAACTTCGCTTGAACCGGTGTATTGTTGTAATTGTGTTGTAATATAATGTATACTATATGAACACAAATTTATTGCATAAAAATTGTATATAATATACCCTAGTAGCAAACAATATTGGCGCAATATTGGGGCGATATTGTTTACAATATTGGCGCAATATTGTAAACTATATCGGGCCAATGTTGCAACGTGAACATTTTGCCAATATTGCCCAATATTGGCGCTACAATATTGCGCCAATATTGTAAAGTCAATATTGGCGATACAATATTGCACCAATACTGTAAAGTCAATATTGGCCAATATTGGCAAAATGTTCACAGTGCAACATTGACCCGATATAGTTTACAATATTGCGCCAATATTGTAAATAATATCGCGCCAATAATGGGGATATTATACTGGCCAATATTGGCCTAATAAAGTTTACAATTTTATCTTGATATATATAATATATATAACTAAACTAATAAACTACTGTATTATACTCTCACTATGAGATAGTGGGCATCGACTTTCATTATATTGGCGATACTTTTTCATTGCTCAATATTGGGCGTTGCTCAGTTACGGTTCTATTTTTCTTCCGTAATCTCTATTAATGGCCGTCGCCAGAAAGCTGCCAATTTTTTTCTTTAATACTTTTGTTAGTAGCGATTTCGAAACGAAGGAATACAACGATAAACGACTAAACGCAACTCTACAAAATGTTTTTAAATATCATCACAACATAATTTTGAAATATATAACTTTTCACGTATAAATATTGTAAAGTAATTAGCTTTTATTAAAATATTTATTTATTAAAAGGAAATGGGATGTAAAATACAAATATTGTGCTTTACCTATAACGACCTTGCAGGACGTATTTGTTTCATTCCATACACTGAATATGAAAAACATATTTCTTTGGCCATTAGCTGTATTAAGATTGCCGCTGTAAGTTGTTTCTCATCTCCTCCAACCGAAGTAAGAAAGTTCATCTAAAATAAGAAAACAAATGTAATATAATTGGTTGTACTAAAAATAAAATGGTTCCTCATGTGTATGCATTAGACGGTTTTCCATAATGTGATTCTTATTAAAATATGACATTATGGAAGAGTAAAAGCAATTGGTTATAAATAGATTATGACATCTGTAGCGGTGAATACACCTTACAGATGTCATAGATATCTAAAGGCGAGTTTCCACTCATCCATTTTTTCACGGGAACAGGAAAGGAACGGGAAAAATAATCACGTAGGCATGCGTAGTATAAGTTTTAATATGTCCAAAGGAAAACTACGCATGCTCACGTGATTATTTTTCCCTTTCCTATCCCGTTCCCGTGAAAAAACGGATGAGTGGAAACGCACCATAAGATTAGTAGTCATTGCTACACAAAATACATTGCTAACTGAGCATAAAAGATAAAAATCACAATAAAATGTAATAAGCATTTATATAAAACATTCTGATATACAACATAATTATAGTCAATCACGTATCATATTGTATCATTTGTTTGTATGTTTCATATAAATGTCATATATTTTAACAATTAGAATCATATATTTTAACAATTAGAAACTTTAATAGTACATGGTACTGTTTCCAAAAACTATTAACTAATATCAATTCACTGATATATACTATTGATTCATAAGGTGTTCATAATTCATAAGTTTGTTCCATAATTTTTCTTCTAGGTTTAGAAGATCTTTTTTCATCTATAACCGGCAAATAAACTCAATAAAACGAAAGAGATAATCAAGCAAAGCTCTGATGGAATCACTTAACCCTAAAACACTAAAAATTTCTTCAATCTTTGAGAAACTGAGAGACAATCTCATCAGTGTCACTTTTTTTGTAACCTTCGTCCTTTTAAGGTGGAGGCACAGATAATTCCGTTTTAAAGCAGTCTCATAACTGTCAAAAAAAAGTATAAAGAGATGAAACCATACTAAACAATCAACATTTACTATATATGAGTCAAACATAGCTGTTTAGATAAAAAACAAAGACAATACTGTAAATAAAACAAAAACAATATTGTAAATAAGATAATTACCAAAAAAATCTTATATTCAGCTGCTTTCAGTTACTTTTAAAAGCGCGACTTTACGTATGGCAGTTTAAAGGCAAGATGCTTTCAAGTGATTTGGCCAATACACCAAACTTTCATTGATACACCATGAAAAACAGATTACATTCATGGCACACATATTGTTTTTTCATTGAAAAATTCAGCCAGAGCAAATTTTGTATACTTTATTACCACCATTTTAACGGTACATCAGCTAAAAAATAATCACAAATAAATTTATGATATTCAAAAACTTCAGATTAACTTTCTTTTTTGAGATTTTTTTTTTTTTTTAACTGAAAATATTAGTCTAAAAATTATTAAGATTCATTTCTTAATGTTTAATGCAATCGCTTTTTATTGCAAGTAGAGTTTGATTATTGGTTAGTAAAAAAAAGTGAATTTTAAAGTTTGCGCGGTTTGGAAAGGTTTCTGTAATAATATTTTCTTATTCAAATATGACATTAAGGAAGATAAACAACTTGAGGCTCTAAGTAAATATTTACCATTTTGCAATTGTACATTTGATGAACCCAAGATGCATCTAGATGTTTTTTTAATGTCGTGACAGATGTTGAACACTATTTCAGATGGTAGACTATTCTACAAATTTGTGAATTCCATATTAGAAAAGTTTTTTCCGGACATCTGTTTTACAAAACATTTTTTTCAATTTATAAGCATGATCGCATGTTGTTAAGTTGGAGTTAGTCATAATGGAGGAATAAATACTAACAAATTATATAATCAAATATTAATATTAAGTAGTGGCCATATTAACACGCATGCTATTACAGATTAACTACTTAATGGTCTTTAATTACAATAAATATAATGGCTGTGCAGATGACATCATTCTGACACAGGTGTTGATAGATAAAATACTGAATGGTATTTTATGAGGAAACAAAAGAGTTGCAACTACAATTATAAAGATTGTGAATGCATTTGTAAGTTTCTGCCATGTCATTACATAAGAAACAATAGCTCATGCTAGTTAAATTTAGTCTCAGTAGTTTTTGGTTGTAAGTGAGTCCAGTCTGGCTAAAAACAAATTTACTAGACTAGCATAGAACATTTTAAATTAATTGTTGATTTTTTTAAAGTCTATGATAGTAGACAGAGCTGCAAGAATCAAGGTGAGGACGAACAAGGAAAATAAACAAGGTACAAAATGTCAAGATATTGAGATTGACAAATGATCTTTTGATCATTCCTACAGCTTTATTAGCGGTGTTATTCTTAGTACTTACAAAATAAAAGTCTAATTACTGTCAATGAAGATCCCTTTATTGACTAGAGAGTTTTTAATATTAATTGAAGTATTGAGATTTTTATCAACAAGTATATAAATGAATTTTGTATTTGTTGGTCCAAAGGGCATTGTTGGTCCTAAAGGAAAATTTTGTTGGTCCTAAGGGTATAACTTTACTTTTTTTTTTACATTAAAACTTAGTTTTCATAGTTTTGCCCAGTTTGCGATAGGGTAAAAATATATGAAATCATCCAAAAAAAATAATTTTCGACACCCTTGCGTCTCAGAATTTGTTTATTTTTACACCACTTGCAGTCCATATCAAAAAAATAATAACTGCGAAAATTTTAGTTAAAAATACCAATGGGTTCCATAGATATCGTCACTTGAAATAATGTTGACTCAGCATTTTAGTGATTTTCTGAAGCGACTACAAAGCAACTTTGACATACAGTATCTTCATAATGGCTTGGGGAAATTTCCTAAAGATTGGTACTCTAATAGATTTTAACTTGAGGAATCCAAAAATAGCACTCTTAAGACTCGATTATCTCAAGAAATGCCTCACTTATCCAATTTTGTTCAAAATTATTGACTTGTAAGTTAGTGATTTTTGGAGGTAAAATAAAGACTGTGGCCCAAAATCCCGAGTAAAAATTTTATTTGTATATCATTATTTCATCTTAGGTCTACTGAAAAAAATTAGATTCATCAATTGTCTCTCTAATACATGATCAAAATTTGCATTTAAAAAGTGTCTTTTTAGAAAAATTTAAATTTTGTAACAAAAGCAATTAAAATATTTTTTTAAACATTTATTTGAATAAAACACCAAATAGTGTTATTTATTGACTAGTTTGAATTTAAATAAACATTTAAAGTCATGGGCCAAGGGAGATGCCCTCCCTACCCACGGGAGGCCCCTCCGCCCCCTCCACAAATCTCCCTAGATTTTTTTTTTTTTTTTCACATAAAATTAATAAATAATAGTTGATTGTTAAAATACATTTTAAAAACATATTTTTTCAGTTTAAGTTTGAGAAACGATTTATTTGCGTTACTTCAAATCGATAAATACTTACCTCTTATTTCAAAGATCTTTTTACGATTTTAAGTCATAAATTTCAAAAACAAATGTTTTAAAATGTTTTTAAAACATATTGACAATAAATATCTTTATGTAGTTTTAGACTAATATAGTCATTGACATAATAAGATGGGAGTGATTTGTGATTTATTTAAACCCCCACCCCTCCTTCTCAGCCTACAATCCAAGGCCTTGGATTGTATTGTATTTTTTTCAAATCCTTAAGGATTTGAAAAAAATAAAAGACATTTAAAATGCAAATTAGGTAAATAAAATAAAAACAAAATTATTTTAAGCATAATTAATTTTTTTTTTGTAACCAACAGTTTATATTCTCCAAATCTAAATCAGTTATGTTGTATGTACGACCTAATATTGTTGTGGGTGTAGAAATTAGGCATATAACTTCAGAATTGAGCATCCAACACTCATCAGTTCTTATTGGCCAAAAGAAGTTTTTACCTGGTCCATGTGGATGCATGAATCTGACTTTTATATCAAGCTCACTTACATCTTCAGCAATCCCTACCCACCAAAATCCATCATAAAAACATACAATATAATCCATTTTTTTAATATTTAATGAAATATCTACATAATGTTTGCTTTTTGGAATGGTATCAAATATTTCAGTGCATGCATCAATACTTATTTTTTTATAACTTATAGTGTTTGGAGCAATTGGAATAAAATGATGATACATCTTTGTGCCAGGGATGTATCATCATTAGGATGTCCACCTAAATATCTTTTTTCTAATTGTGCTCGTGTTTGATCAATTTCTTCTTTTGAAAATAACTTAAAATAAATTCCATTTATCTTGGCTTTACAAAAGGAGTACATTAAATTAACATCTAAAATCTACCCAGTAGTTATTTGTTTTAGACTTTCTTGACATACTACTCTTTTAACAGTCCCACCAATACCATCACAGGGGGATTTACCATGACTGGTAGCAAAAAAATACCCATTCAGCATTTAAATCAAAGCCTTTACTGTGATGACAAAGATTGATAAAATTTTTAAAATTTTTTAATTGTGCTGCACAACCATCAGAAAAGTATTTCACACTTGATACATCAGGTAGATTTTCTTTGATATATCTAGTTATATCTTCCTGAGTCTTGTAAATAAATCCTATGTCATGATCAACATCTTCTGAAAGGTAACAAAAAGATTTATGTTTGAGAAGTTTGTTCTCTATAAAGTAAAGTACAACTGTATAAAGTGAGCATTGACTTTTGCTCCAGTGATAACTTTGAACCTCATCCTGAACAACATATTGATAGTTTTCAGCAAAATCTCCTAAAATTAAGCATTCGTTTTGATTAAGATTTTCTTTACAGTTTTTTAAGTATCTACTTTGTGTTTTTGCAATATATGAATGAGTGGTAAGGTTGTCAATACTGTCACATAATAAATCAATAAATTCATCTAGTGGCAATGACTGTGAAAGTAGTGTTGTACGATCTGTACTCTGCCATTGCTTAAATACTACATCTTCTTCATGCTCATGGTCCATAAACTCCTGCACTAAAAAACTTTTTAACGCTTCAATACCAGGACATTGGTTACATCAATGCAACATACATTCTGCATTTTCAAGAGAGCAAACAATCAATGCCATGAAATCTTTATAACTTTTATTCCACCTAATGGCATCAATGAGAAATTTTATATTTTGGTGATGTATGCAAACACATACATTGTGGGTACCTGAGGCATTAGTTGTAATACACCATTTAGGTTTAAGAGTACAAAACTTTGACATACTGACTTTGACGTTATGGTAGTCTTTTTTGAATGCAACATGTAATTCATTAAGATTGAGTAGCAATAATCTTTT
>NC_061157.1:57340670-57393170 GCF_022113875.1 Hydra vulgaris
AAACAATGAATCCTAAAAAAATATGAAAGAAAACTAAAGAAATACATGAAATAAAACAAAAGAAATATATGAAAAAATAAAAAAATCTTCATTTTCCGATCTTTTTTCGATGCATAAAGTTTTTTTTTCCTTTTTTTCCATTCTTTTTATTTATTTCATTCATTTTTACTTCTATTTTTTATACTTCTTTATTTATATTCTTTCAGATGATCTTTTCTTGTTTTAAAATATTTATTTTTAGTTGATTTTATTATTGGCTTAATTTATAAATGTTTTCTTTTCTTTCTTTTTTCCTCTCTAAAAAAGTTGTTTTTATCCGTTTGAAAAAAGCGTCCGCCATTTGCGATGTCATTGCAAAGAAATAAAAAATACTTTTCCTACTTCTATTCTTTTCATAAATTCAAATTTTTATTTTGAACTCTTATTTGTTTTCGTAAACATAAGGATGCCTGTTTATGTAAAAAGATGCTATTATTTACATACATATTATTTACATTAAAACACATTTAACAAAAGTGAAGGACATTATGAATATTCCTTAATATTACGCATGCGTACCAATTGTAAAATTTAATATAAAGCCAATATTGGCAAACAATATTTCGCCAATATTGCAATATTGGCGAAATATTGTTTGCCAATATTGGCTTTATATTGAATTTTACTTTATATTAAATTTTACAATATTGTTATGCCATAATATTGGTCCAATATTTCCCCAATATCGGCATAACAATATCAGTAAAACAATTATGGATAATATTGGCGCAATATTGTTTGCCAATATTGGTAAGACAATATTAGCGTAATATTGCTTGACAATATTGGCGCAATATCGGATAACTTGGCCAAGATTAGCCAAGATACATAATATCGTGCCAATATTACGCCAATATTGTTTGCTACTTGGGTATATTGTTCAATGATTTTATTATATTATATTGTAATATATTACATAAACTATATTATATATATTATAAAAACAAATATAAATTAAATGCAAATAATTAACATATTATATAAACTATGTGACATAAATTTATATACAATTTGTATATAAAATTTATAATAAATATTTTACGTTACATCTATAAATTGAGACAGCCGTGGCGCAGTGGTTGCGCACTTGCCTCAGAAACAAAGGATCCTTGGCATAAACTTCGAATTAGAGGCATAAACTTCGAATTAAATGCTCATCAGCGGTGCTCTGTGATATAACCGTATAGACTTCTGAGGGCACCTAAATGGAAAAAAAAAAATGAAAAAAACAAACAAAAGTAGTGATAGGTAAACTGAAAAAAATCGAATACTCAGATCTGAAAACAATTTCAAATCAAAATAAGACTAATTTAAATAAAAAAGTAAAAAATAATAAATTGTCACCACCAGATTTTTAGAAAAAAAGTTGAAAGAAGTAGTTTTTGAAATTGATAATATACAAATGTACTTTTAAATCTTTTAAAACTCTTTTTATCTATTATTTATATCGGTTTATATGAAATGTAGTGTATGATTTTTCTTGATATGATTTGTAACTCAATTATTTACGATTATCAAGCCTATATTGCTATTATACTATCTGTCCAATTATCTTAAAGAAATTTTTTGTGAGCTTATTATTTTTTGTAGTAAATTAAAAAAATTTAAATCTTGTTATTCTTTTATTATTGCATAACACTTTTTTATTTACTACGTAAAATATTTAACTTGTAAAAATGTAACAATGTCTTTTTACCGCGGTACTCGACGACTTCTACGAGTTTCCGCGTTTTTTTTTCTATATATATTAAATATCTTAACTTGTAAAATAAAAAAATAAAAAAAATAAGTTTTGAAAATATAAAAAAGATCACGTTAGATAAATGTAGCAAAGAATCCCAGTTTTTTATATAGGGGCGGATCCAGCATTTTTTGATCTCGAGATAGCTAACTTCCAGACATGGAGCAAACTTCAAACTTTGTTTATGTTTGTACTTATATCAAATAAAGATGCTTTGCAAAAAATTGCGATGATTGGAGGTTGGGAATAAAAAAGCAACAAGTTGTTGAAATAATTTTTATACTATTTTTAACTAGACTTATATTCATCGATAAATTTTAAATTTCATAGTAAAATAATTTAGCGTTCAAAAATTATGACCATATAAAGTTTAACCCCCTCAATTTGAGGGAGTTGCAAGTTTTATATGGTCATAATTTTTGAACGCTAAATTATTTTACTATGAAATTTAAAATTTATCGATGAATATAAGTCTAGTTAAAAATAGTATAAAAATTATTTCAACAACTTGTTGCTTTTTTATTCCCAACCTCCAATCATCGCAATTTTTTGCAAAGCATCTTTATTTGATATAAGTACAAACATAAACAAAGTTTGAAGTTTGCTCCATGTCTGGAAGTTAGCTATCTCGAGATCAAAAAATGCTGGATCCGCCCCTGGATATAACTTTTATATTAAATGTGTTACTTACTAATGTGGTAGCTAGAATTAAAAAAATGATGGATATTACTGCACATTCTATTAATATTACAAAACAGAAAATCTTTGTTCTTGACAAAAGTTATAAATATTCAGAATTCAAAATGACATCTTAGGCCCTTAAGTAAAGTACAAATTACGCAACTAGACTTACTTTGAGTTTATAACGAAATTAAACAACAAGTTCTACTCTATTTTAATTTCTTCGAAGTTATTTTGAATTCACATAAATTATGCTTTCACATAAATAAGATAAAAAAAACATTTAACATGTTTAAAGTAATACTCTTAATAAATAATAAATAAATATTTAAACCACAAAATAAGAAAACTTTGGCATCATATCAACTCGAGGTAATTGTTGACAGAATCTTGTTTCATCTCACAAAAAAAAAATTGATTCATTATTTTAACACAGCAAAGATAAAATATTAGTCAAACGATATTTTTTAAATTGTAAAAATAGTTACAGCAAAAGTACAATTTAGGCGCTGGTACAATACCGGCAACCTTACCCTACCAAAACATCTTTATCTTGTTTTTATCATTTTTAATCAATAATTCAATTATCTTGTCGTGGCGATTTTCAATAAAGATATCTATTAGAAAATCAATTTCTTTTTGAAGATGTTTTTGAGAGCATATTCTTTTTGCACGACATAAATATCCTTTAAAAAAGCCAATAATAATGTTAGGATTAATGTTTGAGTTAGGTTTAAGTTGAACATTTGTAATACCTTCTTTTCTATGTATTTGAAATTCATAAGTTCCAGAACCTGTGTTTGTTAAATTAATATCTAGGAAATTGATTTGTTTAAGGTTGCTTTCAAGTTCCACTGTGTATTTTATTGCAGGATGTTGTTCATTAAGGATGTTCAGGAACATTTGTTGTTGTTTTATTGAAGCAAAGCGAGCATAACAATCATATACATATCTCTTGTAAGTTTTTGGTTCGGATGTATGAATAATTGCTGTGTTGAGGGCCTTTCTTCCTATATTTTGTAAAAACGCCTCCGCCATAACAACCATTAAAGATAAACCTATAGCACCTGAATTAGGTATTATTCGGATTTTGTTTCCATATAAAAAATAGAATATACTTAATGAAAGTTCAATTAATTGGTGTATGTCTGCAAGAGTAAGTTTAGTTCGAGTTTTTAAGTCATCAATGTCAGCGTTCAATATATCAAATAATAACCGGAATTGCATCGTTAATGGGTATGGATGAATATAAATTGACTATATAAAATGAAACTTGAACTTCGTTAGGATCTATTATCCATTGTTTATCTTCATTTACAAAACTGTTAGAACTCATAGGTCATTTTTGTTCAGAGTCGGTTGAATAATTTTAACAAGATAATCAAATGTTCAATAAGTGTGTTAATTGTTGATACTACAGGACGCATTGGGTAATCTTTTTCTGGTTTGTGAGCTTTATTCATTCCGTAAATCCTTGGTGGGTTACAATCTGGTGGATACATTTTAAAGTATGTATTTGTGTCTAGCTTACCTTCTTTTCTTAATTTGCACAACTGTCTTTGAAATTTAGTAGTCAATGCAAATGTTGGATCATAATCAATTATTTTGCGATTTTTTAATTGTTCTTCAAATTTGAGATGCATCTTTTTGCTTTAAAAATGCGAAACCTGTGCCTTCAAAAGGGTATATCTTAATTAATAATTATTTCATTCTATCAAAAAAACACAAATAATAACTACTAAGTAAAACTTTAAATATGTTGTTGCTACTGAGAAAAATTTGGATCTCAAGGCCGTCACCATCTTAAAAATTGCAATGTTTGTATTTGACACAGCGCTTGCGTATTTTCTACATCTAAACAACCGTGTGCAAAATTGATTAAATTTTGTGTGACAAAACAGATCATTTTAAAAAAAGTCATGTTTCTCATATTGCATTTGTTAGATTTGAGATGAAAGTATTATTAAAAGCGGTAGGGGATAATTTCCGTAAATATGGAAAACATAAAACTTATAATAATAACTTATTAATAACCTCATTTTAGTAAAAATAGGTTTTGTATGTGTAAAACGATTAGCATAGTTAATAGCTCATCCTATTTTGACCCTCATGAACTAATTTTATTACGCAGAGTGTCATAAATATTCCCAAGGAATTGTTTTCTGAATGAAATCTTTTTATTTTTTATTTTGGATGACTATTTATATTGGCGCCACTCTATCAATATTTAACTTCTTACATTTTTTGAGTTTTTAAGGACATTTTCAAACATTCGGTGCAAATTGAAATATATAAATCATTAAATATATAATAACGTCATTGCAAAGAATGGAAGGTTTTTTATCTATTTCGACTGTGCGCATTCATGTTATTATTATTTTTGTTGACTGGTAATATTTTAAAAACGCACAAATTCGTGTTGAAATGAAAAAAATATGGTTTTTAATCACTGTTTAATACAAAGCAATTCAAAATTTGTTAGACTCATTTGATCTCATACAGTTCACCCACTTCAAGCCTCAGCTGTTTAAAAGGGGTTTGTGCAAGATTAGCAAAGTTTCATGGCCGACCATTATTCTTGTTAACCTCCTGCCATTATATTGGAGAACCTCATGTAGCCGTAGTCGTAAATAAAACTGTTAATCCGGAGGACAAACTATTTATATTATAAAACCATGAAAGGTTAAAAAATATTTAAGTAAGATAAAAAAAATTTCATTTTTAATTTCCTTTTTGCAAAAACAAAATATATAAGTTTCTAATTTTCAAATTATTTACATTTAGACATTTAAGAAGTGTCGAGATTATTATAAACGGAAAAAAATCAGACTATTAGGTAAAATTAACAAATATGGAGCTGTTAAACGCTCCTTGAATTTCTTAAGATTCAAGTTGGATTTATCCAAAGCAAAGTTTTTATTCTAAGTAGTATAATACTCAGAGAGATCAATAAAATGGCTGAAAACATTTCTTTCTCCTGGCCATCGTGGTTTTTGACCTGAGACTTTTCTGATTCTGCAATTTTTAAATCAAAACTTAATTGCATAAGTTTTGATGTTTTAGTCTTATTATTTAAGAATAGTTTGTGTCATAAAAGTAACCATTTTGCAAAATATTGTTTGCATAAAAGTTTAGAGTCAGATTTAAAATACAAAGAAAAAAGTTCTTTAAAACAGACACCTTATTTTACAACTTTAGAACAGATTTTTTGGGTACAATGAATTTCAAAACTTTCAAAATCTTTCAAAGTTGCTAACAACTCATCAGAACTAACAGCAAAATCGTAAATCTATTGACCATATAAGAAATTTATTTCTCAAAACAAGAAATATTTCTCTTGGTTTTAGAAATAAATTGCAGGGTAGGATATTTATTTCTTAAACAAGAAACGTATTTCTTGTTTTAAGAAAAATACTTTCTATTAAAAAATTCAACTTTGCTGTGCTTACAGTAAAGTTTATTCAAGATAATCTAGAGCGTGTGATGAGCTTGGAGACGCTTCAAAAACTACTTTTAAAAAAGTAATCTTGTAAAAAAAAAATATTAAAAAAAGAAGGAGTGGATTCAAGGAGCTAGCTACCACGGCTGCTTTCTCGCTTTCTCACTATTGAATGGTTCTAATAATTTGAATTTTGATTCAATAACTAATATATATATATATATATATATATATATATATATATATATATATATATATATATAGCTAAACTTAAAGCAGACAATAATTTGTGGTTGCAGCGTCTGCTTAAGAATCAAGAGAGCAGATCTCTTGATTCTGAAGCAAACGCTTTTCGATGCCAACTCTAGACTTTTTTTTTCGATATTAGGCGAGCAAGTGAGTGGTGCTTCTTTTTGTAAAAGTTTAGTATTGTAAAAATTTAATAGTTTTGTTCCAAATTTTTTACATTTTGACTTATATTTATTTAATTTTTTTTAGTTATTTTGTTTATTTATGATTTAATATATTATTAATAAAATTAGTAGTTAAGCGACCGTCGTTGTAATGTCTGTTCATGTTTAACATCTTTTATCAAAAATCTTAATACGACAAATTAAAAGGACAGTTCTTACCGTTATCGTTAGAGCGCCTGCTTTATAAGCAGGAGATCCAGGTTCAAAACGAGCTCTGGACATATTTTCACGTCACGGTAAGGAAGGAGGCGTGAACTTCCTGCTCAAATGCACTTCCACAGTGCTCTGTGACAAGACCGTTAGGTCTTCTTGGGGCAACTAAAAATAATAATAAAAAATATAATGACTAGCAAAAAAATAAATAATTCATCATATATATATATATATATATATATATATATATATATATATATATATATATATATATATATATATATATATATATATATATATATATATATATATATATATATATATATATATATATATATATATATATATATATATATATATATATATATGTATATATATATATATATATATATATATATATATATATATATATATATATATATATATATATGTATATATATATATATATATATATATATATATATACATATATATATATATATATATATATATATATATATATATACATATATATATATATATATATATATATATATATATATATATATATATATATATATATATATATATATATATATATATATATATATATATATATATATATATATATATATATATATATATATATAATATAAATCAAGTTTTCGAAAACTGGACATGGCATTTTTTACTTTAGAATGTATAAGAGAAAAACAATTGGGAAAGTGGTTAAATTTTCTATTGGAAAAAGGAAATTTAATTGTTACACATCTAATTAATTTAATTTTCTTTTCACTAATCACTATTATGCTATTTGTCATTTGTTGGGAAACTAGATTTAAATCCACAGACTTCTCTTTTATGTGCTTTCTTTTATGTGCTTGACATGCTGGTCTTCTCCATAAGCTTTCTTTTTTAAGATTATTGAATCCATTATTACAGATCGAAGTATAAAATTTCAGGGGTTTCTTAAGGTTCTATTCTTAGCCCATAGTTTTTTAATTTACAATAATAATCTTCTAAAGTGGCATTGTTCGTTGATGATACTGCTATTTATTCAGATGTTATTGGACTTGGAGAAAAATTACCAATCTGTCCAATTGGAAGATGTAGTTACATCTTTGTTTGAAAAATTACCAATCTGTCCAATTGGACAGATGTTGTTAGAGTAATAAAAAAAAAATACAGATGATCTTGGACAAGTGTGCAGATAATATTGGACTAGTCCACAAATGTTGTTGGACAGATGTAGTAATCTTTTACCGTTGCTTAGTCGTCTTTAATTTTTTCCATAAAATGTCAACTTTATATTTTTTTTCATTAATTTTCATTATTATTGATTATCGTGCACCATGTTTTTGGAATAAGGTTGTTTTGCAAAATTTTGATTTGCCTTTTTCTTACCCTGTTTTTAAAGCTAAACTTAAATATTTATTCTTTCCATGGACAACGTATTTACGTACTACTAATAGTAACATTTTGAAATTGCTAGTTCTATATTGTTACTAAGCAAATTGTATTTGTTTATATTAAGTCATTTTACTTTGTTTATACTTTTTTTGTATTAGTCTATATACTTTATAAAGTTTATTTTCTTTCATTATTGTACGAAGATTATTTATTTAATTTATCTCGTTATCGTAAGAAGTTTAGTGATGCATTAAGAAAAAAACGGCTTATTTAAGGTTCTGATGACAATATCCTCTTGATCTTCTTTTCAGCTACCTTGTTTATATAGTTTATCATTGTAAATTTGTGAAAGGTTTTGTGTAAATTTTTATTATTTTTCATTATTATCGCTGCATAGTTGTACAACGACAAGCTAATGAAAACAAGAAAATAAGTTAATATTGAAATTATTGATATTGAGGTTAATATTAATATAAAGAATATCAAACAAAGATATAAAACTCCTTTCTATTATCCGATTTAATAACTTCCTTTTTTAAAAAACATCGGTTTGTTTACATTTTAACAATTACAGCCTCGTTTTAAGGAGTGTTTAATAAAAAGATCTATTGGACTGATATTAAATAGATGATAGGTTTCAGTGAAACCAGTTGCAAATATTAGACCAATAAAGTTTTTCTCTTTATATCGTCAAAGAATACTATTACATTCTATATACTATAGGTTTAACTTACAATATATTGAATGTGGAAGCTTCTACATACAATCTATATACTGAAAAATTTACTTTCAGTAAATAAAATGTGGAAATGAAACTAACTTAGTCTTTTTTAAGAACAAGGTCATTCCATATAAAATTACCATAATTTAAAAATATTTCAACTGAATTAACTAAACTAACAGACACATTAGTGCATCTAAAAATATTTTCACTTCGTCATTTATTTTTATGCCTGTGTAGAAGATGTTTAAAATTTGGTGTCCATTTTTAATAATTCATGATATAAAAAAGCATGGATTTCTTAAGATGGAATTGTGTTTTGCCTTTTTTTATTTATTTATTTTAATTTTTAGTTCTCAGAATAAACATTAGTGATTAAATAAGTTTGTTAATAAGTGATATTATTATTATCTCAATTATTAGTTGGTATGCTACTATAAAGAAAAAAGGCATTTATCACCGTCATGACCGCGATTATTATTTTTTTCACATCTTTTATCACATGATTTTATTCACGTCTGGCTTTCATAGTGAACGGACGCACATTTTTAAATTAGCGTATTTTTATAAATAAAAAAAGAAGAAATTCACTGTTAATTAATTAGTAAATAGTAATTATCTGAAAAAACTTAACACATAATCTATTAAATGGCAAGTAAAAAAGAAATTGAAATTATAATGGAGGAAAAGTTCAAAGCACAAAAAAGTTCGCTTTTAAAAATAGTATCAGGAAATGCCTCAATACAAAACGACAAAATGGATAAAATTTTACATTCAATAGAAAATATAACAAATCGTATTTCAAAAGTTGAAAAAAAACAACAAAGCTTGCAGAAATGTATTGACGATCTACAAAAAAGTATTGAGTTCACTCAAGATACCTTAATTAATGAAAAACTCGGACACGTCGAAAAAGAACTTAAAAAGTTAATGAATACGGAAATTACTAAAGTTGTAAATCAGACCGTACAGCTAAAAACAACGCAGATCGAAGCAAGCAAATTAAATGATGCACTACAAGAAAAAATTAGAAAACTAGAAAATAGGAATAGAAGAAACAATATTAGAATTGACGGTGTACGAGAAAATGAAAAAGAAACATGGGATCAAACTGAAAAAAAAGTTCAACAAATATTTAATGATCAGTTAAAAATAAGTAACATTATTATTGAACGAGCGCAACGTATCGAAAGACGCTTTAACGCTGAGAAAATAAAGAATAAACCCAGAACAATCATACTCAAACTGTTAAATTATAAAGACAAAGAAAATATTTTGGAAAACGCAAAGATGCTGAAAGGTACAGGTATTTTTATTAATGAACATTTTTCATTTGAAACTAACAAAATAAGACGCGAATTAAGTGAAAAGATGAAGATTGAGCGTAACGCTGGAAAATATGCTATTATTGAGTACGATAAGTTAATAGTGAGAGAGTTTAATCTAAAAGCTAAATAAGTAATTTTATTTTTTATCTATGTTTCAAAATTTTATATAAAACCATGTATAAAAATGGAGCAAAACTCTACATTTCAATTTTCTAATGAAAATACTAATGATAATGACACTGATGACTGTTTTGACAAATTGAATTTTGAAAGCAAATACTACTCAGTTTACCAATCTGCACAATATCTTAAAAATAATAAAAACGCATTTTCAATTTTAAATATTAACATCCGAAGTCTAAATAAAAACTTTGAAAATTTAAAGATTTTATTGGACGAAATAAAACATGATTTTAGCATTATTTGTCTAACAGAAACTTGGTGTAAATGCAATAAACAAAGTGCACAGTTTGATTTAATTAATTACACGTCAATTCATCAACCACGTGATAGTTACGGTGGCGGAGGCGTTAGTATTTTTGTCCACAATTCAATTGATTTTTTCCCTCGTAATTACCTATGCGTTAATGAAACAGATTGTGAGTCATTGTGCATTGAACTTTAAAATAAAACCACAAAAAATATAATTGTTAATGCTATTTATAGAAAGCCATCTGGTAACTTAAAAAAATTTAGGACTCACTTAAACACATTTTTAACTAAAGTCAATAAAGAACGGAAGCATATTTACGTTGTCGGCGATATCAATTTGAACTTGTTAAAACAAGCTTCAAACAAAATTAAGCATTTTATCGATAAACTTCTTCAACATAATTTTATTCCAACAATAAATAAACCAACCAGAATAACTAAGAAATCTTCTACTTTACTTGATAATATAATCACTAACAATTTTTATAACAACTATATTTCCACAAGTATAATCAAAACAGACTTATCAGATCATTTTCCTACTTTTTTAATAACTAATAATATAACAATTAATAATATTTCTTCTAAATTTATAATATACAGGCGGCAGATCAATAAATACTCCTTACAAAAATTTCAACACCTTTTAAAATATAACGTTGATTGGGATCTTATAATGCAATCGGTAGAGGTAAATAATGCCTATGAACTATTTCTTAAATTTTTTTGTGAGCAATATGAAAAAGCTTTTCCGGAGAAAAAAATTGTTATAAAAACCAAGTCATATCAAGCTCCATGGATGTCTGAAGGCTTATTAAAATCTTCAAAGAAAAAAAAAAAGTTGTATGAAAAATTCTTAAAAAAAAAAACGTATAAAAATGAAACAAACTACAAACTTTATAAAAATATATTTAAAAAAACTAAACAACAATAAAACAAATTTACTATTCAAAGTTGTTAAAAAAAACTAACGGAAATGCCAAAAGTACGTGGAGCGTAATTAAAGAAATTATTGGCAGAAAAAATAATGGAATAAGTATTCAACCAAAGAAACTCTTAGTAGATGGTAAAATTATATATGACAAGTCAATAGTAGCGGAAAATCTAAACAGCTTCTTTCTTAATATTGGTCCAAACTTAGCTGAAAAAATTCCTTCAAGTTCATCATCGTTTGATTCTTATTTAAAAATATATGATAAGGTCATGGACGAATCTAAACTAGATATTAATGAGTTACGATATGCTCTAGATAATCTTAAAAACAACACAAGTGTAGGTTTTGATAATATTAGCATAAATGTTGTTAAATCAGTTTTTCATATTATAGAAACTCCCTTATATTACATTTTTAATCTTTCTCTTCAATCTGGAACAGTTCCAGAAAAATTAAAAACTGCACGGGTCTTGCCTATTTTTAAGTCTGGCGATGACACAGATTCTTCAAATTATAGACCAATATCAGTTTTACCATGCTTTTCTAAGTTACTCGAGCGTATAATGTATAATAGGCTAAACAGCTACTTAACAGTAAATAACATGTTGTACAACAAGCAATTTGGCTTTAAAAAAAATCATTCAACTGATCACGCTTTGACCGAGTAAGTAACTCATGTAACCAATGCCTTTAATGATGACCGTTTTACATTAGGAGTTTTTATTGATCTGTCTAAAGCCTTTGACACAGTCAACCATGCCATTCTTTTAAAAAAACTTGAACATTATGGAATAAAAAACAATAATTTACTATGGTTTAAAGATTACTTATCAAACAGACAGCAATACATTCAATATGAAAATGTTAAAACGACAAAAAGTATAATAAAATGTTGAGTTCCTCAAGGCTCAATCTTAGGACCGTTACTGTTTTCTCTTTATATAAATGATCTATCTCTT
Organism: Hydra vulgaris; assembly: GCF_022113875.1. Classification (NCBI taxonomy): domain Eukaryota; kingdom Metazoa; phylum Cnidaria; class Hydrozoa; order Anthoathecata; family Hydridae; genus Hydra; species Hydra vulgaris. The sequence continues at coordinate 57,352,960 of NC_061157.1, forward strand.
ACCTCGAACATACTAAACTTTATTTTGTTTGCTAATGACTCCAATCTGTTTTATTCTCATAGGGATATTAAAACCCTCTTTAAAGTAGTTAATAAAGAAGTAAACAAAGTAAATGAATGGTTTGTTTGTAATAAACTTTCACTTAACGTTAACAAAACTAAATTTATTCTATTTCACAAACCAACCAAAACAGGAAATCTTCCTTTAAAATTACCCAATCTTAAAATCAATAATATAAATATTACTAGGCAAACAACTGTAAACTTTTTAGGCATTATTTTAGACGAAAATTTAACATGGAGGAAACATATAAACACTCTTGAAAGAAAACTTTCAATAAACATTGCAATGGTGTATAAAGCAAAACCATTTTTGGATATAAGATCTCTAAAAAGTTTATATTTTTCCTTCATACATAGCTATCTAACTTACGGCAATATCGTATGGGCAAGCAACAGCTACGCTAAGTTAAAGAAAATTTATACTAAACAAAAACATGCATGTATTTGGAGTAAAAAGAACTGTGCCTTGTGAGCCACTTTTACGTAAACTCAATGCATTAAATGTGTTTAAAATTAACATATTCCTCGTCATACAGTTTATGTATCAAATAAAACATGGGCTGTCTCCAGCGATATTCTATCCTTATTTTAGAGAAGTAAGCCATAAATACCCCACCAAGTTCTCAGAAAATAACTTTGTAACTCAAAAGTATAATCTAAAGTTATGTTCTTATTCTATTCAGTGCAGGGGTCCAATTTTGTGGAAAAACTTTCAGCATATTGTTAATATTAAAGAAAAAACACTTCCGCAATTCAATCTAAATTAAGACGTTATTTAGTACTTACGGATTTTAATATAGCAGATCTTCTATGTCACTTTTAAAGCTTTAAAATTTATTAAACTAAATTAGCACCATAAATTTAAAAATCTAGACCATTTAACAGTACTAAGAAGTTCAATGTCTTTATCATACTTTCATTGAATATATAGGAGAGAACCTTAATGAATGGGACAATTATTGAATGGGACAAAATCAAATTTGCATAGAAGCATCTACGGTTGGCTATCCAAACTCCTGTGGTAATAAGTGTTTGACACAACCATTCAACAGACCAAATCTTTATTTCTATTGTGGTCTAAACGTAATGGCATTGGATGTTATTGTGTTTTGAAGAACAATAAGTAATTTTTAAAAACAATTTTCTGTATCTGATTTTGCAGCGATTACTAAAGTTAAGGAAAATGAAACTCCAATTTTCAACACCCAAATGTCTCTACTTTTTAAATTTGTAAAGTATTTTTGTTTAGGTATTACTGTTTTTAACCTGTCCTGTCATTTGTGGATATAGTGGGAAGCCTATTGAATGGGACAAAGTATTGATTATTGAATGGGACTTGTCCAAACAGCCTGATATGAAAAAAGTAGAAAATATATTTCGGCAACTTAGTTATGGTCACACATAATTTTATTTTTAATAAAATTTTTTGTTTTACTAAAAACAATTATTCGTGTTTTTAATTTAATTTTAATATACATATATTTTTTAATAAAACTATTTTAGGTTTGTCAATATATGCAGACATTCGGCCATATTTATAGCTTTTTCGGGTTCCCTAATGGTAGAAACTACCCTTACTGCTTGACTGGCTTGAAAGTTACTTAGGACCTCTCTTCTTTTATTAATTTTTTAGATTTGTCCCATTCAATAATTTTATTTGTCCCATTCAATGAGTAGTTCTTATTGAATGGGACAAATGCCATGGTCTTATTAAACTCTCTTTTTACCAATACCCATATGCGGAATCAATTTTTTTGTTTTTGTTTATCATAGTACGAGAGTTAACAGTTATCAAACTATTTTCAAAGTGATTTTTAAACAAATTTATCAACCTCAAAAAATGCATTTTACGAAAACTGTCCTATTCATTAAGGTTCTCCCCTATATTCTCTTAAAGTTACCTAAAATTTTCTTGATATATTTTATAATATTGGAACAGAATTTTTATTTGAATTTTGAATTATTTTGAAAGAAAATAATATATACAAATATATATGTCGAATCACATCCAATTTATAACCAAAAACAGAAAATTTTTGTCATTTTTATTACTATATTTTAATCATTTCTTTTTATTTTTTTAATTTATCTTCAATTATTTTAATACTTTTTTTTTTCCTTTTTTTTCTTTTTAACTTTGTTTCTTAACATTTTAAATTGTCTTTTTTAAAATACTTTTGCTTATATATTACGGATTATTGTGTATTACGGATATTTATTTGCGTTAATATTGGGGCTCGGTGATAAGGCTATTTTATGCCTTCTTCTTGCTCCAGCCAATTGTACTTTTTATATTGTTGTACTTTGTAAATATTTTTAACGGCGAAATAAACTAATAAACTAAAACTAAAAACTAATAAACTATTATAACAAATTTAGTTTTTTTATACAACCTTAATTAAATTTTTTTTAATTAAAAAATTTTTAGTAAAAGCATTTTAGTTGAAATGAATATATATGTAAAAAAAAATTTATAATATCCTTGTCTGGAAAAAAGTAAAATGCAATTTCTTTTTTGTCACGACCACGACGTAACGGATGTTTCGATGTTTAAATACTTCATTTCGATGTTAATATGCATCGTATAGATATTCAAATGTGTCAAGGAAGAAGATATAATTCGAAAAACCTTAATTAAAACATGCGTTATAAAGTGTAATAAAACAATTGATATAACTGTGTATTAAAAGATTATGAACTAATTTAAATTATAATTTATTTGACATATTCAACATAAAAATACAGGAAACATATAAATTTTAAACAATGCCCAAATCGTACAAACAAGTTTGTCAAGATTATAGACAAAGAAAACTGAATTAAAAGAAATAGAAAAAGAACAAAGTAATATTTGTCACCCACAATCAGAAAAAGAATTGAAAAATTAGGACTTTGCTCCTAATCTTCAAAAAGCTCAAGGTATGAAATCAAGTGAAAAAATATCTTGATGGATTCCGGGTATGAAAGATTTTATAAAAACTGATGGCGAAATATTTCTAAAACGTTACTTGTTACTTAAATTAAGGGAATGTTATGCCCTGTAAGCAAAAGAATTTGGTAGCGAGATAAAATTTTCCAAATTTTGTGTACTTCGTCCAGCTCAAATACTCGTTTATTCAAAGATGCCTCTTGAAATCTGCTAATTCGTGAAAATTTTATTAATATATCGCGAGGTTAAAATTACTTTGTTCTATCTCCACTTTTTGAAAAAAATGAGTTATTAATTGTGTAATGTACCTCAAAATAATGTTTTTCTACTATATTAAAACCTTAGTTAAAATCAAAAAAGTTTCGGAGTTAAAATCAAAAAAGTTTCGGAGTTAAAATCAAAAAAGTTTCGGAGTTAAAATCAAAAAAGTTTCGGAGTTAAAATCAAAAAAGTTTCGGAGTTAAAATCAAAAAAGTTTCGGAGTTAAAATCAAAAAAGTTTCGGAGTTAAAATCAAAAAAGTTTCGGAGTTAAAATCAAAAAAGTTTCGGAGTTAAAATCAAAAAAGTTTCGGAGTTAAAATCAAAAAAGTTTCGGAGAAAACATGAGTAATAAAAATATTTTTGCCGTCTCCTAAAGTTTTTATTTTTTAAATCGTTTTATCTCGAAACAAAAAAATGCGGAGATAGAACAAAATAATTCTAACCTCGCGATATAACGATTTATCCTCAAAACTTGATTTTGAACTTTATAACACAAATTGAGTAAACAAATGGATTCTTTGCAACCCTCTCACTCCAGTTTGCCTTATTGTCATGTAGTTTTTATGCTAACTGTCCTAACAACCGAATGCTACAACCATCCAAAGAGCAAAATGAAGAATGCATTGAAGTCAATTGCATAAATTGGTACAAAAACAAGGTTACAAATCGTCTACAGCAAGGATTGATCAAACAGTTTTTGATCAATCTCTGCAACATATACAGAGTTTTTGAAAATGCTACCTCAATTTCGGATTCATCATTTAGTTAAACAACATCAAGCGTCTGTTTATCGCCATCAAATATTATGGATGGTGAATTATTAATACACTTTGATTTTAGCTAAACCTATTGCTGTACTCATCAAGAACAAGTTCAAAGTTTTCATTGGAGTCTCAAATAACAATATTCACTGTTTCTGATTATGCTAAAGATTTGTAAAATATGATTGCTTATTTAACAGATAAAAACGATCACAACAAAACACGCGACAGTATTTTTCTTAATTAACTTTAAAGGTATTTTTCTTACACTGCTTAACTTTAATATCTTTTATTTTTGAGAGATAACATTTGTAATATATTTTTTAAAGGCTTACGCAACCAATTCAATTATACACAAAGAAACGCTGTAGAGTGATGGTCCATCTTTACAATTTAAGAACCGCTTCATGGTAAAATTCTTGACGTATTGTCAAGTGACATTTAATATTCCAACTAACGAGTGGAACTTTTTTGCTACAGCCCACGGACAAAAAGCCATTGATGGGGTAGGAGGAACTTTAAAAAGAATAGCATGGTAAAAGTTTAAAGCAAGACAAGTTATTATTCAAAATGCGAGGCAGTTTTGTGAAGCTATATGCAAAGATTCGACGGTAAATTTAGCATAATTGACTGATGATGAAATCGATGAACATTACAGCGATACTTTAATGCTAGTAGAAAAGGTTGAATATTTATTATTTAGGTTGAATAATACGAATTTATTATTACTGGAAAGTTAAGAATGATTATTTTTAACATGTAACTATTTGCAGAATAATACTAATATATAGTATATTGACTTGTTTAGTTAAAATGTCTTTTATATTGCAATTTATTTAAATGATTTGTTACGTTTTTTATTAAAAAATTATATTTTTCTAAGGGTAACTATAAACATTGGTTATGTTCACGACTGCGACTTTTAGCTAACTACGATTTTACGTAAAACATGAACAAAAAATATTAAATGGCATTATAGTTAATGTCCCATAAAAATATAGTATATATTAATCCATATTATAAATATAGTATTATGTAGAGAGCCTATATACTCAGAGAGCGGACATACGTGTGATCGTTTTTGATTGGTTGTTCGATTTTTATGATTTTAAACGCCATCTTTTTGCCAAAAATACTAACTGCGAATAAAGTCTACTACTAAATTTGTATTAAATATTTGTAAAAGTATGCCTGGTTGTGCTGCAGTAGGCTGCCATAACAGGCCTGAGAAAGGATTTATTATGAAATGCTTCCCAAGAAATGAAAAACAACGGGCGATTTGGACTTCTAAAGTTAAACGACTTAACTGGATACCTACAAACACAAGCTTTTTATGTAAAGTAAGCATAAGAAAATACAGTTTTATGTAATTAATCCAAGAAATGAGTTATTTTAGAATCCATACAAATACATTATATTCGTTCAATTTTTTTATGAAGGTACACTTTGATGCTAATCAATGGGAAAAAACCAGAGAAGATGGATCAAGAAAACTCAAACATAATGCAATTCCTACTGTCTTTAAACATGTTAGAGCAAAACATAAGCGAAAAATTCCACTCGAGCGTTTTCCAATACCAAAAAAAAGAAAATAAGTTGTATAGAAAGTGGAGAAGTTGTGGAAAATATTTTAATTGAAGTAAATAACAATATAGTATTTAAATCACTTTGCACAACTGAGGTTGATAAAAGTTTACTTATACAAGATTTAAATGCGAAATTGGAGATTAGAAAAAAAAGTCATTAGTCAAAAAAAAATAAATTAACATTTTAAAATCGAAAGCAAGAATAAATACTATTCAAAAATATAATCATATAAAGAGAGATAAATTTAGAGTTTTGAAAACAATATTTAAAGAAGATCAAATTTTATCCTTAAGTAGAAAAAATATGAAATTCATTAAATGGTCAAATGATACCATAAATGAAGCGTTAGAACTCAAATTTACATGTGGTCAAAGTGGTTATGAAAATTTACTTCGTTTAAACTTACCATACCCATCATTACCTACCCTACAACGAAGATTAGAAAATCTAAAATTTCAAAGTAGCATTCTAACAGAAGTCTTTGAGTTTATGAAAACTAAGGTGAATGCCATGAAAATCCATGAAAAAGAATGTGTTTTAATTCTTGATGAAATGTCAATAACTGAAAGTGACTATGACACATCTACAAGCTATTACTATGGAGTTGTTACATTACCTGAACATTATGGCCAAGCTAACCATGCTTTAGTTTTTATGCTTGGAGGAATATCTACAAGATGGAAACAAACTGTTGCATATTATTATACTGGAAATTCTGTTAATGGGGGTGTTTTAAAAAACATTGTCTTATCTATAATAAAGTATACTGAAGAAATAGGATTAAAAGTTAATAGTGTTACTTCTTATATGGGTGCCATTAACCTGGCAATGTGGAAATCTTTTAATATTAGCTGTACTAAAAGTGGCAGTATTTCTAGTTCAATTAAACACCCATGTGACCCTACTGATTTTTGATTTTTTAGCAGACGTACCACATTTATTAAAGAATATAAGAACATCTCTTTTATGTAACAAACATTTTATAATTTTTTTTTTTAATTTTGCTTACATTAAAATGTCAAAGTACAATTATATATGCCATATATATCGTGTTACAATTAAATTCGTGTTACAACATTTATCAACTAAATTAAAATAAGGAAAAACACGGACATACATATATAAATATAAGCATATATACACATACAAATGCGTAGATGCGCACATACATAAACTGCTTACAATGAAACATAAGCTAGGATCTGAAAGAAGATCACAAGATCTTGTCATCAGAACCTTATAAAGCACAAACAAGCAAAATAAATACCAGTATAAGATACTAAAAAATAAAGTAAAAATTAAAATAAAGTACTGAATTCAAGTTGTATAACAATTTTCAAAATATTAGAAGTATCTGAGTATATTATCAAGTGAAATAATACATTTTTTTAGATTGAGCTTGAAAAGGTAAAAGGAAGTTGGTAAATCAAAATTCTGCAAAACTATATTATTCCATAGGTGGGGTCCACGATAAGCAATGCAAAATTGATTAAATTTTGTGTGACAAAATGGTTCTTTTAAAAAGTTTATGTTTCTCATGTCGTATTTGTTGTTAGGTTTGAGTTTGAAAGTATTATTAAAAACGGTAGGGGATTGATTATTTCTCCATAGATATACAAAACATAAAACTTTAAATACATTGAGTTCAAATAAATTTAACAATCTCATTTCAGTAAAAAGAGGTTTTGTGTGTGTAAAACAATCGGCATAGTTAATTATGCGGATCGCATGCTTTTGACGACGATAAAGAAGTTTTAACTTACTTTTTCCAGTACTCCCCCAAGCAGTGTTGGCATAATTTATGTAACTGTGGATAAAAGAGTAATAAAGTTGTTTTAAGCAATTTTTATTTAGGTAGTTACGAGCTTTATATAGAATCCCAATGTTTTTTGAAATTTTGGTAGATATATAACTAATATGTTGATTCCAGGAGATGTTTTCATCGAGATAAACACCTAAGAATTTTGTAACGGAATCATTTTTTATTTCAATTTCGTCAATAAAAAGTTTCGGCAAATTTATTGGTAAAAATCGCTTTTTTACCAATAAATTTGCCAATAAAGAGTCCATTTGGTTTTATTAATATTTAAAGTTAGCTTATTACATTTAAACCAGTTTGATTTATGTTTTAATTCTTTATTCATAGTAGTAAAGAGTTCGTATATATTACTGTTTGAGAGGAATAGATTGGTATCATCTGCGTACATAATGCTTATAAGGTTAGAAGCTTTATTCAGATCATTTATATATATCAAGAAAAGTAGGGGCCCGAGGATTGAACCCTGAGGAACACCGCAGACGATATCAAGACAATTATTTTGATAGCCGTCGTTACTAATTACAAATTGTTTTCTTTTTGTTAAATAGCTTCTAAACCATTTTAAGGCAATACCATTAATTCCATAATATTCAAGTTTTTGAAGCAGAATGTGATGATCTACCGTGTCGAAAGCTTTTGATAGGTCAATGAAGATACCTAATAAATACTGTGATTTTTCAAAAGATTTTGAGATTTCATGCACAAACTGGATTATTGCATGCTCTGTTGAGTTATTTTTTTTAAAACCAAATTGTTTGTTGTACAGTAAGTTATTTTTGTTGAGATGTTTGTATATTCTATTAGACATTATTCTTTCTAAAATTTTTGAAAATACCGAAAGAACAGAAATGGGTCGATAGTTGCTAATATTTGATCTGTCGCCTTCTTTAAAGATAGGAGTAACTTTAGCAACTTTTAATTGTTCTGGAAAAATTCCTTGATTTATAGAAGCTCTAAAAACTTTAAAAAGAATATGTTTTAATATATCGAAACAATCTATAATTACGTTTCCATTAATTTCATCTGCTCCTGTTGCTTTGTTTCTTTTCACAGAATTCAAAGCTACTTCAAATTCCTTAAAAGATAATTCTGAAGATATCTCATCAGAGCAAATGCAATTATTCATAGGTACAAGAAAATCATTAAAAGAAGCCGTCGTATTTGAAATCCTATTTGATAAGGAAGGACCTATCCCAATAAAAAATTTATTAAATTCATGGGATATGGCTCTTGGGTCATATAAACTTATGTTATCAACTTTAATCATCTGCGGCAGAAAACCTAAGCACGATTTTTGTTTTCCAGTAATTTCTTTCATAATTTGCCATGTGCATTTTAAATCGTTTTTAAATTTATTAATTAGTTCTGAGTAGTAATTTCTTTTTAAGTTTTTACGTATTTTTTCAAATAGATATTTGTAGTTTTTGTATATTTTTTCGCTAGCAGATGTTTTTGTTTTTAAATATTTAATATACAACTTCTGTTTAATTTTTGATGATTTTTTTAATCCCTTCGTAATCCAGGGACTTTTTGAGCTTTTGTTAATTTTTATTATTTTTTCAACAATTGGAAAATTAGCGTCGTAAACGGAAAACAATGTTTTATAAAATGCTTCGTAGATGTTATTTGCATTGTCATTAAAATCAATATGATTCCAATGGAGCAAAGATAGTTGATCTTTAAATAGCTCAAAGTTTTTTTGTTTAAAGACACGTTTTCTTACAACTGTAGGGGTGTTAATATTTTTTTCTAAATTTGAGTTTATAATAAGGAATATAGGAAAATGATCGGATATATCAGTTTTTAAAATACCTTTTTGAATATCTTTATTAAAAATATCAGTTGTAATGATATTATCTATTAGGGTAGCCGAGTTTATTGTTACCCTAGTAGGGCGATTAATTAAGGGTATAGACCCTGTTTCAAAAAGTGTGTCATAAAATTTTTTAACTTTATACTCATCGTTATAAAGAAAACAATTCATATTAAAGTCCCCAATTACAAAGCTCTTTTTTTTTTCTGCGTCGCTGGTATTCACGATATGTTGTAAAAACATGCTTAAGTTTTCACTCACGCCGTCAGGTGGTCGATAACAACAGCTTAGTAAGGTTTTTGTTTTTTCGAGTAAAAGTTCAATTGTTAAAACTTCTTTATCGCCATCGGAGACGCTTAAATCGTTTCTCATATTATAAAAGATACTTTCATTAACATAAATTAGAAGCCATCCACCTCGTTTACTCGTTTTTCTTTCTTGTGAGATAATTTTAAAATGAGGAATATTAAAATTATTGTCAAAATCGTTTAATGTAACCCATGTTTCAGTTAAGCAAATGATGTTGAATAGATTTTTTGTTTCTTCTAATAAATTTAAAAGTTTTTCAAAATTCCGATTTAAGCTTCTTATATTGAGGTGGAGAATTCTAATTTGATTGGAACTTTTTTTAATTGCATTCTGAAAAAGAAAACCTTCAAGCTCTTTAGGATAAAAATAAGCACAATCCGTAAAAGTATCGTAATAAAAATTATTATCTGGGTCTATGTTTTTATCAGAGGAAAAGTGGTTTCCTTCAAAAAAATTAAAAGAAATGGATTCAAAATCGTTCATAAAAGCCATGATTATTAAAATTAGGTTAAGGGTTTCTTTTTTAGAATGCGTAATTCGATTATTTGTTTGGAACGTTTTTTAAAATATTAGTTTTAAAAGAAATAATTTTATCGTAACGAACCGAAACATTCTCACCGTTTAAACGTCGTTCTTTTACTTCCGCAAATAGTTTTCTTCTGATTGCAACTGTTTCGCGAGAAAAATCCTCGTTTACATAAATGTTTGTTCCTCTGAGACGAGCTGATTCTTTCAAAATTTTAACATTGTCTTTGTATTGTTGAAGTTTTAAAACTATCACCCTCGAACGTCCAACTTTTTTTGGCCCAGTGCGATGTGCTCGTTCAATTTCAATACTCTTTATACCCAGTTTTTGTAGAAAAAATGAATGAACTTTTTCTTCGGTTTTGTCCCAAGATTCTACTTCGTCTTCACATATTCCCTCAATTCTCAAGTTATTTCTCCGCGATCTATCTTCGAGGTTACGGATTTTTTCGTTTAGAAATTCGTTATTAGTTCTTTCTTTCTCTAATTGTTTGTTGATGTCGATTTTGTTTAAAAAATGTTTGTTGTTACTTTCAATCTTTTTATCAATTACGTGTTCGTTGAAGTTTAAACTTTCTTTTATATCTTCAAGCTCTATTTCAATTTTTTTAATCTTGTTTGCATTTTGAGTGATATTTTTCTCAAATTTATCCAATCGTTCGTTTAATATTTTTGTATTTGCACTAATAATATCAATTACTGTTTTTTCTTGGTTTTTTAATAAAACTAAAGTTTCCTTTTTAAAATCATTAAGCATTTCTTTCATCATTTTTTTATTTCTTTAAGTGTTACAGCCATACCTGATGTTGATAGGATCTTTTTAGTTAGTAGATTCGTAGGTTTTTTAGTTGTTTCTTTATTATACTTCAATTCCGTAGACTTTATTTATTTATTTACTTTTTTCTAGTCGATAACTTTTATTTAATTCAGTAGAATTTTTAATACTTTTCTGCGCACAAAAGCGTCTGCGCACAAAAGCGACATTTTATAATAACAGCTAAGATTCAAGAAAAATATAAACTTTAATCGCCAATTATAGATTCAAAACACCTTAACAAGCTTGTAGACTTTCAAGAAGGTATGGATTTGAAGTTTGCTTACAAGCTTACATCTTGATGAAAAACATTTCAACAAAATGAAAGTATCAAGAGCAACATCTGTAATGAATTATGATGTAAGTTGTGGATTAAAATTTATTGCAAGTGAAATAAAAGATGATTCTATTCTCACAAGTGCTTGGTTTATAGGAATTGTTGATAAATGGTTTACATTAATGACTTCACGAAACCCAGGTATGGCTCTTAGCATGAAAAATGACAAAGTTTACAATGAAACAATAACTTTTTTAAATGAAATCATAGAGATATTCAATGGTTTAAAAATATTAGGCTAAACTGGAAAAATAAGGTGGAAACCTATTCAATCTGGTGTTATATTATCAACAACATCAGTTATTAACTTGCAAAATAAGTTTCTTCTAGAAAAAAAGTTTGATTTTCTAATGACATCACGATTTACGCAGGATTGCCTGGAGAATCTTTTTTCCCTGGTACGTGCAAAACAAGTAATTCCTACTGCTCTTCAATTTAAAAATAACTTGAAACTTATTTGCGTTGCCCAATTCTTGAAAAAATCATCAAAAGGCAGTTATGATATAGATGACCGTCAATTTTTATCTGGTTTTCTTGATATAGTTAATAGTAAGGTGCATAAGCCACAGCAAAGAGAGTGCATTTTGTTACCTAAAGATTGGGATAAAACCTCTAACTTAATCTTAAGTAATGCTGAGCAAAATTGTTTGTTTCATATTGCAGGTTATATAATTTCTAGAGTTAAAAAAATTGAAAAAGTTTGCACAATTTGTTTTGAATCTCTAGTTTCTAAAAATAGAGTTAATGCTGATTACACAAAGTTTGTTACAGACAAAGAGCACAAAGTGGTAGTCTATTTTTTGCTAATGAAACAACATTTGCATTCTTTTTACAAACGGAATTAATATTCAGATCTTTTGAGCCATACCTTAATTCCCAAAAGAATTGTAATACTATGCTTTTAGAGAAAATTAATTCTGATGAACAAATTAAAAGTCTAACTTTGTATCCTAGTTGTTATCAAATTAAATTGAATCTAAAAAACAGGTTTATAACATTCAGACTTTTTAGAAATATTTAGCCATAAAAAAAAGCGTTTATTATGTAAAAAGAAAAAAACTAAAAAAGGTTCTTGTGAACTTGGCAGCAAGAGTATGACAATGGATGCATTGGCACCTAAGGTTTAGGTTCAACTAATTTATAAAATAAACTGTAAAGCTTTTTTCAAATTACTTATTGATTACAACTACTTTTTTGCTGTTTTTTTTTAAAGGTATTTCGTGAATAAATAAATAATTTTGTCGAAAAATAATTTTGAAAAAATAAAACATAAAAAGGTTTAATTTTTAAAAATATATTTCTGTTGAAAATATTATTGTGCTCATTTTCTTTCAATTGTTTTTACTTGAATTCGTGAATGTCATACGCTAGTTTGGCAAAAAACATGGCCGCCGTTCTTCCGTATGTCCGCTCTCCGAGTATATAGGCTCTCTAGTATTATGTCCCATAAAAAATAATTAACTTTTAATTTGTTAAGTCTTCTTCAAAAATACAAAATTACTCTAACAAGTTGTTTCTGAAGTCACGACAGCGACTGATATTATTTAAACATAAGGACTCAACTATGGCATACTATTTACTGTAAATTTTTCAGAAAGTAGTACGCAACCAAAATCAATAAAAAGACAACAAAAATAATAACAACCAAAAACAAAACAAACAAAAAAGGTTCATTACTAATATTTTAACCTTTTGCAGTAGATGTCACGACCGCGATTATGGAATGACCCAACAATTTAATTTTTTTAAATTAAAATTTTTGTGACGGCGTTTTGCAGATTTTTGCTCCTTAAACACTTTAGAAACTAGCGATTTTGAATCAATTTTAAAGACGTTGCCTAATGTGGGAGCTTATTCTTAGATAATTGATTCCTTTTCTTACATAATACGAATAAACTTTTTTTTTAATTAAAACCAATAATTCAGATTAAAGCTACATTTAACAATTAATATTTAAATAAATTTAATAAATTTTATAGGGCACCCTCTACTTAATAAAAAATTTTGAAACCCTTAAAAAATAACTATATAAATAGGCTTTCCTTATGATTTAACACTGTATAAAAGCTAAGTTGTCCTAATAGGGTTGGAACCAAAAATGTGGTCGGAATTTGGTCACTACACACCCTAAGCAAAACAAACAAAAAAAAATGATCCCTTAGCAATATATTTCAGTAAAATATTACTGAGAAGACCGTGTTACTTGCCAGACACGGATAAGATTATCAGTATACCCTGCAAACAATGTTTGGCCATCAGCTGACCAAGCTAATGAAATACAATCAGCAGCTCTAGATTTAGTACTAATACCAATTACTCCGGGTTTTAACTCATCAACAACAGATTTCATTTCCAAATCCTAAAACAACCATAATATTTTATTAATGTTAGAATTAACAATTCAAAATATGCAGCCAAAAAAGCTTTTATTCCAAAAGTAATAAAAAAAACAACAACACACATACACAAATTATATATTAAACACTAAACTACTAAGAAAAGAACTTACCCAAATTTTAATCATAGGACCAGTTGCAGCACACAACCAGTACCTGTTGGGACTAAAGCACAAGGCGTTGATTACATTTCCGCCATCAAGAGTATACAAGTGTTTTCCTTCATTCAAGTCCCACAACATAGCATTGCCATCTTTGCCACCTGAAGCACAAAGAGAACCATCAGGTGAAACAGTCACAGCATTCAAATAACCAGTGTGGCCAAAATGATTGGTCTTGAGCTTGCAATTTGTCAAATTCCAAACCTTGAAAAAATTTATAAAATGATAACAAAACTATTTAAAAAAGGTTTTATCTTAAGATTTACAAACTCTAAAAACTAATGATTAATAAGATTTATATTTGCCAGGGCTTGACAATTTTTTTTTTTAACATTGACATTTATAATATTTATTGTTAAATGTGCACATTCTTCTTTGTTACTGTGAACATATTTCAGCTGGAATTTTATCATATAATATAAGAAAATTACTTATAAAACAAAAGATAAACTTTTTTAAAGACTTTTTCTTGTGTATATATTATATTCTGCTTGTGGTACATTTGGAGTAGGATGGAGTAGGTATGAAATTAGGTGAAAATAAATTTAACTCTTTGAACTGGATTATGCGCCAGCCTGTACTTGAATCGGTGAATGTTAAAAGGGCGGAAGTCTATCTATAAAAACTTTCGGGAAACTGAATAAAACTGCATTTTCCCCCGTAGTAAATTTATAATAGTTTAATAATTTTTTTGAAGAGGATATTTTTCACCTTAAAAAAAAAATTATTTAACCATTAACAAAAATTTACTATGGGGGAAAAAACAGTTTTTTTTTTAGTTTCCTGAAAGTTAACATTATTCAGTGACTTTACTAAATCAAAACACTAACTGCAACAAGAACACAAAAATCATAATTTTTTAAGTCGTCTTTGTTGTAGCCAATTTAAGTAAAATGTCTTTACAAAAATTAAAATGTCACAGTATGAAAAGTTTTTGAATAGTTCTGTATGATTTTTTTTTGTGTATACAAATGATTATAATTTTTAAAGTAAAAATTCTATTTGGTGCAACATCACAACAAAAAAGCAAAGATGTTATGTAATCAATGTAAAACTTTATACAATATCAAAATACTTTTGCATTTAAACAAATATGTTTTCTTTAAAAAAATTTTTTACAAGATCGATTTTTGTAACAATTTTATTTATTTATTATTTTAGAGGTCAGCTCAGGTCGGCAAAATGATATCAAAATGAGGTCAGAAATTTTTTTAAAATTAGTTTGGTTTTTTCTGAGCATTCTTAAAATGCATTATTTTTAATATATGCAAAAAAATTGTGGCCAAATTATCAACAAAAAAATATACGCGTGGTCATTAAAGGCATGCAACCGCTTGCGTCTCCTGAGAAAGCCTGTAATATCAGACAACAACCAAGTTATTAATTCTATAGCACTTATAAAACAATAGTATGTCATATAAATATTGACATATTATAGTTCATAACCCTGCTTATTAGTGGGTTAAATTGAATTTAATTGTCCTTATATTATCTCCTAGTCTAAGGTTTTTCATAGGATAGCACAGTGCAAAACTTAATTTTAATTATTAAATTTAAAAATGGTGAAGAATGTAATAATCTAGATAAAAGTTTTTTAATAATTTTTTTTTGTTTTTTTGAAAAATGTACTTGTTAAACAACCTACTGGATTTTGTACTTTTGCACAATTGTTTATAATAATTAAAAAAAAAAATTATATACAAGCTATTTTTATTTCATTTTCATTATTAATTTTGTATTTACTTTATATAATTTTGTTAATTTGACATTGTGTATAAAAGCAATATTTGCTTTAAAAATTTATGTTCTAGATTTTTAAAATTCTAAAATTTTTAAAGTAGTTAATTTTTTTATTAAAAAATTATAAAATCAAAGAAAGTTTGTATTTTGTGAATCAGAGATAGACAAAGGAAAGAGCACTCACATTAACTGAAGTGTATTTGCATTAAATTCTTGTTTAAAAGGTTTACTTACTAAAAGATTATGTAATCATAACTAACACATTTACATCCAAATTTTTGGGATTTTTATAAATTCGAAATTCTAATACACTGAGAATTTATTATCAGGTATATACTTTTATATAACTTTTTACAGGCATCATTTTCTCTACCATAATCAACCAAATAATAACACTAAATAGAACTTATTGCTTACCTTGACCATTTTATCCCAGCCACATGACACAATGATTGGATTTTGTGTGTTTGGGGAAAATCTTACACATGAAACCCACTCTGAGTGACTTTCATCTTGAATTGTATACTTGCATTGTCCAAGAGTGTTCCACAACTTAATAGTATTATCACGAGAGCCAGATACAATTTGGCGGTTATCAGCTGAAAATGCAACACTCAAAACATCCTTTGTGTGCCCAACAAATTGCTTAGTCGTAATTCCCCTATTAATATATTTAACATAAGTAAAGAGTAAGGTTTAAATATACAAAGCATTTTATTTTAAAAGTTTCAGTTTATTTTTATGCACATAACTAGGTTTAATAACATTAATAACATTTTTATGCACATAACTAAGTTTAATAACATTAAAGCAAGTTATGATAAAATAGTACTTTTAATAAAAACTCGTATTAATAACTTCATAACACATCTTTAAATGTACTGAGTACAAAAAATGCTTTAGCTATTAAACTGTAAATTATTTATTTCATGCATAGCTGTTCTATTTTAACTGACATTATATTATAATAAAACGTCTCAACATACTGATTTAGGTCCCAAAGACGCAATGTCTTGTCCCACGAACAGGAAAGTGCAAACTGGCCATCTGAGGAAAGGACTACATCAGAAACAAAATGGTTATGCCCAGTTAAACATTTTTTTGGGAACCCATAATTTGTTTGATCATCTCTTGTCAGCTGCCACTGAATAAGTGTTTTATCTAAATTAATACTGATCTTTAAAGTCGTTTTTAAAAATTTTGCGAGTCTTCTATTATAATCATGATTATGCTTTAAAAGGGAATCTCGAAATAAATTTTATATACAGTTACAAGTTAGATTAAACAAAAAGAGAATCAAGAGCACAACTATTCTTTAAAGTGAGGTAAAAAGATTTAACGAATCTCAAAAACTGACGTGATTTTTATTTAATTCTAATGCAGTTTTAGAAGTAAAATACCTCGGGAGGCTGAAAGAATTAAGTCGGGATTTTGAGGTGTTGTTGCAATTTGCGTTACCCAGCCATTATGGCCTTTTAGTGTTCCACGTAAAGTCATTTGCTCCATTCTTGATTGCAGGGATCCTTTCGGATTTTATTTAGTAGTTTTAACAGCGATCGTCTCGCTCGCAAATATAAGAAAGGACTGTAAGGTCACATTTGCGAATAAATCAGCGCTTGCCTCGATAACTTTAAAATTATGTTATTTTATGGGAACAATAGTTTGGAAGGTTAAGTTGTGTTTTTTTAACTAAGCAAAATGTTTTGTTTCAGTGATTTTTTACAAAATAGCCGAATTATATAGATGACTTTAGTATTAGTTAATTGTTTTCATTATGTTTCTAAATAGTATTTTAAAAATAACTTTTCATTAATAATTCATTTTCACAATAATAATAATTTTAATAATAGCAATAATATTAATAATAATAATAAAAAAAATTATAATACTAATGATAGCTATAAGTATTATAATAATAATAAAAATATTTGGAGAGGAAGAGAGAAAAATGGCTTTTATTCATGCCATGTGGTTCTTCCAAGTTGTATATATTTTAATTTTATTGAAACAAACGAAAAAATTAATTTAAAAATAAAGAGTAAAAATATATATATATTTTAATTTTTTAACGGAATGGAATAATGGTTTAAAGTTGAATAGCATTATATTAAAGGGGCACAACTCCATTAAAAAGTTTAAATAATTTAAAAAAATTTATTTTTCAAAGATACACTTAACTTTAGCCAAATTTTCGTAGAAACTGTTGGGGATATTTATTTCTTCCAAATAGATACTGAAATTGGTCAGAATTTTAATATTTTTGATCTTTGATGTTTTAAGCCCCTAGTATGCATTTATAACAACCGTTTTTAAGTACCTTAATTCATTTTTTTTAGCTCTTTTATAAAGTTGATTTAAGATTTTTATTTGTTTAAAAGACATAATGTTGGGAAATCACGAGGTTTTTCCAGTTGGCTTACTGATTTTAATATTCTTGCCGAAAATTGGTTTAAATATATGTTTAATTTTTACTTTTATAATAAGTTTTACTGAAAGCTCTGTTGTTTTACTGAAAGTTTTACTGAAACCTCTGTTGTTTTACTGAAAGTTTAACTGAAACCTCTTTTGTTTAACTAAAAGTTTTACTGAAACCTCTGTTGTTTTACTGAAAGTTTTACTGAAACCTCTGTTGTTTTACTAAAAGTTTTACTGAAACCTCTTTTGTTTAACTAAAAGTTTTACTGAAACCTCTGTTGTTTTACTGAAAGTTTTACTGAAACCTCTGTTATTTTACTGAAAGTTTTACTGAAAGCTCTCTTGTTACAATTAAAGAATAAACAAAACTAATCATGTTTGGACAGTTTGTTGACTATGTATCGAATTGTGCAGTTAATCTCAATACTATATAAATATTTGTGTTAAAAACCAAAATATAGCCACTTTTTAGTCTCCAGGTGGGGGGAGGGGGGTTCAAATCAGCATTGCGTTTAAATTAATAAAAGAAATGAAGCACAGTCTTAAGGAATTAGTTAGTAATGAAGTTTTTTGAGGTTCTTGTATACCTCTAACATCAAGCTATTTATATGCAAAATTTTATTCTATGTGATCTCTTACATTTTGGAATATTTTTGCCACAAAATTAGCAATTTTTAATTTTCCGCCACCTAAAAATTGGCCCCATGGCAATTCCATTTTTTTTTTTTTTTTCATTTGTATTATATATTTACTGTATTAGTTCTAAATATTGTTTAATTATCAATACTGAAGATTTTTTTGTCATTGGGGTTGTGTCCCTTAAAATAAAGTACGTAATTATTTACATAATATTGCCAGCGTAAATACAGCAAAAATGCGTGAATAAAACTTGCAAGCAACAATGTCAACATTGTGTTTTAAAAGTGTGAGTTTTAGCAGTCATGACGCAGATTCTTGAGCTCCGGCTAAGTACTAAGAGGTTTGGTGCCGGTTCGGGTCAAATAATGTTAGTGTTTGGCGATGTTGGTGAGAAAAGAGGCCTTTAAGTTTGGTTAAATGTTATTTCCACGGTGCTCTGTAATGAGACCGTTAGATTATTTTGAAGCACTTTAATAATTAAAAAAAAAAAATAGTATTTGAATGTGAAACATTTTTAAGCAAAAATGTACACAAACTCAATCATTCAAACTACAATCATTGTGAAAACTGTATTATTAAATCAGAAAAAGAGAGAAAAAATCCAGATGAAATTTTTGATTTCAGATCAGAATGGACAAAAATGTATACTTTCATTTCAAATGCTACTGGTCATCATGTTAAATATGTAATGAAAGGTTGTCAAATAATTAGAAGACAAATCTTGAACGTCGTTTTGTAACAAAACACTGTAGCTTTACGAAAATATATTCATTTAGCAACAACAGAATAGCGCAAGTAGTAAAATTTCAACAAATTACGTAACGTTTATCTTTGAGATTCAATAAATGAAAATAGTCTTCAAATAGTCTCAAGAAATAATGAGGCCTGAAAAACTTTTTACCTTATGTAAATTTTTTTATTTTTTTTTATTTTATTTATTTCGTCAGTAAAAAAAAGAATACAATGCCGTGTAATATAAATTAGATCTACATGACCGGGGTTAAAAGAAGACAATACTTGCCTTATCACTACACCCCGACGTGCTTTCATAAACAAGCGTATACAACCATTAAAAGTTAAATATACAATTACTTTGTGCCATTTAAAAAATTATATACAATTATTTACAAGTATGTTAAGACTAGTTACTAACCTATAATCAAAAGAAAATAGTAAAAAGAAATTAAAAAAAAAAAAAAATCAAAACTATAGATACGCTAATAGGATAGTTTATAGAGTTAATAAGATAATTGTTAAAAATAAAGAAAAAATAAAAATAAAAAATTTTTAAAAAGAATTTAATTCATTAACATCGTTAATAAGTTTTTGTTTCAATTTTTTTTTTGAATAGGTAAAGAGAAGAACAATTTTTCAGCTCGTCACTTAATAAAGCGTTCCATAATTTAGGACCTCTTATAGCAATAGAAAACTTGGTAGCCAAATAATGCTTTTTAGGTTGCTCATAATTGTACTTAGAAAATCTTGTAGGGTACATGTGATTAATTTTATTGAAAAGTATACTAAATATTATAGGTGATATTTTATTATGAAGTTTATACATAAAAATAAGAATTTGATAAAGGTTTAACTGAAAACATTGAGTATGTGAAGATTATTAAATAGTTCTTTAGTATGTGTGAATCGACCTGCATTTAAAATAATTCTGACAGCATGTTTTTGTTTACTAAGCAGTTTTTTAATTTTACTTATATTAGAGCTGCACCAGGCAATGTTTGCATAGTTTATATAACAATGTATAAAGGAGAAATATAACATTTTTAGGCAGTTTTGGTTTAAAAACTGCTTGGCTTTGAATAGTATACCAATATTTTTTGAAACTTTATTTTCTATTGTACTTATGTGTTCTCTCCATGTTAAGTTTTTATCAAATATCACTCCTAAAAATTTTATTAATGACTCTCTAATTATTTTAGAGTTGCCAATATAAAGATTAGGAAGTTTTAGTGGAATGTTTTCTTTATCGTGAACTCTATAAAAAGAAGTATACTTAGTTTTATTTAAATTTAAGGACAATTTGTTCGCCTTGAACCATTCCGCTAGACTTAAAAGTTCTTTGTTTACTATTTTAAATAAAAGTTTAATATCTCCATTAGAGTAAAATAAATTCGTGTCATCTGCAAATAAAACAGAGTTTAAAATGTTTGAAAACTTATGAAAATCGTTTACATAAATAAGAAATAAAAGAGGACCCAGAATTGAACCTTGGGGAACACCGCAATTTATTGTCATATAGAAAGATTTTCCTTCTTCGTATGATATGTATTGTTTTCTATTGTTTAGATAACTTATGAACCAATCTAAATATGTGCTTTTAATACCATAACTTTCGAGTTTTTTTATAAGAATATTATGGTCTACTGTATCAAAAGCTTTGCTAAGATCTATAAAAACTCCAAGAGTAAACTTTTTCTTGTCAAATGCTTTAAATATATCATGAACAATATTAATAATGGCATGGTCAGTTGAATTACCTGGCTGAAATCCAAATTGTTTATTATATAAAATATTATTTGTATTTAAAAAATTCAAATTCCGATTATACATAATTCGCTCTAAGATTTTTGAGAAGCAAGGGAGAATTGAAATTGGTCTGTAATTTTCAGAATTAGAAATATCTCCTGATTTAAAAATAGGTATAACCCTTGCAATTTTAAGTTTCTCAGGATAGACACCTTGTTTTAAAGAGAGATTAAAAATATGTAAGAGAGGGATTGTCAAGTATTTTATTGATTTTTTTATTACATTACTACTAATATTATCAACTCCTACACTTTTGTTTTGTTTTAAAAGATTTACTGCATCTATAAGTTCATTTTCAGTAATTTCATAAATATCCATTTTAGAGGTCTTATTAGGAGTAAGATATGTCTCAAAAATAAAGTAAAAAAAAATATGTCTCAAAAATAAAGTAAAAAAGATATGTCTTAAAAATAAAGTAAAAAAGAAAATAATTTAAAAAAAAATTAAAGATATTCCTTTTTTTGCAAAACAGTTCATGACAGAACCATAAAAATGGTAGAGAAAGTGGCATTTCAACAAGTTTTTGATTTAAAATCATCCCCTGTTTTTTATTTGGCGTATAATGAGTCATGTAACATTAAAGATACCATGCAAATTGGATTAGTTTGACGAATTGTTTCCAACCACGGTATACAAAAAGAACTGTTAGCTTTGATTCCGCTCTAAGAACAAATCTGTTGAGAAGAAATTAACTCCTAAATATTCAAATATTTGATAAAAAAATTAAATTGATCCAAATAAAGTAATATCTAATGCTACAGACGGTGCAAAGAATACGGCTGTTATAGTTAAAAACTTTGTGGTGTGTTACTGACCTTTTTAAAATAGGTAGTTAACACAATAAATTTATTGCTGATTGATGAAATAATAAAATCGATGAAGTAATAAACTTGATGAAAGAAAGCTTGATCTATTGTTGCATAACTAAGTACATTTGCTATCTATGGGAGTGTTATTAACCGATTCGGTCAATATATCGAACATTAAACATTTTTGTCGTAAAAATTTTTCAAATACCCGGAGTTTACTTAGACTCTATTTTGCAACAGATATGACAGTCGTCTTAACAATCTCAATAAAAAATTGCAAGGACTAAGCAATACTGTATATATAAATTGCAAGGACTGCAATTTTGTTTTAGAAAAGTTAAATTTTTATTTAACTTTTTAAAGTTAAATAAAAATTTAACTTAAATAAAAAAGTTAGTTATCGGTGTTTATTTAAGGTATCAGTAAAAAAAGTTTAATTAAGTTCTTTTTTTATTTTTACTTTGTCTTCAAGAAGTTTTATTAAAACTTTGTACTTTAAATAAAGCTAGAAATTTTAATATAAAATTATTTTTAAAAGTTATTGAAAAAATCAAAGATTCCTTTTACAGAGTTCAAAAAAGAAAAACGCATTTTTAAAATCTAATTCTTTTATATATTATTAAAATACAAATTTTGCAATCAATTTTTCTGATATTACTGTTTTATTTTATTACCATTCGGCTGTATGCGTGTGTAAAAAAAAAAAAAAAAAAGTTCAGGAAGAGGCAGGTCTCGAACCACAGACATTTTTTTTGTTGTTGTTCTTTTTATTACATTTTAAATAAGCATTTCGTTACAATACTTAAAATACAAATATAAAATAATAAAAAAAATATATATATAATGGTCGTTATTAAAAAATTAAAGAGCACGGGGAATCGTAGAAGACCCTACGATCTTGTCGTCGAGTACCACTAAAAAAATGTTCGTGTTAAAATTAATAAGATATTTACAAGATAAAAAATAAGTTAACAAAGTAAGAAACTTAAAATAGTCCGTTATAAATACAAGATGCGTTATAACTATTATATATGTAGATTACAGTTGTTAATGATACATATTTTTATAAATTCATGTTAAAATAGAAGGTAAAAAATTACTAAAAAATATCAGAAGTATATTGTTAAATCTTCAATTTAAAAATGAGTTCTTTAAGTATAAAAGAAAAGTAGTTACTTTGATGAATAAAATCCTCAGTAAAATTTTTTAAAACTATTTTATTACATAAGAATGGTCCGCGATAATCAATACAAAACTTTGTTTGAAAGATGGGCTGCTTAACAAAATTATGATTGTGTAAAATTTATTTATTTTTTATCTCTTAATGAATATAAGTTATGGAAAGAAATCGGGGATGTTTTACATTTAGTTTTACATTTAAACATAAAACAAAGAAAATTTAAAATATTAGGCTCATATATATTAAAAACTTTCATTTCCAATAATAGAGGCTTGACATGAGTATAACAGTCTTTAAAATATATAAGACGTACTACATGCTTCTGCTGACAATAAAGAGGTTTAGTTTATTTTTATTTGCACAAACCGACATTTTGTTTACAAAAATTAACGTCTTATCTAATTTTTTTGAATTTGATTTGAGGCTTTTAAGTAAGAACAAATAATATACTTAATTAAAATTAAATGAATTAATTGACTTATTGCAAAACTAATTATTAAATATTGCATTGTCATCGAGCAAGAGTTAATAAAAGCATCGGGAAAAAATTACTTGGCCATTTTTGTCTTATTTACTTTCTGTAAATACTAACAAAACAAATTTTAAACTGCTCCAAAAGGTCAGTAGCGCTCAATTTTAACTTCAGTTTATAGAATTGAAATCAAAAAATGTTTTTTTTTAAATTTACAACTTTGTAAACAGAACTAAAAAACTTGGAAAGAAAAAAAAAATTGTAGTAGATCCTAAATGAAAAAACTCTAGCGATTATCTCACTACTCTTTTTGTTGAAAATAATTTATTTTTTATTTACTTTACAATATGTAAAAAGAATTATATAACTATCATTGAATACCATAAAATAATAAGTTTTTGGTTATGAATGATCTCTTGGTGCAGGGGCGGATCTAGGATTTATTTTTCCTTTGGCGATTTTTTTTTAATATTACCGCGCCCTCCCCCTTTTTTTTGTTTTGTTATTAAGGTGTTTTAAGAAGTGCTAATGGTCTTGTCACAGAGCACCACCGCAAAGACAATAGCATTTATGTTGGCTCTCCGTTTCCAACCTTACCGATAACCTTTATGTGCTTCGAGTAGGGATCGAACTCGCAACCCTTAGATTACGAATCCAATTCTCTAACTACTGAGCCACGATTGCTATAACACAATCCATCCCAGACAGTGGTACTCTCAGATACCAAATAAGCCTCCCTTCCCCATTTACTATTTGTGAACTCCATACTAACTCAGATTTATATTTTCAAAAGGTTTTTATTTGATACAAGGGGGGGGGGGGCTCCCGCTATGGCTTCTCCCAATATCTCCCCCTATGGATTCACCCCATTTGCACATTTTGAAAAATTTTTTTTTTTGATTAAGACTTGGTGTTTGCAGCCTTTTATAAAAATAAGCACGCAATTTCAAAAAAAAAAAAAAGTTTTAATGCTAAACTGGTTAAGACAATATAAGTCTGAAATTCAAGCAAAAATTAACTTAAGAAAATCGCTCCCTCCCAAACTATTGTTTTGGATTTTTTTTTATAAATATAAACTAGATTCTGGTCATTATCTTTTACACGAAACATATGCAAAATTTAATAAAAATTATACCTATGCTAGCTATTCTTGATAACTACAATGTACTCAATGTCAACTAAAAATAAAAAAAGGAATTTGGAAATTCAAAACTAATCTGAATATTCTTGGTGATGTTCAGATTTATCTGCATCGACTTAATCAGCCAAATATTTCACAATCTGTATCGGTGACTAGCACCAGCCTATTTTATTGATTTGCTAATTTTTATTAGCCAATTCGAAGAATACAAACCGTTGAAAACAAATAGTAGTAAACTATGATTTTATTAATACATTTTAAAAAGTTTGATTTATTGAGTAATAACTAAATTCAGACAAAAAAAAATCTAAAGAAATCAAATTTCTGACCATTTATCACTCACAGTACAACGGGTGAGAATGTATCTGTCTGGAAGGTATTTGTTTAAAGCACATGAACCACGTCAAGGTTCCTTCCTATTCATGTGTACAATTTTTTATGCAGAACGACTGAAGGTGTATGACAGAAAAATACACAATCAATTAGCAAACTGCTTTTCCTAAAAAATAAAAATGTGCAAGTTATTTAGTAATATTGTTCAGGAGAGTTCCTTGAACAATAATACTAATAATAACAATATAACAATTGTAACAATATAACAATTTTTTCTAAAACAAACATTCCCTCAGAAAGTAAACTGCTAATTTAATGAAATAAAAATTAGGATAAATAATATATTGTACTGAACTGTTTCAACCAGAAAGGTTTTCCATTACTCTTTATCTACTAAAATAAAATGTTTTAATCTTTATTTTCACTAACTTTGGATTTTAAAGTTGAAAAATATATTTATGTCCAAATGTATTTTTAGAAAATAAAATATATGTTTTTATCCTACATACAAATGAATGCAATACACTTTTAGTGTCAATTAGATTGACACTAAAAGTGTATTGCATTCATTCAAATAATTCAAAATTATTTGATTTCACTACAACATTTATAAAGATGTTTGAATATTTAAACATCCTAAATAATTAATAACAATTTAAAATGTATTCAAACTCTGAATCACTTTAAGTTCTCACAAAAGATTTAACTTGTGATTATAGATTATAGGGATTATAGTAGACAAAACGAAGTCATATTCACAGAGATTTTAAGTGATTTATATGCTTAAGTCAACAGTCTTTAAACTATTAAATGTGTATAAATGTTTACAAATAAACCTCGTCACAAACACTTTGACTTATTTGTATAGAAACATAACCATTTCTTTGCATTAACTTTTTGATAACTTCTTAATTATCTGAAACTATATCTCTATGTGTATACATCAATGTTAAACCAAACAATCTCCAGACATAGTTGATCTTGACCAGGTTTTTAATCTGCGAAAATTTGAAAAAGATTATTCATAAGAACACGATGTCACAGGTGAAGTTGCTAATAACTGCAAACAAACAAAAATATTGGCAAAAGTTTTTATACATGAGATTGACTTTATAGTATCAGACGTTTGGAATGGGATAATTAGTGGTAGTCCAGTATACCTCCTAAAGACCACACTCTGCATCTAAAGCTAATGAATTTGACAAATCTTCAGAATAAAAATCAGAAAAAATCTTGAAGCTCTCCCTCCAATCTTAGTCAATATATGTGTTTCATCAAAAACAGCTCTAGCCACAACCAATGAAATAATAAATTCAAAGGTAGTGACCAACTTCAATAAAGATGTAGCTATTTGGGAGTCTGCCCCAAACTTATTTATGTCATTGCTTATAGCTTCAAGGGAATAAACTATTGGAATATACAACTGCTGAAATGTATCCAAACCATCTATTCTTTCAAGCCACCTAGTTCAACTATATCTTTAAGTTTTTTTCCCTTTTTATCAGGATAGTGTTCTAAAATCATTGTCTCCAAGACAGAACTTCTTTTGATAGAAAGATTAAAATAATAGAAAACCTCTTTTACATGGTTCATTGCATTACAGAGAAGTTGAACTTTGCAAGAATTACACACTGCTAGATTTAATCGAACACTAAAACAATGGGTGTATAAAGCCTTGTTGTTTAACTTTACAATTTTTGTAAATAAATCCATAGCTAAAACCACTAACTAGTTTTTGCATTTGATATATAGTTCGCACTGAAACATTATTTTACAAGTTAATCTGTAAGATTAACTTGTGATTTGCTAGCAAAATATGAATAACTTGATACTGATGCTAATCTGATGAAAACCTCTGATTAAATAACTTAATGTAAATAAAGCAGTATAAACAAATAGTAACTTACAGAATAGGTACTAATTTATCCGATTTTGCATTTTTGTTTAAGTAGGCTTCAGCGCAAATATTTCGCTTAAAATTAATTAATGAATGCAAAAAACATAAAGAATCAACTTGGAGAGAATACTTCTTGTTAATCTTTTCGAATGTAACTTTATCGCTTCTCTCTAATGCAATTCGCACATTATCAAAAATCTTAGACATCTTAAATTAGAAAAAAAATGAAATGCTAAGAGTATTATTTTCAGACATTTTATGCGTAAACTATATCTCAATCAGCCAAATTTCAAGGAAATTGTTTAAATTTTTTTAATTTCCAGACTAAACTTAACCCAATCGGCCAAATATGCCGAGCTTTCTTAATTAGATCAGATCGCCTCAGATTAGGCGGCCTTAGGCATAAAAACCAACCGGCTAAATTTTAAGTAAATTGGGCTAAATTTCCGATTTTCCAGATTGCCTTAGATTAGGCAAAAAAATTTTCGCCTAATACATAAAAAAGCCATTTCGCCAATCATTATATTTAACACTCTATAATATAATATTTCTCCTTATAATATAATATTTCTCTTTAGGCGGCCGCCTAATCTGCAGTACTGTAGATCCGCTGTCGTACAAATTTATTTTCCCCATAAATTTATTTCCGAGTAGCACGCCGATTGGTTAAAAAGGCCACCCGAAATAACTAAACAACGCCATACAAACTAAACAACAACACCCGTAAATTTTCTTCCTATCCTGATTAGAAGTGAGTTTAAATTTAGGTTTTAATAAATAAATTAATAACTTTCATGCCAAGTATGATATATTATTTTTATATTTTTTCTTAAGCAATGCCTAAGATCAATGCAAAATCTCAAGAGCTACGTCTTGAAGAGATAAGACAATACGTATTAGAAGGAAAGTATGCAAATACTGTTTTGAACTGTGAAAAACGTGGGCTCAGAATAGCTGCAAGAAATTTTAAAGGAATAGGCAAGTGAATTTTAATTATTTGGTATCTGTAGTAGACCCGATTAAGACTAATACAAGTAATTTAGTAGTAAGGTTTTATATTATCTAAAATATAATGGAACACAATATACATAATCTAAATATAATAACAATATTGCAATATCACAGTATCTAATAGTTTCCACTTAGTTTTAAATATTTTGTTTTAAGTTTAGGATTTTAACATATGTTTGAACTAAGTTTTAAAATTTGGTTAAATTTTTAGATGGACGTTTGTACTATATTCGAGATGAATCTCTACGACTTGTTTTGTATAGTCAAGAAGAAAGAAAAAGGGTTCTTAAAGAATGTCATAATGATGCTGGTGGGGCACACCAGGGAATAGTAAGAACTCAAAATAAAATCAAAAATTTGTACTATTGGATGTCAATTACATCTGATGTTGAAGCATGGGTTAAGTACTATTTGCTTTTTACGAAGGCTATATGTTTATTTTCTTAATAATATAAAGATAATAAACATGAAACTATCATTATTAATATAAAATATAAATGCAATATTGTACATGCAATAATAATATACACTATAAATTGTATTATTCTAATTAAATAATGTATAGTCTATTATAGATTTTCATACTTATGGTCCGCCAAAAAAAGTAATTACAGATCAAGGAAGAGAATTTGTGAATGAGGTAAAGACTAAAAAAGTTTCTAAAACTTTTGTTTTCTTTGTGTTATTAAAAATTTATTGTATTTGTTTTTTTTATTATTTTTTATGTATAGCTTAACAATAAAATTTTTCAATTAATGGGTATTAAACATTCTGTGACATCAGCATACCATCCTCAAAGTAATGGTCAAGATGAACGTACAAATCAAACTTTTAAACGTGCTTTAAGCAAGTATACTAATAATGAGATGAATGACTGGGATAGGTTTAGTAGTCTATATTCTTATTTCATTTTCCTTATATATGCACTATAATTTATTATTACAATAATTTTTTTTATGACTTGTATTAGTTACACATCTGCAATTGCTTATGGACTGAACATATCATGCCAGAAATCTACAAAGATGACTCCGTTTTATCTAAAGTATTTAAGACATCCTCCAGGTATTGAGATGATAAATGTTCTAAATGAGACTGATGATTCTTTAAATAGTAGTTTTCTTGAAAAAATATCTGACTCTACATTAGAAAAGTTAGTTAATGATTGTAAGGCTGTTGAGAAAAAAGTTAGGGAAAATATAAAAATTGCTCAAGAAAAGCAGTGTAAGCAACATATGAAAAAAGTTGCAAAAAAGGGTATAAAGACATTTACATTTAAAATAAATGATCAAGTGATGAAGTTAAATGCAAGAAAACGAGGTCGCAAAGGTGAGCCTTTATCTAAGGAGTGGATGGGATTTTAACATAAAAGGTCAATGCACTTTAAAAAACTTTAATGGTGAAATTTTAAAAACAAAAGTAAACGTTTCTCAGCTGAAACCTTATTATCCATGTCAAGACATAGAAACTAATATTCAACATTTAGAAGCAACTTATTTAGATTTGTCATACAGTAGTTACCCTGCAACAAATACAGTCAAAAAATCTGAACCTGGTCAAATAACGTCATCACAAAATCAATTTTATATTAAAAACATTGACTCTATTGATACTTATTTATCCAAAAATAGCATTACATTTAGTGTACCAATATCTGCATTTGAGAGTATATTGAATCAAAACATGTTAGGAGATATTGAAATTAATGCTGCTCAAGTAATATTGAATCAATTTCCTGATATTCAAGGTATGCAAGACACCTTATTAGGAACAAATCTCATGTTCTGTATACAGTCACAGGAGATGCTACAAATTTTGCATGACGGATCCCTTCACTGGTTGTTGATTAGCACACTTGGTTGCAGCGATAGAGTCGTTAAAATTTATGACTTAATGAAGACAGAAATGCCAACTTTGCATGTACAAAAACAAATTGCTTCAATTATATCATGTTCTAAAAATACAGTTATGTGTCAATATCAATCATGTCAGCAAAAAGTTGGAGGAATTGACTGTGGTTTGTTTGCAATTGTATTTGCAGTAGATATTTGTATGGGACAAAATGTTGCATCCATTTCGTACTATCAATCTGCAATGCACCAGCATTTACACAATTGCTTCAAAGCTAAGCATTTTACATCTTTTCCAAGATCATATTCAGAAAGTACAGTTAATAAATGTGAAAGTTCTACGATTTTTAATGTTTGTTAATGTTCCTCTAATATTGGATTTGAAAAATTATTCAGTTTAATAGATGTGAAGCAGTCACAAACAAATATTTAGATAAAGTTAATGCATGAAAATGTCTGTTGTGTATTATTTAATAGTTTACTTTTAGTATAGCTTTGATTTATTTTAGTTGTTTATATTTTAGTTCCAGTTTTCCTTTTTTTGTTAGTTGAATGAGTTATTTATGATAGGTTTTCTCAAAAGATTATGCTATTATTTTCTCTTTTTTTTATTTAGACATTCTAGTATATTTAATGAGAATCTGCTATTTTATTTACTAGATTTTTGACTTAAATTGAAAATTTTTTTTTTTACAGTTTATGCTTTAAACTTGAAACAATTTGTATTGAAGTTTAAGTTAGTTACTAAGCTAATGTTAGTTACATTTTTGAAAAATTTGTTATGTTATTTTATCATGTCCTTTATTTTTTACATGAACCAGTTTCAAAAAACTTCTTGTATTGTTTACGCTTTTCTTATCTTTTATTTTGTGTATTTTCGCTGTTTGAATTAACTATGTGCAATACACCTCAAAAATTGTATTTTAACTAGTCCTCTAATGTTCATAATGGTAGTTTTCCATGCTATAAACGAGCTGATGAGTAAGATTTTTTTTATTTGTTTTTATTTGTTTTTTCTGAATTTCTGATTCACATTTATGTCAAATATTTTACTGTCAGTTTCAGCTGGATTTCCTTCAGCTGGATCATCAAGTAGCTTCCTGATAATACTGCTGAAAAAAAAAAATGGCATTAAAAGTTCCAGTTTTTTCTAATTTTTATATATGTGTGTGTGTGTGTGTGTGTGTGTGTGTGTGTGTGTGTGTGTGTGTGTGTGTGTGTGTGTGTGTGTGAGTATATTTAAATTAGTAAAAACACTTATCTAATTTTTAGATTTCTTCAACATAATGTTTCTCCATCAGTAGGTTCATCAGAATCATGGCTTCCTGATGAACCTACTGATGGAGAATACAATTTTAACTACTAAATAAAAAATTTAAATATGTGTGTAAATTTTGTTAGTGTATGCTACAAAAAGAGTGCTTGATTTTCATAAAAAACAAAAATGTAATAAAATAGCTTCTTGAGGATCCTATAGATGGTGAGACTGTTCAAATCATTTTTTATTTATTATATATAGTAGTATAAAATAAGAAAATATTTTTTTAAATAATACAATATAATACTATCATGATATTTTTGAATATATCACTATATAATTATATTTTTATTGCAATAATAATTGCAGTTATGCAATTAGTAACAAAAATATAAAGGAGAGAATCCAGAAATGAAGGGCTTTTTTTTTTTTTGTCAATAACAATACTTTTACAGTTTATTACAACTTAGATATGAGGTGCAAAGTCCTATGGCTTACCTTCTAGTTGGTGCACTTCGTTAAGTAAGTTAGACATTGTATGTCTAATTTACGAACAGAATAGCCAAGGCAAATTTCAATTTTTTATTATTAGTTATTTTACTAGAATCCAATCAATATATATGTGTATATATATATATATATATATATATATAATTTATATAATAAACAAACACACATGTGTGTGTGTTTGTTTATTATATAAATAATAAGTATATAATACTTTTTACAGTAGCTTTTATTAAACAAAAGATGCAAGTTCAGAGAATTCTAGTTCAGAGAAATAGTATATACAGAATTGCCAGAAAAAGTATAGTGATAAACAAATTTCTCAAGAAATAAATCTAACTCTTAAAAATGACATCTCAAGACAGACAATAAATAGAAGATTAATTGATCGTAAACTATGCTTGTATACTGCTGCTAAAAAACCAATGCTTAAACGATCAGTTCGGCTCAAACGGCTTCAATTTTGCAAAAAAAAATTTAAGATGAGTGATAATGATATTTAAAAAAATAGTATTTAGTGATGAATCAAATCATACAAAACTTTAAAAGAGTTATACGATGGTTTATCCTTTGAATATTGCCGAAATCTTTTTGAATCTAATAAAAGAATATGTAGACTTTGAATAGATAACAAAGGCGGTCACATACCATATTAACTTGACTTACAGTTTAAAGTAAAAAATAACGAGTCTAAACTTATGATCAAGATATTCGTAGATATCTTTTTACATAATTTTGTTATTTTCAAAATAAAATACTTTTAAGTAGTTTTTTTTTTGTTTTTTTTTCTTGTCTTTTATATATATTAAAAAGAATTTCATAAATAATAAAGCCTATTAAAAAAAAATTCAAGTAATAAAAATAAAGGCATTTTTTTAAATCACTTAGAAATTGTAAGTTTTATTCTAATTCTACAGTGGGTAGCCATTGAAATAGGGCCATTGAGTTTTCTACACATTTTTTTGAAATTTTTTATTATCTCCGTGACATGCTGTCAATGCATTTCTGTGCCAATTCTTTTATGTGAGGATTCCGATGCCAACCTTTATTTAGTTTTTCAATATGCTGGGTTTTATTTGTCACCAGTTGTTTTGAAGAAACCTCTCGTTTTAATAGCTCCCACAGGTTTTCTATAGGATTAAGATCCGGGGAATTTCCTGGCCAACCCAGCAGTGGAATTTTTTTTCTCTTCAAGAAACTTTTTAATGGATTTTGCCGTATGGCATGGGGCAGAATCTTGCATAAATATAAATTTGCCATCTGGAAACCATTCCGAGACTTGAGGAATGAGCTTTTGCTCCAAAACTTCTTTGTATTGGCCCTGCCTCATTGTATTTTGCACTATGTAAAGCCTTCCCGTACCCTTACCACATATAACGGACCACATCATAATTGACAATGGATGTTTTACTGTCTCGATAATGCAGTCTGGATTAAATTTTTCACCCACCCTTCGTCGCACAAATGAGTCTTTGTTGTCCAAGATCTGAAACGTGGATTCATCAGAAAAGCACACCTGAAAACAAATGTTTCAAAAAATGTTAGCCTTTCATTAATCTAAAGAAAATCGAGAAATAAAGCAAAGCATGACATGTTTAAGAAATAAAGACCTTTCTCCAATCATCAGTTGTCATATTGCGGTGTTTTATAGCCCATTTCAGTTATTTATCCTTCATGGCAGGCGTTAATTTTGGTTTTTTCGCAGGACGGTAACACTTAAAGCCTAACTCATCTAAGCGTGTCCTGACTGTGCGATCACTAATATTAATTCCAGCATCTTTAATCAATGTTGTGATTATTTTTCTGGGTTTCTTTCTATTCTCCAAGCAAATATTCCTGATAATTCTCTCAGACCTTGGCGTTGTAAGGCGTTTTCCTTTATAGTTTTTACGGAGTGTGGATATAGGGTTTTCGGCATTTTTTATTTTTGATGCTATTCTTTGCACGGTCTGCCTAGAAACGCCAATTCTTCTTGAAATTTCTCGTTGAGAATAGTTGGTGTTCCTTAAAAGTGACATTATTTCACTTTTTTTAGAAACATTAACATCTTTTTTTTTTACCCATTGTCAGAAACTTTAAAAAATCTAAAAGACAAATAAACACACTACAAAATATGTAAAAGAAAATTAAAAAAGTTGAAATAATGTATATTTTTGGAAAAACTACTTTCGAAGAAGTCTTTCACTAAATAAAACACCTAAAAAATAAAAATTTTGAAAAATAGTCGGTTAAAATAACGTTTGAAGAAAGATCCTTAACACACACACAACAAGCTTCGGCAATCTACAAATGGTAACTGAACACAATTTCACGGTTTCACTTGTCAAAACATGCAAAATACAGTGTTGCTAGCAACAAAATAGTGTTGCCTACACAATAATTTGTAATAATGTCGTAAATACTTATGAAAAATTGTGAACTTTACGTTTGAAAGGTGAATTAATGCTGATAATATAACAAAAAACGTGATGGCCCTATTTCAATGGCCACCCACAGTAAATTTTTGATTATTATGCATATTCAGTTGTTGTAGAAAGTTCTGCGAATTTATTTCCACATCGGAAATAAGTTTATGTCGGGAAACTCTTATGCGTAAGCCGCGTAATATTATTTCCTTAGTAACCGAAACTTGCGCCACGGAAATAAATTTATGGGGGAAATAAATTTGTACGACACCGCCACTGCGGTGAGATTTTTTAAAAAGAATATTTAAGAAAAATGGCTCCCTACTTAATATAGGTTGCCGACCCCTAGTAGACGAAAATACAAACATTAATTGATCGGACGGAATATTAGTTAATAAAGAATTTTTTTTAATACGTGAATATTTTATAAACAATACGTACAAAATTAAAAATATTGTAAGAAACAGATAATATTATTTACGTAAGGCTTTTCAGTTCAACTGGGATTTTTTTGTTTAAATAGCAATAGAGTTAAAATAATATTTTATGTACTTTTTCCTAATACTATGTTTTCTGATACTACAAATGCCAAAGTTGTAAAACTATCCACTGACAGTATATTCATTTTAGATTTTCCTTTAGAAGTTCTTCTGAAAATATTGAGCTTTGTTGATGCCAAATGTTTGTATGAAGTTGTTATATTAACTTGTAAATTTTTCAAAAAACTTATTAATTGCGTTGACATTCAAAAAACTATTTTTTCAATAAAGTACGACGAAAACGTTATTTCAGATGCACTATACGTAAATAGTTGGAGAACATTATGCTTTACTTATGAAAAAGTCAATAACTGGAAGAAAATCAATAAGGATGAATCTAAGTTAAAAAAACTTAAGTTAAGTGGTCATTATGCACCAGTGGATGCAGTACATATTATGCCTTGTGGAACAATTTGTGTATCAGGTATATGTACTGTAAATGAAAAAATTGTTTGCTATTTTAAATTTATTTAAATTTTATAAAATTGTATATATATACATACATGCATATATATATATATATATGTATATATATATATATATATATATATATATATATATATATATATATATATATATATATATATATATATATATATATATATATATATATATATATATATATATATATATATATATATATATATATATATAAATATATATATATATAATATATATATAAATATATATATATAATATATATATATATATATTATATATATTATATATATATATATATATATATATATATATATATATATATATATATATATATATATATATATATATATATATATATATATAAATAATATATTTATATATATATATATATATATATATATATATATATATATATATATATATATATATATATATATATATATATATATTAGACACATTTGAAAATAAGGCACCACTAATTTTTAATTTTTATAATCTCAGAGTTGCTATTCTAACTGCAAATTAAAAAATTCTTGTGAAATCAATGTTGGTTAAAGTCTAGATGATTAAAATGAAATGAACATAAACATAGTGTCAAGATGAGAAAAATACATAAGATTTTTTTCTCTCATCGTGACACCTTTATTTCTCATCTTGAGTCAAACAACTTACTTTCTAATTATCAATATGGAACCTGATCCACATGAGGGTTATAACCACAATTAAGTAGCCTCTTTGTGTACAGCTGACTTGTTAACTGTTTAATAAAGAAGAAGTGTCGACTGTTATAACAGAAAGGTTCTGTCTTGTATTAAATGGATATAGTGAGAGAAGGGCTATTAGTTTTGAAATATCAAAGGTTATCGATATAGTCTGGCATGGTAGTCCATTAGCTCAATTCATAGGGTGTATCAAATCATTCTTTTTTAACTGCAGGGTTAAAGTTATCCTTAATTCATTCATTTCTACTAACTTCTGGGTTACCACAAGGTTCCATCTTTCTGGTATTGTTTCTAATCTAGATTAATGATCTCCCTGAAAATCTTACATCTAACATGGCTCTATTTGTTGAAAACACAGTTATATACACCAATCTTGATTAAAGTTGTCACTTTTTGATTGCTTAGAATGGGCAGCTGTATTATTGTATTAACACAACTAATAGTATTATTGTATCAACAGTATTGTGTTCACAGTATTAACAGTTATTAACTGTAACAACTATCGCAATATTGTTTAGATTTCTTTATTGAGGAATGGCAATAATCTCAGAGTCAATCTAGAGTCCTCTACTTCAGAGTGCTTAAAAACAAAAGAAAACAAAAAATAATAGAAAACTTTTTTTTTTTTTTTTTGTCACTGTAAATGTCCATTCTTACCCAAATACTGCATAGCTCATTGCTTAGGATAAAACTGCATAGCTCATTTCTTGGGATGTCATGCTCTATCTATAAGTAATGAACTGGTTGCACATTTGAGGCTGATAACGATACTGATGGATAGGAAAAAGCTGATACCGATGCTGATACTGATCAATTAACTAATTAATAAAATTTTGAAAATATAAAACCATACACTTTTAAATCATGTAAACTTTTCATTGAGTCAAAACTAGTCAACAAATACTTGGAGCCAGATCTGAGCCTAACTTTAATTTTAAAAGATGTTAGTAAAGCTCAGTTAAAATAATATATATTTTTTAGTTTTTTTAACTATAAAAAAAAAACTTTACAAAAATAAATACAGTATTAGAGGAATGCTTTTTATTTTAATTTTCAAAAAGAAAATGGTATTAAGATAAGCTTTTTACTTAGAATTCTGTAACTTTATTAATTTATTAGTAATTTAGATATCTAAACTACCATCATATAGAAATGCATAAAATAATATTTGAATACATTTAGATAACAATGCTTAAATAGGTTACTTTTAAGTATAACAATAGAACAACACACAAAAAAAAATTATTCTAAAAACAACATTATGGTAATAAAACTATTAGTACATTCAGCTGTTAAATTAAAGCTTATTAACATCATCTTAAGAATAAAAAAATTTGCCATTAACAAAAATCAATATAAACAATTTCTCAAAAAAATTCTGAGTAATGCATAAAGTTTATTTTATTTATTATTTAATTGATATCATAAAGCAGGATGAAAATATTAAAAAAAAAGTGATTGATTAAGCCGATGCCAATTAATCAGTGCATCATTACTATCTATGAATGAGTCAAGTTTTCTTTAAACTTAAATGATCTTATTATCTCTCCCTAGTTTATGGCAGAACTATTTGCACTTTTTTTCTTAACTCTTGGTTCTTATGGCCATACTTTTCTTCCATTCCAATGAAACATCTTAACCCATTGTTTGACAAACCACTCCAGCCTCTGTTGCTAAAGTAATAACTCAATAAAACTCTTCTATGGCTTGTGATACAGACAAGATTCCTGTCATAGTTTTACAAAGGTGTTCTCCAGAACTGAATTTTGTTTTCCTGCCTGCTGGAAAAAGACATTTGTGGTTCCTATTTTTTAAAAACTCTGTTTGTTCCCTTCAACTATCATATGATTAGTCTTCTATCTGTTATTAGCAAGGTCTTTGAGTTTTTGATCTACAAATTTCTAATATCTCATCTTGATTCTAATAACTTACTGTCAATTAAATCAATTCGGTTTTTGATCATGTTGCTCGAAATCTCTACGGCTGACTTGCTAACTGCTGTTACTGAAAGATATTATTGTGCATTAGATGGAGGTGGCAAGGCTATAACTATTGCTCTTGACACGTCTAAAGTTTTCAAATGTTTGAAATGCTGGTCTTCTCCATACGCTTGCTTCCTATGGTGTATCTGGGAAAGTTTTTGAGATTATCAAATCATTTCTTTCTAACTACTTTATTAAAGTCATCCTCAAAGGCCAACACTCTTCTTCATTTCCAGTAACTTATAGGGTGCATCAAAGTAACTTATAGGGTGATCTCAAATCTCACTATAGGAAGTGCCTGGTGTCCTGTTCCTGGTCAAATTTAAGGTTTTTTATAGCCTTGGCTAAACAATAATTATAGCAAGGTTTATTAGCCCGGGCTAGGATATATTTTTTTATAAATTGCAAATTTTGTACTGCTCTTGTTTTATTTCAAGCTATAAAAGTTAAATAATATATCTATTATGAGTAAAAGTTTAGAAAAGCTACACATATATTTAAATATATTTTAAAATATTCATTTAAATTTTATACTTATAATATAATACGTTACAATAAAAATTTACAATGTAAGTTTAAGTTAAAAATTTGCCATTTTTAGAAAATCTATGTTTCTTATATATTATTCTTATATATTCTTAAATAATTTCTTTTTGTCTTACTAGTTATTACTATTTTTATTATTATTGTTGTTGTTGTTTTTGTTATTATTGCTATTATTATTATTACTTTATTTTTGTTTCTCATTAAAAGTATATATATTTTAAAATATTTTTCATTAGGCCCGGCGCCAAAACATTTTTTTTACCCCGGTGGGTAAAAAAAATGTTTTGGCGCCTCAAAATAAATTTTAAATTTTGTAATGCATTTTGATGCAAATTTTTGAATCGAAGGTTATGAGTAAAATTATCTTGAAAATAGTACTTTTCAAAAACAATACTTCTAAACAATGTCAATGTTTGGTTAGCAGGAAATTAAACATGCATGAACAGGGCTGCCAGAAGTTTTCATTTTGCCCTGAGCATAGTAGGAATTAGGCGCCCCTATAAGCATGCTTTTTTTTAAATTAATAGCATGTACAATATTATGACTGTGCTTTTATTTATAATATTGTTAATTATCATCCATGTTTTCAAGAAAATCTGTATCTTATCTGGATTAAATAACACTTTTGCAACAAATTCACTGATTAGGATTATTTAGCATATTCTTTATAATTACAATTGAAAATACTATTTTTTTTTTGCTTTTTTACAAGCAAAAACTTTTATTATTACTATTTCATCTTTCAACAGAGTTGTATCTAATTTATTCAACATATGCGATATACATTCGTACAACAGAGTTGTATCTAATTTATTCCAACATGTATGTTCAATAGACATGTAACTGAGTTTTGTCGGAATTAGAATTTTTAGTATAAAAAATAACATGCATTTCAACATTTATCGATTTTTATTATTATTATGTAGCTAAAAGAACTCAAACTCCTGTTCAGATTATTTTATTAGCTTTAGGGGTCGCCTAAATAAATTGTCACATTCTAAGGGGGGGGGGGGGAGTATTAGCGGTTTTGTGACGACTCATACAGGACTTGTTACTAAAGTGTCATGATATTGTGACAAGGAGGAAGGGGAGATGGGGTCAAAAATGGTTGAAAATTGCTTGACGTAATTTATGGGCGACCGCTTAATAATAATCTTAAATAATTTTTTAATTAACAAGCATCTTTTTATTTATTTATATCTACAATTTTTAAAACAAACTGAACAAATTCATAAATAATAAAATGGTATACAATTTAAAAAGTCGCAAATATGAAGTTATAACGATTTATCGCAAAATATATAACGCAAAATATGATAATTAAGCTATTTTAGTAAAACAATAATATGTACTCGCCCTTGAATAAATGCAATCACTTCGCAATGGGCGAACATTTTTTTTTTAAAAAAAAAAGAACAAAATTTAATTATATAAATTAAATTAAAACAAAAGTTGGATAATTAAAAAAAAAAAAAAAAAATGTTTAAAAGAAAGAAAATAAGCCGAGTGAATAAAATAAGCAATTGCCTTTATTCAGCAATTGGTCAGCTTTACGTGAACAAATGCTTTATCAATTTTACTCAATTTTTTATTCTCGTAAAGCTGAACAATTACTCCAAAAAGGCTGAGTAAAAACAATAGCTTTTTTTTATTCACCTGACTTTGAATAATATAACAAAAAAACAACAACAAGACAGTGACAAAGTAACTATAAAAATTAAGCATACTCTCGAGTTCTTAATAAAAAGGGTGGGGTACATTTATTAATTTTTGAAAAATTTTCCCACCCACATCAAGCTTATTAAGACCTCCCCATTTATTAATTTTCATTTGTTATCAGCAAAATTTTTATATCTCAAAACTAAAAAAAAAAAAAAAAGTCAGTTGAAAATCGGCCTTAAAAATCAAAAAATAATTCTTTAACTCTCTGATAAAAACAAAAACTTTCAGTGTATAGAAGCTTCAAATATCGCTGACCTAGTAAATCTCAATTAGTCGAAAATGAGCT
>NC_061157.1:57398170-57438170 GCF_022113875.1 Hydra vulgaris
ATGTTTAATTAGACGTTAGTGTCGTCTGTAATTTCAGTGAGGAGTTTTCCAAATTCTATTGTTTTATCTAAAATTTCGGCTGTAATTGAGGGATAAAAATCATTAATATCAAATTGTATAAATGTGCAGTCATTTTTATTACTAATTTTAGAATACCAATTTATAACATCAGTGGTATTTTTCCACTGTTGCAAATTTAATTTATTTCGAATAATATTATTTGTTTCGTCTAATTTAATTTTACTAACGTGCCCAAGTTCACTTTTTGAGGGTACTAGAAGCTTACAAGGGATATTATTTTGAAAATTTTGTTTATGATCTTTTAGTGTGATAAACGCTTGTGCTGGTGCGACTGATTCAATTCTAGCTTCTAAATTAATTGTTTTATCAATGTTTTGGCCTTTTAAATTAATTGAATTTTCTAAGTTTTATGGGGTTTTTGCGTTATTATTAGAAATATTATCGCGCAATAATTTATGGTGGTTATCTGGGGCAATTTGAT
The DNA here is from genome assembly GCF_022113875.1 of Hydra vulgaris. Lineage (NCBI taxonomy): Eukaryota > Metazoa > Cnidaria > Hydrozoa > Anthoathecata > Hydridae > Hydra > Hydra vulgaris. The sequence goes on from NC_061157.1 coordinate 57,398,673, forward strand.
ATATGTTGCTTTGTTTTATCAGCAAAAACTAAAGTATTAGGGTTTGATTTTACAGGGCCGACGACGCGGTTTTTGAATTCGGGGGGGGGGGGCACAATCATCAATTTGTAAAAATAGTCCTCTATATCTTAAAAAACAAATTAAAAAAAAAAAAAAAAGTTCTCCGGAAAAAAGTGGGGGAGGGCACGTGCCCCCTGGCCCCCCGGTGTCGTCGGCCCTGTCTTATATTACTAATGTCTAATTTAAGTTAACAATGATTTTAAAATATTAACGATAATTTCCTTTTGGAAATCATTGTTAATATTTCAAAATTTTGTTTTAATCAAGTGTAGTAAATCGTTTCCAAAGTTTTCTAGGTTGGGAATAAATGGTGGGGCGTTTTTTGTTTTGAATCCAAAATTTTCTTTTTCGTTATTTTCAATTGTAGAATTTTTATTGTTTTCAGATTCTAAGAAAAAATAGGCTTTCCTGCGAATTCTTTTAATAAAGTGTTCTATTTTTTCAATTAAAAAAATAGTATAACTTTTTTTGTCTGGGATTGGGATATTTTTTAGGGAATAATTAAAATTGTTAGTTTCAATGTTTATGTTATGTAAAATACAATTAAGAGTGCTCAACAAGTATAAACCTGTAGCTTAATATATAAATTATGTTAGTGTATTCTATAAATAGAGTGCTCAATGTTCTTAAAGAACAGAGCAATAATAATTTAGTAAAAACTCTTATCTAATTTTTGTGCAAACAGCATGTTTCACCATCAGTAGGTTCATCAGGAAGAAGGTCTAAACATTAAAAATTCAAATTATAGAAAAAATTATTTCACAAGAAGTTGGGAATTGTTATAATTAATTATGTACAAAAATTAGATAAGTGTTTTTACTAAATTATTATTGCTCTGTTCTTTAAGAGCATTGAGCACTTTATTAGAATACACTAACGTAATTTATATATATATATATATATATATATATATATATATATATATATATATATATATATATATATATATATATATATATATATATATATATATATATATATATATATTCATATATACCTAAATATACACACTATAAAGAAACTTTTTAAGTTTGATCAGATGTTATAAGCATCGAGTTTAAGCATAGAATACAAAAGATATATTTAGTTATCTGTTCAAATTTAATTGATTAAAAATCAAAATTTTAAAAACATTATTTGAAAAAAAAAGAGATAAATTATACAATGTTTCAAGGAGCTGCTCTATTATTTTTTTTTTGGTCTGTGAGTCAAGGTAAAGTATCTTTTTTTTTTTTTTTTTGTCTGTTAGTCAAAGTAAAGTTACTTTTTTTTATCTGAGAGTCCAAAAGTTAACTTTTAAAGTAACTTTTATATATATAAAAAAACTCTTTTTTTTTATAATTTCCTAATTTCTTGATATTACTTATTTATTTTAATTACTATTATGTTATAAACACAATTATTTGAATAAGTTTTTTTTAAAAGTATCATCAACTCCGGAGTTTTGTTCAGGTAGCCGGAATTTTACACAAGTCGGAATTGTACACAAATTCACTGTTTTGGGATTTGATTTTGTCAATTTATATATTAGTCTTTATAAAAAAAAAACTGTATAAATATATAGATTCTCAATGCTTTGAAGCAGGCTAACTGTTTTCCATCTTAAAATAATGTAGCTTTAAAGCTAACTTTTGATTACGTTGCATTTGAATTAACAAATAAAAATCATGCTTTGCGGGTGATCATACAATGAACCAATCAGAAAAAAGATTGTGTTGTGTGGCATCTTTAGTTATTTATTTAAAAACCGACAGACCGCATGCCACGTTAATATTTTTTTCTGTTTACTATTACTAAGTACTCGTCCACCAAGTAGAGTGCGTGTACAGGAAGATCTTTCAGGAGGTAGAGGGGGTGGGGTGGGGTTTGATGACATCGTTTTTTTGTCGAGTAGTAAGGGATCGTTCATAAAGTAAGTACGCTCGGAGGGGAAAAAGGGGTCTGCAAATAGCGCATTTGAGATGGGAGGGCAGTGGGTCAAATATAAAAGAAAGGAGACACTAAGTTAAAAAGAATATTATAAAACGTTAGTTAAATAGGTTAAAAGCGTAGGTACTTTTAGGGTGGTTGTAGGATACTCAAAAAAACGTTTTGCAAAATGCGGGTTGAGTCGACGAAAAAAAAGCGTAAGTACTTTATGGACGAACCATAACTAAAAAAAAAAAGTCATTCTTTACTGACATTTGTCGACTGCCTTTTTTAAATAAATTTTTCATAGGAGGGCTAGACACCCCTACGCCCTACCTTCTAGGGACGACCATGTACGTGTCCACAGGCTCTACTCCTTATGTATTATTATTTAAATCTCAAATTACTATGTAAAAAATTACAACAAACTGAAAATGTTATTGCGATATTTTTACCTGACTTTGTCGCATGCCGGAGGATTCCCATGTCGCACCAGTTTACTTAAAAATAGCAAAAAGTCAAAGAATTTTATCTTTTATCAGACGTAAAATATTAAAGTAAACTAATTTTTTGTAGTTAATGAGCCTAGAAAAATTATACAAATAATGTCAAAATGTCATTTTAACATAATATAGTGAATAGAACAAAATATTTCGACCAAAATTTAGTAAAATTATTTTTAGAAATTGTACACATTCTAAAGTTAGGTTTGTATATATGCTTTGGCAGCTTTCGTTCAGTAAGAATTTTATTTCGAGCGCCCCCAACTGCTCTGACCATTGATTCTGGTGACTATCCACCATTTTTGTAACCATCCACCATTTTTTGCAGATACTTCATCATTGATTCTACAATAAAATAACTTACGGTTTCATAGTATAAACATTTAAATTTTATAACATTTTTATATGAGATTTACAAACTTAAAATAAAACTTATATTGTTTTTTTTCTTTGTTGCACTATAGAAATAACTTGTTGACCTCTTATTACGATATTTATTAATTTATGGGGATCACAAGTTTTACAATTAAACATTTTTTCACAATTACAATTGCGTAAGAGTACGTTCCAACAATTATTAAATTTTTAAAAAAATTAGGTTATAAAAATTGCAAAACAATTGCAAAATAAAGTTTTGAAATCACACATTTGAAAAAGAATTATAATTGTGCAGAAATGTATTTTTTTTTTTGCTGAAATACTTGGTTAATTTAATACCTAATTTCGTCGCTTTTCAGTTTTAGTCGTCTAGTTACTTAAAACATAAATAAAAAGCTTATCCTTTAAAAACTTTTACTTTTGTTTTTGATTTGCAATATATTCTGTATAAACTATGTTGTATACTCATATTTATCAAAATCTATTTTAAAAACATCTAAACGCAAATGGATGTTATTTAATCATAAAAGATTACTTTCGATAACATAAATCTAGAATGTTTTATAATTTCGGACCTCTTGATGCAGTTATAAAACTTTTTACTTTTTAAAGAAATAAAAACTAATATGAATTTGGAACAAGTATTATTGCCTTGAACAGGCCCGTAACAACCGAGAAGGGGGGGGGGCAGCAGAGGCATTTGCCCTCCCAATAATTTATCGAATAAATAATTTTGAAAAAATTGACTGAAGAAATGACTAAAAAAAAAAAAGGTCCTTAAAACTCTTTCGGGGCCTCTTAATCCTTCACTGCCCCCTCCCCCCAATATTGTTTTTGTTCCTACGGGTCTGTTGAACAAGTATTTTAATTAATGACTTTTTGCCATGGTTACTTCAGTACCTGGTTATTTTAGTACCTGGTTATTTCAGTTCCGATCTCTCCTACTTCAAAACGGCAAATCGTATTTTGATGAAACTTGAATTCTACCCATAGATTTTGATTTTATTTAAGAATAGGGGAATAGGGGAAACCTGGGCAAGTTGCCTATGCTTTTACTCTTTGAGTTCTGTAGTCCTAAAGGGTTTTTTGTAAATATTAATAAGCAAAAAAAAAGTTTGCGAACTTTCCCCACCTCAGGGTGTAAGTTAATGTAAACTATAAAAATGATTATTAATATACTATTAAGTGCAAAATTTATAGAGATTTTTTACTATTTATTTTGGCAACAGTTTTAGGATAAAAATTTAACATTGCTTATAGGTGATACCAAATTGTTTGGTATTAGTGAAGATTGGATCTATTATTTAAAATAGGCAAATTTTTAGAAAATAAAAGTCTTAATGAAAATCTTATTGAATTTAAATATTAAAACTTCTGAACTTATTTCTTTTAATAAATTAGGTGAAATACGAAAAGATGTTACAGACTTTATTTCTAAACATAATGTAAGCTTATAAAATACTGCAAATACTATAAAGAATTTTAAAAATTCAAAGCTAATTGACTAGAAAAAAAAAATAGATTTTAAATTTGTGTAAAAAAAAGAAATAGATCTTTAAATTTCAGTTCATTAGTAGACAAGAATCTAATGATTCATCATGTAAAATAAATTGTGAAGTTCCATCACACTCTATTCTTGGATTCTAACTTTTTCTGATTTATGTAAACCTACTTAATTTTTTTGCTTTTGACACTAATTTTTTAAAATACGTAATCCAATATAAAAACAATTTTATCAACAGTAAATTAACAGCTGGAAAATCTTATCGACTGGTTCAAATAAAACAAACTCTTTTGAATATTAAGTAAAACTAAATACATTTTATTTCAATACCAATCTAAGCCTGACGACTAGTCTCTGCAAATTCCTTAGCTAGCCTTAAATAGAGTTGCAGCACTTAAAATTTATATTACTTTTTTATCCATAGCTATATTAGCTATTGTAATATTGCTTGGGCAAGTACTTGGCTTTATTATTAAAAAAATATTTATGAATCAAAAACAAGCTGTGAGATTAACCTGTTCCAAAACTTGTTATTCATGTTTAAATATCAAAATGACACGCTTGCAAAATCTTTTAATAACTGGTTTTTCAAAGTTAACCATAAGAAACAAGGTGCACAACAAGGACCGCAACTTTAAATTACCAACTTTAAAACTTTTAAATCAACTCTTAAAAAATCTGATTACTTAATTTACACGAAGGACCTCGTCTCTGAAACATAATTCTTGATAAAAATGAGCATAACCTCAATAAAATGTTCTGAAAGTTAAAAGTATTTATTGAATTAACAGACACAAAATTTATTTTGTAATTTTGAGTAATTTTGTAAATTTGAAAAAATTCTTGTTAAATTTCTTACTTTATCCATTTATTTTATTGTTATAGTTTATTGTATTTTATTTTAATTATTTATTAACTTGCTCTATACAATAAGTTCTTGTAAATTTATATAATGAGAAATTTTTCAAAATGTTTTACGTTTACTATAGAGACTAAAGACAAGACTTCTGTCTTCTTCTTGTTCTTGTCGTTCATGTACTTTATTTATATTTTATTGAAGAAACTTGTAAAACAAGAACATTGTGAAATGTTTATAAATGAAGAAAATAAAATCATAAAGAAGGAAAAATTAATTTAATCAGAGTTGAGAGGAAAGTTGAGCATCATTTTTTCTCAACCCAAATATGGTTTTAGTAACAATAAAGGCGGAAAATGTTGCAAAAAATTGAGATCTCCGAGAATTTTTACTGATTATTTTAAATAAATATTGTTGGTCTAGTATCCCCCAAATACTCACAAAATATTAATACGAAGTTGCTCTAATTAAAAGCAATTCGATTTGCCGATTACCTAATATTTTGGAAACCTTTAGAAAGCCTCAATAAACTTATCTGAAATACAAGGCAGAAGCAAACATCAAAAATATCAAGACTTAATGCTATACGAGATTAAACTCATTTCCTTTTTGTTAGATCGAACTATTAAATATCAAGTACTTCATTGTCTAACCAATCGGAGTACTTCATTGTCTAACCAATCGGAGTACTTCATTGTCTAACCAATCGGAGTATTAAGTAAAAGGCATTATTAACAGATCTACTAAACTTATTAAAATCTTAAAATGTTAATGTTTTACTTAATTTTGCGTGGTAAAATAATTTCATGTGTTGTAACGCAATTAATGCGCAGAATTACGCGTGTAATTATTTGTTGTATGGTGCAACGCGTGTAATTATTTGTTAGAGTCGTTGTTACGCGTTTAATAATAAATTGATTTTATTATTTTTGTTTTATAAAACCTAAACACTAAAATATAAAATATCAATCATTAAAATTCATTAAAATTAAACTAATGGTAGGAAGAAAAATACTACATATAAAAATACTATATGACATAAATAAGCTACGACTAACATTTATTTAAATTAGATTTAATGGTAAATTTACATGCTTTATCGTAAGTTAACATATAGGTATAATTTATTTTTAAAATTTCACAAATACACACCAGATTTTTTTATCATTTGTATATGGAGACATTACTACCAACTTAACTTAACAAAAATCTAGTCACCCAACATCTTCTTCGGTTCCGCTTCTCTATCAATTGGATGTCATGATAGTACCTTTTTCTTTGTTTTTTACTGAAAGCTCCAATATTTTGACTGAAGAAATAATGATGAAAAAGTAAACGGTGCAGTTTGGGTAACATTCTAATTCCCAACTTCTGATAATTATCTAATAAATAGTTTATCAACAAGTTCTTTTTATTAGGTTGATGCATAATTATTGCACGTTTTTTAAAGTCAGTATTTATAGTCATTATTAAGTATTTATATAAGTATTTTTTGTTATATATTACTATATCTTTTTTTTTTGTTTTTATTACAATATATTGTACATTAAATATCAGAACACAGAGACTCAAAGAGGATCGTAAGATCCTGTTACTGAGAACCGTTTAACAATGCAGTGAAAATATAACCAGTTAAATAATTACAATAATTGACGTTTAGAAATAAAATTTAAATCTAACCAGATATTTCAAAACATAAAATAACGTTTAACAACATAAATAATATATATAAAACTAAATATTTAAAAATAAAGCAATATGTTCAGAAATCACACACTTTTTACAAAAGGTATAAACTCAAAAGAACTCAAAGATATCATTTATAATATAATTATAATGTATTATAATACATTAATATCATACATTAATAGTTATGTATTATAATACATAGGGGAAAGTCGGGTAGCCCCGGACGGCGGGTAACTCCGGACACTTGATGTACAGCTTAAACTATAGAAGCTATATGACTTTTAATACTATAATAACATTATTTGAGTGAAAATATGGCATATGCAAAATATCTATCATAATATATCGAAGCGAATGACTTGGAGGGCAAGATATTGTTTCCCACCACCAGAAGAGCGACGTATCATCATATTTGATTCACATATTAATATACCCAATTGTTATATAAACTAATAACTTTTTAATGATTATAAATGCACTTTTATTTACTATAGTTATTAAAAAAAAAAGTTTGTTTAAAACTTTAATTCACTGGTTTTAAAACTAGGATTTGTGAATGAGGTATGATCGGGTGGTATCGAACACATGGTTGGAGGGTGGCTCCGGACAACGTAATTCGTTTACATAATAATAATAAACAACTTTTTTTATATAAATATTAATACATTTAATATTATGCACAAACCTATAATAGTAACTCATTTAATTCCAATAAAAAAACATTAGATTTGAAAAAAGTGTTTTTAAAGGGTTTATTTCCATTATAAAAAAACCTATGTTTATAATTTTAAATGATGACATTTTCATTCTCATTCCTTATATATCAGAGGTAATTTTTAAAGGCGATTTTTTTAAAAATGTGTCGAAAACAGTCCAATGCTAAATTATTATATATTACATTTGTATCACACTAGTAAAAAAGAGGTAAAATCATGTTTAAACTATGTGTCCGGTGCTACCCTCCAATTTTAAACATGCCGTTTTTCTAACATTTTTTCTTTTATGTTTTGTATATTATTAAGATACACAATAATTATTTTTTTGTTTCTAATTCGATAGATGAATGTTTGAACTTTTAAAAAAAGTCTTTTGAGACTTTTTTATGTACAATCTATATTTTCCTGAAGTGTCCGGGGCTACCCGACTCTCCCCTAAATAATTATAATGTATTATAATACATAATATATTTGAGTATTTATAGATTTTTTTTGAAGTCAGTATTTATTTTTTAATCAGTATTTATAATTAATAGTGCAATAACTATGCATCAGCTTCATAGCTTTCAATTTTATTGTTTTCAATAAACATCGTACTTGAATTTCAATAAAACCTTTTTTCTTTTTCTTTCATTTTGTTTTAAAAACCTTTATCAAAGCATTGTTTTTTTTTTCTATGGGTCAGTAAACACATCTAAAACTTAGTCATTTATTTTGGAAACATCATTGATCTAATCTCTTAAAATGTTTTTTCACTGTGCTTTGAAAAATTGTTTGATTAAACTCAATTTTCTGTGGAATAGTAGCAGAAACAGAGTGATTTACAGCTATCCAAAAAAACAAACGGAATATGGATACTTGAATATTGATAGTTTTCCCTTGCAATCCAAGGTTATTAGCTCTAAAGTACTCTTAATACCAAAAACAAGTGGTTTGGGGAGAATGAGGGGGGAGAGGGGAAGGGGGTTGAAATATTAGGAGGGAAACTATCGTAGTTTTAATATGATTTAATATGTTTATGCAAGTTTTATACTATGGTTAGGAATTAACCAAAATCTAATTTTCGACAAACCGAAATTTGTCAAATCAAGATATCGTCGACAATTTCAAAAGCCTGATTACAATAAATTTTTTATTCTGATTCCCTTAACTGCTAATTCGTCTTAACTAGATTGAGTACGTTGAGCAGTGTCAACGTATTTAATGTAGTTATGGCGAATTAGTAAGACCTAAATCGAAATTTTATACAAAACCTCATCTTTAACAATCTGAAACAATTTAAATCAAATGAAATAAATGAAAATATATTTTAGTTTAATACTATTTCTTCTACGTGTGTTTTAAAAAAATTTTAAAGATTTTTTTTTTGTTTATAAAGACTTTAAGACTTTTATAAAGCTCTTTTTGAACTTTTTTATGATTTTGCTCGGTCGGTTTTTGATTAAATAAAATTTGATTAAACAAAATTGTAAAAAAATTAAAATTAAAAATGTCCTTAATTTGGACAGAAGATTATGGATCAAAAAAACTTTAAAATAGGATAATGAACACCTTGCAGACCAGAGAACTTACGAAAAATTTTTAAAACAAATAACCGACTAACGGCAATTTCTTGAAAAGCACCGTTTTGATATTCCGTAGATTACGCAACGCTAAATTTATTTAAAAAACACAAATAAGAGATCTTCTTTGCTACTTTGGTTTTTTATATAATTTAACGATGTGCGAGGAAAAAAACTTTTAACCTTTTATGTTTTGTTTATTAGTGAATTTTAGCGTTGCAATTTCGGTCGATATTTCAATTCGAACCGATACCGAAATTTCGGTTTCGGTACTTTTTATTTTTATTTATTTTTTTTCTTTTTGTTATTTAGGTGCCCCAATAAGTTCTTACGGTCTTGTCGCAGAGCACCGCGGAAGTGCATTTAACCATAGTCATAAGAAATATTCTTATGACTATGATTTAACCAGGAAATTCACGCCTCATTCTTTACCGTGACGCGAAATATGTTATTAAATTTAGGTTTCGGTTGAAAAACATACCGAAAACGGAAAATTTTGGAAGTTAATAAATTTTCTATTTAATTTTGAAAAACAGTTGTTTTGAGAATTTTCACAAAACAATTTAAGAGTTTTCAAAAAATTTTTAAGAAATTTGATAAAATACCTCAAAAAAGTCTTGTTTTGCAAAGAAAATCTGCCAGTAATTAACTTTCACTATTAACTTATATTGTTAACTTATGTATTAAATTTCAACTTGTGATTACGTGAAATCAATTCTTAAGTGATACGTGTAATCAATACATAACACGATTATAAAAAAACCAAAATGTAAAATTTCATTTTTTAAATTTTTCTAATAAAATTAATTTTAACTAGTCGAAATGTCAGTATCGGTTTTGGTAAAATATTTGGGAAAATGTCGGTTTCGGTTTCGGCACCGAGCTAGATTTCGGTTTATTTCGGTTTCGGCTTTTTTTTCTGTTTCGGTCAATCACTACTTCATATAATATAAATTTTTCATGTTTTTTTTTCTTTTTAAATTTATTGAATGTTTATTTATTATTTAATTCATTGCATTTAAAAGATACATGCCGGCTCGGTATGTATCTTTTAAATGCAATGAATTAAATAATATAATATGTCTATATAATAATATGTCTATTATAGACAAACAAAATGTTTGTCATGTTTGGCTATGAAAATAGCCGTTTTGCTTTAAAATTTAAGTCATAAAATTTTGATTTTCAAAATTTAAATTTTCAATTTTTAATTAGCTCGTTATTAAAATCGCTCTTATATGAAAATGAATTCCGTATTTCGAAAAAGCATTAAAGTAAACGAAGTGTCTTAGTAGAGCGCAATGCGCTTTATGTAGCCATAAGCTGCTCAGAGCGCAATATTGTACACGCATGCGCAAGTATTTTATAATAAGAGTGCGATTTATATTTCACAATAAAGCTGGTTGGATCAGTTAAATTAAATAAAGTTAGTTGGCAGTTGAATCGAAATCGAAAATTATTTACTAAAGAAACATTTTGTGCATTTTGTGTTTTATATTAAAACATTCTATTTCCATCAAAATACAACAACAGCATTTATTTGGGAAGTCATTAATTTCATCAGTTTAATGCAGCGTTTATTTGATTGAAATGTTTTAGATAAGTTCTAAGCAATCCATTATGGCTTGCCAGCATCTATCTAAAATAATCATGAATGAATTACTTTAAAAGTAATTGTTTTTTGAGCAATTTATTGAGAAAAAAATTCTAGTTCATGTGCATAAATAAACTATGGTAACTTATAAGGTAACTTTTTTCGTTTATAGTTGTCTCTAGATTACATGATAGATATCTACATGCAATTTTATATGTGTTCTTGTTTTTATTAAGGTAAAGTAGTTAATCTAGGTTATTTACTATTTCTTACTATAAACTATCTGTATTAACTATATAAGAGAAAAACTTGTGTATTAATAATATTTTTTATATTATTAAGTATCACAAGCCATAACCAAAAATGGGTTCAACTAACTTAATTATTAGAGTAAATTTTTTTTTTTATTTTTTGTTTTGAAATAAACATAAATTCACTATTTTTGAAAATAATAATAACAAAAAGATTTTTCAAAGATAAAAACAAGATAATGAGCCATGTCTTGACAGACCAAATTTGATTATCAATAATACAATTTCAGGAAATATTACATTTGGTAATATTTTTTGAAATTATATTAAAAAAAGTTCCTTCCACACATCAAATAATTGGATTGGCATTGAGATGATATTAATTTGTTAACATGATAGTTGCCAGTTTGACCCCAAATTTGATAACAATAACTAAGCATACCATATGCACAATAAAGTTTTTTGCGCAGCTCATCAATATGAAAGTTCCACGAAAGATTGCAATCAATTAACAAACCAAGATATTTAATAACTCTCGTGGGATATAGTTGTTTATTATTTATTTTTTGATTTTAATTTCAACATTGTTACAGTTTTTTTGTTGTTGTTACATTTTTTTTAAGAGATGATAAAAAATTAGTTTAGTCTTTTTGGTGTTAAGACATATTAGGTTGGCATTTAACCAATGAACTATACCTTTAAGATCTGAGTTTATATTTTTACATAGAGAATAGTATGATTTGTTGACATGCAAGAGATTGGTATCATCTGCAAATAGATGAACCAACAAGAAGTAAACAGAGTTATTTAGATCATTAATGTAAATTAAAAACAATAGATGACCAAGAACAGAACCTTGAGTAAATTATTTGTGATAAACTTGATATATTTATTTACATTAAACTAAAAATATCGATAATAGATAGCTGAATGTCCCTATAACACTTTGATGTGTTGTAAGCATTTAATTGCACATTAGTGAATAAAACCAAAGTTTAAAAACTAAAGTCTTTCACAACACATCCTAGCAGGTACGCTTACCACTATTAATCACTTTTTAATATAAAAAAAATCTTATTAAAAGCTTCTTATATTTTTACCTTTTAGAGTCACATTAAACAACTATCTGATCATTTTTTTAAACATAAACAAAATAAAATTATTTTAAGTAAATTATTGAAAGATATTTGCTTACATTTATGTAGATTGCAAAATCTGTTTGAAATGCCAAAGTCTTGTTTATAAATATTTTAGATCAATGCTGGCATACCATAATGGTTTGTCAGTACTAATCTTAAATATCATATTCAAATTATATGGCAACCATATGTTGTTATCGATATCTAAAATAAAATAAGCAAAACTTTAAATTTAATGTTTATAGTTCCACAATTGTGTGGTTTAGATAATACTACATTAAACAATTTCTTAAATAATGGGAAATTTAAAGTAAACATTTACAATTGGAAGATTTTGAAGTTCAAACTAATCTTGACTACATAATCAGTTTATTTTAAAAATGCGGTATGAGCAACTTTGTTTTAATGTACCACTTTAAATATTGTTTACTTTACAAAATAATTTTTATGCAATTTGCAATTTATTATTTTTTAGCAAATTTACAATAATAAATTTTATTTTAAGTTGTTTGTATTTAAAGTTACTTGTTATCATTAGTTATTTCTTACTTTTTACTTGTACCACATCTTGAAAATAAACTCTTCACATGAAAATGAGGATTTTATATAAGGGTTTTACTTCTAAACTTTAATGAAACTTTATTGAAAAATGTTATAAAAAAACACGAAGAAAAAGCATTGTTATTATCAACTATTCTCTATTTAACTAATGCAAAATAAACATAAATGTAAATCATGCTTATCTCCTAAGCACACATCATGAAAATATCTGACACATTTGGTGCATTTTAACCATTTTGTTTTGAATCCTTTCCCTAAATTCTTATCAGGATGACACTTTTTGCAGAAGCAGCATTTCCTTTTTACTGTTTTTTTAGTTAACCCTAATGCTGTTTGGCCAGAACCTCTAGGCCTGCCTTTTTTAGCAACTTAAGGTGGTTTAATAAGTTTTAACCTTTGGACATCTAAAGATTCATTTATCTGTTCTTGTTGATACATACTTTCAGTCGTAAAATCAATATGATCATCCTGTACTCCAGTGACTTCATCTTTTACATTGTCATCAATAAATGGACTTTCATTATTTTTGACAAAGAAATCAATATGTTGATATTCATTCATAATTGTATTTTTATTAGAAGATTCCATAGGTTCATTGTTTACTGAACTACTGGAACTACCAGGACCCACTACAAAGTTTTCAGATGAGATAGAGGTTGTCTTACTATCTGATACTTGTTGATCTTCAAAGAAAATTTCAAATCTTTTTCCATAACTAACCATCTCTTCAAATTTATCTAACTGCTTTAGATAATACTGGAACGTTTCTGTACCTAATTCAACCAATTTGCTTACTAGCTTATCAGAGCAAACCTTGATAAGTTTATATTTCTGAATTTTGTCTAGTGCTGGAGTTCTCCAACTAGAATTCTCTACTTTGGCATTTTCATATGGAATAGGTGAGCCTTCAAAATAATTATTCACAACATGCCATCTTGGAATAAACCAATCTAAACTTATCTTTGCATTACCCAAATATTGGGAAACTGCAATAAGATGACGACAGGGCAAACACATATTCATAAAAAATTTACAATTACACAACTTTTCACTCACTATATATGTGTTGTCACCGACAATCACATTGTGAGTATTGTTAGATGGCAAAATTAAATCATAATGAGTACTTTTTACAAGCTCAAGCGATACATGTTTTATAGCATATGGTGTAATAATGTTGTGAAGGTAGGATAACTCGGAAAAGTATTTTTTCGTTAAACTTTTAAATTGCTTAAATTTGCACTCCTCTAAAAACATGTCATTTAAAAAAAATATTTTTTCAAGACACTGATGTAAATCTATTGGGTGAGTTATTACACTTTTCAATTTCTGATGATAAGATTCGATTCTAGTATTAGTGGTGTCGCCAAAGTTTAAATGTGTTGCTCGTTTATAAAAAACCCAACGATCACGCATATGATCCCAATTATTTAAAAAGTATTCTGCAAAGCACTCATCAAGAGACAAAAGCAACTGTTTCTGTTTTTCATATATTGACTGATCTCTTGAATGACAAAGTGTATCTAGATATACAGAAATTTTTCTGTATACAGAAAGTGTATCTAGATATACAGAAATTTTTCTTTTAACATCAGTGGTACATGATAAGTCTGCAACCTTTTTCTTGAAAGCTTTTTTAACATATATATTGAAAGCTTTTTTAACAGATATACAGAAATTTTTCTTTTAACATCAGTGGTACATGATAAGTCTGCAACCTTTTTCTTGAAAGCTTTTTTAACATGAAACAAACAAATTTCACAAAAACTATTAGGAAAATTTTGCTCCAGTGTTGTTAACTCACTCATATCTTTGTCTATCATAAATGTTTTAATGGAATTCCAAGAAGCAATATAAGCTTTAAAGGTTTTAAAAATTTGACTATACATCACTTCTGACTCATTAGCAATTAAAGCAAAAGCAATTACGTGGGAAAATCCATTTCCATCCATGCATAAAAATGATACCAGTGGCATATCACTGTTGTTGAGACAGTAGGTGGTATCAATACAAATGTGCTCAGGAAACTTACTAAATGTGGATCTCATTACACTAGTTTGAACAAATAAATACTGAAGAGTATTATCATCTGACATACCATATTGTGATACCAGTCCAATATCACTCTCTCTTTTCTTTTCTCAACTACTTTCACTAGCAGTTCTGCAACATTTAAAACATTTCTTGAAGATGGGCATATTTTTTCCTACGATGAAAGATATTTACTTTATTGAAAAAGAATTTTACATATATATATATATATATATATATATATATATATATATATATATATATATATATATACAGGCTTCGGCAGGAATGACGGGCTATAGCCCGTGTCCGTCTCCGCACCCGTCTAAGTCAGTTTAGACGGGCGAAATAAAGCCCGTCTGAAACATAAGTTTTGTGTAAAAAAAAAGATGAATATTTTGATGTCTTTTTATTAAGATACTCTTTTAAAACTTCTCTCATGACATAATTTTAATATGGATAGCAAACTCCAACTTATAATTGTTTATATTTAAATATAAAAATTAAACAATTTAATCATTATTGTATAACATGATGTAGAAAATAATATAACTAAATCTTACAGTTTTTTAAACGACGATAACTGTTTGATATAATACCAAACAGCTACCATATTATGTTCAAAATTTAATAACTATTATATTAAATAGGGAAATATACACATGTGATGCACAAGAAGTATTATGTTGTTTTGGTTTTTCAATGTTTATAATAATAACGATAACAAACTAATTATCCATGTATTTCGCTTTTTTCCGATAAACTAGTTTGTCTTACTTTAAAGACATTTAAAGTGATATTTCCGCATTAACTTCCGCGTTAACTTCACGTTTTTTCTTAAAGAGACGGCAGTTTATTTAATATGCAATTATATAACTCGTTATTGAAAATGAAATATCTCATTAAAAATCAACAAACGTCTAATCAATTTTTGTAGATAATATAAATAGTGTTGCTTTATAGTTATGAAGTTATTCAAGTTATCCAGTCATTCAAGTTTTTCAAGTTATTCAAGCTTTTCAGTAAAGATAGTAATGGCATCATCTGGTAGAAGAGTTACATTAGCAACATTTTTGAGTTGGGGTAAAGATGGAGTCTGTGGAAAAGAAACTGAGGTGGAGAATGGAACAATTTTTGTTGTGAAGATATGGTGTATGGTTTGTATAAAATATAAAAAAGAATTGCTTCGCGAGTTAAAAGGTCTGGCAAAATCAAAAGCATTAGCATTTATAGAGGGCACTACGAACGTTAAAGCTAGCAACATACATACGCTTATATACATGCTTATATTGTATATAAAGTAACGGAAGCCCCGGTATCTTAAGAAATTATTAGTACTTCTAAATAAAAACTTATTTTATTAAAAGAAATTAGATTTCAAATTTTTTATTCACGTATCAGAATAACTATTTCCGATCAGGATAGGCATAGGTAAAGCAAAGTTATAAAAATATAAATAACAGTTTAAGTTTTTAATTTGCACGCCCAATAGAATGCAAGAGTATATAAATAATTGAATTTGAAAAATAACATAGTTACGTATCATATTACCAAGCTAATACCAAACAATTCTAAAACTATCGAGCTCATTGATTCAAGGTTAAAAAAAAAAAAAGATTTCAAACTATTTGCTGAATAATTAAAAAAATTAGATTTTGAAAATATTATGTAATATTTTTATTCACAAAGAATAAGAGAAACGAATGAACTAAAAAAGCACGATAAAAACCTGTATAATTTAATCGAATACTTGAATAAAACAATAATATATATAATAAGGAAACGTGATGAAACGCCATGGTTGTTCGAGGATTTTTCCTGTCGTTTTCACGTTCATTCGTTTGACTATATCTGCCAGATATTATCTGGAATAAAGATTAAAAAAAAAACATAAAAAACTGAATAAAGTTCCTTCGAGTAAGAAATCTAAACAAAAGCAACCATAAAACAACTAACCCACGTGAAACGAAATTAGATCTGTGCAAGTGAAAACTTTGAAAAACAATTATTGAAATCTTAGTTTTAATTATTATCCAACTCATTTACTGCAGTGTTTTAGTTACTTAAGTAATTAAGCATTTTAAACAGTTAATCGCTTTCTAACATATTATTTTAGTGCAACTCACAAAATGTTTAATATTCAATGACATTTTCATTCAAAAAGAAGAAGAGAAATTAACAAATTTAAAAAAAAAAAAGTTCAAACTTTAGAATTTTTTTTAAAGTTTAAAAAAGCCCGTGCAAGACCATATAGACGGGCGGCCCTCATAGCCCGCCAAGTCTATTTAAGACGGGCTTTTCATAGCCCGTACGGTTTTTATTCCTGCCGAAGCCTATATATATATATATATATATATATATATATATATATATATATATATATATACACATATATATATATATATATATATATATATATATATATATATATATATATATATATATATATATATATATATATATATATATATATATATAAACATACATTTATTTACTTATGAAAATAACAATTTATGCAATGAAATAATAGTTTTTACTTTTTGACGAATTTTATCCTTAATGTTCCAAATGTCCTTATTTACTATGGATTTTCCTGTACTCTTTCTCATTTCATCAGCAATTACTTTAGTAGTAACACCAAGACGACTCAGTTCTTTAACTTTGGCCTTCTATTCATTTGATAGCTTTCTATTTTTGACATAGTGTTTGTAAAGATCTTGATCTGTAAAGCAAAATAATTTATTTAATCAGGTTGTATGATACTAAAAATTACTTTTTCATAATTCATTTAAATATGTAACTTTAAGGTTTTTAAAAAAAAGCTTTTCACAGCATACTTTTCTTTCACAGCAGTCTTTCATTGCACAACATTTTATTTATTCATTCTATTTAAGTGATTTTAAAAAACTTTAAATTAAAGTTTTTTGTAAATTAAACAGTACACCGTGAAAAGCTGAACTTTAATAACAGATTTACAAAACTAAATATATAAAAAATGATAAAATAACATTCATTTCAAATTTTAAATATTTTACCAATATTAGATAAATATTTTTACAAATAACATGATTGTGCGTTTCTATCATTTGTTTGATAATTATTTTTGTTCTATCTTTTGTTAAAGCAGGATAAATTTTAGCTGGACAGTTATTTTTTGCTGATCTAAAATGACAACAACTAAAAAAGTTTGTTCAAATGCTCAAATGCTCTTGAACTTTTTAATTTTATATGTTTTTGATCTAAAAGAAAAGTTAAATATTTATGAAAAGTAACTAATATAACAGTTTTTTTGTATTTTTAAAACAGATAATAATGCATATTTATAAGTGTACACAAAGTCTTGAATATGTTTTACACACACACACACACACACACACACACACACACACACACACACACACACACACACACACACACACACACACACACACACACACACGCACACACACACACACACACACATATATATATATATATATAAAAGTATATAAAGAATATATTATAGTATTATATTATAGTATATATAGAAAAATCATGGAGTTTCATTTTCAAATTTGAAAATGAAACTCCATGATTTTTCCATGACTTTTTCATTACTTTTCCACGACTTTTTATAAACATTTTTTAAAAATCACTTTTTATAAACATTTTTTAAAAATATTCAGTACTTGCCATGCAACATAACATTTGCCACTTGGTCAATTTCACTATCGGTAAACTTAACTTTAAACAACTCACTTAAACCAGTACATTTTCTTTCAGAGTTTCTTCTGCCTTTCTAAGATGTTTCTTGCTTAACTCATAACTTATTACTGCCTTAATTCCCATGTTACTTAAACTGAAACTATACTAGAATATGAGTTGATCCTATGAAACAGGTTGTACTAGATTAAATGTTACTAGTAGCAGGTGACCTGACCTGACCATATTTGATTGATTGATACAAACTCAAACAAAATTTAAAAGTGTGCTTTTATTTTTTAAAATGATATTTTAATAAATACTAAAATTTAAAAAGGTTGACATGACCTGTTTACAATAAAATAATAATCTATAGCTAACATTGCAAAATTATCTTTTTAAAAAAGACTTAGACTAGACATACTAGTACTTTTCTTTGCAAATATCCTAAAAATATCACAAGTAGAAAAAAATAAAGATAATTTTAAAAAGTTCCATAAATTTTCCATACATTTCAATGGAAATTTAGGAATTCCATGACCAAATAAAAATCAATGACATTTCCATGAATCTATGACCAGTGGCCACCCTGTTTTTAACAAGAACAGTGTAAAGTATTTGTTCATTGATAAAATATATTTACAATATAGGTATGTTATAGTTAAGATTGCAAGCATTTATGTAAGTAAAATATACCCTGAATTTCTTTTCCCTATTCCTTTGCTTGAATTGAATCCACCATGTGTGCAAATTAAATTATAGTACACGTATTTAAACATTTCAGGATAAGGTCTTTGGTCGAGCTTGATCTTAGCATTAGCTGTTACCGTTAGCTTGCAAACATGTTTAACCATGGGTTGGAATATTTTATTACAGTGTATTTTAACTGCTTGAAAAAATTCATCCCAGGATAAGAAAGTATCATGAACTTTTAGCGACATTATTTTGAACGAAAAGAAAAATTATCGCAAAATAAAAGCAAATCACTTCAAAATCGTACAAAACATCAATAAGATTTAGCGCATGCGTACAAAGTAATGCGCTCCGAGCAGCATATGGCTGGTTAGAGCGCATTGCGCTTCAAGTAGCAACGGCCGTAAACGAAATTATATTAGGCCGCTTAACTTTAGGGTCACCGAAAATTTTTTAAAAAAAACTTTATGATAATCTAATTTAAATTTTATAATTATTATTAATAAATAAAATATAATTTAGATTTTAATTAAAATAATTTTGTTCAATACAACTACTTGTGTTTTGAAAGAATTTCCTAATGTTTTTTTTTCCTAAATTTTCTAAATTTTTTTTTTCTTTATACAGAATTTTAGTTTTAAATTCTGTTTAAAGAAAAGTCTTAAGTATAAAAGTTTTAAAAAGTCTTTTAAACTTCCTTTAGGATTTTTGCTCAGTTTGCATCAAATTGTTTTCAATAAAATTATTACCCATCAAACTACAATTTGACTTTGTGTCACTTTTTTGTAGCATTAATCAATAAATTTTGGAATTTTTTAACATTTGTTCGCTTCTTTTTTCTTCAGTATTTTCTCCACTATCGCCCAATAAGATTCTCAGTATAAAATAACATTGACATCTATTTTTCTTGTATTACTCAATACTTTTTTTAAATAAAGTTGGTTGTTTATGCTTTTTAATTAGAGGGACAAGTCATTTTTTCAAGCATTCATTCATCAACAGATCCAATGAGTCCAAATAAATCCAAAAATTGTATTTGTTATAAAAGGAGAGCTTTTAAAGCCACAACAAATAGTCTACCATACTAGGATCTTGCAAGCAAATCTTGCAAATCAAATTGATTTAAATCTGTCGAATGCTATATATATATATATATATATATATATATATATATATATATATATATATATATATATATATATATATATATATACATATATATATATATATATATATATATATACATATATATATATATATATATATATATACATATATATATATATATATATATATATATATATATATATATATATATATATAATATATATATATATATATATATATATATATATATACATATATATATACATATATATATATATATATATATATATATATATATATATTTATATATATATATTTATATATATATATACATATATACATATAAAATTTTAACTGATAACAGACTATTATAGTTAATCAATACTATTAAGTAGTATTGATTAACTGGGAGCATTGAGTGATTGTTTTTATATTAAATTTTATATACACAAAAAAAACTTGTCGCAAAATTTAACTAAACATTTAGTTTATCTGATCGCCTTTATTTCTCCATCAAGTAATTTTTTGGAAATTTTTTATTTTGAAAAACATTTGAACTTAGTAGTTCAATCTTGTTGTGATTAAATGTGATTTTGATAAATTAAGTCAACTATTGATTTTGTCTTCTTTTGTCAATAACTTTTGATTTTTTGTCAATAAAACTTGATTTTTTTATTACTTTGTTTTCTATTTATAGTTTCATTCTCCTCATATCGTTTTAAAATAGTTCAAACAGTTGGTTTTGGAACTTTACATGCTTTTAAAATAATTAAATATGAGCACAAAAATATATAATGTTGAAAAATATATAAAGTTTCAAAATATTTTTTTCGATTTTCAGGTATTTCATTCAATGTTTTAAAAACTTATTAAATGTAAACAAAACAACACCAAATGCATAGAAAAACTACTTATTTATTTCTAATAATAATAATTTTTTTTAAGTGATGCATTATGTAATATAAGTAGTTTTTTATGCATTTTACATGTAATTATTTTTTACAATGCTGAGTAAGAAGTCTGAATCAAAAAAATATTTTGATGATGCATATATTATAAGCATTGATTTTGTTAAGCAAATGTTGTTGTTGTCGTTGCTGCTATTGTTGTCATTTTTGTAGTTGTTATTTCTGTTCTAGCTGTACTAATTATTGTAATTATTGCTTTTTGGATGTTGTTTTGGTAATTTTTAAAATTATTGTTGTTTAATTTTTATTGTTGTAAAAGTTATTGTTTTTAAATACAAATACTTAAACATCAGGCAGTTATGCTGTCTCTGCCCTTAAAAAGTAGATGATATAGTAAGCACAAATAAACCAAATTAGTTTTCTTTTCATCATGTCTTTTTTTGTCATTTAAATCTTTTTATGTTTTACATGAAATTTTTATTTTTACATAAAGGTAAAATTTTATGTAAAACATAAAAATTAATACTTTGATATTGAATTTAAATTTATATTACAGCCTGTGAAAAGCCTTATGGTTTAAGGGATTTAAGTCCAGAAAAAGTCATTTATAGTGCATCCAACTTGTTTCAAAGGTAAAACTTATTGTTTTAATAGTTTAATTGGTTAAGTTGCAACCTGATTAGTAATCAGTACCTGTATTAGTATTAGTTTTGTTCAATTTAAATGTGTAGTTTTTTAAATGTATTTAGCCTAACACTGAATAAAAAGCTTTTCTTTCTTACAGCTTAGAATTGAATGACACTAGAACTTGGTGCAGTAATCAGGCGCTGTTTAGCACCATAAAGGTAATATTTTAAGTTAATAGAAATAAATGTTATGAATTACACATTTTCTATTTTCTAGAATGATACAAATAGCATTGATGAATATTTATTTGTTACTTATTTAATAGAGTTTTCCTACCAACACATGTAAAGTTTATTTCTTATAATAAACAAAAAACATTAAGTTGCTTTTTGTTTATAATTCAGTTTAGTGATATTGTATTAAAAAAAAAATTGTTTCCTAATAATAAATAATATTTTTTGATGTAAAGGTAGAAGAATTGTTAAAGTATATATAGATTCTTTGTTTTTTCTTGGAGCAGCATTCAAATAGTTAACTATTTCACATAGTAAATTCATGCAAGTAGAACATATGATTTTGAAATAAAAAGTTAAAAGTTCAGGCTATTTAGAGTGAACAGGATTTGTAAAAACTCCCCAAATTAAAAAAACCTACATTATGTATTAACTACAAATAATGATAAAATGAGGAAGTTAAGTTATAACATGTTTTATAAAACATTTTATAACAAAAAAAGTTTTTATAATATAACTTTGTAATAATTTCAAAACTTTGTTGTTATCAAGTTTTTAAATGGTTCATATAACTTTTCATATTTTTTAATTTGTTTGTACATCATTTTGTTTAATATTTGTTAATTATTACCAAATAAATACAGTTAAATGTTAAACTTAAAAAAGCTGTCAGGAAGATTGTAAATGTAACATAAATGTTCTAGTAATTGACAAGGAACCAGTAAAAATAAAGAAATCATTTAGAATAAGGACATGAACCAGTTTTTTTATATTGGCAATACTATGACATAGACTGTACTCTAATTATTATTCTTTACTATAAGTTGTAAATTACAAAAATGCTGATGTGTACCAGTAATGGACATATGTGTCTATTATTGGGTGTTTTATAGAAATGTTCTTGCTAGAAAAGGAGATAAAAATGTGTATGGTTCTTCAGGCAATAATAAAGAAAGTTTAATTTTTCTGCATCAGGAAAGTTAGCACCTACTCTAGTTGTATTTAACTATGCAAGAATGTTGTCATTAGTTTCAGAAAATTTCTCCCGTGACTAGGCTTTTGGTCAGAGAGTGGGTGGATGTACTCAGGGACATTCTACAAATATATGAGATATGTTTTTCATCCTTTAATGACTAACAAAAATGTTAAAAAGTTTGTTATATTTTTTTAGTTTAACACAGGTCACATTTAACTTTGCACCTGTCTAAGTTCAGTGAAAAATGGGTTTTGCAGGGTGAGAGTTCAGAGGCAGAAAAACTTTTGCTTAATGAAGATATATCTGTATTTGGGCTAATAGTAAGCAAACTTACTGACATTAAATGAAGAATCTTTTAATCGCGTATCAACAATAAATGCCAATGATTCTCCAAGAGAAATCCGAACAATGCCTGTTTTGTCTTGTAATACTAATGATTACGAACCCAGGTTTTTTCACATAACAATTGTTTGTCAAACATTCACAATCTTGGTTGATAAGTCATCAGAATCTAGTAACTATCAAAATTAATCCCATTAAAAAAACAACAACACATTTTCTGATTTATTATACATTTGAATATAAAGGAATATACAAAGCTATTAAAAATTGATTTAAATAGGAAAAAGTAACTACACCAGTAAAAGTTTGTTTAGCCATGAAATGGATAAAACACTTTGTTTTACCCTGTGGTTTTTACTCTATGGTTTTCAACTACTTGTAACACACTTTGTTTGCTTTTTTCTTCTTTTGTGAGGGACAATGAAAAGTCTTGCATCAATTTTACATCTCTCTCAGCAACATCATTAACAACTCTAATATTCTTTAAAAAGTTTGCTGCTTTAAGTTCTCCTCCCAAATTTGCACAGGAGTTTTCAGCCACTCAATGTTTACACCAAGGGTTTCAAACAGAAGCCAAGAGTTTTCTCCAATTAATGATGGAATTTTTTTATTTTTTGTCACTACAGGAAAGGTTGTTGTACCTTTTTCCAGCTCACCACATAGGTAGAATTGGAGTTTCTTAACAATATTCTTTTTTTCATTGTCAGACAACATTTTTGAAAACAATCAGAAAATCTCCTTTTTTAAATACCAAAAATGATTTTTAAATATTCTTGAGGTGCTTTCTGATATTTCCTTGTTGATGATACTGAAATCCTGCAACTCATTGGATAGTGTCAAGTCATTAAAAAGAGCGTCAACTCCAAGAAGCCATGTTAACCAGTACTTGACATACACAAGACATATCTCTCAGCTTCGCAGAAGCTACCTTATTATAACCCATAGAATTTCTAAAGAGATACATTTTAGCAGTGTATATCACAAATGACATCCATCTTGCATGATGAAAGACCCCAGGTTTACGTCAATGTACATTTCTATCAGGAATTTCTCCAAGTAAAATTAACATTCATTCTGTGCATTCCTTGTAATCATCTCTTAGTTTGAAATTCTTATTCTTGATTTGCTCTTTGAAAACATAATTTGCATAATTTTGCTGTGGCTTCATATTTCTGACTTTAACATCTAAGCATTTGAAGTCATCCTTGTCCTTGTCACTTGCGCAGTTGCATTTAACAAAACTTATGTAAGTTTTTTGATAAGTTCAGTGCTAAAAAATCACCAAGCTGAAATGGTATTCACCAAACTTTATGCATTATGATGTGATATTATAAATAAATATTGATATAACATCTTAATGAAAACCATTAAGATGTTATCTCTTTATAATAATACTGGACTTAATAGTAGTAGTAGTAGTAGTGCGCTTTCGAGCCTGTTTGACATGATACTCTTGGCAACCATTGCATCCGAGGTAGTGACGAGAAAGAGTCTTACCTTTGCTTTATAAGAAAACGCGAGCAAACGTGAAACTCATATTGTACGTACATAAACTTCATGTTATTTAATGTTAAAACATGCTTAAACATATATCAAGTTCAACAGTTTGATTTTCACTTAGGAACTGCATTTCGTCAACCTTTGCTTAGTTTCTAATCTTTTGTGTTTTTAAAAACAATTTTTATATAATTTGAAATCTTAAAGACACTACGTGACAGCGTAGTAGAGTGGTTAGTGCGCTGGGCTTCTGACCAAGTCAGCCGTGGTTCAAGTCCTACCACCGGCGACCTTCTTTTTTATTTTTTTTGTGCATGTGTCATTATTGAGATACTCATGTTATTTTAGTTAAACTTTTCAAGTTTATTTACAACTAAATTGAGCAAGGAAAATTAGTAAAAAACATGTTTATATATAGAATATAAAATCTATATAACTTTTGATTTGCATTTTAAACAACAAAACCGCGTGCCAAGCTGATGAACTTGCCATGCGGCGACCATAACTTTTTTTAAAAATGGTAAGGGGGCTTAAAAAGTATATTTTTATTTAGAACATAATTAAAGATTTTAATTTTATATGTACACTAAATTAATTTATAAAATTTATTGTTTCTAAAAATAATTAAAAGTTAAACTATTTAATATTAGCATAATACCGATTTCAAATCTTTTGCATTTATATCCGTTAAAAACAATTTTTGTATAATTTTGAATCTTTATTTCTTAATGCATCAGCGTAGTCAAGTGGATAGCGCGCTGGGCTTCGGAACATAGCTGCCGTGGTTCGAGTCCTACTGTTGGCAACTACTGTTTTAATTTTTTTTTAGATTTTTTTAAATACAAATTCAAATACTTATAAAGTTTTATAGATATTGTATATAGACAACATATGTAAAGATATTAATCAAAAGTTTGATCCTCGCATTTTGACACAGAACCAACTTCGCTAACGAGAAAAAAAAAATCGTTCAAAAATTTCAAAATTTTGTTTTTTTGTTGCAAGAAGTGTCTCGCAAATGCCATTTATGTTAAAGTTAGTGTTTACGCAATCAATAAGTTTAATCTTCGTATCTAGGACATTAAAAGTTATCATTTAGATGTTTTCATTTGATTGAGATTTTCTTGCGTTATAAACCGGATAATAGTTCTTATGAACTGTAACCACGCGGATAAAGTGTGCATCAATATCCTAAAGACCCTTATATTACGGGTCATGACAGCTAGTATTAATAATTAAGGTAAACTTAATGTATTTAATTCATATATATAAAGATGTTATTATATTGATAATATAACACAACATTTTATTATATAAAGTAATATTGACATGGTTGTATAAAATAAGATATTATAGTATATTATAAATTATTTATAGTATAAAGTATATATTTGAAAAGATGCTATATTGTTATGATGCAGTTATGATTTTGGATATATATATATATATATATAATTATTGAGTTATTATATTATGAAAAAGCAACTATTTTTTTATAAATATAAATAAAACACTTTATATATTAACAAAAAAACAACTATATCTTTATAAATATTATATTTCACAGTTTTTTGTTAAATGGTACATGTCTCATTACGTTTAACGAGTATAAACATTTAGTTGTTTTAATAGCTTTATTTAGTTTTAGTTTAAATGGAAATTTTGTTAATATTGTCAAGATCAAATCTGGTGTTTGGCTCAATATGTTGCTTTAAACAATTACTCTGATGTAGAATGTGTTCAAAAATTTCATTTATATAAAAATAAATAGAGGTATTGTCAACACGTTAACAATGATTTGTCATCAATCACGTTGAGAAGCAACTCAATTTTTTCAGAAGCAAAAATGCTAATATCAATGAAGCTTTTATCAAAGTAACTGAGAGATTTCAAATAGTAATTGGTAAAAATTACTCTTTGATAACTTTGAAAAAATTTGAAAATTAACAGTCAATTCAAAAAAAATTTGCATCAAAAATAATCTTTTGATCATTTATTGTTGAGTTTTGTTGTTAATTGACTGTTACGAATGAAGTTTGAAAGAGTTGATTTATCAAATTTCAGAGATCAAAAAGTATCCTGATTAAAGATTTTTATTTTTTCTAATTCTGAATTAAAAAAAAATTGGAATATAATCCTAATGCAGTTTTTCTTTTTGTTTATTAAAAGTAATGATTACACCAATTAATCAGCCAACTACACCAGCCAACTACACCAGCCAACTACGCCAGCCAACTACACCAGAGAAAATATATTTCAATAAAGTTCAACTTCAGGTAGATAGTGATGTGGAGCAATCCTTTGATTATCTCAAAAACCTTTGGAGGTCACAAGAGAGGTGGAGCACTCAAGTGCTGCTAATATATGCTCACCCAATATTTATATGACTTGTTTAGGCATTATGCAAACTCCAAACTCAAGTATGTTCATGCTTATGTCAAATTAGTATAAAATATTTTAATTATTTGTATTTAAAAGAAAACACTATTTACATGATATTTATGATTGAAAAAAATAAAAGTTTTTATATTTTTTATTAATTGTATGTTAAACAATTGTCAAAATTTATCTGCCCTTTATAACCTTTTTGGTAGATTAATAAATTTTGAACCCCTCTCTTCTTCTTTTCTACTTAAAATAATTTTCCTGATTTTTATAATATTTTTTACTAAATAAATATTCAATAAAAAGTATTTAGTTTTTATAGCAAAGTTTTATAAAAATATTGTTGTCATTTTATTAGGTTGTAAAAAATATTAATTAGTAATAATCCCTTATTTAAATTTGTTAGAAGTTATATGAATTCAATATTAGAAAAGTTCGTTTTATAAAATTACAAAAACTTGGGTTCATTAAAAAAAAAAAACTTGTTATTTTTTTGATTTTTTGTGTAAGTTTTTGGGTAAGGTCAGCACAACTTGTGCGTAACCCTAACTTTACAGAAATGTTGTAAAACATTGGTGAATACCAAATAGTTACAAAAACAACGCTGAACGTACAGTTTCCGTAACCTAAGTTGAGCTACGCAAGAGTTACAAAAGTTTGGTGAATATGCACCCTGGAGTGCCTGAAATTAATATTACTATTGCTATCATGTCTCATAGGCCTTTCTTTCAAAAAGAAAAACTATCGCAATACCTCACACTTAGTTGGCATTCAGTTTGAAGGTAGTTGTTCCAGACGGTTCCCAATCAACCAAACTTGGCATTTTGAATGTAAACTTGATTGACTCATTGACAAAAGCTTACTTTATAACTTTCACAAAACGTGCTGCAATATCTCATAGCATCATGAACATAACCTCAATCCTCAAAACAAAAAGATGACTATATTGTAAAAACAAATGGCTGGTGAACTTTAATCCAGATAAAACCCAAATTTTTTTTGGCCAATCGTTATCGTAATAATTTAGACTAATTTAAATATAGTTACTTTTAAGAACTCTGTTTCATGCGTACTATTTTACAATTTTTATACAAATTTTTTGTAATTAACAAAACTTTCTAAGGATAACTATGTACATGTACACAATTATCCGAAGGGAGTTTTGTATGTATTTTTGATAATTATGTACTTGTACAATTTTTTTTTTTTTTCAATTATCTTCGTTTCCAACAAGGCTGCAAGCAACCACTAATTAGTGTTAGAAGTTACTGGAAGAGAAAAGATAAAGATAGTAGAGCAAGATAACGATTGACAGAAGACTTAAAATATTACAAATTATATGAATCAGGAAAGCAAGATGAAGGAAGCGAATTCCAAAGAACTGATGTTTGAGGAAAAAAACTAGACGAATAAGAGTTTTTGGAGCACTTAGGAACAGTAACAGAAAATGGATGAGACTTAATTGAATGGCAAATAACAAAAGAATGAATTTTAGTAGATGGCACAAGAGACGCTAGCTCTTTAGAGCAGTGCCCATTATAGTATTTGTAAAAAAGAGTAAGAGAAGAAACATTACGACGATGTGATAGAGGTTAAAGGTTGGCTGCAAGAGCAGGTCCAACTATGTTTACAATGCGTTTTTGCACCTTGTCTAAAAGAGAAAGGGCATCATTAGAAGATCCGCCCCAGATATGGCAACAGTATTCCATACAAGGCCGGATTTGAGATTTATAGAGATAGAGAATAGAATCCAGAGTAAGAAAGTGACGAGCTCGATAAAGAGAAGCAACTTTAGCAGATGCTAATTTTGCAACAGATTTGATATAAGGTTTCCAAGAAAGATCAGAAGTAAGAGTTAATCCTAGAAGATAAAGGGTAGGAGACTCATCGAGTACATTACCGTTTATAAATATAAAAAGGTCTAAATTATTACGATAACGATTGGCCAAAAAAAATTTGGGTTTTATCTGGATTAAAGTTCACCAGCCACTGTGAGCCCCATACTGTAGCAGAAGTGAGATCCTTTTCAAGCTCAGATACCCCCTGCAAGCAATCAGAGGGAGTTGGCTTCTTATCGTGACAAGAATAAATGGTAGTATCATCAGCGAACAATGCCACCTTAGATGTGAGAATATCTGGAAGATCGTTAATGTAAATTAAAAAGAGTATAGGGCCAAGGATTGAACCTTGGGGAACCCCTGAGGTTACAGAATAAGAAGAAGAGTGCTGTCCATCAAGGACAACTTTTATACTACGATTGGAAAGGAAGGATTCAATAATCTTAAAGATGTTTCCAGATACACCATAAGAAGAAAGCTTATGGAGGAGACCAGCATGCCAAACTTTATCAAACGCTTTAGAAATGTCAAGAGCAATGGCCTTAACCTCTCCACCTTTATCTAATGCGCGATAAAACCTATCGGTTATTACTGATAGCAAATCAGCTGTAGAACGAGAAGTGAGGCTTGACCTGGAATCGTCGAGAGGGAATAAAGGATTCCATGCCAGCCTGAATCCACGAAGTTATGTAAGAAGCACATTTGTCAACAGGGAGACGAAAGATTTCTACCCAGGGGCCATCACGAAGAAAATCACGGAAAGAGTCCCAGTGAGCTTTAAAGTAGTTGTAAGATGTATGATGATAGGGGGATTCTGATGGTAAAGAAGAATGAGATAATAGTTTTAGAGAGATCAAACCATGATCAGAAGCACCTAAGGGTGAGTGTGAAGAAACTGAGCACTGACTAGGATCAGAAACGAGACATAAGTCGAGTAGAGAAGGTAAATGATTCGGGTTGTCTGGAAAACGAGTTGGAAAGTTGACTATTTGAGTCAGGGAGTGAGAAAGACAAAAGTTGTGGGCCTTAATGCCTGCAGAGTCACTGACACTAGAGCCAAGCCATTCAGTGTGATGAACATTAAAGTCACCGACAACAACAATATTGGCTGATGGATAAAGAATGAGGGCTTGGTCAATATAATCAGAAATAACATCAAGAAGAGTGCAGTCTTGAGATGAGGGAGAGCGATATAGAACAAAGAGAAAGGTGATAGAGTGAAGTGGTGCTAAATGAAAGCACATAAAAGAGTAGTCTGTGGATTCAAAACTAGTTTCCCGACAAATGGGTGAATTCTTACGAATGTAAATGCCCAGGCCAAGCATGTGACTATTGGAGTCTTTACGAATTAAAGGAAGATAACCATCAACACTAAGATCACAAGATGAGACAGCTAAACTCAAATTAGTCTCACAAAGAGCAAGTAGGTCTGGTGAACTTTGCAAGAGATAAGACTCAACAGAAGAAAAGTTACTTCGAAGACCACGAATATTGGTGAATGATAGGTTTAGCGAACTTGGTGATGACTGTGGTTTTTTGTGTTTTATAGTTTTTGTTACTTTATTCATTTTTAAATTTGTTAAAAAACTTGACTCGAAGCATAGATAGTACTCAGTACACTGTTTTATAGCTCAAGTAATTGCCTCATTTCCACTAATAAACCCTAAGCCGTAAGAAAGGGCTCCAATGTGGCCTTGGCAATGCACACCAAAAGTACAAACAGGGACACCATCCATGCGCAATATGGCACTATTAGTACTCTGATATTTTTCAGCTGTTGATGAAATCAGCCTCTCTGAGAGCTACTACAGAGTTCGGGAAACCTGACTACCAGCCGGCCTCAGAACCATAAAACTAAGTTTTAGAGCTGTACCCTCATTTGGAGATAATAGAATGAGTTGCCTAGTCATAAAAACAGAGACACAAGCAAAACCCATGAATCGAGTCAAGAAGATCCAGCGTTCAACATCCTAAACTGGAAACAATGTATTTGAAAATATTTATGTATGGAAACATTGTATGTATGGAAACATGTATGTATGGAAACATAATTATTCCAATGAAGTTTTGAATTTATTTTTGATAATTATGTACATGTATATAACTATTCCAAGGGAGTTTTGTATGTTTTTTTTTTTTTAAAATTATTATACTTCACCTCCTCAAGGCCGAGAAGGCCACTACAGACGAGGAGGCTACTTATTTTGTAGCTATAACCCTCTCTCAACTCTATAACTCCGAAACACAAACCTTGACCAACAAGACCACTGCGCAGAGAAACAAGTTGAGCGCGGTACTACCAGGGACGTGGTGGGGATCGAACTCGGAACCACTCGTTTATGAAGCGAGCGCTCTACCACTACACCACTACCGCATACATGTATTTTATATGTCATAAACTTTTTTTCAAAAATAGTTTATAACATAGTTAAAATTTTGATGTGTTTTGATGTATGTTGATGTATTTAAAAATACCAATAAAAATGAAAAAATCAGTAATATTTATGATATTTTAATTCCCATATTAAACTTGTTATCATGGCCTTTGATTTTTTTTCTGAACATATGGGTAAAATAAAAGTTTAAACAGATTTTACTTACGAAAAGTTATAGAATAAAATAAATTTAAATTTGTTTACTTACGAAAAGTTATAGAATAAATTAAAATATAAAAGTTATAAAATAAATTTAAAATGTTTGAAAAAACCAAAAAATACAATTTTTTCGGGGGACTTTAGACAAGGGTTAGGGTTAACATTTTGGGCAGAAATGTGAAATTAAGGGTTTTTACGCTACCCATCACCAGAAAACAATTGAGTAGATTGACATTTTTGAACTTTTTTTGGAACACTTAATATATATATATATATATATATATATATATATATATATATATATATATATATATATATATATATATATATATATATATATATATATATATATATATATATATATATATATATATATATATATATATATATATATATTTGTAAATGGCAAAAAATGATAAAACTTTTACAAGCTAATTAGTTTAATAAAAGAATAAAAAATTATATTAATGTGAATTTTGAATTTAAATAAGATATATTATGGTGTATAATTTAATATAGACATATATTCATATATATGTCTATATTAAACTTGTGCTTTATCCAGGGTTATATATATATATATATATATATATATATATATATATATATATATATATATATATATATATATATATATATATATATATATATATATATATATATATATGTATATGTATATATATATATATATATATATATATATATATATATATATATATATATATATATATATATATATATATAATTATATATATATATATATATATATATATATATATTAACTACTTATTAAGTTAATAACATCTTAATATTTAGATGTTATACTATTATAAATTATAGTAATAAAACATTGTATATTGTATCATAGTATTATTGTTATATTTTTGTATAATATTAGTAATATTATACTAGCTGTCATGACCCGTAAAATACGGGTCTTTAGGATATTGATGCACACTTTATCCGCGTGGTTACAGTTCATTAGAACTATTATCCGGTTTATAACGCAAGAAAATCTCAATCAAATGAAAACATCTAAATGATAACTTTTAATGTCCTAGATACGAAGATTAAACTTATTGATTGCGTAAACACTAACTTTAACATAAATGGCATTTGCGAGACACTTCTTGCAACAAAAAAACAAAATTTTATAATTTTTGAACAATTTTTTTTCTCTCGTTAGCGAAGTTGGTTCTGTGTCAAAATGCGAGGATCAATATCTTTACATATGTTGTCTATATACAATATCTATAAAACTTTATAAGTATTTGAATTTGTATTTAAAAAAATCTAAAAAAAAATTAAAACAGTAGTTGCCAACAGTAGGACTCGAACCACGGCAGCTATGTTCCGAAGCCCAGCGCGCTATCCACTTGACTACGCTGATGCATTAAGAAATAAAGATTCAAAATTATATAAAAATTGTTTTTAACGGATATAAATGCAAAAGATTTGAAATCGGTATTATGCTAATATTAAATAGTTTAACTTTTAATTATTTTTAGTAACAATAAATTTTATAAAATAATTTAGTGTACATATAAAATTAAAATCTTTAATTATGTTCTAAATAAAAATATACTTTTTAAGCCCTCTTACCATTTTTAAAAAAAGTTATGGTCGCCGCGTGGCAAGTTCATCAGCTTGGCACGCGGTTTTGTTGTTTAAAATGCAAATCAAAAGTTATATAGATTTTATATTCTATATATAAACATGTTTTTTACTAATTTTCCTTGCTCAATTTAGTTGTAAATAAACTTGAAAAGTTTAACTAAAATAACATGAGTATCTCAATAATGACACATGCACAAAAAAAATAAAAAAGAAGGTCGCCGGTGGTAGGACTTGAACCACGGCTGACTTGGTCAGAAGCCCAGCGCACTAACCACTCTACTACGCTGTCACGTAGTGTCTTTAAGATTTCAAATTGTATAAAAATTGTTTTTAAAAACACAAAAGATTAGAAAATAAGCAAAGGTTGACGAAATGCAGTTCTTAAGTGAAAATCAAACTGTTGAACTTGATATATGTTTAAGCATGTTTTAACATTAAATAACATGAAGTTTATGTACGTACAATATGAGTTTCACGTTTGCTCGCGTTTTCTTATAAAGCAAAGGTAAGACTCTTTCTCGTCACTACCTATGATGCAATGGTTGCCAAGAGTATCATGTCAAACAGGCTCAAAAGCGCACTACTACTACTACTACTACTACTACTACTACTACTACTACTACTACTACTACTACTACTACTACTACTACTACTATTAAGTCCAGTATTATTATAAAGAGATTACTAATTTATTATCATAATAATAATAATCTAACAGCATAAAAAAGGGACCTAGTATATTTAAATTATATGCATTATGATGTGATATTATAAATAAATATTGATACAACATCTTAATGAAAACCATTAAGATGTTATATTAATAATTAATTTTATTGTCGTCAAAATGTCAAAGCAATTAAATTAATGCGGAAGTACATTAAATTTTATTGTTTTTTAAAAAAACCGCAATAATAATGACTAGAAAGTTTTTTTTAATTAGTGGTGTTTTTGTTTTTGTTTTATTAAAAAACATTTTTAAAACATGTGTAAGTGTTGCTACATCAACTATCTTATAGCCTGCTGCTACAAGGGAGTGTTGCTACATCGACTATCTTATAGCCTGACTTGCAAGGGAGTGCTGCTACATTGAATGATAAATAGCCTGACTCGCAAGGGAGTGCTGCTACATTGACTGCGGGTTTGATTTGGGCAAGCAATCTATCATTTAAAAAAAAAAAAATTTTTTTTTGAAGTTTTTTAACATTTTCTGGTCAGGCTTATTAACGCGCTCTTTAAAACAACAGTTTATGGGAAAAACTTTGTGACTACCATGCTAGACATGTATATATATATATATATATATATATATATATATATATATATATATATATATATATATATATATATATATATACAGTGCTTTTTTTCTCCTAAAATGCAGTGGAATGGCGTTCCGGTATATATATATATATATATATATATATATATATATATATATATATATATATATATATATATATATATATATATATATATATACAGTGCTTTTTTTCTCCTAAAATGCAGTGGAATGGCGTTCCGGTATATATATATATATATATATATATATATATATATATATATATATATATATATATATATATATATATATATATATATATATATATATATATATATATATATATATATATACAGTGCTTTTTTTCTCCTAAAATGCAGTGGAATGGCGTTCCGGTACCTTTTTTTTTTTTATACATAAACATTATTTTCCCCCTGTATTAATGAACTTAATTTTTAAATATTTAACATTTTCAGTTCCAAAAAAAGTTGTATTTAAAATTCTTTTTTAAAAACATTTTTGCAGATTTGCAAACATTACAGCGTTGCATTTCAGAATCTATTGTTTCTTAGCAGTTTGTAAAAACTAAATTTGCTTGAAAAGAATTTACTTTAACTTACTTTCTATAGCCTTTTTTTTATGTTACCAAATTGTTTATTTGTTCAAATATTAACCCTTCTACCAGAAGGAGTTCTTTTTTTCTGTGCAATATTTTTTTGAAATTCAATCTCATAATGCGTAACGCTACTTAAAAAAGATTGATATTTTAGATCACAAATTTTACGCTACAGTAAAATTTTGAGCTACGCTACTGTATTTGCGACAGTAATTTTCATTTTATCGTTATATAAACTTCCTGTTAACGACGTATTAAATTCAAAGTTAAAACTTAATTGATGTATTTGAAAAGTGATATAAAATTATTAAATAAGTTTGCTACGTAAGAAAATATTTGATTACAAAGAATCTACTGACATCAAGCTGCATAAAAGAAGCGAAATAAGAGACTCTTTTAAACAATGCATATAAGTTTTTAACGCGAGAGAAAATTGTAACAGCAAACATTGGAAAAGAATATCAGTTCTTTGATAACTTTGAAATCAAAAAATTGATCTTCAAGAAATTGACGGAGTTAAATTGAGTTGTAATCTTCATTCTAAAAAGGTATCCATTAACATTGTCAATCATACAGGTAACGAAATGAGAAAAAAAATTATTGCAGAAGTCATAAAATCAAAGAGTATGATTTCGTTAATGATTGATGATTCAACCACTTCAAGCCAAAAATTGACACTGGTTGTGTACATTCGGTGCTGCATAAAGGGCAGTGGAATGAATTCACCAATCGATTTATTTTAAGATTTAGTGAAACTTAAAAGTGTTACGGCTAAAGGATTGTTTAATGCTTCACTTAAATGTCTTCATTCTTATAGGATGACTGAAGAATATGTAAAGAATTATTTATTTTTTGTAGAATGTCATGCTACAGCAGTGATGTTAGGATGCAAATGTGGTGTTTTTAAATAAATCATATAAAAGTTTCCTATTGTTATAGTTTGGCTAATCATAGACTGGAATTATCAGTAGGTGATACTAGGTAATACCTATATATATTAATATATCCCTATAGGGAGATTTCAAGTATTGATAGAAATCACGATAAGCTTAACGTCATGTATCATACTTCATATAGCAGAGAGTTATAATCATGCGCGGAATTATTTAATATTCATCTGCTAAAAATTGGTCAAACTTTATATACACAATGGATGCCAACTAGTTTTCGTTTAGTTTTTGCGGTATAGGAAAATTATGAAAGGCTGGTGAATCATTTCAAAGAAGTAATAGTTAATTCTACAAAGACAAAAAAGAAGAAGAAAAATGGTTGTCCGCACAGAATCTCTATTTTCAGGGTGTTTTACTCCACAATAAAAATTCCAAATATGATTCAGCTATTGATCTGAACACCTTTTACATAAAACTAAAAAGAGTCAATCAAAAAAAGGTTGTTTGCTGACAAAGATATTAAATTAGCTCAATTTGATTCTTTGACCAAAAACAATGGCTAAAAAATAATAAAACTCACACAAAATATGGAGAATTTCACAGAGTTTTTATATATTTTTACAAAAAAATTTTGTGAAAAATTTAAAATTTTACAAAAAGATTTGTTACAGAGGTTTATAGTTTTGTATAGTTTCTATCTTATATATGGTGTCAAGATCCCTTAATCCTGTCACCCCCTCCCTTCACACACCTAAATAAAAAATACCTACCAATATTTTAAAAAATAAAAAAAAAGTTCCTAACATTAGAAAATAGCTTTATTTATTTGTTTCCGCCTTATTGGGTATGATTAGTAGGGAGCCCACCAATGGCTATACATATTTATAAATTTTATTTACAAATAATTTCAGGAAAAGTACAGAAAAATACATATATATATATATATATATATATATATATTTATATATATATATATATATATATATATATATATATATATATATATATATATATATATCTATATATATATATATATATATATATATATATATATATATATATATATATATATATATCTATATCTATATATATATATATATATATATATATATATATATATATATATATATATATATATATATATATATATATATATATATATACACTAGCGTGCTAAAGTCTTTGGTCAGTGTGTGAATTGTCTATAAAAAACAAATTATACTCATTCATTTCATCAATTTATTACAAATAAATTTTAATTTAAAAACTTCACAAGATTTTATTCTCATTAATATGACCACCTTTAGTGCGGATGACAGCCTTACAGAGACTTGACATTCAAGAGAGTAACTTAATGTTTTAAAACTTATGTTTTTCCAGGCATCTTGGAGACATTTCCAGAGACTATTTATTTTAGTTGAGATCATTATGCTTTTGTCTAGCTCATCTTATAGTTTCTCTATAGGGTTTATATCAGGTGATTGTGGAGGCCAAGTCATGATTTTAAGCACTTTTTGCTTTTCTTTTGTCTTTAAATAATTTGAACATAATTTAGAAGTGTGCTTAGGATCATTGTCTTGTTGAAAGACAAAGAAAAAAAAAATACCTGATGATACCTGAATACCTGATGGCACCGCATGACGAATCAAAAAACTATGATTTTTTAACCATTACTGATTTGACTTGAAGTAGATCAAAAACTTTTCCTGTTACAAAACCACCCCAAACCATGATATTGCCACTACCGTGACTGAATTACTTATTCACTGAATTACTCAAACAAATATCGCTAACACGTTCATCTACCGACCATCTGACATATAAACGTCTTCTGGTTCCAAATAATTCAAACTTTAATTCATTAATCTAAAATACCTTTTCCTATTGATCAATCTTCACAATTTATGATCTCTTGCCCATATAAACCGTTATTGTTTATTTACATGCCGTAACAAAGGTTTTTTACACTCAAAAATAATGCAATACACTTAAAAACTGACTTGAGAAAACATTAAATGCTAAACACGAAATATGCTATCAACTCAATATGAACAAATTCACTCAAACTTAAAATATTTTACAATAGAGACAAACTCAAAACTTTTATTATACTCAACTGAATAGACTTTAGCTTTTATACATAAGTAGAATTTTCTACAACAGACTCAGAAAGTTCTACAAACTAAATATTACTGCGCATAATTAAGATTTATATTCAGTAATTACACAAAAAAAAACCTTCTACAATATATATTCAGTTATAAAACTTGTATTTTATAATAGATATTATTACTACCTAGTATTTACATAAAAAGTCAATTAAATTAAACAATTTTCAGGCAATTCATTTTTTTGCGGGTTTGTGACATTCACATAAAAAACAAAAATTTTTGCTACAATATTGAGTACAACCAAAGACTTTTGCACGCTAGTGTATATATATATATATATATATATATATATATATATATATATATATATATATATATATATATATATATATATATATATATATATGTATATGTATATATGTATATGTATATGTATATATATATGTATATGTATATATATATATATATATATATATATATATATATATATATATATATATATATATATATATATATATATATATATATATATATATATATATATATATATATATATATATATATATATATATATATATATCAGCCCTTGGAATTAGGGTCGGCATTCGGCAATGCCGACCTAACTGCCGAGCTTAAAGTATTTAAGGTTGGCAAAAAATTGCAGACCTTGTTTCTATGTTTTATGGTAAAACCTTTTTATTAACATTTTTTTGCCAACTTGGCGCTGACCTCTAAAAGATTGAGATTGACAATTTATTGCCAACCTCATTTTTCCTAATATCAATGAAGTTTTTATCAAAGTAACTGGTTTAATATATATATATATATATATATATATATATATATATATATATATATATATATATATATATATATTTATATATATACAGGCTTCGGCAGGAATGACGGGCTATAGCCCGTGTCCGTCTCCGCACCCGTCTAAGTCAGTTTAGACGGGCGAAATAAAGCCTGTCTGAAACATAAGTTTTGTGTAAAAAAAAAGATGAATATTTTGATGTTTTTTTATTAAGATACTCTTATAAAACTTCTCTCATGACATAATTTTAATATGGATAGCAAACTCCAACTTATAATTGTTTATATTTAAATATAAAAATTAAACAAAATAATCATTATTGTATTACATTATGTAGGAAATAATATAACTAAATCTTTTAGTTTTTTAAACGACGATAACTGTTTGATATAATACCAAACAGTTACCATATTATGTTCAAAATTTAATAACTATTATATTAAATAGGGAAATATACACATGTGATGCACAAGAAGTATCATGTTGTTTTGGTTTTTCAATGTTTATAATAATAACGATAATAAACTAATTA
>NC_061157.1:57443170-57480670 GCF_022113875.1 Hydra vulgaris
CTTGGTATTTTTTTTTTACTGTATGTTATTTGACATTATTTGGAAAGAACATCAAAGAAAAATGATTTTTTTATAAAAATGGAAGTTTTACTATTTACTTTCAGCACTTTGATGAGTAACTTAACAACAATTTCACATGATTTTCATATAAATTCTGGTAGTGTTATTGTTTCTACAAAATTTGTTTTTACACAGGTAATCACAACCCTGAGTTCCATTTAAATATTGTTTTTAAATGAGACTTAGGGTTGTCCAATATTCAGGACATCTTTAAACTTTTTAAACCTAAATTTTTATCATTTCACTGTTTGTCTAAACATAATTTTTTGAATGTAATCTTACTATGTATTTTCAAACACTCTGATTAACATTTATGAATATTGTAAATACCAATATCAAAACGGTCTCAAACCGTACTGAACAGCAATCATTAATCATACTGTTGCATACTATTAAAAAAAAAAATAAACTTTAAAATAAACAAAATTAAAACCATAAAACTATTGATCCAATGGTGATCATAAA
Organism: Hydra vulgaris; assembly: GCF_022113875.1. Classification (NCBI taxonomy): domain Eukaryota; kingdom Metazoa; phylum Cnidaria; class Hydrozoa; order Anthoathecata; family Hydridae; genus Hydra; species Hydra vulgaris. The sequence goes on from NC_061157.1 coordinate 57,443,696, forward strand.
TAATACCGAATATTTATTATAACTTATATTTTTAAAATCTTAACTGTTTTTACATTAACTATATCAATTATTTTTTCTATATTTCTATATCTCAAAAACAACAACAATAAAACTCCATTTATACAAAAATTTTGTTCAATAACAAAAAAGGTTTAGTAAATACTATTGTTCAAATAGTTACCATTTAATTGTTATTTAGTTTGTTATAGCCATATTGGTGCTATTTACTGGTTATAGCTATCGTGGTATTGGAATATTGTTTTTGTTATGCTGATTTGGTTTTCTTCTGATCAACTATTGACAAACTTTATGAATGAATGAAATGAATGAGCAAGGAACTTTTAGTATAACTCACACAAAAACTTGAACAAAAGCTGATAAAATGCAGCAATTACCAGCTTACCAAACTGATGAAATACCCATCATGCATCATGCTTTGTTTTATAAGAGGATTATGATGACTATGAAATTATCTTAGTAATTATTAAATTTTGTCATGTTTAATTTTTATGGAAAAAAATTTGGTCTTGCTTAAATTCTATGGAAAATAACTATTCTATTAAACTATTAACTATATAAGGAAAAATGATTTTATCATTCGACAACAAAGATCGTAAAGGTGGCATTGAGAATTATGACTGTCACACAAGTTTAACTAAATTAGTTTTGAAAAGAAAAGTTCATTCAACACCTACAATGTTTTATTATGTTTAATATTGTTAAACTAAACAATTCATACTGTATCCTAGTGAAAAAAGACCAGTTTGACAGCAAGCAATTTATGACAAATACCAGCAAAATCTAATCACACATGCCCTTCTTATGTTGAAAATATTCTTTGTGATACCAGCAAACACTGAAGAAAGAACCTTTTGGACAATTGAAACAAAAAGTTTGAAACCAACAAGCAATACATCCAATCTGTTCATTTATATAAGTAGACAAATGTGTGATATTAAATACCTTGTTTTTACTACAATAAAAACTTCAATGAGGGTTATAAAATTCAAAACCATCAACATGCAAAAAAAGGTAAAAAGTATGTATAAATATCACCAGAAGTTCTATTTCAGGTGATTAAAAAGCACCCATGTATATGACATATGTATAAGACCTTTAAAAGTATCAGTCTATTTGTGGACAGAACTTGTTACTTGTTAGTAAATAAAAATAATAGAAACAAATGTTTATTGAACATTACAACTGCGAATAATAAAAAAATGAATATAAAATTTTTTTGTACATGTATTTATTAAAAATTAAAAACATGTTGTCTATTGCAACAAATTTAAAATATTCAAGTTGTCTATTTCAATAGATTTAAAAAATATATAGTTTTAAAAATATGAAAAAAGCATAAATTGATTTAAAATAGCATAAAGTGGACAAAGACTTTATAAATAAATGTAAGTACATACAGACATGGAATTAAAAATACTCAAAGTATATGTGAGGTGTAAAGCTGAATGAAAATGAACTGAAAAAAACGGAATAAAAAGATAGTGGTGTACTGATTGCGCATTTGTGGTTGATGTAGAGGAGCAGAAAAAGGCCTATGCTGATACCAATCCCGATTAATTGAACAACTTATAAAAAGTTCAGAGCTTTAAAACTATATAATAATAATTATTAACAATCAGCTACTGTTTTGTAGAAGGCTACTGTTACTGTTACTGTTACTGTTACTGTTACTGTTACTGTTACTTACTGTTTTGTAGAAGGTCCCTTCTTCGTCCTTCTTCGTCCTTCTTCGTCCTTCTTCGTCTATTATAGATCTAAACCTAAGTTACATTGTTTCCTGCCTAGGATGATAAATGCTGAATTTTTTTAACTCTTGGGTTTTTGCTTGTCTTTACTTGGTACTGGTTATGTAACTCTTTCTATTATCATCTATTGAAGAAAAGCTCTAAATCTCAGATTAATGGTTATGAAGCATTTCAATTTACATTAGTTCAAAACATGCTATGGTCTTCTAGTACTTCCATCTCTTTTTCTTCATCAGGTTCACTATTTCATCACATTTCTTATTTCTATCTTTGATTGTCTACAATTCTTTTTGTGACTTACTTTGTGATGGTACTTTGGCAGATGTCTATTTTACTGTTGAATGCTCTGGAAAATTGTTTTGGTAAAATGTTCAGAAAAAATCTGGAATATATTTTCCTTTATTTTCCTCCTAATTTTTCTTTTAGGTGAGTTGTTTCTAACTTTTTTTTTTTAATTTTTCTTAATTTTGTATGAGTGCTGAGTGTAAAAGCTCAAAAAAGAAATATACTTCAAAAATATATACCTAAACTTGCATGTATGGAAAATGTTTTGGATATCCGTAAAAACTAAAAATTTAGAAAAATATTCGGAATTCTGGAAATATCTGGAAAAAAATAATCCTTACTAATTGCATAGTTATTTTTAAGCATAATTATTTCATCTTTTTACAAAAACAAATCACTTAAAAACAAACCTATTTTTACTACTAATAATTATTGCAGTTTTGTTCTTATTTTGATGAATGGTATCACTGCTTCCTCTACTTTACATCATTTAAGATATTTTTCATTACTGACTTATCATTGAAATCATATATAATGTTAATTATATATAATGTCATCAGGCCTTGTTATGAGATTTTGCTGCATAATGGAAAAGTGTAAAGTGAGTTAATGTAACTTTACTCAATTAACATATTTACATTGTTAAATGTTTAATTACATCAGTTGCGTATTTTAAAGTACCGCGTTGTAATTAAATTTCATTTGAAACCACATTAAAAATCTTTGTAAGTCTTTATCTTTATAAAATATCTTTAAATTAAACAATATTGTTATAAAAAGAATTATAAATAAAATTTAAATGTTGTTTGTAAAAAAAAAAGTCCTTTTTTTAAAATCTTATACTTATTTAAACTTATTACTTGAACCTTGGATAAAAAAAAAGAGTCTTATAAATTATAAAGATTTTTGCTTATATCTCAATAAATAAATTGTTCTGGGAAGTTTGATTAACATGAAACTTATTTTTCAAGGATTTTTTATGACATGAATACAACTTTTCTCGGCACTTGAGGATCACTATAATGGTTAAAAAGTAAATAATAACTATCAACCTTCTTTTTTAATATTTTGCCTTTAACAAAATCTTTGCATAATTTTTACATAATTTAAGCAGCAAAAACAATTGTAAAACAAAGCGTTTTTTAAAATTTTTAAAAGAATTTGAACTTGGATAAATTGATAAAAGAATTTTATTAAGTTTAATAAAATAAATTTATCTTCTATATAATATTGCCGAACTTAATAGTTTTAATAGTAGTAATAGTAGTAGTGTCCCTTGGAGCGTTTTTGACACGAAGCCCTTGGCAGCCATTGCAGCCGAAATATTGGCATGAAAGAGTCGCAGCACTATAAGAAAACGTGAACGAATATCTAACGTACGTAAACTTTAAACTAAGTAATGTTAAAGCATATGTTCAAACATACTGAAACATTTATCATGTTTTACAGTTTGATTTTCACTTGAAAACTACATTGTGTCAAGCTCTCCATAATTTTGATCTATAACATTTTTTTTTTCTCAAAAAAATTACTACATTATTATAAAATCTACGCTATATAATATGCCGGTGTAGCTCGAGTGGATAAGGTGTCGAACTTCTGTTCAAGAAACTAGAGGTTCGACTCCTACCAATGGCGGCTACTTTTTTTAATTTTTTAAAATTATTTTAAAATACAAAATACTTTCGAAGTTTTATAAAGATTATATACAAACATATGTAACGTAACAATATTAAGCACTCACAAAAGAAAATATTTTAAGAAAGCTAAAAAAAAAAATCATGCGTATGTACGATGATTGAGAACTTATGTTATTATTGTGCTCAGGTAATTAGGCCTAATAAGCTGCAGATGGTCTGAAATAAAAGTTGCCTGAAACTTAATAAAGAAAAAACTATATTAAATTAATAAGAAAGTCCTGCTAATCAAGAAGGTGCTGCTGTGGAGGCAAAAAAAAAGCCCGTAGCTAGAAAAAAAAAAAAACTTTCTTTTGATAATTAAAAGTTTTTTTATTTTTTTACTATAAATATATGCTGCAGCTGTTTTTCAAAACGCCTTAATATGCTTATTAGGTATTTCAAGAAAAACGCAATTAAAAAAAAGTTATTTAAAATTAACTCTTTGTTAAACGTTTTTTGAAACGAATAATTTTAATGAATTTTTTTCAGTAAAAATTATCAAGTATTATTCAGAATTAGGTTATTTTCTCTTCGTAATTGGATTCAGCACCTTTAAAAATGGTAAGTTACCAATTTTCAGTCATATTCCTCCACTACAAATTAAATTATTTACACAAAAAGTATAGTTATAAAATCTATAATGTAGAATGTGAGCCCAAAAAAAGGAATTATTTGCCTAAAGTTTTAAAATAACATATTTTTATTATATTTTAAGAGACCAAAGCCATCTTTTTTATTAAGATAGTCTAAAAACTCTTTTTTCACTTGAAACAATTCACGAAAATTAAGCAACTCCAAGAGATAGTAAAAGCACAACCCAACAGAAAAGAAAAATTACCTGAAAAAGTTAACTTTCTCATCATTTCTCATTTTTGAATTCAGCAATCTTGCAAATGGTATATAAAATTTTTTACTTTTACCACTAGTACTTAATTTATTCATTAAAAATACAACTAAAAAACACATAATAGTGGTCAAAAAAAGGGCCTTTTCGGCTATATTTTAAAATGTCATAACTTTTGAACCACTTTGATTTTGGAGCTTAAACTTTACATTTTTTCATGTTTAATTGATAGGTACCACTGGTTAAAATTTAAAGAAAATCTGAAGGTTGATTGGACTGTTCTCCTTTTACATAGAATTACCCAAATATAATTGGACTAAAATGACTCAACTTTGTTGAACCAGCTCGAGGTGCCAAGCTTGAGTCTCTGTCATTGTAAGGTTGCATTTTTTTTTCTGCATTTACTATTGCTGCTCATACGAGCTATTGGCCATTATTTCACCAATCAAAACGCAACCATCCGTTGAGTTTTGGTTGATGGTATAATTTTTACAATTGTTTAATGATAGAATTTTTGTCTCATAAATTAAATTTATATCTATATTAGGATGTAAAGCTATTACTCAAAAAATCCTCACTAATGTATATAGTTTTGTTTGTTTAAATAAATTTCATTTATTTTTTTAATTATGAAGGATAAAAAATAAAAAAATAAAAATAATCAGCCAATACCAATAAAAAAAAGACTGATGCTAAAGTAAAAGAAGTTAAATTAAGTTGGTGCCAAGGCCGATTAGTTGGTATCACTACAAATTTATGAAGTTTGACATTTGATAAAACTTAGTAGAAGTAAAATGATGACAAACTCATTAACAAAAAAAAAACTTAAATTTACAAAAAACTAAAATAAAACTGTTTTAACATGATTATTATAATTTTAATAATTATTTGAACTATAAATATTATTTTCAATTTAATATCAGTCTGTGTAACTGGAAATTTATGATGACATATATGATTACAGAAAATCTGTTGAATGATGTCACAAAAAGTTATCATGTTTATAATTAAGGGTAATTGTTAAGCATTTAGGTTTTGCTATGTTTTCAAATCTGGACAAAATATTTATATTACTTTTAAACCCAATTTAGACAGTTTTTAGTATTGATAAAATCAATACTAAAAATTTTTTTTTCTTTTAGTATTGAAAAAATCAATACTAAAATATTTTTTTTCTAAAAAATGGAAAATAATTATTTATTGACAATCATTAGCATTTTTCTAGCTAAGATGTAATACATTTATGGCCAAAAAGATCTCACCATTCATTATTGTTATAGATAATTATTTATAAATGTAAAATATGCATGCTGGCAACACATTAAACATAAATGTTGCGTGGATAATTGCAATAATTATCAACTAATAGAAAAATATTTAATATACTCTGTTTACATTAAAACCATGTGTAATTCAATTATCATGTTAAAGACCAAGAATTACCACTGCAAAAGCTAACAAAATGACAAAATGTCTTCCAATTCCACTTTAATCTCTTTAATCTCGAAGAATAAAAAGAACTTCCACTTTAATCTCGAAGAATTACCATGAAAAGAACTTCCACTTTAATCTCGAAGAATTAACATAAAAACCACTTTAATCTCTTAAAATCAAACTTCCACTTTAGTTCTTGATTCATTGTAACCTCTGTGAAGCAACATTCATCATTTATGATTTAGGTGCAATCACTGCCAATGTTCATGCTGGTTTACACCTATGACAATGTGAGGCTGTCAATTCTGCAAATTATTGACAAGAAAAAATTCAAGACATGGCTACAAAAAAATGCACTTAAACTTTCTTCCGCTTGGCTGGACAATCCAACTGTTTTCAACTCTATTGAAAACTGTTGGGTAAAATTAAAGAGAGAATTTTCGAAAATCTTACTAGTAGATCTGAGAAAAACCAAAATAAAATATAAAAGAACCAAAATACAAAAATAAAAAAGTGTGGTGTCATAGAATAACACCCAAATATTGTGTCTCTTGTTGCCTAAATGCTGTGAAGAAAGAAAATTTAGGAATTTTTGGACTCATTTGAAACATGTTGACTACATTCTGAAAAAATATTTAGCTACTAATACTTTTATTACCTTTTAATACCAATTTTTTTATTGTAGTGCTGCAATGAAAAATTGATATTTAAATAATTACTCAAACATAATGTTATATAGTCTATATACAATGTTAAAATTTATATTTGGAATAATATCATAAGTTTGTGATATCTCTGTAAGTTAACAGTTTTATTAAAGAAAATAAAAAAATAACTGGTTTCTATTTATAGAAATTGCATTTTTTTAAAATAAGTTTAAAGTTACAGAAGTTACTTTATAAAAATGTTATAAAAGTGATTCTTTGAATCTTTGAATACTAAGTGACTCTATCTTTGAATACTGTTATGTTAATGTGATATATATACATATATATTGTTATCAATATATTTATATATACATATACATTTTGTATTATACTATCTATACTTTTATAGGCTAGTATAATTATAAATTTCAGATTTGCCTAAAACATTTGTATGTGTTTTTTTGTTTGTATGCTCATTGCCTTAGTTGCATTCTTATTAATTGCATTCTAAGTTGTATTTTTAGTTACATTCTTATGAGTTGCACTCTTAGTTGTATTCTTAGTTGCATTGAGTACCTTTAAAAAACTTGATAATCTATCTAAAGACTTTAATTTTGAAGTTGATCAATTTTTTTTATAATAAGTATAAAATTAATTAAATGTATTTACTTATAATTGTTTTTTTTTATTATTTTTAGAAAATACAGCGCCAGTGGTTCCTAAAAAATGCTTAGATCGTGGATGTGAACAGGATTGTGATGAAGGGATCATATGGACATCATGTAAATGCAATAATGGTTATGAGTTGCATTCTGACAAAAAGCATTGCAGAGGTAAAACTTTCTTTTAAACATTTTCTCAAACAATGTTATTTAATTTAGTAATTGATCTATTAAAAAATAAAATAAAGTTAACAGTAGCAATATAAGTGTCAAACAAATTATGACTTAAAATAAATTATGACAATATATAAAAACTCTAAAATATATTACTGTTAACTGTATTATTGTTTTTACATGTAGAAACCAATGTTTTTATAAATTATGTAAGTTTTATGTTTTATCACATAATATTTTATCAACAAAATCATCATATATGTAAATTAAAATAAAATCATATATGTAAATTATGTTGATAACATAATTCATATATATATATATGTATATATATATATATGTATATATATATATGTATATATATATATATGTATATATATATGTATATATATATATATATATATATGTATATATATATATATATATATATATATATATATATATATGTATATATATATATTTGTATATATATGTATATATATGTATATATATATATATATATATGTATATATATATATTTGTATATATATGTATATATATATATATATATCAGCTATATATATATATATATATATATATATATATATATATATATATATATATATATATATATATATATATATATATATATATATATATATATATCAGGCTTGGTCTGGAAACGGGAGCAATCGCTCTCTATTGCTGACCACGGAAATAATATTTAGTTGCGAAAAGCTGGCCAGATTTTTTAGTTGTTTTGAGAACATTTCAAAAAGCAAAAAAAAAAAAGCGCTAAAGATTAATTGGACCAATGAGAAACAATTACAAAAAAAAAATAAAAAAATAAAATAAAATATCTTTTAAAGCGAAAAAACTTAAAGCAAAATAAATTACGTTTAGAGCAAATATTTTCGAAACATCTCTCTTTTATAATTTCTTTATAAAATTAAGCGACGGTTTTTATATAAAGTAACATCTTACGACTGTTTAAAATCGAAACAAATGTTCTTTATTTAACAAAGTTCACAAGTTTTATTTTTTGTCTAAGCTAAATTATTTTATAAATAAAAAAGTTAATTTTTTTAATCCCTATTTTATGTTTCGTGTAGTTTGAAAAGTTTAACATATTTGAAACAATTCTTCTTAGTAAGATATACAAATGAAATAATTAAATCATTGAATTACTATAGAAATTAAATTAACTAGATAAAAGTCAACTAAAAAGGTTAAAAATAATGATGAGGAAGCGAAACTACTTCACAATATCGCTGATGATGTTTAGAGAGTGGGCTTTTTAATTTTAATTAGTATTTAAAGCAGAAAAAAATATAACGAGTTTTTAAGAATGGCAACTCAAGCGAAAAAATTAGAGTTAGTAAACCAATATCTAGAAACTTTTCTTTATATCTAATAACTTGCTATATATATTTGTGTTCTGTCGTGACCTCAGGCGCGCTGCTTGTTCATCCGCGAGTTACTTTGTATGCATCGTTTGTGTTTAGTAAACAGAAACTTCTTATGTTTGTTACATAATTAGTTTTAGTAACTTTAATAATTATTAACTTCCTTGAAAACGCAATTATTTTTGTAAGTCTTTGTTTACAAATTAAATTGATAAAAAACAGACACACAAAATTACATTTACATAAAAAATATACTTTTTAAATAAAAAATAAGAATATACTAATAAAATCTATAATTTATAATAAACTTTCAAAATTTTGACAATTTAAAAAATATATATTATAAACCATTTATTTTTGTATATAAATAATAATAGTTTAAAAGATTTACTGTTTTGCCGAGAACGAGGTAGTATTGAACAAAATAATAGAATTATTTTGTTCGTTAATTTGGCGGTTTTTAGTGAATATTCTTTTTATTCTTCAGCACCAAGTTGTTTTGAGAACATTCAAATTTAAACTAACATATATTTAAAACATTTATTTTTGTAAAAAAATAATAATAGTTTATAAGATTTACGGCTCTGCAAATAATAATAATATATATATAATAATAATATATATATAATAATAATATATATATAATAATAATATATATATAATAATAATATATATATATATATATATATATATATATATATATATATATATATATATATATATATATATATATATACATATATATATATATATATATATATATATATATATATACATATATATATATATATATATATATATATATATATATATATATATATATATATATATATATATATATATATATATATATATATATATATATATATATATATATATATATATATATATATATATATATATATATAATAATAATAATAATATATATATAATAATAATATATATATAATAATAATAATATATATATATATATATATATATATATATATATATACATATATATATATATATATATATATATATATATATATATATATATATATACATATATATATATATATATATATATATATATATATATATATATATATATATATATATATATATATATATATATATATATATATATATATATATATATATATATATATATATATATATATATATATATATATATATATATATATATATATATATATATATATATATATATATATATATATATGAATTATGTTGATGTTAACGTATAAGTTTTTATAGTATAAATAAGTCAGTATAAGTTTTTACATTAAAGTTAGTTTTCACATTAAGTTAGTTTCTCATTTACGGCATTAAATCTTTGCTGTAAAAATTTGTAATTAATTTGTAATTGTAAGTAAAACAAATGTGTAAATGGAAAAAGTAAAAAAATATAAAAGTAAAAAAAACTTAAAAGCATTTAATGTCCATTTTTTGAAATATTTGCTATTTGGTTTAAAAATATAGTTTTATAGTTTTACATTTAAACTTGTAAATCAATTGTTTGTTAAGCTACATAAGTAAAAACATGAATTATTTTAGATATCGATGAATGTGCTAGTAAATACACAAACAAATGTGATACAAAGACTACACGATGCCATAATACAAAAGGCAGTTTTTATTGTTCATGTCTAGATAATACTATGGAGTTAGATCACAAATCACAAAACTTAAAATGTATAGGTATGTAATTAAATTGTTATAAAATTACTAATTATTAATGATTATAGATGTATGAAATTAGATATTTGTAATTTTTAATAATCAATCAACAAGTACTTAATAACTGATAAATAAGATTAATTTTAAGTAAAAATAAAATATAATTAATTATTATTGACGTTCTTACAAAAAATGTAATAACATATTATTGGTATTAAGGTGTGAATATATATTAAGGTGTGAATATATATCAGAGTGTGAATATATATTCACACCTTAGAGGGTAGACTATATATTAGGGTGTGAATATATATATGGGTGTGAATATATATTAGGATGTGAATATATATTAGGGTGTGAGAATATATCATTGTTGTTATTACTAAAAAATGTATGAATATATATTAGGGCGTTATAAATTATTATGGGTGTAATGACATTTTTTTTTGAAACTGCTGCTGTTTTTTATTTTGCATGTTGCCTGGTTTAAAAATCTAGAAAGTAATGTCAATTAAATACTCCAAAAAACTTTGAAAGGGTGATTCTAGACATATAAAAGATATACCAAAATCTTTTTAAATCCTGCTACTGTCTATGAGACTTTATTTTAGTTTGTTTTTTAATTTTAATTTTTCAACATGTCTTAAGATGTTTTAACATATCTTAAGTTGTTTTAACATGTCTAAAGATCTTCACTTCCAACAAGGCTGCAAGCAACCATTATTAGAGTAGGAAGTTACTGGAAAAGAAAAGATGAAATTTATGAAGCAAGATAATGATTAACAGATGACTTAAAAGTTATATGAATCAGTAATCAGGAAAACAAGATGAAGGAAGCGAGTTTCAAAGGACTGATGTTTGAGGGAAAAAACTAGATAAATAAGAATTTTTGGAGCACTTAGGAACAGTCACAGTAAAAATATGAGACTTAATTAAATGACGAGTAACACGAGAATGAATTTTATTAGATGGCATAAGAGACACAATGTGTTTTTGCACCTTGTCTAAAAGAGAAGGGCATCATTAGACATTCTGCCCCAGATATGGCAACAGTATTCCATACAAGGCCGGATTTGAGATTTATAGAGATAAAAAATAGTATCCTGAGTAAGAAAGTGGTGAGCACAATAAAGAGATCCAACCTTAGCGGATGCTAATTTTGCATATGGTTTCCAAAAAAGATCGGAAGTAAGAATTAATACTAGAAGATGAAGGGTAGATAACTCATCAAGTACATTACTGTTCATAAATATAGGAAGATCTAAATTATTGCAATAACGATTAGCTGAAAAAAATTGAGTTTTATCTGAGTTAAAGTTCACCAGCGGCTGAGAACCTCATGCTGAGCAAAAGTGAGATCCTATTCATGCTCAATTACCCTCTCTGAGCAATCAGAAATTGGCTTCTTATCAAGACAAGAATAAATAGTAGTATCATCAGCAAACAATGCCATCTTATATGTGAGAATTTCTAGAAGATTGTTCATATATAATTAAAAAAGTATAGGGCCAAGGATAGAACCTTGAAGAACCCCAGTAGTTACAGGATATGTAGAAGAGAGTTGTCCATCGAAGACAACTTTTATGCTATGATTAGTAAGAAAGGGTTTAATATTCTTAAAGATGTTACTTGATTCACTGTAAGAAGAAAGTTTATGGAGAAGACTAGCATGCCAAACTTTATCAAAAGCTTTAGAAATGTCAAGTGTGATAGCCTTAGCCTCTCCACATCAATATAATGCACGATGAAACATATCAGTTATTACCATTAACAAATCAGCAGTAAAAACAAAATAACAAGTTGTTGTCCGAACCACAAGCAGTAGAAGAGTCTATGATGGAAATCTCTTTAGGTACAAAAGCTGGAGTGATATAAAGTTCAGGTAATGGATTAGCTAGTTTGTTGGTTATATCAGGTAGAATGCAACTAGTAAAATCAAAAGGTGATATTGATGAGAATAATAAATAAATATTCTTAGCAAACAATTTAGCTTTGTCTTTAGGTGGTATGACAAAATCTAAACCATACAAGAGAGGTGGAATAACAGATTTGCTCTTGTTATAGATACTATTAAAGATTCTCCAGAAGTCACAAGAGTCTAGTTTTTGAGATAAAATACAAAATTTTGTGACCTGAGAGTAGCGGGTTTTGGCGTTAGACCTTTTTACAAAAATTTCCAGCAGTAGTAAACAGACGTCTGTTTTCTGGAGAATTGTTTTGCTGATAGATATGAAAGTAATGGTTATGATTGGAAATTGCAGCAGAAAAATAAGAAGAAAACCATGGAGAAGAGTGAGGATTGACCTAAAAATGTCTAGATGGAATAAAAGATTCCATGCCAGCCCAAATCCAAAAAGTTACATTAGAAGCACAGTTGTCAGCAGCTTCTACCAAAGTTGTCAGCAGCTTCTACCAAAGGGTCATTATGAAGAAAATCACAAAAAGAGTCACAATTAGTTTTAAGGTAGTTGTAAGAGGTACAATGAGAGGTACAAAGAGGATTCTAATAATGAAGAAGAATGATATAATAGTTTTAGAGAGATCAAACCATGATCAGAAGCACCTAAGGGTAAATGTGGAGAAACTGAGCATTGACTAGGATCAGAAACAAGACATCATTTGAGTAGAGAAGGTAAATGATTTGTCTGGAAAACGAGTTGGAAAGTTAACTATTTGTGTTAAGGATTGAGAAAGGCAAAAGTAATGGGTCTTAACGCCTGCAGAGTTGTTGACACTAGAGCCAAGTTATTCAGTGTGATGAGCGTTAAAGTCACTAACAACAAAGATATTAGCTAAAGGATAAAGAGTAAGGGCTTGGTCAATTGGATCAGAAATAACATCAAAAAGAGTGCAGTCCTGAGATGAAGGAGAGCGACATAAAACAAAGAGAAAGATGATAGAGTTAAGTGGTGCTAAACAAAAGAACATAAAGGAATAATCTGTGGATTCAAATCTAGTTTCCTAACAAATCAGATGCATTTTTACAAATGTAAATGCCCAGGCCATGCATGTGACTATTAGAGTCTTTACAAATTAAAAAAAGACAACCATCAACACTTAGATCACAAGATGAGACAGTCGAACTCAAATTAGTCTCTCAAAGAGTAAGTAGGTCTGGTGAACTTTGCAAGAGATAAGACTCAACAGAAAAAAAGTTACTTCGAAGACTAAAAATATTAGTGAATGATAGGTTTAGAGTACTTGGTGATGATGATGGTTTTTAGTGTTTTATATTTTTTGATACTTAGTCATTTTTAGATTTGTTAAAGAATTTGACTCAAAGCACAGACAGTACTCAGTACACTATTTAATAGTAAAGCAATTGACTGATTACTATTAACAATCCCTAAGCTGTAACAAAGGGCTCCAAATGTGGCCTTGACAATGCACACTTAATGTACAAACAGGGAGACCATCCATGCGCAACATAGCACTTTTAGTACTCATATATTTTACAGCTGTTGATGAAATCAGAGTCTCTCAGAACTACCACAGAGTTCAGGAAACCTGACTACCAGTCGGCCTCAGAACCATAAAACTGAGTTTTAGAGCTGTACCCTCATTAGGTGATAGTAAAATGAGATGTCTAGTTGTCAAAACAGAGACACAAGCAAAATCCATGAATTGAGTCAAGAAGATCCAGTATTCAACATCCCTAACTAGAAGCATATTATAAATACATCTACGCCAGCCTAATAAATAAAGAAGGGGCTGCAAGGCTAGTCATCAGATAAAATCTGTTTACCCCTTAAGTTTTTGTCTAGGAGGCCTTCTACAACACTGTAGCTGGATGCGCTTAACATCTTCCCAAGATGAGTATTTTTATCAAGACACCATGTCTAACCTTTACTCAACCAAGAGCCCTGAAGTGTTTTAAGTTAAAGTTGACTTGTCCTAGCCTTTGCCTAAAAAAGTATATCCTACAATGCAGCAGGACATGAAGCAGGTTATACTGGGTTAGTACAACCTGCTTCATTGTGCTTCAGTGGCAGGGTAACCTGACCTGACCAGAGTAACCTGACCAGACCAACTCTTTTAAAGAAAAAAAAAAGTTAAAATAAAACTTTTCACTTAACTCAACAAATTTCTTTTAGTATTTTTTTATTCTTTACATTTTAAAAATGATACAGCAACTAAAGAATATATAAAAATTTTGATGAATTATGGCACACCGTGAAAAACAGCAGGTACCTTTGGTGTGGTGAAAGTTAGCAGTTCAATGTAACAGGCTCTGAATGTGATAGTTTTTTATTCAAATCCAACTGAGTGCTAAAGCATGGTGACAACATCTCTAAAAAGGCAAATTAGCAGCATTGGTGAACTTATGTCGTTTCTTTAAGTCTTTTAAAAGCTTTATGCACCACCAAAAGTTCTCAGAATTCCACAATTGAAAAGATTTGTTGATTCAATGTCCAACAGCAAGAGTATTTGCTTACATGTCTCTGAAATGTCTTCAAAAATTGCTATGAGAATTTGTTGCTTGATGCTGGTAGTTTTTTGATGTTGAAACCAATTTGACAAATTTAAACTAGTCTCTGAAGGTTTGCTTCACTTGTTACTGTAAAATGGTCTTTAAAAAAACTTTTGGTTTACCTAGACAAACACTTGTTGAAAATTGGGTTCCACTATTCTGATAGATTAAACATTTGGTTACACAATTTTCAACAAAAAGAAATCAACAGATTCAATAAAGATTCAAGCTTTTGTGTCCGATTGTTAGAAAGACCAATGTTTGGCTGACTCTTAGACATGCTCTGAGATTTCGAAGATTTTTTGAAAAGTTGCAGCTGAAGTTCATGTTAAAAAATGTTTGTTTTAAAAAGTGCAAATATTAAATTGTATGCTTAAAGCCAATTTTTAAATTTCAATATTACCTCTTCTCATGAGTAAATTTTCCACGATAAATTCTACAGTTATCTTCAACTTCCACACACCAAAATTATTTTGGCTTTGAACTTAAAATCCTTTTACATTAGAGTTGAGCTTTTACCGACTTTTAATATTAATGGTGAATTGGTAAAAAAAAAGCATATTTTACTAGTAAATTTTGATAAATAAATAAAAGAATCATAAGAAATCATATTAAATTTTGTTAGTTTTGAAATAATGTCTTGATAAGAATCAGATATGACATCTTCATTAATAATTAACATTCATTCTGATTTGAATTTTTGTCACATAATCCAGCAGCAGAAAAGGCTTGTTCAGACTCAATATTTGTTAGAGGGATAGTCTCTAGTGCATTGAACAAAAGTTTAAGATTAGCAGTTCTCTTTTCAGTAGCTTCATAGACCAACATTCTTTTTGAAATGGCTTTGAATTTGTCATTTAAATTATGAATGCTAAATTGAATCCTCGTGTTCATCTTTAAGTGAAAGCGGATTTTCATCAAAATTTTCTGTTGCACACTTTTTGAATAAAATTTTATGCCATCTGGATTTGTTGGGAAAACTTTTTTGAAGCAATCTTTTGAAGTAAAGACATTATAGGCATTCTTTAATTTCAGACAAACATTCAGTATTAGAAAGCTTAGGAGATACTTGTAAGCTTGTACAGATACCTTATACAATCTTAACAAGGTATAGTCTTTCTAATCTTAATGCATTCTCTCTCTTAAAGGCCTTCTCTCTTCAAAACGTTTCAAAATTGCACAATTTATGGCAATACAAAGACTTGAATCTTGTTGTTTCAGTCTGATCACAAGAAACTCAAAAATTCCCTCACCTGTAAAAAGAGTTGCATGCTGTCAGAAAAAATGCTTTTAGCAAATTGACTGGTTCAAGAGCAGCAACAAGTTTGTATAAAATGTTTACTTCATATGTTGTAATGTTTGCATCCATGGAAACACCAAGAAAATGTTTTTTTATGAATTCTAGTAGTATTAAGAGTAATCAAAAAGCATTTTCGAATGTTCACTAATAATCCAAAAAGGTTTTCATGGCCATTTCTCATGCCAGCTGCAATATATTTAACTGACTATATTGCTTGCTTGTGATTTTTTGGAAAATCATA
The DNA here is from genome assembly GCF_022113875.1 of Hydra vulgaris. Classification (NCBI taxonomy): domain Eukaryota; kingdom Metazoa; phylum Cnidaria; class Hydrozoa; order Anthoathecata; family Hydridae; genus Hydra; species Hydra vulgaris. The sequence goes on from NC_061157.1 coordinate 57,460,267, forward strand.
ACCCTTTTCATACATTGCAGGACAAATGAAAAAACTTTTAACAATGTTATGGAAACTAATATGTCCAGTGTTGTAAGTCTTCAAACCACTTCTTTAATTGATTGCTTTAGGAAAAAAGTTAAAATCTTATGCTTTTTTGAATTTATTGCAGCTTTGTTGATATTATTGTCAACTTTTCTTGTGTTAGTATAGTAAAAATTATTATTTACCCAAATTTACTGACATAGTTTTACCGGTAAGTTTGTAAAACAATTGTGAAAAAAGAATGTTCTTCAATGATCAGGCTTTAAGTTTTCAATCAGTGTTTGTACTTACATAGATAGGTATGCCAGGTATTTGAATTGAAATGAAAAGAAACTGCTTTGAGAAACAACTATTTAGAGAAACAATTAGTTTTTTTATTATTTTTATTATTTTTATTTTTGGTATTAGTTTTTTGTTTTTTGCTTGTGAGAACAGGGATTTATTTGACAATTAACTAGAGGTGGTTTGGTCAAAGGTAATACAACTATTTAATTAAAGCAAAGTGTTTTCCTGATCATGTCATGTCCTGGTCATGGTTAATTTTGTATTTGATTATTTGTAGTTTAAAACATTTACTTATTGTTGTACATGGATTATAGTTATTTGTTCTTATGATTTTTGTATATTGCTAATGTTATTTAATTTGAGATGAATTGTAGTGTCTATAGAACCATCTAATGTCTCATTTAAAGGATTTAAAAATTAATTTTTTTAAAATTTTCTTTTTAACCAATTAATAGCCTTATGAATAATATTTTAATGTTAATACTGTATTTTGAATTATTTATCATATTTCAACTCAAATTAGTAACATTAAAAAATAATCTTAAATACATCTTCAGTTATTATCTTTGGAAAATTAATTCAAATAGAAAAGAAAAACTTAGTATGGAAAATCTTCACTTTTGAACCGAGCAATCTAAGAATGGCTAGTTGCAAAATTTGTAACTACAAACTTTAAGGAGGATCTGAAGATCTCAAAAGCAAGGATTAAATTAACTCATATCACATCTGAAGAACTATCATCCTGGCATCAAACTTACGCCTGTAAATAAAGAGAATCAAAAATCAAATAAGTTAGTTTCAACATGCAATTAAAAAAACAGATAACCAAAATGTTGCTATCTACAATATTAAACCGGATTCAGATTTCTTTAAAAATAGATTCAAAAAGGGTCAAGCAACTCACTTTTGTATTACCAAATAATCAAATAGTGAGTGAAAAATACAGAAGCTTACTGAATCTAACATATGAAATAATAAAAATTGCTCAAAAGAAATGTTAAAATTCGAAGCTGAATTTGTGTCAGTCTATCTTGATAACTGGTCTGGTCTGGAATTAACTGGTCAGAATTTCATTACATGTATGACAATTTACTTTATTTCTAAAGACATTTAAAAAATATTTAAAATTCTTTATTGCAGCTTAGCCATTTCATGACAGCCATGCTAAAAAAATATTTTCCACAGTCATTTCCCACATTTCCCAACAACAAGGGAGTAAGAAATTTTGCCAAAAATTGGAGTTTGCAAACGAAACAATAGAGCAAACAAAAATTAATTGAAAATTGATGTTGCAAAAGTGGAATTTCACCTCATCCTCATGAAAGGTGGATTTATGCTCTTTATATACCTATAACTCTTAATTTTGATCAGTTACTATAGTTACTATATTGTAACAATTATTTTTCATCAATTTAAATACATAAAGTTAGCTGAAAACCAGAAAAATGGTTTAGGATCTATTAGGATCATTTAGGGTTCATAGGATCTGCTTTCTATAAGAATGATTAAATCTTCTTGAAAATAACTACATTTGGTTTTACAAGGTCTGTAAGATATAAGAATAATTGTTACCCATTGTTTTACAAGGTCTGTAAGATGTAGGTATAATTGTTTTTATTTTTAAGTTTAAAAGAGATCTTTGCTCTTTTTTTTAATTTGCTATTGAGCAATTCCATGACACGCGTTAATGTGTTTTTAATCGAGAAAATTAAAGTTTTTGGTTTTAAGATTTTTAAAATAAAAAATAAACTTTCCTATAATATTGAAATAGCCTAACTGTATTATAAAAACTAAACTTTTCATAATTTTTAAAAATATTTTTACAGATATAGCTCAAAATACGGGGGTCACAGCGTGACATTGATTTGTCACGCCGTGACGCTCTTAAATGTGTAATAACTTGTAAAATAGAAAGTAAAAAATAAATAAAAAATTATCCTAAAGAACATATATTTTTTTACCAAAATAATATAAGTTTTAAATATTTTTTATAAACATAGATATTATAAAATTGTATTTACTCGATACAAGCAAAACATTAAGGCGCATGGAATTGCTCTATTGTAACAAATCTGAACCAAAACTCGTTAAAAAATTTTTTTACCCGTTTTTACTGGTTTAAAAATTATTTTATGTAAAAAAATTTAACTTTATTATGAATTATATAAATTTTTTTGTCTTATATATTTAAAAATAAGATAAAAATTTAAAAAATAATAAACTTTACTTAATATTTATATTTACATCATTAAAAGTTAAATTACATCAGTTGCGTATTTTAAAGTATTTACTTTTAAAGTACGATTTAAAACCACGTTAAAAATCATTTAAAAACTTAGTATCTTTAAATTAAACAATATTGTTATAAAAATAATTATCAATAAAATGTAAAATAAAGTTACCAATAAAGTTCACTACAGAAAAAAACACATACTTTTAGTCTCTGTGTTTATTACACAGAGCTAAAAGTTCAAAAAGTTCATATTAGGAGGTAATCCACTTGTATTCAGGGTGGTAGCCCTCCTTTCAAAGACCAACTCATCATTGAAGGTGAGTTTTTTTCCAATAACATGGACTTTCTTCCTGAAAAAAATTGGCCCAAGGAAACCCAAGTGAACTGTCTAATCAACTGCGTACTTGGTGTGGAAAACTATCATCATTGGTTTCAATTCTTCAAGATGTTCTTTCTGATGTTTCTCATTTAAGTAATTTGAATGCAAACCAGACAAGCTAAATGATTTCCTATCCTCCTCTTATATTAATAGAATTTAATAGTCATTGAAACCACCAGACTGAAAAAAGCTAGAGATTTTAAAAAAGTGATTGGTTATAATAGAATATATGCGAGAGGTGACCAAACCAAAAATGAGAGAATTGCATCTTCTAAACTCCATGCTGAGTGTAGAGCCAACAATTAAAAGTTGACTGAGGAAGTAGAAGGTATTAAAGGGAGGTTTCGATATGGCATTAGATATAGTAAAAAAGGTTTCTAGGCAGTCTGTTTTGGGGTAATTTGCTGGACAGATAGAAAGAAAGTCTAAACCCAATTATAAAATGTCTACGCTGTGTCATAGATCCACTTTTTTCACACTCCTCTTTCATTACTATTTCAGATCTTAAATGCTTTGATACGAAGGCTACATCTTTGGAAAACAAATATATATATATATATATATATATATATATATATATATATATATATATATATATATATATATATATATATATATATATAAATATATATATATATATATATATATATATATATATATATACATATATATCAAATAACTATAAATAGTATATATGATATTAATTAAATGCTTTACTTATGTTTTTATATTATTTAAATGTGTTTCAATAATATAAAAACATAAGTAAAGATCAAAGTTGTTTAATTCAAACAGCTTTCAAAAAAGTTTGTCTTTTCATTCTTCTCAACAAAACTTTTTTCTTTTCGAGTGTATTAACATTAATCATTCTTTCATAAAGTTTATTAAAGACAATCTTTTTTTAAAATAGTTGTTTATAAAATTTTTTTTTTTTTTTATTATATAAGAATTTTTTAAAAAAAAAATTTTATATAATTTTTTTATTTTTTTATATAATTATAATTATTTTATATAACTTTCATTGATACTTTAAAATGCGGTAGTGGTGTAGTGGTAGAGCGCTTGCTTCATAATCGAGTGGTTCCGAGTTCGATCCCCACCATGTTCCTGGTAGTACCGCGCTCAACTCGTTTCTCCGCGCAGCAGCCTTGTTCGTCAAGGTTCGTGTTTAGAGTTATAGAGTTGAGAGAGGGTTATAGCCACAAATAAGTAGCCTCCTTGTCTGTAGTGGCCTTCTCGGCCTTGAGGAGGTGAATTAAAAAAAAAAAATAAAAAAAAATAAAAATCATTAGTTGCTTCATTTAAAAGCGTTTTGCTAATATAAAAATATTAGTAAAGATAAACATGTCAAAGTTATTTATTTTTAACGTAATTAAAAAGCATTTATTTCAGTGCATTTTCAAAAAGTTAAAAACTGTGGTCAAATCGTCAAAACAAAGTAATATTTGAGTGGTTATATTATGGTGTGAAATCACATGGGTTTGTAAAATTAAAGTTATGTGCAACTAATCTTCTAGAGGTGCTAGATATTATTACTGAAGTGCTTAGTGATGGATTTTTTTATTACTGAAGCGCTTAGTGATGGACAAGTTGGTTCTCTCATATTTTGCCAAGGCATTTGATAGTGTCTCACCACATGTATTAACTCAGATTAGCCGGTTATAGTTTTTGTAATAAAATAATATTTTGGTTAAAAGACTTTCTCAGCAACAGGAACCAGAGTGTTGTTTTGCGTGAAGTTTGTTCAGATTGGATGTGTTAATTGATGTGCCCCAAGGCTCTGTCATTGGACAACTTTTGTTTCTTATTTTTATCAATGAAATGCCAGAACTTGTCAGAAGTTATTGTAAATTGATTGCTGATGATAGTCAACTAATTTCCAAATTAAAAAGTGTTCGTGATATTACTTATAACCAGACTGTCATGGATTCTTTATATGAGTGGTCTAGACTGTGGCATATGGATTTCACCATCAGCAAGTGTAAAGTTTTAAAGTTTCATGGCAGATCATTGTATCTCAATAACTCTATTTACATGATGGATGATGCTGGAAATTGGATTTAATTAAAGAATGTCTGCATTGAAAGAACACTTCAAATTTATATAAACAACAAGGTCAAATGGACTGACCAAATAAATCAAGCAATACTAAAAGGTAATAAACTATTTTCATATAGTTAAGTAGCAAAATCCTACTCTCAGCCCATTAACAAAGCTGATTGGAACAGTCTACCAGATTTTGTTAATGCTTCTGAGTCGATTAACCAATTCAAAATTAACTATTACAAATGGTTTAGTTCATATGTTTGTCGGTCTACTATAGCTGAGTCTTGATAAATTCCTAGCTCATAGAAGTTTCAAACTTCTATTGTAGAATAGTATTAAATTAAAATATAAAATAAAAATTTAATAAAATTTCAAAAATAAATATATTTCCTTATTTAAAAAAATTTACAATTTATTTCTAACAATATTCATAACAACATTATTGCCTTATGTTTATTTTCTTGCAGTTCAGTAATTATTTTTATTTTTTTATTAAGGGGGAAATTGTTTATCAACTATAAAATAAACTTTTTCTTATAACAATTATAAACAAAATTCGATCAAGTTTATCAATAAGACATTTGTCTGACTAGGTTACTTTGTATCAACATTGTTCTAAAGTATGGTTAAACCTTTTTTCATTAAAACCTTTGCTCAGAAATATAAAAATTTACCAATGCGGTTGCTTAGCAATTGAGATTGCTTTAAATTATATACTTTCAAGATTGCTAAATAACTTGAACCCATCACATTTTGCAATCACTTAATTCGCCCCTTCAACATATATTTTTAATTTCATACTATTGTACTGCCTTTTTAGTGGTTTAAAAATATAAAGGTTTTCTATGTAAAATTCACATGACATAATGCTTCTTAACAAGACCTGTGTTACTTTCTGTGTTTCTTTCAATGATAGCGCATGCATTTAAGTTCTTTTGAGAATGGTTTAACACAAAATAGTGTCATGGGCCTCATATGAAGCTACTTGTTTTATACAAATCAATCAGACTTATTTAATAATGGCATGAAGCAATGGTCAAAAGAAATTTTCAAAGCAAAACTCACAATTTAACATCTGTCAGAGCCGCTTCTTGTACACAAGAAACCCTTAATAATTTTTTTGAAGTTGTCACAAACAATATAAACCCAATGGTAAAACTTCTTTCATATTAGGAATTGCAATGAAAATAGTTTCTGTGTTAAATACTAAATAACTGCTGTGAGTTGAAAAGGGGCAAGATATATTTTGAAACTCCCTGTTAAAAATGCAAAAATCTATTGTGCAGTGAACAATTGCTGCAATACTAATGGATACACCTCCATTTATGGTATACAAAGCAAAATGAAAGTTATGAGCTGAGTGGGCCTTAAGTGATCTGACTGGCATCATATTACTGATTCTAGTTTGAGTATAATACATTTATTGAATGGTTGAAAGCAATATTTATACCAGAATGCCAAACTATTAGTGGTATTCATATTTTATATCTAGATAGACATTTGTCTCACGTCAGTTAGGCAGATGCTTTGGTTTGTCATAAAAATAATATAATCTTGATATGTCTACCAGGTCATTCATCTCATATTCTATAGCCATTGAACAGAAAGCCACTTGTGTAAATTGTCATGTTAAACAAGTGTAGAAGGCAGTTCTTACTAATTATTACAAAGATACAAAATGCAACATTTAATCGACCAACACCTTCAAGCAGTTTTACTCTTTTATTAAATAAAAAATAGTTGTACTGTTGTAACAGAATTAGACATTGGGCATTGTCACTTAATTTTTGCAGAAAATATTGCATTTATATTTTGTGTGTTTGTGGCAACAATACACATATAACATATACATAGAGTATTATAAAGATTGCAAAAACATATACATAGAGTATAAAGATAAAGGTTTTTGTAGTATAAGATTTTTTGATTTTGAAATGATTTTTATTTGAATCTGGCATAAATTTAATGTAATTAGGCATGATTAGAAATGTTTTAGATTTCTAATCCTTTATATTTTATTTATATTTTATACTTATTTAGATACTAATCCTATTCTGTCTTATCTTTTTTTTCTGTCTTTTCTACTAATGGTAACATTATATTATAATCTAAAATTCTTTGTTAAGATATTGATGAATGTAGTAATGGGGAACACAACTGTGACAAGAAAACTACTACATGCAAAAATATTGCTGGTAGTTATGACTGTAGTTGTAATAGTGGATACGAAAGATACAATAAAACAGTATGTACTGGTAAGATACTAAACTTAATTTTTAATCTGTTTTAATTGTGAATATTTTTTAGATATAAAAATGATTGTTGTATTTTTTTGCATTTCTTTTAATTATTTTTATTCTAAAAGAAACTATGCGATTTACGAGGGAAAGGAGGGTAAGTTTGTGCACCTAATGAGATTTTATTCATAAAAAGAGTAATTAAAATGATAGACAGTTGAAAAGCTTGAAAATATAAATTTTATAAAAAATTAGAATTGCGCACTTTTAACCGATCATGAGGGTAAGAGTCTGCATATGAGAGGGTAAGAGTGTGCACTAACAATTATTGCAAATAAATAGCCCAGTTCTTTCATAACTAGTGCATTCTTCATGTCACCAATTCTTGCAAAGTCTGCATTGAATCCATTCTTCATCCATTTGCCCTGCTTCTTCACAAGCTGGACAAATCCTTTCTTCATTTTCATCATTTTTAATATCTGTAACATTTTTAATGTTTTTGCCTTTTTTAACCATTTTAGCTTTTGTAATGTTTTTAAAAAATGATTTTGTTTTTAAAAAATTTTATTCTTTTTTTAGCTTGGCTTTAGCCTTTTTTGGTTCTTGACTCGTATTTTCTATGGACATGACATTATGACTGTTGATTTTTAAGATGGTCTCTTCTTTTTAGTTTGCCTGTCCATTTTTATCCAAGAGGAACAATTGTATTAATATGAATTTTGTTATTGGAACATATGGGGATTGTTTTACTTGCAAGATATTTTCATACAACGAATTTTTATCCAAATCATTTTCATTCAATGAAATAATATCTATATATTATATATAATATATCCAATGCATTTATATAAAATATCTAATGCATTTTTATTTAATGTATTTTCATTTAATGCCATTTCTTCATTTAGAGTGCTAATTCCATTTCTTATGTACAAATTTCATCTGTATTTATATATCCTGTATCACTAATCAGAGCCAAACTTCCAGGAGGAGCATCTATGAACAAGAATGGGTTCTTCATTTTCCTAGGAAAAATCAATGCAGGTGGGACAAAAATCCCAATAGCATTCATGCAACAAACTGCAATAACAACTTGTCCTCTCTCTGTACTAAAAGTCTTGCAGGAACTTACCACAGGGACTTACAATCTTGGGCGTTTTATTTGGAACAGTCGTAACACCTGTTTTGTCCATATTGAATTTTCTATGAACAGAAAACTTTTTTTCAATACAAACATTTTTTCTCAAATAATTTTGAGACTTGCTCTTTATTAAACCCCATTGCTCTTGCTAAAGGGAAAGACTGGCTAAAAGCCAGTCTTTTCCTGCCACTCTTTTCTCTTGATTGAATCTATTGGAGATACCATTCAGTTCAGCATATTCAAAAGCAATCCTTGTAATATGCTTCCATAAAACCTTCTATCAAGATCCTTACAGTGTTGAACTTCTTTTTCCATTCCATCACTGAAAGCATTTCTAAAACGTCCTAGAATTATTGCTATCGTACCCTGAAACAAACAAAAACAGTTAGATGTTATAAATATAACTTAAATAAATAAAGAATATTCCAAATTCCAGAAAACTTTAATTAACTTACAGTTTTAAACATTTTTTTCAAAGAACTATCACAAACACCCAAATCTTTGCCAACTTTTCTTTGACTTTCACCAGCATTTACCCTTTGTTTAGCTACTTCCATCATATCTGCTGTGATGAGAGTTCTATCAGTCATTCCTTAGTATAATGACATTTTAAAACATGTATGATGTAATTTTAAACTGTAATTAACTGTGAAAAAATACAAATTTAATTATTATAGAAACCATGCAACATCAAATTTTAAACTACATTATTTGAAAAGTAAATTTTTGTTGTACGAAATATTTGGTCGCTTTTGTAATGTGTGTTAAAAATTATTACCATATTGCAACACCTTACGCAAATTAAAATTCTAACAACTCAATATAATATTTATCATATTTCATAAACAATAAATGCGAATATTAACTAAACTCCTTTTCTTTAAATTTACATAGTAAAGTATAAAGATCACATCAAACACGGTTAGGTAAATAAATTAAACAACACACGTCCTTCTATTATTCAGATAGTCACACCGACACATGACAATGACACTTGCTTGCAGTGCCATCAATAGTTTTTACAAATGCGCATTCTAACATCTACAAGATGTTTTTTGAAATATTATATAAATATATGAATATTATAAATGTTATAGATATATAGCTGTAAATATTTTGCTTTTGCTTTGTAATATTTTATTTTTATTTCCAGACATAAACGAGTGTCTCACTGATAATGGACAATGTCAAGATAAATGTGTTAATACTGCTGGTTCTTATTACTGCACCTGTCCATCAGGTTTTAAACTTTCTAAAGACAAACATACGTGTGATGGTAATTTTTTTTTTTTTTTTAATTAAAAGTTTGACATTTTAAATTTGCTATGACCATTAGGGGAGATTTACCTTAGCAGAAACAGTACCTTAATTGGAATACTTGCATTTATTTTGACAAAAATGAATTATAAATATGTTTTTCATTTTTCTATGTTTCCACAGATTTTGAAAGTTATCCATCAAAAATTGCATTTGCACCAATTTAAGCTTTTTTGCATCATTTTTTATTTCTATGATTCAATTTCATGTTCACACTTTATTGATTGCAAACTATACTGCTTTTGGTTATACCATTTTTGTGTTGAATGCGATGGGATTTAAAATGAAATTAACAAAATAAACATCTTATAAGTTAACTATAAAGTTTTTCTTACTTAATAAAACTAACTTAACTTGATAAAATTAAAGGGTTGAAGAAATAGTTCAGACGCAATTTAAAAATGCTTAGTAACAACCCTATATCTCAAAAATGATACAATGTTTATTGCTTTTTAATCAATAAATTCAAATCATAATAGTTGAAGCCTTAATACAATTTTTTGTAAGTAATTTCAGTTTTCTAGGGTAATGTTAATTTCTTTTTGCTGATTCTACTGGGTATTAAAAGAAACAACCTGTTCCGATTAAGGAATCAAAGTGTTCCAATTTAGGAAACCAATTGCCTTGATTGGAACAAAATAGTATCTTTGCAAAAATGAATTTATTTTCAATAACAGTGCAATCAATAAGGTCAAGTTATGGTTAAAAGTATAGTAGAGTTATCTGTTTGTATTAATCAAATAATAAATGTTTTCATAGTTAGGCCATCTTTGGTTAATAAATATTTATTTCTTAAGTGTTTCAATTAATGCATCTCTCCTATACATAAACTTGATTATCTTTTTAGTAACAGTTAAGTTTATATTAAAATTTAAAAACTATCAAGGCAAATGTTATGTATGGTAGTTATTGTTGTAAGTGCTATAGAATCTATATAAAATGATGAATTTAACTATTCTGGAAGACAGATGGAAAAGAGGCAGTCTTATTCAACAATATAAGTTTCTCAACAATTTAAACCTATAGACTGGTATGTAAAGTCTTTCAGCATAGCACTCAACATCGAATTAGATTTCATTGCGAGATTGTCAAAACAAACCAAAATTTAATGACTGAAATACCTTGCTAGATAATGTTATCGAACAGTTGATCAATTTAAATAGCTAATGAACAATTTTCAATCATTGTAGTTACTACAGCTCATCATTAATCGTGAATGCCATACAAAAGTGGCTGGTATAAAAGTTGGATATAGATGCATATACTCAGCTGATAATGAGTTTAAGCTTAAATGAGTAAAGCTGTGGTTTTAAGTAACTTAATTAGCTAACTAATCTTGATCTTGTGTGGTGCTAGGTGTCAATAGTAATCAACACTTGGTGTCAGTGTCAGATTTCAATAGTAATCAAGTATAAAAAGTTATAATGTACATTTTGAATGAACATGAACATAAATATTGTTTTACACGTTTATTTTTTTAAACATCAAATCAAATACTAAACATAAAAGTTTTTTTTTTAAATTTTTTTCAAACTGCTTATATAAATTTTTTTTGTCAAAATTTTTTTTTTTTTTTTTCAAAATAAAAGTGAGTAAAATTACTAAATAAAATTACTTTTCATTACTAATCACAAAAAAAAAAAAAAAAAAGATTGAAAGGACTTTATACGTGTAATCTACACATATGGTTTTTATTTGTATTTTTTTATTTTTAAAATTTAAAGTTAGTAAAGTTAGTAAAAAATTTTTTATCACTAAAATGTCAACAAGATTCTTCACTTGATTAAATTAAAAAAATACTTCCATAAAAATAGTCTTTTTATATATATTATTTAGATATTGTGAATTCATTACAGCTCAGACAAAACAAGATAGTCTGGCCTACTGCTGCAATAACAAAAATGATTTATATATATATATATAAACAGAACTCAGTCGAAAAAGAGTGCTCAATATTAAAATGATATTTCCAATAGAGCGATATACATATATATATTAATGAAGAAAAAAACAACTTTTTCTATGGAACTTTAAGTTTCATGCCTATACAGCAAAATGTCCTCCTCATATAAAAAAAATGGCTATGTTTGAAAATGATTTAATTAATCTAGTTAAAAATATTAAATTTTGTTAAGTGAACAACAAGTTTCAAGAAAAGCTTTCTAGCGATATAAAATCTCTACACAAATTACATAAAACTTTTACTCAAGCTAACAAAACCACCTATATGTACAAAATTTCCAAAGAAGAGTATAACCACCTCCTTAAAAACGCCGTTACATCTGCATATAAAAAGGCTGACCAAAATCTTAAAGATCAAATAAATATTGAAAGTAAACACCTTATTAATCAATGGCTAAATATATTGGTATGGCTAAATATATGGCTAAATATATTGAATGGCTAAATATATTGGTTATAGATTGGTTTCAAAATATTAAAGTAAAACATCTATACAAGTTCTTAATTTTTAACTGATTTATATACTTCAATTAATGAAAATTTTGCCGAAAAATACTTAATTATAAAACAAGATGAAAAAAAGTTAATACATCATGCCCGGAAATCATTGTTATTTAACAATGGTAAAGCCTGGATTAAAAAAAGTGGAGGATTATTTGATGTCACCATGGGAGCCTTTGATGGCGCAGAAGTTTGTGAATTAGTTAGAATATTTATCTTGTTTTATTTATCATAGTCTTACTATAAATATGAATTCGGATTGTATAGAGATGATGGTCTTTAGCAGTGTTTAAGAACCAGAGTGACCAACAGATGGAAAAAATTAAAAAGCACTGTGAAAATTTTTAAAAATAATGATCTTCTTATTAGTGTTGCAAAGGTAAAATTTACCAGAAATTTTTCCGGTAAATTTACCGGAAAATTTTGAAAATTTACTGCCTGGTAAATTTTAAAATTTTTTTTTACTTATTTTTTATTTTTTTATTTTTTTTTAATTTTTTAAAGGAAAATTTACTGTTCTCTAATTAAAATTTACCGGTAAATTTTACCGGTAAATTTTGAATGAAATTTTACTGGAAAATTTACATCACTACTTCTTATATCTATCAGCTGTAATTTTAAAATTGTTAACTATCTGGACTTTATCTGGACTGGAAATTGTTAACTATCTGGACTTTATCTGGACTGGAAATTGTTAACTATCTGGACTTTATCTGGACTGGAAATTGTTAACTATCTGGACTTTATCTGGACTGGAAATTGTTAACTATCTGGACTTAACATTAAATCTTAATGAGAGTTTTTTCAAACCTTACTGCAAGCCTGGTATTTCCATCAGTTATATAATTACTAACTTTAACCACCCTCCTAGTATTCTAAAAAGCCTCCCTCAAACTATCGAACTAAGATTGCCAACCAATTCTTCTAATGAAAATATTTTTAAACAAACCATTCCTCTTATCAAGATGCATTATTTAAATCAGGTTATATCTGCAAATTCGCTTACCATTCAAAAAAAAAACTGATCTCATTCAAAAATCACAAGCAAAACATAATCTGGTACAACCCACCTTTCAGTGCCAATATTGCAACAAAAATAGGCAGTTGTTTTTTGAACATGGTAGACCTGCACTTCCTGGTTGGTCACAAGCTTCGTAAGATATTCAATCAAAATACTATTAAAATAAGCTACTCATGTATGCCAAACATCAAGTCCATCATTAATTCGCACAATCACAGGATATTATATAGCCAATGATATTATAAAGATGAAGGAAAAACGTGCAACTATGTCAACAAATCCATCTGCCCCATGAGCAATCAGTACTTGACAAAGAACATCCTTTATCGAGCCAATGTGTTAAATAAACCTGACTTCAAAGAAAAAGTATATTTTAACTTGTGAAACTCCATTCAATGTGAAACTCCATTCAAATCTTGGTATGCTAATCACCTAACATTAATAAATATAAAAATGATACCGAGTTGTCTAAAGAAATTTGGGACATAAAAGACAAAATGTGTACACCCTTAATAAAGTAGAAAATTGTAAAAAGTTGCAATCCTTATAATGCCTCGTCAAAAATTTGAAACCTTTGCTTATTTGAAAAATTCTTTATTTTGACATATAAACTTGTTAAATAAACGAAATGAGTTGATTTCAAAATGCAGGCACAAGAATAAATTTATCATATCTTTTTTTGACACCAGTGATTAGCTAATATTTTGTTTTTTCTTTGGTTGCCATCAAATATGTCTTTTTGATGTAAAGATCCCACTACATAGTATTTTTTAATTTTTAGCGGGTTTTTTTGTTTTTGATTTTGTATTCAATCGCTGATAATTGCCGTATAGGCATGAAACTTGAAGTTCCATTGAAAAAGTTGTTTTTTCTTTGTTAATATATATATATATATATATATATATATATATATATATATATATATATATATATATATATATATATATATATATATATATATATATATATATATTTAATTTTTAGCGGGTTTTTTTGTTTTTGATTTTGTATTCAATCGCTGATAATTGTTGATATATATATATATATATATATATATATATATATATATATATATATATATATATATATATATATATATATATATATATATAACAAAAAAAGATTTTTATTGAATAAAATTGATACAGAATTTCGACTGTAGTGGCCTTCTTTGTCTTAGGGAGGTGAACAACATAGTGTGTGTGTGTGTGTATATATATGTGTGTGTGTGTGTTTACATAGTGTGTGTGTGTGTGTGTGTGTGTGTGTATATATATATATATATATGTATATATATATATATGTATATATATGTATATATGTATATATGTATATGTATATATGTATATATGTATATATGTATATATGTATATATGTATATATATATATATATATATATATATATATATATATATATATATATATATATAAAACTTTAACCGGACCTAATCACTCTTTGATAAATAGATATAAAAGCAAAATATGCATGGCAACACATCAAACAATCTGGTTTTATGTGAGTGATTGCATAATTATCAACCAATAGAGAAATATCTTGTTTGCTTTATAAATTGTGTGTAATTCAATCATTATCTTAAAGTATACATATTTTAAATATTGCAGATTTGTTGTCTTCTATTTCAAGTACAATTTTAATGGAAAATGGTAAATCTAAATAAATGATTGCTGTATGTTTGAAGATGCCTAACACAACTTTTCATGGTAGTGCCTTAAGTCAACTGATTGTATCAATCCAGAAAAAAGCAAGTTAAAATATCATGTTCTCAGATGTAGTGCAAGTTAAGCAATTTATCACACAACCCCAATGTTACCACCAAACTCACACTTCAATATCTTGTATATTGCACTTTCTGTTAAACAATGTTCAACAATTATAATTTGGCATCAATCATTACCTAAGGTAGTGACACCTTTTACAACAAAGTGAAACTGTCAAACCGGCAAATTATTTGGAAATTTTGAAAAGAAATGTGATAAATTGACTTCAAATTAGATGATTTAATATTATTAATCTTGGTGGGACAACTTGCATCTTATCTGTGACACTAGCTTGTACCTAGTTTTTTTTTGTTCTTTTTTAAGCGGTTTAGACTGTGCTATGAGTTCTCTAAAACTTTATCTTGTATATCTTCTTCAGACTCTATCACATTTCATACTACTACCTAAAACCTGACTGAGATTCCTTTCCTGATTTTCTTTGCGCCTTGGGATGATGTCTTTTGTCTCTCCACTTATAATTGTGTGTTCTATAAAACTTCCTGGATTCAGGCATGTATGAAAGCTTTTATTCTTTTTTGTTGGTTTTAAGTCAAGTTTTGTTCTACCTCATGGTTTCCAGCTAGTGCAGCAGCTATTTCTAATTGTAATCTTTTTTTTTATCTTTTTCATATAAACCATCTTGAGAGCAAGCATCTTTTTATTATTGCAAGAAATAATGTAAAAAGTTGTTGTTTGTTGCTCCAATATTCTCAGTTTACTAAGTCTTGTATTTTATCTTAAAAAAAACAAAGCTGCAAGCAACTATTATTACAGTTTGAAGTTATTAGAAAAGAAAAGATGAAGTTTGTAATGCAAGATAATTATGAAAGATTGCAAATTATATGAATCAGGAAAACAAAATTAAAGTAAAGAACTCTGAAGAACTTTACAGTAAAATGATGAGATTTATTTTGGTGTAAACTAATAATATTGAGTTAAAAAAAGAATTTATTGCTTAAAAACGAAACAATAAAATGTACAATTCTCAAGTGAAGGTCAAATGTTTAGGAGAATGTAGAATAAGTAATGGATAATTTTTGATAATGTAAAGAAATTAGTGGATAATTTTTATTGTGCTACAGTTAATTATAAAAGCAACATTTTATTATTATAATGTAAGTAACATTTAATATAATGTAAGTAACATAACATAAACTGAACATTGAATGTTGAAAAATATTCTTATAATGTAAGTAACTGAACATTGAATGTTGAAAAATATTCTTATAATGTAAGTAACTGAACATTGAATGTTGAAAAATATTCTTATAATGTAAGTAACTGAACAATAGATGACATTGCAAAATAATAATAATATAATACAAATACTTTATTGAAATTACAATTAATATGTATATATAGTTTAATTTGAAATAAATATTTACCACTTTTACACTTATATTACAAGAATTAAAGTGTTTAACTTTTATTTTGAAAAACATGCGCATTACTGTAAACAAAAATATAAAAAAATGAGAAATTATGTTAGAGATGTTTAAATTAACATTAAATTTTTTTGTTTTGTTTTGTTCTTTTTTTGAAATTCCAAGTTTGGTAACTTGGAATTTCAATTAAAAAAACAAAACTTTAATTAGTCAACTTCTTCAATTAAAAAAACAAAACTTTTAGTCAACTTCTTTATTTTAAGGGAACTTTAACTATTTAAATTTTTTTTTATTTTGAAATGAATTGAAGGTAGTGATTAAAAAAATTTATTTTAAGGATAGAATTGTAAAACTTTTTAGAGCCAATCTATTGTTCCATCAACCAAAACTCAATCATTCAGCAAAGTTCCATACTTTTACTGTATCTGTCCCCATCATTCTCAAAAATTTTTACTTATCTAGTTTTTTTCTTTACTTTGAAATTTCATGTTTTTCTAACTCATACAATTTACAGTTTTCTTGTTTTTTCAACTGTTTTCTTGGTTTTTCAACTGTTTTCTTGCACTTAAAAAATATTCTTTGTTTTCTGGTAATACCAAACTTAAATAGTGGTTGCTAGCAGCCTTGTTGGAAGTAAATTAGTTGTATAAAAAAAACAACCTGTTTATATT
Source organism: Hydra vulgaris (assembly GCF_022113875.1). Classification (NCBI taxonomy): domain Eukaryota; kingdom Metazoa; phylum Cnidaria; class Hydrozoa; order Anthoathecata; family Hydridae; genus Hydra; species Hydra vulgaris. The sequence continues at coordinate 57,477,248 of NC_061157.1, forward strand.
CTTTTGTATAAATATTTATATATATATATTTATACTTTTATACTATTCATTTTTTAAAATATAAAAATTATTAATTAGTTAATTTAAAAATTTATGGATAATTTTAAAATATTTTAGTTATAATAAAAATTTCATGATATTTTAAATTGGAATAATAATTTGGTGTTTTTATTTCTAGATATAAATGAATGCTTAACTATTAATGGAAGGTGTCAAGGAAAATGTATAAATACTATTGGTTCATTTTTTTGCACCTGTGGACCAGGCTTTACACTTGCTGATGACAAAAGAAAGTGCAATGGTATTTTTAAAGTTTTATTTAAATTTGGTCAAAATTTTTTTATTTACTAACAACTAATCTAAACCTATTTAGAAAAATAAAAGGTTTTATGTGATTTATATATGAAATGTTTATAAAATCAAAATATTTTGTTAGCATCATATCAGTGCACTGATGCCAGTCACAAGCAACAAAAACAACAGTTCAAAACTATTAAATATAAATTAAATATTTACAATCTTATAAACCTAGCATTTACAACCTGTTCCATAATCCAGTTTTAGTTTTTCAATCAGCATCTACTGGCATTAAAAAATGTCTAGATTATTCAAATGTCTTGATTACTAGCAGTAATAATTTGGTTTGATTAGCATATATATATATATATATATATATATATATATATATATATATATATATATATATATATATATATATATATATATATATATATATATATATATATATATATATATATATATATATATTTTTTTTTTTTTTTTCAGTTCTAGGAACAATTTGTTTTATAAATTTTTGTTGACATGGTAAAAAATTGGTAAGATTTAGATTGGGTACATTATAAATATTCTAATGAATTGAAGTTCTGAATTTTTTTTTTATTTTATTAATATTTTGACCAGAATTTAAACTAAGCAGGACTGCTACAAAGATATAAACCTAAAATTTTTTTTTGTAACTAATTAAAAATTATGTGACTGTTGATTTTATATTTTGCATTACAATTTAAGCCAAAATCAGCACATGTTAAATATACTTGCCTCGTTGAGTCACAACACCTGGATGTTTAAAACATCGTCTGGATGGTGCATTATGTTTATGAATCAGAACTTTTTAACATTTGTTACAACAACTTTTATGCTGTTCTGAATAATAGTGTCCTTTGACTAAACAAATGACATAAAAAAGTGTCAATTACACAATTACACAAAAGACCATGACACATGTTTTTTTATACTGTAAAGATAATGAGCTTCACAAATTAAAAGTTTGAATTAGACTTCAATTATGTTTAATTTACAGCCTCTAGATTTCTGTTTTAGTAAACTCTAAAAAAGGTCGGCGCAAAATGAATAATTTAGTTCACCTCTGATAAAAGATTTTCAGAAACGTAACATTTAGTTTGATGCTGCATCCTTTAATCTCTGAATGAATACTAAATGTATCTTTTAAAGTTGTTTAAATATTTTACAAAAATGATATTGCTCATAATGAAACACTTGCTACATTTTTGGTCATGACTCATTTATTTATTCAATGTATTTTCAAGCATGTAAGGCTAATGTGTATTTTTTTGTAATGAAAGTTAAAATAAAAAACCATTGCAAAAGTTTATGGAAAATAAAATTCAGATAAATAAAAACACTGGAAACATCCAAATGATTTGGTTTTTGGGAATAATTGAGGCAAAAACAATGTTTATAATTATAAAGTAGGAACAATTTGTTCCTACTTTATAATTATAAACATTATTTTTTGAAAAAAAATAATGTTTGAAATTTAATAATGTTTGAAAATGCGGTAGTGGTGTAGTGGTAAAACACTCGCTTTATAAGCGAGAGGTTCCGAGTTCGATCCCCACCACGTCCCTGGTAGTACTGTGCTCAACTTGTTTCTCGCGCAGCGGCCTTGTTTGTCAAGGTTCGTGTTTCGGAGTTATAGAGTTGAGAGAGGGTTATAACCACTATTAAGTAGCCTCCTCTTCTGTAGTGGCCTTCTCGGCCTTGAGGAGGTAAATAACAAAAAAAAAAAAAAAGTAATAAGTATATTATAAATTCTGATTGTATTTTTTTTTTGTTGTTTTTTCTTGGGAAAAAAAAAATCAAGCTTTTTTTGAAAGCAAAAGCATTTTCTCAAAACTTGATATAGAATAATTTCATGATAAATTTGATACTTGATTATTGAATTATTAAGAGGGTGTTGTTAACTGCATTAATACACATTACCTAGATTGAGACCTAGTTTCATCCATTTTTGGACATTAAAGCAAAGTTTCTTGTGATACCATTTTTGCATAACTTGACAAAATTTAATCTCAAAATTCATTAAAGTTGATGAAAGTTATTTGATGCTGATGTAGTTGATGTTTAATGAAAGTTGATGTTTGATGCTGATGTAGTTGATGTTTGATGCTGATGCAGTTGATGTTTGATGCTGATGTAGTTGATGTTTGATGCTGATGCAGTTGATAGTTTGATGAAAGTTGATGTTTGATGCTGATGTAGTTGATGTTTGATGCTGATGTAGTTGATGTTTGATGCTGATGTAGTTGATGTTTGATGCTGATGCAGTTTATAGTTTGATGAAAGTTGATGTTTGATGCTGATGTAGTTGATGTTTGATGCTGATGCAGTTGATAGTTTGATGAAAGTTGATGTTTGATGCTGATGTAGTTGATGTTTGATGCTGACGCAGTTGATAGTTTGATAAAAGTTGATGTTTGGTGCTGATGTTGTTGATGTTTGATGCTGATGTTTGATGCTGATGCAGTTGATAGTTTGATGAAAGTTGATGTTTGATGCTGATGTAGTTGATGTTTGATGCTGATGTAGTTGATGTTTGATGCTGATGCAGTTGATAGTTTGATGAAAGTTGATGTTTGATGCTGATGTAGTTGATGTTTGATGCTGATGTAGTTGATGTTTGATGCTGATGTAGTTGATGTTTGATGCTGATGCAGTTGATAGTTTGATGAAAGTTGATGTTTGATGCTGATGTAGTTGATGTTTGATGCTGATGTAGTTGATGTTTGATGCTGATGCAGTTGATAGTTTGATGAAAGTTGATGTTTGGTGCTGATGTTGTTGATGTTTGATGCTGATGTAGTTGATGTTTGATGCTGATGCAGTTGATAGTTTGATGAAAGTTGATGTTTGATGTTGATGTAAAGTTGAAGACATTTAAAAAAAAATATGGAATGCGAAAATATGGAATGCGATACCAGCACTAAAGAAGAAAACTATGACATCAGTCAAGATTTTCACTTTTAATGTGTAATGAGAAGTTGGCAAATTAAAAAATTTATTTGACCATTTGGTTAAATTAGGTTATCAATAGAGATAATGCAGTAAATACAGAAATTAAATTAGAAAATATTGTCACCAATACACTAAAACTTTTTTGAA
>NC_061157.1:57485670-57563170 GCF_022113875.1 Hydra vulgaris
GCAAAGACAAATAAGAGATATCATCTTTTGTTGACTTTGCAATAAAGTGTACATATGGATGGATATGCGCCAAACCAGTCTATACAACAAAATTGAAAAAATGAGCTTATATTAAAAAAATTTTAAATGCACTGGAAACAAGTGCACTGGACAGCAGTTACTGTTTGTTTGTTGTAGTGGTTTTTGTTGAAAAATTTTAAGTTTTGGGTCCAATTATCTCATTTCAACATATGCGTTGTATAGACTATGGTTTGGCACAAAGTATATGATTTCATTGAGAGAACAGTATTGGTAATATTAAACTAAGAAAATGGAGAATAATGGACTCAGTAAGATCCATTTATTTATCATTTATTTGCTTCCATTTATTTTCATTTTGTTCACAATGTTGCAATAGTTATTAGTACTGAACAATTTCACGACATTGAGTGTAGATTAAAATTCAAATTTGGATTGAATCTGCCTTTTTAATAGCTACCACTGAATTGAGAAAGCCTCACTACAAGTCTTTGATGCGAGCCCAAAAAAATATGTACGTGAAATAATCAAACATGTTTCAAGATATATATAATGGGAGGCTTTAGCAAGCATGTCATTTGATCTCCTTAGTTTTATTGCTAAGTCTTTAAGATTAGAATCAATTTTGATACTGTGATATTTAAATGAGTTTGATTTATTGCCCACTTAAATCTAAAGATTATATCTTTATAGTATATTATACTATATGTTGGGTCTGGAGCTGGAGCCGTATCTATCTGGAGCTTGTGTTCTTACAAGGAGCTTAGTTAAAGCTAAAATATTCCAGACAGAGCCTCTGGAGCCAAGCTAGCTCCCTACAGATTAGAGTTTTAGGTGTGGTGGAGATGAGTTTAAAAAAAAGCTTCATAAAAAAAAAAGGAGAAATGTGACCAAAATTAATTTTTATGTATATATTATTATACTATATGTATATAGTAATATACTTTAAATTGAGTAATTAATTTATTGTATAGTTATTTTTTCAAATTAGAAGGCATCAATAAAGTACTTATGCAGTAAAAAATTGCTTTCAATAACCCCCTCCTCCCCCTTCTTATGTACACATTATTTATTACAAAATCAAACCCCCTTCCCCAAGACATAAAAGTTAATTCAATATTTCTGTAACATACCATAATATTGATTTTTTAGATAGAGAACAAGAGATACTCATTTTCTTTAACACAAAACTTACCCTCCTTTCCTCATCCTTGTATGTATTTGTAAATTTTGAGTAACTCTCTATCCCCCCCCCCCCCCCCCATATTCCATCCATACCTGCATACATACTTTATGGAAGAGCCATTATAGATTATAACTAAACTATGCTATTATTTATATTTTAAACAAGTTTAGGTGTTCGTTGCAATAGCTTGTTAGCAGTCGCTAATGGTGATATTGTTCCTTCTACATGCCTAATAAATGGTGCAAGCTTTAATGAATCTTGCACTTTGTATTGTAAAGGTGGCTATGATCTTATTGGGCCTAATAAAGCTGTTTGTCAAGAAGATAGGATGTTTTCACATTTATTACATGAATCAAAATGTGTTGAACGTGCGTTACTAATATTTATTTACTTGTATATTACTTGATATGGTTATAGCATACAATAAAGTTTATAATGATATAATTCATAGGAAAAAAACTTGTGTGCCCGCATGATGTAAATTTAGTTCTTCCCCTTGGTAAAAGTGAAATGGCTATTCCCTTAGTTATTTTTGAAGATCTAATGAAGTATGATGGCGTAGTCTCAAATCCTCCAGGTGTTTTGAATGGAACATATATGTTTAAATCTAGAAGATTATCATACTTGATCTCTTTGGTTGATAAGCACAAAGAGTCGTGTAATTTTTATGTCACTGTTGAAGGTATATTTTTTTATTATTTCAAAATGTTTGAACCTTGTGAAAAATAGCTATGATTAAATGCTTTGCTTATACAGATCGTGAACCACCAACTGTCACTAATTGCCCAGTTGACAAAGTCTTTGTTTCTATAATTGGAGAGCAGGGTATAGTCAATTGGCCAGAACCTGTGTTTGTAGATAATGTTGGCGTTAAAAAAGTTATCAATAATTTAAAAAATAATGCATATCTTGCACAGCAGGTTTACTTTGTGTTTTACGAAGCCGTTGATGATAATGGCAACGAAGCATCTTGCAGATTTTTTGTCCATGTTCGAGGTTAACCTTATTTAGCTTTTAACATTGCTTATATTTGCATTCATTATTTGACTTTTAAAATTTTTTAAATCTTATTGTTTATTAAAAAATTTCTAATAAATAATAAATATTTTGTTTAATTTATTATTTTTTTGCAGCTAAATACTGCTCCAAAAATTCAATTCCTGGGGGTGAAGGAGCAATTCAAAATTGGTTTTCTTCCAGTTTGTCACAAGCAACAGTACTTCTGCAGTGTCCTGTTGGCTTTATTTTTAGTGATATTGTTGCAACAACACCGATTTTCTTTTGTAACCAAGGAGAATGGATGAATCGTCAAGTGCCTGATTGCGTCAAAAAGACTAATCCTACCAATGGAAGTTGTACTTTTGGAGAAATTCAACTTATAAATCCAACTAACAAGCAGATTATGTGTGGTAAGAAGCGGTTTTATTTGTTTATGTTTTCGATTGTTTTAGGGTGGGGATGGTATTTATTTTGTTATTCATTTTATGACTTGTAGGGCTGTGTCCAAAAGGAACAGAAGGTGGGAAGGTTCCAGGGACGTGTCAAAAGTGCTTGATCGGTTACTATCAAGATATAGAAGGTTCTCTTGCATGTAAAAAATGTCCGGACGGTCATTTAACCAGAACTGATGGTCAGAAATCTATAAGTAATTGTGAAGGTTGGTTTCAGTTTGTTGCTGTTAATAATTTAATTCAAGTTTTAAAAAAAGTTTGAACTCCATTGTCAAAATTAAAAGATATATGTATTATCTCATAATTTAGCTCATTTTTTTAAATTACATTTCATAGAAAACTTTAATCACGTCTTTTTTATCTTAAAAACGTAAATTTTTTCATTTTTAAAAAATGATTTAATGTTTGCATTTAAAAAAACTTTGTTTATTTAAGTGCAATGTACTGCTGGACAATATTCTCTAACTGGCTTTAATGGCACCGATGAATGTAAACGTTGCCCAAGTGGATCTTATCAAGAACTTTCCGGTCAAATTGCATGCAAGATATGTCATCAAAGTGGGACATCTGAGAACGGTTCAGTTACGGAAGATCAGTGTAGATGTAATGCATTTCTTAAAAGCTTTCGCGTTTGTCTACTGCTCTTCTTTGTTTTTATTTGGTTTTTCATTTTTTCAAAACTTGAATGAAAATTGTTTTAGTGCCGGCTCGTGTATCGAAAATTGTTCCTGACAGCGAGTTCATTTTAGTATCAGTTGGTGATAACATTACTGTCGACTGTTACGCTACCGGCAGTCCTGCTCCATATTTAAAGTTTGTGAAAGAAAAATCTTTTCAAGGTTTTTTTTTGTGATTTGATACTTTTTTTTTACCTAAGCAAAATTAAAATAATTAAAATAATTTTTTATATATATTTTTTTTTTTTTTTTTTTCAAATTACTATTGAAAATAATTTACTTATGCAAGGCGGACCTTAATTTACTTATGCAAGGTGGCCTTTAATTTAAAAGAGAAAAAGTTCTTATAAAGTTTTTTTTAATAGATACAGACATGACTAAAAGTTTTATGAAACTGGAATCACTTGCTACCGGAAACCGATATATCACTGGGCTAAGAGTTACAATAAGTAATGCAAAGGAAACTGATAGTGGAACATATGTATGTTTAGCTGATAACAGGTTAACAAACACAGGAGCAATTGATAAAAGAAATATTTTTGTTGAAGTGTTAAATAATTGATGTAGTTTTGAATAATTTTAATAATCAATTCAGTTACCCGATCAAACTTAAATATTCTTTTTTCTTTTTTGTCTCTGAAATTTTTTATTTTGTTTTATGCATTTGTGTGTTTGCATGGTTGATTGGATTCATGCACAATTTTTCAAAGTCTTGAAGCTCTTAAAAATCGTGCGTAAGTTATGGGCGCTGCATTATACGCGTTTCAAAGAAAAAAAAATCTTACAACTGAAAGCTCACTCAAAACCATTCTTCCGCGAGTGTTAAATGTACATGATCTTACTTTTCTCGGAATCGGTAGTACTTTAGGAGCAGGAGTTTATGTGGTAGTTGCAGATATAGCAAAACACACAGCTGGTCCTGGAGTAATATTATCGTTTTTAATAGCGGCATTTGCAGCCTTACTATGTGGTCTATGTTATGCCGAGTTTGCAGCTCGAGTTCCGAAAGCGGGTTCCGCTTACACTTATACATACGTGACAGTTGGAGAACTACCCGCATTTATGGTAGGTTGGAATCTGTTACTTGAATATCTTATAGGTGCAGCTGCTATATCTCGCGCTTGGACAGCTTACGTTGATTCTTTAACAAACAGTGCTATAAGTCGGGGATTGATGACTGGAATAGCAACATGGAAAACGCCTGGTATCAGCAAGTATCCTGATTTTTTATCATTAACCATGTGTTTACTTGCTTCAGGATTTCTAGCTGCCGGAGTCCGAATATCGAGTTGGATAAGTAATATCACAACTTTTCTCAATTTAGTTGTGATCATTTTTTTAATTGTAGTTGGTTTAGGATACGCAAGGCCGCAAAACTGGCAGCCCTTTTTACCTTTTGGATTACAAGGTATGTTATCTGGCTCGGCAACTGCATTCTTTGCTTTTGTTGGCTTCGATGTAATTGTTTCATCTGCAGAAGAAGTAAAAGAACCAGGAAAATCGATTCCAAGATCGATTATGTCGTCGATTTTTGTTTGCTTAATTAGTTACGGTGGATTGTCAATGGCAGTTACCTTGATGGTCCCTTATTATACTCTCGAGGAAGATGCAGCATTGGCACAGGCTCTCCATAAAAGAGGAGCAATATGGGCCAAATACGTTATCTCAGTTGGTGCTGTTGCAGGGTTAACAGCCAGTTTATTAGGTTGCATGTTTCCTGTACCCAGACTTTTGTTTTCAATGGCAAGCGATGGACTAATATTTTCACCGTTTATGCAAATTAATTCCATTACTAAAACACCTATATTTGGTTGTGTTTTTAGTGGAATCTTATCTGGCTGGTTAGCATTGTACTTTGATCTTTCAACATTAGTTGAAATTATGTCAATCGGAACATTGCAAGCCTATACTATGGTTGCAACTTGCGTACTGCTGTTAAGATATCAAATCAATCCGATAGGTTTGGTGATTACCGCAAATGGCTTAGAGCCTTTATTAAGTGAATCAATAGTGAGCGAAAATGAAAATGTTAGATTCTTTCCAACGAAAAGAACTGCAATGCTTGCTAATATTTCCATTTTTGTGATTGTTTTAGTTTCATTTTGTTTATGCGGACTTTGCGTAAACTACAGTGAATATTTATGGCATTTGCACTTTTGGTTTGTAGTAATGTTTTTTTTTTTAATAGCCGCGTTTACTGTTGCCATGACAATAATATTTCTCCAACCTCAAAATAGATTTGATTTGCCTTTTTCTGTTCCCATGGTACCATTATTACCGGTAATGTCCATTTTTATAAACATTACATTAATGATGCAACTGAGATTAATAACATGGATTAGATTTTCAGTGTGGATAACTATAGGTAAGTCAAAAGTTTTAAAATTATAACTTATAATTACGTAGCATATTTACAATATACTTTAAATACATTTAATTATATTTATATTTAAACTTAAAAGAAAGTATTGAGAAATGGAAATTGGCAAAACGGGTGGTTTATTGCAAGAACTTTGTGTGTTGCTTTCATACTAGTTCATTTTAATTTATCAATAACTGCGAAATATATATATTTTTAAACATTTATTACAAATTTTAATTTCTAGGTTTTTGTTTATTTATGCTATCAATTTAAATACTTTTAAATATTAAAACATTTCAAATAATAATTTTACAATTAATCAAATAGATCATTATATTCATTTCATTATTTATGAGCATCAGTAGTTCATTTCATTATTTATGATCAATTAGTTTATTTTAAATAACGGTTAAAGACAGTTCAAAATTTTGAGAAATATGACTAAAAAAAAAGTTAGTTTATACCCTCAACCCATTTCCTCCCCTCCTCCTCCCCTCTTCCGTCCAGCATACGGGTATTTGTAATTTGTTATAATATAAAACAAAACATTAAGCAGAATATTAGAAATTTAAATTTAAAAACTTTATTTACCGTTGATAACATAAAATTGTTTTAAAGAATTGTAACAAAAAATCTCAAATTAAAAAAAAAACTAATTCAAATCCACATATGAAACTTTTTAAACACTAACACAAGTATTGTTACTAAATAATCAAATATTTCAAAAAAGGCTAAGAAATAAAAAGATAAGCATGTACAATATTAAAAAAACAAAACAAGCAGTTTATAAAATATGAAAAAAAAAAATACAATAAGACTTTGAAGAAGGGCTAACTTTCTATAAAGATTGCCAAGGTGAAAAGTTATTGAAATTATTAATAAAAGTTTTTTAATAATTTCAATAAAGATTCATAATCATAAGTGGTTTATAAAAACTCAAATAGCGTATACGCTTTCAAAAATGTTTTTATACATTTTTAAAAATGTATACGCTATTATAAGTTTTCTTAAATGTTTAAAGAATTTATTTATTTTTTAATGCAATTTAAATTATTTATTTTCAAATACAATTTAAAACTCTAATACCACAAATACATTACATTAGTCTTTAAAATGATATGACTTAAAATAAAAAGAAGATTTTTCGACAAAGAATTCATTTGAATTCAGTTTAAAATGTGAGAAAAGCATTGAGACGTAATTACATTTGAGAATCATAAGGGGGTTTTCATAAAGTAAGTGCGGTATTGTGATTTATACTACTCCAGATAATTGCCTAGCTACTCCAGATAATTGCCTCATACCATCGCACGCACATTTAACCAGTATTCTTCTTTCTGAACACTTTCTGGTCTTTCTACGGGTTGAGATTATTGTGGAAAAAGATTATATTTTAATGAAAGGCAAATATATTAGAGTTAGAAAGATGGCATAGAGAAAGACAGATTGGTCATTTAAGAAATACAGGAACTAGAAAACGCTCAGACCTAATAAGGATTAATGCTTTTAGTGTATGTTTTTTTTTCGAACACGAAAACAATAACAAAGAAGATACTAAAGTACGTATTTATTATCTTTTTATATATTGAAGTTTACTCTCCTCAGGCATTTGCCGTGCAGAGTTTAAATAAAGAATGCAGTAGTTATATTTACAAGGTGGTCTACTGTTTCACTACTAGGTCAAAAAAAGACATAATCTCTAGAGACTAGAAATCTCTAGAGACGAGATAATCTCTAGAGACGAGAAAAAAAAAAAAAAACGAAGAAAAAAACGAAAAAGTAAAAAAAGAATTCGAAAAAAATAATCTGGTCGTTTCAGTTTAAAAAAAGATTGTTTTTCATTTTTATATTAATTTTATTTTCGTTGCTTCAGATTTGTGCAAGTTCTAATCGAAAAAAATCCTTTTTATTTGTTAGCTTCGAAATTTCGAATTCTTGAAATAAAATCTTTTTGATTTTGTTTTCGAATTCTTCTAAGAGAGTCACTCTCGCAAACATGGACTTTTCGTGGAGTGACCTCATTCTATTACAATATAGTTTATATAAAAGCTCATTCAATATTATTTTACCAATATAAAAACTATTTACAGAAGGTGATAAAGCAAAAAGAAAAGATTTAAAGATATTTTTAAGGGGTGGATGATTTGGGTAGATTTTTCAGATAAGACCAAATGTGTATTTTATTAGTGGCTGTACTTTTTTGCATTTATACATCATGTGGGGTAGATCCTCTTTTTTCTTCTTACATTGGGGGCATTTATTATCTTTTTATGTCGTAAAGTGCGTACGCGTTTTTTAACAAAAATGAGAAACTGCAGGCAAATATTTTTGAAAATAGTTTTGTATTTTGGGGACTAAATTAATTGTGGTTTCTAATTCTGTAAAAAAGTGTTACATGAAAATCCATAATATAAATAAATCTTGATATAGCCACTATATAAATCTTTCTTCAACAAAAATTAAAATTATATTATTTTCTCAAGACATATGAAAACGATAACAAATGAAAAATTTAATTTATTAAAGTATTTTTTCAAGAAAAAGTTTTTAATACGATAAAATAATGATTCAAAGCTGTATAGAACTATATTAAAATAGTTATAGTAAAAAGTATAGTGTAAAATAATAGTATAATAAATAAAGTATATAATCAAGTAGGTAGTTATATGTATAATATAGCCGACGTTTTATTCAAACACCGCAAACATGCGCGGATAAAGATTACGCGCAACATTGAGTTTAAAAACCGTAAATTTTTGAGTGTGAAACATATAAACAAAAATATACGTTTTAAAATACAATCAGTGTTAAAACTGTATTGTTAGATAAGAAATAGAAATTAATCAAAATATGTTAAACCATACAATTCCAATATATATATATATATATATATATATATATATATATATATATATATATATATATATATATATATATATATATATATATATATAATTCCAGATAAAGATTGCGATTTTAAATGCGAATTGATAGAAATATATCATTTTATTCCAAGTACCACTAATCTACAATTATGTTTAATCTATAATGAATGTAAATAATAGGAAGTCAAATCATTGAACTTCATTTTTTAACAAAGTTACTTTACTTTTGTCAAAAGATATTTAGGTCGGTAAAAATAAAATATAAAAGGTCAATAGAGCTCAATTTGAACGTCAGCTAACAGATTTAAAATCAAAACATTTTCGATCTTCAAAATTTACAACTTTGCAAACAGAACTAGAAAATCGGAAATAAAAAAAGAAAACTTTAATCATAAGTGGAAAGAACTTTTAAATTCTCAAAGACCAAATTATTTTTGAAACATGAATTGTAACATAATATGATTTCCTGAATTTTCCTGAGAGTGTCATCTTAAGTTAGCAGCATCTAATTTTTAACTTTTTTTGGATCTACATGTTCCATATTCTTGTGAGCAGATCTTTAGCAACATGAAAATTAAAAAAAAACTAAAGATTTACTGTTAACCCACAATGCATTTCTTCAGGAAGTTTTTATTGTAGTAGTTTCTAGCAAAAAATCTTGGTTTAGTAAATTCCAAATTTTTTGGCATTTTTAGAATTTTTATCATGCTTTTATAGTTAAGTATTTGATTACAGTTGTTGTTGGCTTTTTATTATCGATTATATCTGTTCTACGGGCATTTTTTTTATTACATATTTTAAAGTGAGATTATATTCAATGAGGTTCATTATTTTTATTTCAAAAAAAAGTTTTGAAAATATTTTAGTAACTCGTATAACTCATATAACTTTGCTTGATGTACTATGATCTCCACCATAGTGCATTTTCTTTCTTCATAGCGACCATTTTCTCCTATAACATTAAATAATATTTTTCTTTAAAATAAGCACTTGATCACAAACATACAAAATAGGTGTTGTAATAGAAAAAAAAATTTCTAAAACTATTCCTAGTTGATCATTTTAGTACATCTGAAATCTTTATGTTTATAAAACATGCTCTGAAAACTCCAGTCAAAAAGTATTCTAAATTTGAGATCAGGTTTTGCAGATGGAAAAAAAGAATAAAATTAAAAGGTTATGTAAACAATGTACAAAATTTTCCTAGAAACATAAATTATTAGCAAACTGATTAATAAAAAAAGTTCATGTAAGGTAATAATAATAAGTATTTTATACAAAATATTTAAATGTATATTATTTTATAATTTTTTTTTATAAATTGAATATTATTCCTATAATTAAACGTTCAGAAAACGTATTTTAGACGTGTATTAAAAACGTTTATTTTAGATGCTTTTTCCGTCTAAAGAAAATAGAGATAGGACGGTTTTATTAAACGTTCAAAAAAAATGTTTATTAAAGGAGTTTTTCCGCCCAAATATAACGGTTTGACAGAATCAAAACATTTATTTACATTCCATTATTTCCTATTTACTTAATTACAACTCGATATATTGAATTATAAAAAGATAAATAAGAAATAATAATTTAAAAATAAATGGTTTGAAAATATCAAACCGTTCCATCCATTCTGATGGAATATAGTTTTTAAGTAAAATATATATCACACTTAAATTTTGTTATTAAAATCGATGTTTTAATTGCGAAAATTATTAAATTTTACTGAAATGACATGTTTATATGGGTAGAGCGATTTGGAAAATTTTTTTAATTAGGTTTGTCTGTGTTTCAAATCGTTATCTTTTAGTAAAAAAAATAATCTTTTTTTTTTATTTTAAAGAGTTGTTGAGGTTCCTCATCAAGATTTTTGTTGAATCCTAAAAGTAGTTTTAAAAATATTAATTTCATTTTATGAAAAATTTTAGTAGAAAAAAATTGCAAAAATGTACCTAAAATTATTGCTTTTTTGTAACTTATTTAAAAAACAGGGGTTTCTCAGCTAGCACACATACGTTGATAAAACGTTAGAACAATGCTGCGCGTTGACCCAACATCAATCGCCAACGTTATTTTTATATCATTTTGGTTAAAATACAACGCAATACCTACTTAGAATAAAACGTTAGACCAACGTTGGTAAAACCAACGTTAGTAAAACCAACGTTGGTCTAACTTTGTATTTTAAGTGGGTATTGCGTAGTATTTTATTCATTTGGAGCCCTTTGTTACGGCTAAGGGTTTATTAATTGTAATGAGGCAATTGCTTGGATTATTAAATAGTGTACTAAGTACTACCTATGCTTTGAGTCAAGTTCTTTAATCAATTTAAAAAATGACTGTTAACTGAAAATAAAAAAAATTAAAAAAAAATTAAAAATATAAAATACAAAAAAAAATTGCCAAATCATTACCAAATTCTCTAAATTCATAATTCGTAATATTTGTGATCTTCCAAGTAATTTTACTTCTGTTGAGCTTTATCTCTTGCCAAGTTCACCAGACCTACTTGTACTTTTTGAGACTGTTTTGAGTTCAGATGTCTCATCTTGTGATCTTAGTGTTGATGGTTATCTTCCTTTAATTCGTAAACACTTCAATAGTCATATGTTTCGCCTAGGCATTTACATTCGTAAGAACTCACCCATTTGTTGGGAAACTAGGTTTTAATCCACAGACTAATCTTTTACATGTTTTTGTTTAGAACCACTTCACCCTATCACCTTTTTTTTTGTACTATATTGCTTTTCTTCATCTCAAGACTGAACTCTTTTTGGTGTTATTTCTGATCAAAATTAACCAAGCTTATTCTCTTTGTCCTTTAGCTAATATTGTTGTTGTTGGTGACTTTAATGCTTATCACACTGAATGGCTTAGTTCTAGTGCTAGTGATTTTGCACGCATTAAAGCCCACAATCTTTGTATTTCTCAATCTCTAATCAAAAATTCTACTAATCCTAGTCAGAGCTCTCCACATTACCCCTTAGGTGCTTTTGATCCCGTTTTGTTCTCTCTAAAACTATTATCTCATTCTTCTTCATCACCAGAATTCCCATATCGTTGTACCTCTTACAACTACCTTAAAGCTGACTGGGACTCTTTCGGTGATTTTCTACGTGATTTTTGGTCTTCCCGCTGACAAATGTGCTTCTAATGTAATTTCTTGGATTCAGGCTAGCATGGAATATTTTATTCATTTTTTGCAATTCTAATTCAAACCTCACTCATCTCCATGGTTTTCCTCTCATTTTGCTACTGCAATTTTCAATTATAACCATTACTTTCATATCTATCGCCAAAAGTAAAAAGTTTTTGTCTAACGCCAAAGCCCGCTATTCTCAGGTCACAAAATCTCGTATTTTATACAAAAATCAGGCTCCAGAGACTTCGAGAGAATCTTTAATAGTTTCTATAATAAGACAAAAGTTGTTATTCTACCTCACTTTCATAGTTTAGATTTTTTTAACTCAAAAAGTTGAGTTGTTTTCTAAAAACTTTTCATCAACCGCATCTCTTTATTCTACTAATCGCACCTGATATTGCATAAGCAAGGTTTTGCGACTTTATTTTTTCAAAAATTCAACTTGAATCTAATAACTTACTTTTTATATTCTTGTTCTAATGCTGGTTTGTTAATGGTAATAACCAAGAGATTTTATTGTTTATTGGATAGATGTAGTGAAATTAGGGCAATCACTCTCGATATTTCTAAAGCCTTTGTTAAAGTTTGGCTTCATGCTTCATGCTTGGCATGCTGGTCTTCTCCATAAGCTCTTTTATTACGATTTATCTGCTAACATCTTTAAGAGTATTGAATTCTTCCTTACCAATTATTGTATAAAACTTTTTCTCAATTGACTTCTTTATTTCCTTTAACTTCAGGCGTTCCTTAAGGTTTTATCCTTAGCTCTATACTTTTTTTAATTTACATTCCCAGGTGGTATTGTTCGCTGATAATACTACTATTTATTCTTGTCTTGATAAAAAGCCAACACTCTTTGATTGCTTGAAGGAGGCATTTGAGCTCGAAAAAAATCTCACTTCTATTTCAGCATGAGGCTCTTAGTGGCTGGTGAATTTTAACTCAGATAAAACTTAATTTTTTTCAGCTAATTGTTATCGTAACAGCGCAGATTTTCTTAAATTTATGAACGGTAATGTACGTAATAATGCTAATGTATGTAATTTATGCTAATGTACTCAATGATTCTACTTTTTGTCTTATAGGATTAACTCTTATTCCGATCTTTCTTAAAAACCATATATTAAGTCCATTGCAAAACTAGCATCTGTTAAGTTACATCTGCTCATCGCACTTGTCGTTTTTTTACTCCAGGTTTTATTCTTTATCTATATAAACCTCCAGTCCGTCCTTGTATTAAAAACTGTTGCCATATCTAGAGCGGATCTTTGAATGGTGTCTTTTCTCTTTTAGACAAGGTACAAAAACGCATCGTAAACATAGTTGGACCTGCTCTTGCCACTAACCTTCAATCATTGTCACATTAATTTAATGTTGCTTCACTTCCTTTTTTTTATAAGTACTATCATGGGTACTGTTCTAAATAGCTAGCGACATTTTTTCCACCTAATACTCATTCTCGTGTTACTCGCCACTCAACTCAAAGTCTTATCCTTTTTATTATGTCTGTAAATTTTTTAAACGTTAACCTAAAATTGAAGTGCATTTCTTAAATTTTCAGAAGTATTTTTTTATACGTATAATATATAAATTTTCAGAAGTATTTTTTTATATAATCAACATATCAAATAGGATTGAAGAGGGAAGGAATAGGGGGAGGGGGGAATTGGGTAGCGTCAAGTTTTATATATAATTATTTGAATACAACTAGAAGAAAAATCAGCTAACATTGCGAAAAATGTATTAGACGACTAAATAATAAGTTATAAATGATTCTATTACTCAGAACGTTAAACAAACTCCAAAAAACCTTTTTTATTTACGTCTTTTATCTTATTTGTCGTTTTAAGATATTTTTTGAACATTTTTCAGACTTATTTTTTTAAACTTTAACATCAAATAAGGTTTCTAAAGTTTTCTTTCTTTAAATTTTCAGACCTAAGTTTCTATAAGAATTCTTTGAACGTTAAAACCTAATAAAAGCGTCCCAAGAACGTTTAAAAAACGCATTGCGCCTACACACCTAATGGGAGAGACGCCAAAGTCTCAAGTCTTTTTCCAAAGAAACCACAATGCAGGTGTGATACTACATGGCATTAGGATCATAAATGTCAAAAAATTGAAATTGGTTTAATTACGTCCGAGTATGAATAGGTGAATAACACTGTTTTTTCAAACACTTTTGCTGTTGAGGTCAACAACACATGCTTGAAGAAGTTTTCCATACTCCGGATGATTGATCGGCCTTTCGTACCTTTACCAATGTGATTGAAATCGACTGTGAAGGTTCTCGACACTTTTTTCACTATAAATACCAAGGGGCTGGTTGGTCATCTTGATGAAGTCTTTGATGTAGAAAAAAACGGTATGAACTTTTGGAGTCACACTTCCCTTTTGGAGAGCAAAAAATGATAAATTACAAAAATCATCAATTTTCTTGCAAATGACTCATCCAGTTTTTTCCCAAAGCATGCTGAAACAACAGCACTGAATGCTTGAAATGCCTTTACTATGCCAAAAATTTGAAATGCTGAACTTTTTTTAGCAAGGCTTTGAAATGTGCGGCCGTGAACCTTTTTCAGCAAGGCTTTGTGCGGCCGTGGCGCAGTGGTTAGAGCGCTTGAAATGTGCAGTCTGAACTTTTTTCAGCAAGGCTTTGTGCGGCCGTGGCGCAGTGATTAGAACGCTTGCTTTAGAAGCAGGAGATCCAGGTTCGAAACGAGCTCTGGACATATTTTCGCGTCACGGTAAGGAAGGAGGCGTGAACTTCCTAGTTAAATGCACACCCGCGGTGCTCTGTGACAAGACCGTTAGGTCTTCTTGGGGCACCTAAATAACAAAATAAAAAAGAAAAAAAAAACAACAAGAAATAGATCTACATTTTTTAGAAGCTTGTGACAATTATTGCCTGCAAACTGACCTCTATGGTATGACTGGGGTTGGATATAAAGCGCCATCAACTAATTGTCTGCTTTGGGCCAGCATTCCCTCAGTATTTTGTACAAATGAAAATGAAAATGTTCAGCAAGGCTCTTTCCAAGTTCTACGAACTTTGCATTGATATTAGGCTCCGAAATCTTGACTTTGGATACTTTGATTCAGTATTGTAATCATTTTTTTAACTCCAGCATTAGACATCCCGGTGTTTGCTTGAGCAAGATCTTTTGCAGTGACATTAGGTTTATCATCAAAAAGTTGCCTGAAACTTGAAGGGCCTAAAATAAGAACATAGATTTTGCTCAAATTCTTTAAAAAAATAATTTAATTACTCTTAGTTAAAATATTTTTATACCTGGAGTAAGAGCAAGGGGGTTGCCACCTGCATCAATCTCACATTACCAAACGGAGAAGCTTCTTTACTTTGGATGGCTGAGCAAGCAATTTCATCTGCAACTTTTAAATCTTTTGAAGCCAGTTGATAAATATTCTCTCTAAATGTTGAAGTTGAACATTTATGAAGCAATCCTTTGCCGAGAATTGTGAGGCAGGTTGAACATCTTCTCACTGTTGAGCTAGTTGGTGGCTTTTACGTAGTTTCCAATGGATGCTTTTCCTTTAACTTTAAACGTCCTATTTGGCAAATAAGACATTCACAAAGTTGTTGATTTCTATAATAATTTGGCATTTTTAGCTTAATTTTTGAGAAGACAAAAGTGCGACGAATAATCAGAAATGTTGATGAAAGAACATGCTTTTTTTTCTGAATTTAATGCCAACAATTTGATGGAAAATAAAAATTTCTGCCAAAGCAAAATTTTCAAACTTTATTTGTAATACTTTAAAATATTTAATAAATTTAATCTATAACTTAAAAATGTTGTTCGCATCAGTTAAATATGTTTACAACGCATTTTAAATATAAAATTATCCAGGTTAACTATAAATATTTAATTGTATTGCCAAAAATACTTAAATATATAGTAGCAATTTTAAAATTAAGAGATAAACCTTTTTTATTATTTTTTGTGTACTGTAAAAATGCAAAAAATATTGTATGCTGTCATTTCTGAATTATGTGCAAAATAAAGAAAATTTAAAATTAGTTTTATTTTCTCGGACGTAATTAAATCATTTCAATTTTTAGACATTTATGATCTCAATGCCATTTAGCATCACACCTGCATTGTGGTTTCTTTGGAAAAAGACTTGAGACTTTGGCGTCTCTTCCATCAGGTGTGCCAAGTGAAAAATTAATCGTTAGTAAGCAACTTGCGCTTCTTATTCTTTGTTGTCTCATTGAAATAAAAGTTTGCGCTAGTTAATTTGCATCGGTCTAAAGTAAGAAACACCTAATAGCTGCGTCAAATTCGTAAAGTATACGAATAATGCAACAATTGCTATGTTATTTGTTATGATACAATAATACACTTTTTTAATGTGAAAATAAGTAATTTTTAATTATGAAATTTCCTTCTTGAGTCTTTTAAGGTGGTAAGTTGGTAAGTAAGTTGGTAAAAAAGGTTAATTTTTAAACGCTTAAAACAAGTAAAGAGAAAATTTTCGAAGAATATCAAGTCAAAAAACCTGTTCTTTAGTTTGTTATAACAGCCTATGTTGCATCGATGTACTTCATTATAATTCCTCGGATTTATAGAAAGTTTTCTTTCTTTAACTTCCAGGTTTTCTTTCAGAGATTTGAGTAGCCTTAAACTTGTTAATAATATCTATGACTGTAAATTTTGGGACATTTGTACGTTTAGCAATTAAGCGATATAAAGTTGATGGATTTTTGCCAAAAAATTCACAACTTTTTTACGTACCTCAATTTGTTTCCGAAACATTTTGCAAATCATTTACTTGTAAACAAAAGTTTATCAACACAATTAAAGATAAGAAAGTAACATTTAATTAAAAAAATAAAAGAAATAAAAACCATTTGTGGTTTTGGGGAAATATCAATTCAAAGTTGATTGGATTTTTCTGCGTCCACCTGATAACTTCATTATAAGACCTTATAAATCTTATAAAAGTCGATTTTGATGACCTTACAAATCTTATAAAAGTTGATTTTGATGACCTTATAAATCTTATAAAAGTCAATGTTGATGACCTTATAAATCTTATAAAAGTCGATGTTGATGACCTTATAAATCTTATAAAAGTCGATGTTGATGACCTTATAAATCTTATAAAAGTCGATGTTGATGGCCTTATAAATCTTATAAAAGTCGATGTTGATGACCTTATAAATCTTATAAAAGTCGATGTTAATGACCTTATAAATCTTACAAAAGTCGATTTTGATGACCTTATAAATCTTAAAGATATTCTTATGCAGATATAAATATTAGTTGTCACCATTTGACATATAAACCAGTGAAGAATAAGACTCAATTGGATGTTTTGTCTTTTTTCTAATGTTTTTCTAATATTTAGTTTTTTGAAGATGCTTGCTTTTGAGGCAATAAAAAGATTTTAAGTCATTTAAAACATTTTAATTGTTTTAATGTTATAATAGTTTTAATAAGTAATAATACTTTTATTACTTTATAATATTTTAAATACGTTATATAACTGTTTTAAAGAACAGTTAATATTTTGCTTCTATCATTTAGTTTAAAAATTTGTATTTTCAAACTGACACTGAAAAATTTTCACAAGACTTTCATACTGATTTAGTGACGTAATACAAACATTTGATTTTCTATTGCATTAGTAATAAAACGTTTTTTATTTTTATCATTACCTTACGTGACAATAATCTGTAAAACTATAGTTTACCTGTTTTTATCATTAAATTTTAACTTGGGACTAAAGTTATCAAATATATTTTTAGAACCCAGTTACAAAAATGCTTCCTAATCAATAGAAAATCAAGCAATTATGCTTTAAAAGTTAATTTAGTGCATGTATCAATAATAAACTAGAATCTGTTAGTCACCTCTATTTTACGGTACTCAATTATACAATAAATGAATAAAAATTGTTTTGCAGTACAAAACTTTAAACTTATTTTTATTTTCTATCTTTAGGTTTATTGATTTATCTATTTTATGGAGTACAACACAGCAAAGAAAACACCGAGGAAGAATGACAAAAGGACTAAAAAATATTTATGATGTAAATAAGTTATTTTTAAATAAAACCGTTAACAAATATAATTTTTAAAAGGAGATGTATGTTTCATTAATAAAAATATATTGATGTTTTTATATACTACTGAAGCGCATCTTCTACAACTTTAGTTTGAAGCAATTACTTTTTACGCATTGACGTATAAGCGAAGTTAAAACACATTACACAGTGACAAGTAATTGAAGTTACAACTAATTATACAGTGACGTATAATTGAATCTACGTAGTGTAATACTAAAGTTACAATTAGTTATGCCGTGACGCAAAATTTAAGTTTCAACTTTTTATATAATGACGTATAATTGAAGTTACAACTTGTTACGTAAAGACGTATAATTATCTTCAAATAAATAACTCTTAATAAAAAGCTTTATTCTAGCACCAGTTACGTTGATTATGTTGTACAAAAATTACGACAAAGGCGACAGTGACTATAAAAATTTTATAACATTAGAAACAAAGATAATAGTAACAACATTTAGAATAACAAAAACAGCAACAAAATCACAATAGTCGTAGTTTTGACTCCCAATTTAGCTTTTTATTTTAAAAATATGTCAATATTGTTGCTGAAGTAATTTCAAAATTGTAGCATCGTTTTTAGCTGCACCAATAAACTCATCTATAGTAATTTCTCCATCACCATCTTCATCCATTTGTAAAAATAACCTTTCCGAGAGTCTTTCAGGAAGATCTTCTTCGTCTTCGTTCATTTTCGCATCATCTGCCATCATACTATATATTGATTTTATGATCTCATAAAGTTCGTCCTCTGTTATTGTTCCAGATTTATTGATATCATACATGTTAAAAGCCCATCTTAATTTATCTTCTCGACTTCCGTGACATGTTATTGATAAACCACACATAAACTCGTAAAAGTCGATTGTTTGATCTCCGTCTTTATCAAATGTTCTGAAAACATGACTAGCAAATTTAGAGGCATCTCCTTCTTTAAAAAAGTTTTTATAGATGCTTTCAAACTCGTTCTTTGTCATTTTACCTCGTGGACAATCCTTCATAAAACCTTTGTACCATTTTGATAACTCTTCGTCGTTAAAAGCTGTACAACCTTGCAAGTTTGCTAAAACTTCAGCCGGAATTTTGCTGTTTTTCTTTCCCATTTTATAACCTTTTTATTAATTTAAAATCTAAAGAAAAAATACTATAAATATTTTTAAAATAATTAAAACAAATCGGAATCAATCTAACTAAAATCAACATTATCTAAAAAATACTAATTGTATATATACATATAGAATATATACATATATTATATATACATATACTAGATATATATATACTAGATATATATATATATATATATATATATATATATATATATATATATATATATATATATATATATATATATATATATATATATATATATATATATATATATATATATATATATATATATATATATATATATATATATATATATATATATAAATTTGTCTATGCATTTATATGATTGTCACGCAAACGAATTACTTGCATTACTACACACCTGTTATATGTACAATAGTTTATTAGTCTACACTAATTTAAATTGTATATGAATGTACTAATTTAAATTCTAAATATTGCATATCGTGGTAAAAAAACACTTGTAAACACCGATGAACTCTTTATACTCACCAGTTTTAATATATGTGGTAACAAAATTATCAATAAAAAGTAACTGAAAAATATTATTAATTACAGTTGAGTGTGTGTATGTGTGCGTGTGTGTGTGTGTGTGTGTGTGTGTGTGTGTGTGTGTGTGAGTGAGTGTGTGTGTGAGAGAGAGTGTGTTTAATTTTTAAAAATTAAAAAATTATAATAGCGCATAAACAACTCAAATCAAATTTCAATAAAGAAGCATTATTTTTTTTAAATTTGCAAATATTAAAATTTTTCTTATTCTTTTATCATTCGTATAAAAAGCTTGTACATATCACGTTTTGTTATCCGTTTCAATTTCTTTTCTTTTTTTTTTTTTTAACTTAAAAAACTCTCTCGATTTTTATTTATGTCTTTCAAATCAAAATGAAATCCATTGTAAAGCTTATTTCAATAAATAGTTCTTCTTATTTTCTTCTCCAGCTTGCAAAGAAACCTTGTTTTCAAATAACTGCAAGCTATAACTTATTCTTGATATAGAAAAGTTCGCGGGTGCTGAGCAACACGATTATCACAAAAATATAAATCGATAGAAGTGCTTTTTTTTTTTACAAGCTGTCCTGCTGGTTTGTTCCGCCAGCAGAAAATAAAATCTTGTCAAAGTGCATTAAACTTTTTTTTATAAATTTTTAAGAAAAAAAAAAAAAATACCTATTCATATAATAAATATTAACTTTTGTTTTTTCTGATGAAGGTTATATGAGTATTAATATAGTAATTCATTTTTTATTTTTTATTTTTTATCAAAAAAACAATCTCTCAACAAGAAAATAAAGTTCACCCTTATGATTTTTCTTTACTTGGTACGCATAACTTTCTTTTGTACGCATAAATTATTAAATAATGGGGAATAATCCGAGTTATGTAAGACATTTATTTTTTAACACTTTGTTTATTTGGAATTGAAAAATAAAACAAAACAAACGAGAAAAAGGATTTCACCTTACGTTGCAAAAACTTATCTAATTACAACTTATTTCTAACAAATGGTTTCGATATTTTATTTGTTAAGGAAAATTATTGGTTTTAAAAAATAGGGGTTGAGGGGAAAATCTGTTCCTTTTGTTGTAAAATCTTTAATAATTGCGCAAAACAATTTCTCATTACTCAGCATAAATATGTACTTAGAAAAATTAAATAAAAAGTTTCTTCAATTTCAAAGCTTACGATCAAACACGCAAAACTGTTCAAAAGATATGCAACATTTCGCCGAATGTAAAATAATGGCAGTTCGTACTTATTTAGTAAAAGTCGCGTTTGTTATTAAGTTGTTCACCGGGGTATAAATAATATATTGTTGAGCTTTGTTTAACAAAGTTAAACCTTCCAAAAAAACAAAAGAAGTGAGTGCTTGAAATACACAAACTAGCAAGTTTTTGTTGTTGTTGTTGTTAAACCATTACAAAACACCGAGTATGTCATTTCATTTCAAGAACAACTTTGATGTTATATCTTTTTGTAAAAAAAAAAGAACAATCAAAACTTTTTTTAATATTTAAATTGATATATTACGCTTTTTGCTTTATGTAATAACATATCCGCAGAACTATATTTAAATTGTTTTTTATTTAAATTTAATATCTATGATTTAAGCTTAAACTGACTTTTTGGTAATAATTTTGGTATAATTTTGCTGACTAAGCTTGGTGAAAACAGTAAAAATACTCTAAAATAAATCCAAATTAATTAAAACCTAAAACAAAGTTTATAAAGATAAATTTTTAAGATATATATGATAAATAAAGATATATATGTTATTAACAATATTACTGACAAAAAAAAGAATTATAAAAAATTCGCTCAAATGAGTATTTAAGAAAAAAAAACAAAAAAACAATAACCACATAATAAGATAACTTTAAATATCTTATTAATGTTTTTGCTTGGAAGAAAAGAAATCTTTCATAAATAACGTTGACGTTTTTATTTATTTTCACCTTTCTTTAATCTGTTCTTTATTTTTAGAAGTTATTCATTAGTCCTATAAATAATTAAATAATTTTTGCGTATAGAATAAATTTAAAGATTGTTTAAACTTATAACATATATGAGATATGCTTTATTATAATATTAATTTTGATTTTCAACAAATTTTAATATATAGAAAACAAAATATTCAAAAACTTTATTACTAGATTATATATATATATATATAAAAAAGCCCTCAATACTTGCAATTTGCCAACTATAAATATAGCAAACTATATTTATATTTAAATTTGCCAACTATAACTTTAATATAAATATAGTCGGCAAAATGCCAACTCAAAAAGCATTTCAGTTGGCACATTGAGCAAAACTTGCCTAATGTTCGAACTCAAATGCTTAAACGGTATATTATATATATATATATATATATATATATACATATATATATATATATATATATATATATATATATATATATATATATATATATATATATATTAATATATATATATTTATATATATATATATATATATATATCTATATATATCTATATATATATATATACATATATATATATATATATATATATATATATATATATATATATATATATATATATATATCTATATATATATATATATATATATATATATATATATATATATATATATATATCTATATATATATATATATATATATATATATATATATATATATATATATATATATATATATATATATATATATATATATATATATATATATATATATATATATGTACATATATATATATATATATATATATATATATATATATATCTATATATATATATATATATATATATATATATATATATATATATATATATATATATATATATATATATATATATATATATATATATATATTAGGGTGGGTCATAAAATTTTTTTTTCTTATTACAGGCTCTAAACATTGCTAGAAAGTTGTTTTTTTATGTACTAATTTAGGAAAGTATTTACTTTTATGGATTGAACAATGTCTTCCATCCGCAACTATAATTACAAAAATTAGCAGGCCCTATTATTATTCAAAAAAAAAGTTTTTCAAAATTATGTGATGTAGGTACTTAAATAAAGCGAAATTTTATAAAAATTTCAAAAATAATAAAAATAATATAAAAATTATTATTTTAGATTTTATTGCATAATAACTATAGTTTTTTAACTAAAAGTGAAAAAGGTGCATTTTCAAATTTATAAAATTTCGCTTCTTTTGAGTACCAGGTTGACCTACTTTTGAAAAACTTTTTTTCTCTAAAATATTAGGGTACCGTTAATTTTCCCAATAAAGTTGCGTCCTTTAAATCTATCACAATCATTCTCATATTTGATAGTATCAATATTAATAACTATTAGCAATGTTTAGAGCCTGTGACAAGAAAAAAAAAATTTATGACCCACCCTAATGTATATATATATATATATATATATATATATATATATATATATATATATATATATATATATATATACACCCTAATGTATATATATATATATGTATATATATATATATATATATATATATATATATATATATATATATATATATATATATATATATATATATATATATATATATATATATATATATATTTGTTTTAGGCACCTCAAAAAGACCTAACAGAGCATTGTGGAAGAGTATTTAAATAGGAAGTTCATGCCTCCTTTAATACGATGACGCAAAATATGCTAGAGCTCGCATAAAAACTTCTCTTGCTTCTAAAGCAAGCGCTCTAACCACTGCAACACGGCTGCTTTTTAGAAAAGGGCAAGGGAATTTGAGGCATAAATAAACTTAAAATATATTAATAGATTTTAAATGAAGAACTTAAATTTTTGTCTTAGTACAAGCCTAATGGCGAGAGATTGCTCACAATCCTGAACAAACTTAACTCCACACAACTCCTGCAAAACTACGGCCCTATACAACCACGGCCCAATTAGTTTTGATTTTTAATTATTACTACTTTCAGAAGTAACTACCTAAAATTTAAGATTATCAAAATTTGGTTGTAACATTCAACTTTTTTATGTTAAATTATATCTTGAAAGTTTGCATATTTAGGTGATGCAGAAATCATTTCTTTTTCTTTTTTTTTGTTCTTATCACAATATATTATAGTATAAATGTCGTTGTGCATTAAATACCAGAACATGGAGACTCAAAGAGGATTGTAAGATACTTTCACTGAGAACCGATTAACAATGCAGTAAAAATATAACCAGTTAAATAATTAGAATAATTGACATTTAGAAATAAAATTTAAACCAAACCAGATATTTCAAAACATAAAATAACGTTTAACAACTAAAGAATATATATAAATATTTCAAAATAAAACAATATATTCAGGAATTGCACACTTTTTAAAATGGTATAAACTCAAAAGAAATCAAAGATATTATCAATTGACAAGATAACTTTTTTCAGTTTAATTTTAAAAGTAAGAAATCTCCAACTTTGAGAAAAATCAAAATTTTTCAAAACTATTTTGTTCCACAGAAGAGCTCCGCGATATGTTAAAAGAGATCTTCCAAAACTTGTATGATGAATAAGAGTCATTTCTTAAGTCATTTCTTAAATCATATTTATTTTTTTGCTTTATTGCATATAAATTTTGAAAAGGATATAAGTTTATAGTTTATAAGTTAGGTTTATCTTACATTTGTACAAAAATAAAAGAACATTAAAACATTTTGTTGATATATATTAAGAACATTCATTTCTAATAAAAGAGGTCTGGGATGAGTATAACGATCATTAAAGTTTATTAGACGTGCAATATGCTTCTGTTGCCGATATTGCATTAAAGTTTATTAGACGTGCAATATGCTTCTGTTGCCAATATTGCATGGGGTAGTAAAATTTAATTAGAGGATCTAATTAAATTTTACTACCCCATGCAATATTGGCATAGTTTATATGGCATTAGATTAGCGAGTGATAAAGTTGAATTAATGAATGTCTATTTACAAAATTTCTCGCTTTATACATTATTGCAATACTTTTTGAAACTTTATTGCGCAAAGTTTCGATATGGTTTTTCCATATTAGATTTTCATCGATGAAAACACCAAGGAAATGTATAACTTTTGATTTTTTTATTGGAACATTGTCAATATATATTTCAAGCATACCATTTGGTAAAAATATATTTTGGGATTTTGGATGAAATAAAGTCCATTTAGTTTTTTCCAAGTTAATTGATAGTTTATTTGACTTAAACCAATTTGAAATTTTAATTAGCTCTATGTTGATGTGATTAAATAGTGTAAAGATATTTTTACCGGATAGAAAAAAATCTGTATTATCAGCAAACATTACTGTCTTCAAATTTGAGGCATTGTGCAGATCATTAACATAAATGAGAAAAAGCAGTGGCCCTAGGCCCTAGTATAGACCCTTAGGCGACACCACATGTTATATCTAGTAAACTTGTTGAGGAGAATACGTCAATTTGCACAAACTACTTACGATTGCTAAGATAAATTTTTAGCAAATTTAAGAAATTTCCGCTGATTCCATAGTTTTTGTATAAGAATCTCATGATCTATCGTATCAAAGGTTTTAGGTAGATCGATAAAAACTCCAAGAGTAAATTGTAATTTCTCAAAAGTATCTGCAATATTTCTAGTTACATGAAGTATGGCGTATTCCGCGGAATTATTTTTTTTAAATCCATATTGACGGACATTTAATATTTTATTTTTAGAAAGATCTTCATATATTTTGTTGTAAAGAATCCTTTCAAAAACCTTTCAAAAACCAGAGAGTAAAGATATTGGTCGATAATTAGTTATATTTGATAAATCACCACCTTTATATATTGGTGTAACTTTGCCAATATTTAGTCCAAATCCAAATCCAAAATCACAAATAAAAGACTTTACCATCCACAAAATAACGGATCTAAAACTGTTGCAAGTTTTTATATTTTTGTAATGGTGTTAAACTGGTTAAGTTTACCAATCCTTTAAGCATCTCAATGTTTAGCTTAGTAACTGGCTGCAGAATAAGTGTCTGAAAGTAGTTTTTACTTAGTCTAGCCTGTTAGCATTATGCTTGATTTTTGAATGTAACTTGTATAAAATGGACTTTTACTGACTCTTTTCTAAAATATTTTATTACCTGTTTGTATTTCAAGCTAAAATCTTTATGCTTGGTTAGAGTGGTGAATCTAAAGTTTGATGCTCGTTGAGTTCATAAAACCAACATTGGCGAGGAAAGTAGTAGGAAACTTATTTATAAATGCTAATCCCTGGCACTCTTTACAAGTCAAATTTGACGCGGGAATTCAATTTGAACAGCATTTAAAAACAGTATTTTAACTGCACTTAATGAAGATGCTCAGCGCTGTCAGCTGATGTTTCAAACAATACTGATATATACACCAACATTAATCTTGCTCATATGGTATACCATATGAGCAAGATTAGTGGCGCTGCGGCTAAGGATTAAAATTTTTTTTTTTTTAAATTTTTAAATTGTTAAAACAAATCAAAAGATCCAATAAAAAAAGAATGTAATATAGAATTCAAAGTTCCATTAAAAGTAATAAATGATACAGATCTAAGAAAAGTTTCTTAAAAGCAACATTGAATCAATAATTATCAATAAACAAATACAACCAAGTCAAGTTTAAAACTTGATCAAAGGGTGTATTTATACAAATTCAGTGCACCGTTCGGGATATCAAAAAAAAAGCACGTGATCGAATATTTTTATTAAAAAAAACTTCTAGGAAATCAAAAGTGCATTTTAATAGATATTGAAACCTACTGCAAACTTAACTGTTTGACGTTTCCAGGCCAGCAGTTTAATGCGTTTCCAAAAAAAAACGATCCCTGTCGTTTTTCTGAAAACAATAAGACCAAAATATTTTTCAAAAGAGTTTTGGTATGGCATGTCATCTGTTCGAGTGGTTTCAAAACTCAGCCATTTTTTACAAGCAGAAACATAAATTGCAATGTTTACGTGAAAGAATGTTGATATTTTATGTGAAAGCAGCCGTGGATCAGTAGTAGCACACTTGCCTCAGAAACTTAAGATCGGTGGTTCAAACCCCACCTATGGGCAAGTTTTGCGACACCGGTTGGGAAGGAGGCGTGAACTTCCTATTAAATGCTCTTCCGCGGTGCTCTGTGATAAGACCGTAAGGACTTCTTGGGGCACCTAAAATCAACATTAAAAAAAAAAAAAATGTTTAAAAAAGCAACTTTTGCCAAAGATCCGAATGCATGGTGATTCACCTATCTTATGGCCTGATTTTGCATCTTGCCATTACTCAAAAAGTGTAATTAAATACCATCAACAAATGGCTTGGATTTTTTCAAAAAGGCATGAATTCAGCAAACGTACCGTAACTTCGTCAAATCCGTAACTGCGTAATAAGGGTTAAGTTTGTGATGCTATACCCCAAATTAATTTTGGGGTGTAGCATCATGAAATTTTACAAAAAACTTTGTACAAAAGCTTACGGGAGATGTTCGCACAAAACTGAATCAAAAATTGTAATCAGCTCAAAGATATTTTTTTTAAAATAGAAAAATTTGCTTTAAAACGAAAAAAAAATTAAGTGGTTTTTGAAATATTTCAAAAAGCGTATGGGTCATTATCATTCAGAACAGTCTTTATACAAAACTTTCAGTTTAATTTGAGATAAATTTGCGACGATATATATATAGCAATCGTTTCATTCATCGTTCTTCGTTTTTTTTCTTCTTTTTCTAAAAAAGCCTTATGGGTTAAGGTAAGCAAAAAAAGTGAGCAAATGCTTATAAAAATACGCTTTAGTAAGTGATCAAATCTATAACTTTTATTCGTAAATAGCGTCTGTTTCGCGGAATTTTTTTTTAAAAGAATGTTTATTTTTTCATCAATAGTGGTTTTAAACTAATACTTGTCTATTAATACCAATACATAGTTGAATTACACACAGTGTAAACTTAGACTTAAGATAAAACTTAAAGAGATTAGATAGCTTACTCGTACCTGCCATATGTTTTTTCCATTTTAATTTTTTCAACTTCAATTTAACGTACATGACTAAATCTAATTATTAGTTTTTATATCACTTACTCAAGTTTTTTCAGGTACTCCAACAAATCTTATTGCTTTAATAGCAAGCACCGCGGACTAGAATTTAAAGAAAAAGGTTATGGTTGACTTCGACAATAAAATTGCTTTTAAGATCAGAATGGGTATTAAACCATAGATATTTCAATTATAAAGTTAGCTTTCTAACCACTTAACCTACAGCTGCTGTAACAACTTATATATTAGATATAAATAACTATATTATTTTTAACAGGTATTCTCAACAGTCTTTAAAATTAAAAACCCTCGATGCCTAGTGAAATTAAGTTTTTGGACTTTTTTGGTGTTTCACCATTTATAAAAATTTTAAAGTAAATATGTTTTTCTTTTTTAATGTAATATAAATTCTTATAAAATGAGTGGAGGCAGAAACGGCGATGCTAAGGGAGTGAAAATGATCGGCGATGCCAAGACTCCCATTAATTAAAAGAAGAAAAAAATGTAGCTTTTAGCCCATTCATTTCATAGATATTATATAGTTTATTTTGTCTCTAATGTCATACAATAATATCAATGCGCACGTAACAGATGTGTTAATATAACTGAAATGACAAACTGTTTTTATACAAACTGTATTTACTTTCACAACTGTATTTACTTTCACATCACACATGACAAACTGTATTTACTTTCACATCTAGACTCGATTATTAAAAAGCAAAGATTGCAGCTTTTCCAACATTTTGAAAGATAGAAAAACGCAAAAATCAGCATTTACTAATTCATTCAATTTCTTTGAAAGTAGTTATTATAAACTTCAAGTTTAAGTTTCTTACTTATTTCCTAGCGTTTAAATGGTCTCACTTGTTTCTTATCATTTAAATTTCTCACTTATCATTAACTATCGGACAACCTAGTTTGTAAAATTATATCTTCATTTTGTTCAAAGAATTTTCTTAAACATAATTGAACTTCAAAAAAAAAAAAAAAAAAAAGGACAATCATCGGTTAACTTGTGCTTGTGCCAAAACAAATGCTAAATGACGCAAATAGTTTTAAAGATGAAACAGCAAGCATAGCCTAGGTCATGATGAATCAGCAAGCATTGACTAGATCATGACTAGGTCAATTGTAAAATAAATATATTCTATTGTATGGCAATGATAAAAAAAAATAAAAAAAAGGCTTAACAGTAGTTTTGCATTGTTTAGTTATTAATTGAGGAAGATGTTGTGAGAATGAAACGCAACCTATTATGATGTATGTTATGGAGGATATTATGGAGGATATTATGGAGGATATTATGGTGAATATTATGGAGGATATTATGGAGGATATTATGGTGAATATTATAGAGGATATTATGGAGCATAATACAAAGCTAAGTACAAGTACGGTTGCATCATACTTTATCTTCCATAGAAATCATATTGTATCTTCTATTAGTATCATTTGTATCTTCTATAGATATTATATTGTATCTTTTATATGTATTATATAAAAAGGGAACAACGTAAAATGTACATTAAACTGCTAAAATATAATA
Organism: Hydra vulgaris; assembly: GCF_022113875.1. Classification (NCBI taxonomy): domain Eukaryota; kingdom Metazoa; phylum Cnidaria; class Hydrozoa; order Anthoathecata; family Hydridae; genus Hydra; species Hydra vulgaris. The sequence goes on from NC_061157.1 coordinate 57,514,690, forward strand.
AGCAAGGTTCAAAACAAGAAAGACACTGAACGCATATATGAAAGTCACGTTAAGTATTCAAGAATAATGTTATAAAAGACAATAACTTTATCTGTTATAAAGTAACAAAAAAGAATTTTGTTTTATTTACCACTGCGTATTTTATGTATTTTCATATGGTTAAACTTTAAATGCATTAAATCCTTCTGGATTTATTGATTCAGAAGAATTGCCATTCTGATCTAAATAGCCACGATAAATTAGTTTTTCCAAAAGAATATATATTTTCTTTTTCATGGAAAACTGAAACCGCAAAAAAAGAGCCGTGCTCTTTGATAAGACAGAAATTTGAAAAAATTAGAAGAAAGTTAGAAGAAAATTAGAAGAAAATTAGAAGAAAATTAGAAGAAAACTAGAGGAAATTAAACAGTTAGAATTAAAGTTAAACTTCAAAAAAGAACATTAAAAATCTAGACATTAAAAATCTAAACATTAAAAATCTAGTATTAAAAATCTAAACATTAAAAATCTAGTATAATAAAATTGGAAGTCGTGAAATGCTGTCGCCAGCGAAATAGTAAAAAAAAGCCCTAGTATAATTAGATATTATTAATACTGTAGCAAATAAAAAAGATGAGAGAGCTAGAGGAGAAAATAATGTTGTTATATTTGGTTTAAACCAGTTTATTAAAAGTGATTTAAATATATAAAAGATGAAAATAAAGTGTAAGCATTAAAAGTCATAAAATATAAATTTAGAGAGAATATTCAAATTAAAAGAGTTACAAGATTATGATCAAAGAGTTTGTAACAAAAATCACCAATTATATTAAAAAAGTAGTTTTTCAAAACAGGAAAAAGCTACTAAATATTTACTTTAATACTGAGATGACCGAAGCAAAAAGAATTTTAACGAAGCAATCAAGGTTTAAGTTAGACGTGAACAATAGCTCAATTAATGAATTAATTAATGAACTTAAATATGCACGTGCATAATTATTAAATTAATTAATGAATTTAAATATGCACAAGTATCCAGGTATTAATATAATTCAGCCAATGTTTTTAAGGTGGTAGCCCTATAAAAAAATGATGAAATAATGATTTTTTGGAATTTTTTTTTTTAATTAACAGCACCTTGTATATCACTACTTTCATTCCCCATTTCAATTTTATACAATAATCGTGATCATTAAAAACTTTGTTTTCTTTTTTAAAGTAGCTGTGTTCTATTAGTATAAATTTATTTTTATCTGATATTTCTTTCATTAATTGATTTTTTTGGCTGTAAAATTTGTTAATTAGTTCAGGTAAAATACATTCTTCAAAAAATTGTTTAGATTTTATTATATTCCTGTCCATAAATTCCAAATCCGGCAATATTCTTTCGCAATACGAATCTTTTGATGTCCAAATAAAAAAACCACAGTAGTTACTTGATGAAGCATATAACTGACACTGAACTTGATAGTAATATTTGTGTGATTTTTTTAAAGATATATAACCAGCTTTATTTTCCAGACAACAATTTTTAAAATCTAATAATTCGCTAATGTATTTATCTCTCATACTATATGTACATTTTATCTCCAGACAACCATTTCCACAACAATCACAATTAATGCATCTGGTGATGCACCAAGGAAGGGTTGTTGAACTGAAATAAAAAACCCACAATTTTTTATTGAAAATTTAGAGTGTTTCTTTTCCATGGTTGTGGAATACAAAGTCAATGCGTTTTTTTCATGGTCATTTCCCCATTTTGTTGCTGCTGTGCAAAAACGTGCTTGAATGGGGTAACATATTTGCATAATCAAACTGATTTGTGGTTGGGTGATGTTTGCGCAGCATACACTCCCGAATTTTGAAGCAGTTATACGACCTGCCCTAAAGTAAAACCAGTTTTTACTTTTTGCTTGAAGTCGCGTTGTACTCTCAACATTTTTACTTTGCTCAATCATTATTGTAATTTTTTTTTACAAGCAGCTAGAAGTTGTTCAAAGTTTAAAAATATATTTTTCTGATAAAGATCTGACAATGATTCAGCATATTTTTCTGTTGTTATTGATGGTTCATAAGGTTCGGTAAACCCAGGAATAATTGAAAGAATAGCTGGTTTTGTTCCACATTGAATAAGGTCTAAAAAAAATTTATCAGTTTCATCTTTTGTTGGAATAGAAACACTTTTTCTATGTGCTATTTTTTTGTCATAGATTATGCCTTGAACTTTATTATTTAAATTGCATTGCAAAGATTTGGGTGATGTAAAATCAATATCTGAAACAGGCTTGAATTCTATCTTTTTAGAGCTTAATAGTAACCAATAAGCTTTTTCATCAGTGCATGTTTTTGAATTTCTAATTTTAACTGCAGACTCAATATGAAATAGTACCGCACCAACGTGTGAACAACTTTCTCCGAGACCAGCCATGCAATTGCAATGTGCACAAACTATATTTCCTGACTTCTCCGAAATAATCCATGGATGTAATGGTACATCATTCATTTTTTGAGAGTGTTTCACCTAAAAAAATTAGGACAAAAAATTAAAACAAGAAAGCTATTTCTATTTTAATATTGAACTAATAATTAAATAACCTACTCTGCCATGAATAAGAACATATTTCTCAAATAATTTCAGACCAGCGTTGATAACTCAATCTGATACAAATTGATTATAAGAGCTTTGTATGCTTTTAACTGATCCTTAGTAAGAGGACTTGGAGCAAATAAAAAATAGTTAACAATATCCGGATATGTAACATTTGGATAACTATCTATATTATCAGAGAAATCATTATCTTTAAGAAGATATGGGTCAACGTGGTTTATAAAGCTTATTTTTTCTAAGTATCTTCGCTTTGCATTAGAATCAAGCTTAGACAAATGTTCGCTTTCTGTTGACATTGCCGAACTATTTGTTTACGTTTGTTTGTCCTCCATAATGGCGGTAACGCATATTTACGTATAGTTAGAATAAATTAATGACGAGGTAGGAACGGTGGATATAGCTTCATATATATGTTTACTATTTTGTTTGTTGCATCCGAAATGTATTTATGTTTTTATTAGTATATGAATATATGATATATACATACATATATATATTCATATAATATATATTATAATAATTTTTAGATTTTAAATAATAATAATAGAATGCCAAATAAACAAAATTCCATAATTAAAAAAAAGAGAAAGTGGAATGGCATGATTGCAAATAAAAAAAATATTGAGGATTCATCTGTTCTTGGTACTTGTTCAAGTGGAATGAAATTAAATATGAATAACAAAATGTCTGCATCTGCAGTAACAAATCATTTTGATAATGACTTTTTTATGTTGGTACATTTTGAAATGCTTCAAAATATATTTTGTGAATTGATGTGTCCGCATTGTGGTAGTAACATCATATTAAACGACGAAAAATTAAAACGACGAGGGTATTCACACTTTATTAGTGTCAAATGTTTAAATTGTTACTGGATGAAAACCTCATATACTTCTCCTGAAACAAAACCAAAGGAAAATAAAAAGAGTCAGGGTCGTAGAGCCCTTGACATTAATGTAAGAACTGTTGTTGTATTTTGTGAAATTGGGTGTGGTTTTAGTGCTATGGATATCTTTTCTTCAATAATGAATTTAAAATATTTATCAAAAGGTCCATTCATCCAACTTAATAAAGTTGTTAAAGATTGTTACAAAAAAGTAGCTTAGTTTAGTATGAAAACTGCTGCTGAAAAGGTTGACCATATTGACACTGTTAGTGATATACCATGCACTCGTATTTCTATTGATGGGACATGACAGAAACGCGGCCATTTTTCTGATCGTTACAAAATTATGACCTTATTTATAAAGAATACTTGGGAGATGGAGACACTAGTTCATTTAACGATGTTCTAAAATCTAATCCATATAAAGATCATAATGTAACCCCAATCAAGCTCGAGTGTATTGGTCACGTACAGAAACGCCTTGGGACTCTTTCGCGCAATCTTGTCAAATTTTATAAAAACACTAAAACACCTTTATCTGGTAAGGGCAAATTCACCAAAAAGTGACTCTATGCAAAATTATTATGGCATGACCATTCGTAATAATATTGGAAATTTGTATGCCATGAAGAAGGCAATATTATCAATACTTTTTCATTTCACTGACCTACTAGATTCTTTCGATTGTCATAAATTTTGCCCAAGAGATGCTGGAAGTTGGTGCAAGTATTAGTCGAAAGTAGTAATGTAATAAAAAGTAGTAATGTAATAAAAAAATCAATAAAGTAAGTAAAAAAATCAATAAAGTAGTAATGTAATAAAAAAATCAATAAAATACTTGACAATCCCTCTCTTACATATTTTTAATCTCTCTTTAAAACAAGGTGTCTATCCTGAGAAACTTAAAATTGCAAGGGTTATACCTATTTTTAAATCAGGAGATATTTCTAATTCTGAAAATTACAGACCAATTTCAATTCTCCCTTGCTTCTCAAAAATCTTAGAGCGAATTATGTATAATCGGATTTTGAATTTTTTAAATACAAATAATATTTTATATAATAAACAATTTGGATTTCAGCCAGGTAATTCAACTGACCATGCCATTATTAATATTGTTCATGATATATTTAAAGCATTTGACAAGAAAAAGTTTACTCTTGGAGTTTTTATAAATCTTAGCAAAGCTTTTGATACAGTAGACCATAATATTCTTATAAAAAAACTCGAAAGTTATGGTATTAAAAGCACATATTTAGATTGGTTCATAAGTTATCTAAACAATAGAAAACAATACATATCATATGAAGAAGGAAAATCTTCCTATATGACAATAAATTGCGGTGTTCCCCAAGGTTCAATTCTGGGTCCTCTTTTATTTCTTATTTATGTAAACGATTTTCATAAGTTTTCAAACATTTTAAACTCTGTTTTATTTGCAGATGACACGAATTTATTTTACTCTAATGGAGATATTAAACTTTTATTTAAAATAGTAAACAAAGAACTTTTAAATCTAGCGGAATGGTTCAAGGCGAACAAATTGTCCTTAAATTTAAATAAAACTACGTATACTTTTTTTTATAGAGTTCACGATAAAGAAAACATTCCACTAAAACTTCCTAATCTTTATATTGGCAACTCTAAAATAATTAGAGAGTCATCAATAAAATTTTTAGGAGTGATATTTGATGAAAACTTAACATGGAGAGAACACATAAGTACAATAGAAAATAAAGTTTCAAAAAATATTGGTATACTATTCAAAGCCAAGCAGTTTTTAAACCAAAACTGCCTAAAAATTTTATATTTCTCCCTCATACATTGTTATATAAACTATGCAAACATTGCCTGGTGCAGCTCTAATATAAGAAAAATTAAAAAACTGCTTAGTAAACAAAAACATGCTGTCAGAATTATTTCAAATGCAGGTCGATTCACACATACTTAAGAACTATTTAATAATCTTCACATACTCAATGTTTTTCAGTTAAACCTTTATCAAATTCTTATTTTTATGTACAAACTTCATAATAAAATATCACCTGTAATATTTAGTACATTTTTCAATGAAATTAATCACATGTACCCTACAAGATTTTCTAAGTACAATTATGAGCAACCTAAAATGCATTATTTGGCTACCAAATTTTCTATTGCTATAAGAGGTCCTAAATTATGGAACGCTTTATTAAGTGACGAGCTGAAAAATTGTTCTTCTCTTTACCTATATTCAAAAAAAAATTGAAACAAAAACTTATTAACGATGTTAATGAATTAGATTCTTTTTAAAAATTTTTTATTTTTATTTTTTCTTTATTTTTAACAGTTATCTTATTAACTCTATAAACTATCCTATTAGCTTATCTATAGTTTTGATTTTTTTTTAAATTTCTTTTTACTATTTTCTTTTGATTATAGATTAGTAACTAGTCTTAACATACTTGCAAATAATTGTATATAATTTTTTAAATGGCACAAAGTAATTGTATATTTAACTTTTAATGGTTGTACACGCTTGCTTATGAAAGCACGTCGTGGTGTAGTGATAAGGCAAGTATTGTCTTCTTTTAACTCCGGTCATGTAGATCTTATTTATATTACACGGCATTGTATTCTTTTTTTTACTGACGAAATAAATAAATAAAAAAAAAAAAAAGGAAGCAAATAAGACATAGGTCACAAAATTTAATTCCTCTGTGGATAAAAAAACTCATCTTTCCGACTTTTAAAGCTTTGATGAAAGATAAACTATTGGAAAAGTGTATGCATGGCAAAACACAAAATACAAATGAGGCTTTGAATGCAATCACATGGTCTCGTATACCAAAGTCTATATTTGTTGGAAGAGAAACCATAGAAATGGGTACCTATTCAGCTGTAGTACATTTTAACAATGGCAGAAATGGAATTCTTGGCATATTAGAATATTTTGGATTGACGGGAATAGTTTCGCACCAAATTGCAAAGAAACTCAATATATCACGCGTAAAACGCATGACCAAAAAAGCTACTAACAATGTAAAAAGGCGAAGAAAATCCATCAGAGCAAAGCAAAAGGGTTACTGTGACATTTTAAAAGAAAAAGAACCCATAGACTCTTACGCTACAGGAAAATATTAGGATTTAAAAAATTTATTTGTTGAGATTTCTACTTTTTAAACTTTCTTTTGTATTTTTCTCAGCTTCTAATTTTGAGCGTTTTTTGAAAATTTGAAACATCATAACTTAATATTCGATAGAGTATTTGCTTTCAAATTTTCAAGATAAGTTCACAACATATGTGCACTCTATTTAACCGTTAGAATTTTTATGTATCACTCTAAATATTGATTTATAGACCTAAACGTTTTGAAACATACCACAAAACTATTGAAAATCAATAGGTTCATACAAAAAAGTTGATAACTTTTTTAATATTTCGATTTAGAAAAAATCTGACGGTTAAATGGAGTATATGGGTGTACTGAAAAATGTCCTAAAGTTTAATTGAAAACCGATAAAAACAAACTGACTTAGAGCATTGTGAAATATGATCAATTATGCTGATTTTATGACACTTTTTCCCCCATTATGGATCAACCAAAAGTATTTTTTTTTTTAAAATCATCCTAGTTATCTCTAATAAATATTATAAACACTTAAATATGTTAGATTTCTTTTTATTTCTCAAAATCACCTTTTTAATAGGGCTACCACCTTAAGTAAATGTGCTAACAGTTTGGTTAAACCACTCTGTCCAATTTTTTTTATCTCTGTTGCTTGTAAACTAATGGAAAGTATTGTTAAGGACGCAATAAGAAATCATTTAAGTCAAATTAAACTAATAATAATAATAATAATAATAATAATAATAATAATAATAATAATAATAACACACGGATTTGTTAAATCAAAAAATTATGTGACAAATCTTCTTGAGACATTGGATGTAAAAAAAAGAAGCAAAAAAAAAAAACTGAAATCATTTGATTGAAAAATTGTTATAATGGTGTCAAAGATTATTTGAAAATTTAAAATTTAAAATTGCAAATTGAAACAAAAAGTTGTTTTAGAGCTATTTGAATCAGAATGGGAAACATTTCGTAGAGGGGTACCACAAAAATCATTTTAAGGATCGTTTCTATTAGCAATTTATATAAACGATGTAAGAAAAAAATTGAATAAAAAAGCAAAGCTAAATGCGAATGGTTTAAAAATATATGTAGTAGCAGAAGAAGAAAAAATCACTCACAACAGTTTAATCTTGAGACTTTATTAAATTGAACAATGAAATGATTAAGCGGTTTTAACAAAAATTAATTTAAATTTAAGTAATTTGGTCGTGATAAAAAAAAACGAAGTATGCTTTAAAATATACTGCTAAAGAAACATAGATCCACGTGAACTAAAAGTAACGTCATTGGAAAGAGAGATGTTTGTATTTCAAACTATTTAAAAGGAAAACCACATTTAAAAAATGGTAAGTAAGGCAAATAAAAAATTGCTTATGTTAAAACACTTAATTCTCTAACTTGATGAAGCATTAACAAAATTATTATATACGTCACTCATTCAGCCGCACTTAAAATATGCTTTTTAAATAAGGAACCCATATTTTATTAAAGATATAAACATAATAGAAAAAAGCATAAACATAATAGAAAAATAACAAAAAGCTACAAAAATTGGCTACAAAAAAAAGGGACCAGTTGTAAACAATTACTAAGGAAAATGGACTTAAAAAATGTATCGAATAGAAAAGAAAAGAGAGATCTTATTCAAATGAATAAAGTCATAAACAAACATTATTAATTAGCATCGTGTATCGAATTTTTTTTTAATATATATTTGCTGTTTATATAATAATAAATATAATTACAAAGAAACGTTTACATACAAAAAAAGTGGATTTATAAAGAACAGGCAGGGGCTCAAAGAAGATACGGATGACTAAAGTCACCACAATCTTTTCATAGAGCCCCTAGGTGGGCTTTACAAGTTAAAAAAAAATAAGATCTCCAATATAATAAAAAGGTTAAAGTTTGCATAAATATTTCCATTAAATCAAGAAAGTAAATAATATCATATAGTTTTATCAATATTCATTAAAATAAACTAGCAACTCTGTTAAATATCAAAAGAGCCAATTAACAAGTAAAAAAACTAAAAATAATGGAACTCGATTTTCATTTCAACAAATCAAGAAAACTATTTATCTGCTTTAAAAATTTCATTTTTTACGATAAACTTAAAGGAATTTAATGATTTTACAGTATTTAAATTTTTTGTTTTTTGAAAGGTGTTCCATAGTTTTGGTCCGCGGTATGATATTCCATATTCAGAATACTTACTATTAATTCTAGGTAATTTATAAGTATTCCATTGGTTTATTCTAAGAGAATGCTTTTTGTTTACATTTTTTGTAAATTTATAATTAAAGTTTTTTGGAATCAAGCTGTTTTTACATTTATACATAAAAATTAGGTGTTTGTAAATGTTGATTTCATATATATTCGTCATTTTCATATCTTCCATTAATGGTTTTGCATGTTCATGTATTTATATATATTTTTTATATATAAGTCTGCATGCAGGTTTTTTTAGAAAAAATAATTTTTTAAGTTTTGTTGGTTGAGAATTAGCTCATGTGATATTGGCATAGTATATGAGACAATGTATTTGTCCAAAATATACTTGTTTCAGACTTTCTGATGGACAAATACGGTACATCAAACCAATTGTTTTACTAATTTTTGATTGAATATAATTAATATGGGGAAGCCATGATAAATTTTCAACAATAAGAATTCCTAAGAATTTTATTGAATCATTTTTACTAATTTGTGTATCATTTAAAATCAAATCAGGTAATTTTAAAGGAAGTTTTTCATCTTGTGATTTTTTATGAAATAAAGTATAGTTTGTTTTATCTACATTAAGTGAAAGTTTTTTTGCCTTAAACCATTCATCGACATTCATTAGTTCAGAGTTCATGTCAGAATACAGTTGATTAATGTCACAGTTTGAAAGGAAGAGATTTGTGTCGTCAGCAAACATTATTGAGTTAAGCTTTGCTGATGCATTATTTAAATCATTTACATAAATAAACAAAAGCAATGGACCAAGAATTGACCTTGATTCCTTACTAATAACATATTGTTTTCTTTCAGTGAGTTAGCTTTTTAACCAATCATGGGTTTTATTTATCACTCCGTAGTGTTTTATTTTTTCCAAAAAAATTAGGTGATCAGCCGTATCATATGTTTTTGATAGGTCAATAAATAGTCCTCGAGTGAAGTTATTATTTTCAAATCCTTTAGTAATTTGGTCTACTATTTTAATTATTGCGTGTTCTGTTGAATGTTTTTTACGAAAACCAAACTGTTTTGTGTAAAATAAATTATTTTCATTAAAATGGTTACAGATTCTATTATAAATAACACGTTCAAATATTTTTGAAAATGCAGAAAGTACTGATACAGGTTTATAATTAGAGACTTCAGATTGATCATAATTTTTGTAAGTTGGATATTTTTCTTTTTGCCAATTTTAATGCTTCAGGAAAAATTCCTTCTTTTATTGAAAGTTTTATATTATGGAATAAAGGTTTGAAGATGTATTTTTTGTTTGAAATAACTATATTACTAAAAACGTCATCGAAACAATGGCGGTTTATTCTTTTTTAAAAAAGAAAAAGCAATTTCATACTAAGTCGCGATCTTGCAGTATCGCGCCATTTAAAGATTTAAGACATTTTTGAAAGGAATTTGGTGTAGTTATGTTTTTTTTAGCAAGGTTAGGGCCAATGTTTGTTAAGTATTGATTTAATTCATTCGAGATTTGTAATGGACAGTAAATATCAGTTTTATTGATATTTATTCTTTGTGGTAGTATAGCCGTATTTATTTTCTTTCTTCCCATTATATCGTTAATTAAATCCCATGTTTTTTTCACATCGAATTTTTTTTTTGTAATTATTAGGCAAATTTACCAGAGGTCACAATAATTCAATTAGAAAAATGAAATAAATTTGCAAAGATTTTTAATAACGAATGCAGTCATAACTCTGAAGACTATCTATATAATTACGAAGATAAAGCTTAGCAATCAAAAAACATTATAAATTTAATAACGAATACAGTCACTCTATGAAATCTACGAAGGTGAAGCTTAGCAATCAAAAAAAATTATAAATTTGATAACGAATACAGACACTCTATGAAATCTACAAAAATGAAGCTTAGCTATCAAAAAATATTATAAATCAGAATGTAATTTACAAAAGCTATTTATTGCAAAAATAGTGTTTCAGTGCAAAAAATCAACAAATAGGTTAATGGTAGAAAGTACCTTTCTCAACGCAAGTGTTACACAATGCTTAATGATGAAAAATGATTATCGTATAAGCATTTTTGGTTGAAAGTTCTGCATTACAAAAAAGCCTATGGAGAAATAAACTTGTAAAATAGGTCTTTACTTAAAATCTGAATATTGTACGCGATACTAAAAATTGGATCCAAGTGTCTTGAAGAACGCCACTGTATGTGGTATTAACGGTTTGTTTTTAAATACCTTAATAAAGATATACGTATCTATACAAGCCCTTTGTTGAAACGTTTCCATCAAATTTTAAAGGTATAATTTTATTTTACATAATAAAGAGATATTCAGGTTTTTGCAGTTAAATGGTTTAAACAATTTTGGTTGTAGTTAAAATCCTCATCTAATTTTTTGTGTTCTCTCTGAAATTACTCAATGAAAAGATTTTGGCAATGTTATCCTCTTCTTCATTGCATCATAGCAATAATATCCTTTTCTTTATTCCCAGTGGGCACAGAATGTCCGCTAGACGTCTTAGGAACTTATATCGTTCATAATACGTCGTATAGACGTCATAGGAACGTCTGTGCTAGCTGGGTAGAACATTTGTCTGTTTTTTATTTATTAACAAAATGTATAAAACTTCTTTTTCTTACACCATGCCGATTTTTGTTCGTTTTATAGTTTTTGAACTTAAAACAGGTTTTGTTCAAAATAAAAAAAAAATAAAAAATCTAATCTTGAAAAAATCAGTCATAAAAAAAAAAAAAAAAAAAATTTAACATATTTTCATAAACATAGAATACTTTGTAGTCTTGGTATACTGTTAAAATTTGAAATTGGTTGCTTTAATGGAATAAATTTAAAAACAATTTATTACATGAGGCTCACCTGCTTTTCCTTGACAAAACGTCCGAACAGAAAAAGTGGTTTTAGAGTGGTTTAATTGGTTTCAATTGTTTATGGTGGTTTATAGTGGTTTGATTGGTTCAAGTAGTTTACATTGATTTGGTGGTTAAGCTTATATTATTACAAAACCTTGTTTTATAATCGATATTAAACTTTTAAAGAAAAATATACAAAAACACTAAAAACATCTTACAATAACTTTGCATTTAATTTTCCGATTTCTGTTCATTAAATGTTTTTCTATTTTTTACATTTGTATTTTTTTTTTTTTTTTGCTTAAACTTGATGAAATATCTGCTAAACATTAAAAACAAAATCCATTACTTTAATTAATTAAAATTTGATTATTTAGAGGCGTTCGTTAGTTAGTTACGAATAAAAGATATGTTCGCGGTATTTAAGTCGTTCGTTTGTTAGTTACGAATAAAAGAAATTTTCACAGTATTTAAGGCGGTACAGTTTTTACTTAAAAAAGAAAGTTATCGATATTTAAAAGTGCGCGTGAAAACGCGTTTAAAGGCAAAGAAAAAACGAATATAAATTCTTATAAATTGATTCAAAATTTTATGTTTTTCTTCTCTCACTTTTACATTTAAGTTTAGTTTAATTTGAAGGAGGAGCAAACATTAAAGTGTGCTTTCAAATGTGTACTTTTGACAATTTTTTGTTTTCTACAAGTATTATTATTTCACCGTTTTTTATTTTTTTATTAAAGAAAAATTTATCATTGTTTTGCTTTTTATGTTTTGTATTAGTAATCATAAATAATTGATTAACGTATTTATTTAAAAACTTCAACAAAACAGTTTTATGTGAATGATTAAATCTTGTAAGGTATTAAATGAATAGAAAATATTAAATAAATAGGAGTTCTAGATTAAACGTAAAAAAGAGAACTTTAAAAAAGAAATATAAATCAGCACATAACTATTACTAAGTTAATAATAAAATTTTGAGTATTGTTTGTCTCGTAATAGGACACTGCGAACAAACAAATAGCTTATTGTTTTAAATTAAATAAAAACTTAAATATAAAAGAAGAATAAAATGTTTAAATAAATTTTGATTAAATTTTTTAATCGGATTACTCACAGTTTTATTAATTTAGTGAAATTCGTTAATTTATTTATAAATTTAAATTTTCTGTCCCCTTAATCAAAATGTCACGCTATCACGTTACGAGAAACGAATTCTTCACGTCGATTTTTGAAAAAATTCAACACAATGGCTTTTCTCGATGGTCTTTTTTCTTAAAGTTCAAACTTATTAAAATTTTATTTCAATATTTCAATTTTCCACCATTAATTATTTTTTTGTTTATTTTGAAATTTTATAAATTTTGTAAAGTATTAAGTTAAAGAAAAATGAATATATATATATATATATATATATATATATATATATATATATATATATATATATATATATATATATATATATATATATAATAAGAACTAATAAATTGTTAAAAGCATTAATAAGTTGTTATAGATCATAGAGTAAAGCTTGGTAAAATGTAATCACATCTAAAATGATAAAAATAGAGTATTAACCAAACAAAAATGACTCATGACATAACGAGTACACTCAGTAAATTAAAACGTTATCGAGTTATGTTCCAACCTTTGTACGTCAATATTTTAATCCTTATATACCAATAACAAATGTTTTGAATTTACTGTAGAGTTTTATAATAAGTTATTTAAAAATAAAATGACGCAAAATTGATGAACCTGTCGCTACAGATTTTTTAGCAAGAAACATTACTTTAGCTACATGAAAATAACTTAAATTATCACTTGCATGTGACATGTATGTATTAAATGATTTTAGACCATTTTCATGCAACCACAAATTTTTTCTGATTTTCAGTAATGAGAACTTTAAGTTTTCCAATTCAAGAATAGGTGTGGTTTTTAAATTGATTTCTTCAAGTGGTTTTTAAAAGTCATTTTTTCTGTGGAATTAGTCTTCTAAAAATCAGGTGGTGCCGGATTCTTATCAGAATTGCATTGGAAGAGCACAACCATTCGAAGTGTAGAATATTTACAATATTTATCTCATACTATTTCTTCATTAATCTGAAGATGAACCACAAAATAAGCAACACAATCTTCTGGTGATAGCTTTTTTGACTTGTTAAAATCTTTGCAAAACTTTAAACTTTATTATTTTATACAAAATTTAAATTTATTGACAGTTTTTAAATTTTGTTTATAAATTTTTTATCCTTTCCCTTCCCTGTAGGTTAATACTACTAAGGGGTCGCCCATAAAGTACGTACGCCAAAAATTGGACCTCTGACCTATACATAAGTTTGGAGCATGCACAAGCTCCAAACCCTTTTTATGTAGACAAACTAGGATCTTTAGTCAAAATTTTGACTTTTCTATTAATTAGCTGGTTAACTGTGATAAATTAGAAAATCAATGTACGTACTTTTATATTGAACCCCCTCCCCCATACACTTTTAAACGTTTTTTGACAACCTCCTTCCTTCCCCTATGAGCGTATGTATTTTATGGACGACCACTAACGTAAATAATCTTCCCTGTAGGATAAAAAAAGTTATTGCTCTTGCAACAGTCTTTCCATTAAACAGACGATTTACTAAATCTTTTTAATTTACATATACCATATCTTCATAATCAATATTTAATATATCTTCACAATACACATTTACCATAACTTCACAATTTACCGTAACTTTTCAATCAATTTGCCTAAAAACCTCCTTCTAGCCATAAACTTTCTAATGCTACATAGATAACTTAGTGTTATGAGAAAATCTTTGAGTAAGCATTCTTTATTGAGGTTTTGGTCATATTTAACAACAAGCACTTTATTTTACCAAGACGGTCAAAAGTAACGCAGGAAGTATTGATTTGAAATTTTTAGGCTTCATCAACAATAAGCAACATTAAAAAACTATTTCAATAATTTGTCATTGATTGGATAAAACTAGACTTTATTTTGATAAAAAAGGATTATCTTTAGGCGATATCAAATAAATTTTGTGAGTGACTTGTGCTTCAAATGTGGTAAAAGTATTTTTTTTTTTTTTTTAATGTTTTGAAAAATGCTTGCATTTTTCAAAAAATAATTAAAAGTCAATAAAAGAGCAGGGGCGTACGCAGGCTTTTTTTAAGGATGCCTACTTTATAATAAAAATCCCTCTAGACAGTAGATAGAAGTTAGAAAGTCAGTAGGATGAGGGAAATTAAGGGGTAGGGAAGGGGTTAATGCAATATATTCAAGCTAATGGGGAAAATGAGTTTGTTTACTATAACCAATGATATATTATATAAACTAGATGGCAAACCTCGATTCGGAAAGTGAAGACGTTTTTGCCCTTTTAACAAATGACGGATTAAACTTGTAAACAAATGTTATTTAACTTTTCTTGTGTTAGGTTAAGTAAATATATTTAAATATAAACACAATTTATGTAAAAGTGTAAAGAGAAAATTAGAAATATTTATAAAATAATAATTTATATTAGCTTATTGAGTACTTTTGATGCTCTAAATTTGCATTTTTAACTTTTATTCCAAACACCGCCATTTGTCATGCTGCCCTCCATTTCTAAATTCTTAATTTTGTTCGATGTTTATGCACAGCATATGTATATATATATATATATATATATATATATATATAATATATATATATATATATATATATATATATATATATGCATATAATTTTTGCAATATGTTGAATATAAATCAAAAACAACTGGTCTTAATCTTTGAGTTATGATGGTTTTTCACTCATGGAAAAAATCACATAGAAGAAGAGAAGAATTTAATTTTATTAAAGGTTTAGCCTTATTCCTAGATTTTTTTGTTGACTTTATTGGCAGTTAAACACATTTCTTTAAAATATTTATACACTATTTATTGCCAAATTTTTAACATACATTAAATCATAACATAAAATATAATAAAATAATTATGATGCATTTAAGTCAATAATCAAACAAGTAAATAATATTAGGTAAAAACCCATTCTAAGCACCATTCTCTAGAAATGAAAAAAATATTTAAAATTTATGCATAAAATATGTATTCTTGATGAATACATTTTTTAATGAATACATAATAAAGCTTAAGAATTAAATCTTTACTCTGTTATGCAAGTATCTGTAAAAATGGTTAGACCAAACATTCCAAAAATATTTACTACAGATGCAGCCGTAGCAGCCGTGGTAACGCACTTGCCTCAGAAACAAAGAATCCATGGTTCAAACCGCACTTCTGGCCAAGTTTTGCGACATCAGTTAGGAAGGTGGGGTGAACTTTCAATTAAATGTTCATCCGTGGTGCTCTGTGATAAGACTGTAAAGACTTCTTAGGGTGTCTAAACAAAATTAAAAAAAAAAAAAAATGCAAAGTTTAAAAGAACTAAAACTCCAAAATAAAAAAACTATTCAAAACTTTTTTTACAACAGTTGCAAGAAATTCATTAAATCCAAATTTTGATTCATTAGTTAATATTTCATCATAAATTTTGAAACTATTATGGGTGAATGCTAGGCATCACAGGATACCCTCTAGATCTGCCCCAAAATAGGGGTTCTAAATGGATAGGTTTACTAGGTACATACTTTATGGATGCCTCTCTCTTCACTTAGACGTAATAAAAAAATATCGGGTTACGGAGAAATAAAATAAAAATCAATCCGAATCAGTAATGCCGAAAGTAAACAAAAACAGAAAACCCGAATCAGTAATTAAGTAAAAAATCAACCCGTAAGCAAAAAATCAAAAAAATCAAAAGTAAAAAATCTGTAATAAATAGAAAATAGAAAAACTACGAAAAAAAAAATTAGAAAAATTAATAATCTTTTACAATTTCCATTGCTTCTTTTATTAATCTTTAACATTTTTCAAAATTTATAAATTAAAGGCATACTAAATGTGTGGAATATTCCACTTAAATTGGTCTCAAACCATTTTTTTAGCCTACAAAACTAACTTGCTTCTGTATGATTATATTGATACTGCGGTTTTGCTTTTTTAAATCAGGATTTTTTGCTATCAATTGAGTTTATTTTTTTTTACTCAAAACTTTTTATTGTTTCTAGATTTATATTTATGACAAATGGTAATGAAAGTTTCATACCAAAAAAATAAGCCGAAAGAAACACATTTTTTAAAATATATATATTCTTCTGGTCAATCATATACTAAGTATATATCTTATATTATAATAAATCATATATTAAGTATATATCTAAGTATATATATATATATATATATATATATATATATATATATATATATATATATATATATATATATATATATATATATATATATATATATATATATATATATATATATATATATATATCTTTCAAAAAAACTGAGTTGTTGTTGAAGTATAATACTTCAACAACGACTCCATTTTTTAGGAAGATGCAACAGAAAATTTTAGTTATGGAGCTAGTTAAGCAATTTTTAGTTTAGTTATGGAGCTAGTTTAGCAATTTTTTTTTAAAATTAAAATTCAGTTTGTTAAGCTCCTAAAATACTTTTTTAATAATATGAAAGATAGTTTTAACACTTTTTAAATATCGTGAAAATTTTGTGATATTAAATATTTTCAAGAACTTAACTTAGTATTAAAAAAAAACTTTCAAGAACTCAATTTAGTGTTAAAAAGCTGTTTAGAACTTAGTGTTAAATATAGAATATAGAATAAAGCTCAGTTCTTTATTCTTCTTTATTTGCTGGAAGTTTGTTCATGAACTCATTCAACAGTTTATGTTTTGGAAGTTAATTGTGCTGATATTTTACTTTTTTTTTTTTTTTAATTATGTGATAACACTTAAGTGTTTTATTTTAGTTAGTTTATTGAAGTGATGTTTTTAACAAATATATATTTTTCTTTCTTTTTCAAAAATACTTTATCAAAGGTCACCTAAAAAATAAATTTCAGTTATGACATCATTACAACTGTTTTGTTTGTTTTCTTATTAATAATCTGGATGGTCCCAAACTAACATTATCAAATAAATCATTATTTTTAGTTCTTTTCTATTGTTTTTTCAGGTAACAATTTTATTAAATAATGTTATTCAAGTAAAAAAAAATATCTTTACTTGTCGTTTACCACTAAGTGGTTTCTTTGTGGTTAACAAGCTTAAGTATATTTTTAAAAAATTTTCTGACACAAAAAAACTTTTATTGACCTCATTTTATTGTTTTGTAAATTTGAGTTAATATTTAAAATTCAAAATCAGAAAAAATGAATTTTTAAATTAATTTTTTTTTTAAGATTAAAAGGATGATTTTATAAAGTTAATATAAATATATTCTTAATTTTTTTTTTATACAATTAGTAAACTATTATTACTTTATTATTTTTTTGTTTGTTTTAAGCCAAACAAAACAACAACAACAATAACAAAGAAAGACAAAATGAGGATACATCACCTCAATATCAGATGTACAGATATTGAAAAATCATGCAAATCTTTTTGTCAATTATATGGTTTCAAGGTTTTCGGCTATTGGTTTCCTACTTCTCAAGATGAAATGCGTTTGGTATTAATTCTAAATGGTATTATTATTTGTTTGAGTAAATCTAGTGACATTGATACTGTAGATGATATTGCATATTGTGTCGAGTCTGTCAAAAAGTCATGTGATATTGTAAAAACTAACGGTGGTCAAGTTCTTGAGCAGCCACATTACTTAGATTGCATTCAACAAAGCAAAGTTACACTTGATAATGGTTCATGCAATTGTTATTCTAGTAAATGTAAAAATTATATTGAAAAAGCAGTTATTAAATCTCCAATTGGAAATCTTAAACATACCTTACTGAATACAGACTTTTATGATGGTATTTTTTTGCCTGGCTTTACAAAAATTTCTAAAGAAACAAAATCTAATGTTTCTATTGATAGTATTGATCACATTGCCATGGCAGTTGAATATGGCAATGCTAATAAATATATGACTTGGTATGAAAATTGTTTTAATTTTTCTCGCTTTGTAACAAGTAAACTTGAGAATGATTTTGGATTAGTTATTCAGACCAAAGATAAAGACAGTGGTTTACGTCTACTTACTCTAAATAAACATCCATGTTCAGAGCTTGCTTTGCAAGGTTTTGATGTTGAGGCTCATAATAATTCTGTAAAGTTTGTATTTGGAGAATCACTTTCTAAAAATGGTTTGATCTTAAATATATTTTCTAATTTTGCTAGTGTGACATAAATAAACTAAATGCTATTATAGTTAACTTCTTAAAGCTCATATAATATAACTTTATATGAGCTTTAAGAAGTTTACTTTCTCTTGATTTGTTTGAAAAAAATAAAATTACTTTTATTTGCCAATGTAGATTTTTTTATTTCTTTTATTTAACCTTAGTTAAAAAATAATGACATTATATATATATATATATATATATATATATATATATATATATATATATATATATATATATATATATATATATATATATATATATATATATATATATATATATATATATATATATATATATATATATATATATATATAAACAATTTTAAAAATGTATTTTACAAAATATAGTGTTCAATGTTCTTAAAAGAACAGAGCAATTATAAATTAGTAGAAAATCACTTAACAAAAATATTTTTTCATTTTACACTGTGTTTCATCAACAAAGACTCAGAAATGGATGATCAAATTAATAAAACTTCAATTTATACCAAAAAATTAAATTACAGGAAGTTGCAAATGTTTTAACTACTGTAAATTTTCACACATTTGTGGAATTTGCTGACACTATTATAAAAAGAATTCTTTAGACACAATTACTTATACTTTTTTATAAAAATATTTTTAAAAGGGGGAATTTAATGTAACTGTTATTTGAGCTCACTTATTTTCATAGTTTTTTAGGAGAAACTTATTTTTGTGCCTGCATTTAGAAATCAATTCCGATAAAATCATCAATATTTTTATCTTTTAGTTCCCATATATATTTTGACAGCATGGTGTCTTTTGAATACTTTTTATTTTTAAAAGATTGCTTATGATTGGCAAAACGTTTTTTCCATTCACCCTCTGTTATGCCAATATATTGTTTATCAGGCACATTCTTAGAGGAAGCGACACATTTATATACCACATTTTTTGATAAACAACTTTCACTCATTGGACAATTGTTTTTTGTTTACAATTACAATTTCTTTTTCATTTAACAAGATGCCCTTAAAAGATGAAGAAGATGCCCTTAAAAAAAATTGGTTTTGAAAATTTTGAACTAAAATTTGACCCTGAAAAAATGAATAAAAAAAAGCGGAATAGAGCTAGAAATGTAATTTGGTTCAACCATATAGCAAAAATGTTTCAACTAACATAGGAAAAGTGTTTTTAAAATTGCTCGATAAGCATTTCCCTCCCTCTAATAAATTACATAAAATTTTTAATCGAAGTACAATTAAAGTTAGCTACAGTTGCACAAAAAATATGCAAAGAATTATAAAAGGTCGCAATAATGCTTTGTTAAATAAAAAAGAAATCCTAAATAAAAAAACAACAGAAAATTGTAATGAACAGAATAAATGTAACTAAGCATATTGCTTGTTTCTGACGATAAAGACTACGCAACTTACTTTTGCTTGTACTTCCCCAAGCAATATTTGTATAGTTAATATAACTATGTATAAATGAGTAATAGAGTTGGATTAATATGGTTTTGTTTAAATAATTTTTTGACTTCTAGAGGACTCCTATATTTTTAGAAACTTTAGTGCAAATGTAGTCAATATGCCGTTTCCATATAACATTCTCAGCAAGATAAATACCAAGAAAACTAGTAAACAATTTTTTTTTTATTTCAAACTCATCAATAAGAATTTTTGGCATTGTTGTTGGTAAAAAATATTATATATATATATATATATATATATATATATATATATATATATATATATATATATATATATATATATATATATATATATATATAATGTTAACTACTAACTACATAATGTTTACTACTAAAAGTTTCATGCGTTAGCTTTTTTAGGTAAATATTTTTTTTGTTTAAATATTTTATTCTTCTTATACAAGAGAAATGTGCAAAAAAATTATAAAGTTATTGTTTGCAAGCATGCTAAATATTTTTAAATGCTAATTATTTTTTTGGTTAATCTTGGGGTTTGTGGTTGTCAAGCAAAAACTTGTTTTTGTGATGAATAAAAGAAAGATCGGCAAACCACAAAAATATATATATATATATATATATATATATATATATTTAGTTGTTGTTATTGATTTTATTTAAACAAACTAATATGATAACTAATCAGAGATTTGGATTTCCAAAATAAATAATATAATGTACTCTGTAGTTTATGGGTATCCATATCCCTGATTAAGAATCATTTTGTGACTTCAAAGTATTTTAAAGTCACAAAATAATTCTTTTTTCCTGGTATTTGATATCCAAATGTAAAAAGGCTTAAAAATTACTTTTGGGAAAAAAGTTAAGACTTTTAGGGTAGAGTAATAATTAATTTTGAACTTGTAGTCCTTATGTATTATTGCAAGGGACTCCAGACATCTAGGACTCCAGGCTAAAAAACAATTGGTTTAAAGTTATTAAATCTTATGAAATTTTTTGAAATCTTATTGAAAAATCCTATTGAAATCTTATTGAAAAATCTTATTGAAATTTTTGTTAATATTTAGTTTTATATTTATAATTCATTTTTGTGACTCCTTATCCCTATAACTATTAGCATTTCATTGTTCAAAATGTTACTGTAAAAAATTTTGTGATGCTGTGTTATTCCATTAATTCAATTGAGATTTTAAATTAGCTATAAATGTGTCTTATTTAACCATAAATATGTCTTATTTAACCATAATTGTGTCTTAATTTTGCTATGAAACATTTTGATCTTGTAAAATTTTATTTTATTAACTGTATTTATTTTTGAAAATAAATTGTGTTGAAAATATATTATAAAAATGCTCACATCAACATAAATAAATAAGATTAAACACTCGCATTAGGGGTGTTCAAAAAAATAAAATTTTCAAAACGCAGATACACAAGAAGCTAAATTTGGGGCAAATATATAAAAAAAAACCGATTACAAATAAAAAATTCCAGAAATATTGACATTTAAATGCCCCAAATTGTTCCTAAATTATTTGGTTTTAAGCGCAAGGTAAATCCCAATATTTTATTAAAAATTTTTTTTCTAATGCGACTATAATGGTCTTAAGTTTTTTGTTAGATTGTTGTGTATCCTAGTTTTTTTTTCATAGTTCTTGTTTATTTTAAAAAAAGATTTTGTGCAAATGCACAAAAAGAATATATTTTTTTGTTGCATAAATTATGCAAAATCTTTTTTTATTTTAAACAACAATTATAAAAAAACCAGGATACACAACAATCTAAATAAAAAATTTGGACCATTATGTTACATTAAAAAAAATTTGGACCATTATGTCACATTAAAAAAAATTTTTTCAAAATATTGAGATTTACCGTGCGCTCAAAGCCAAATAATTTAGAAACAAATTGGACATTTTTTGATGTATTTTGCTGCTTGAGCGCAAAGTAAATATCAATATTTTAGGAATTTTTTTTGTTATCATATTTTTTAAAAATTTGTCCCAAGTTTGGCTTCTTGTGTATTCGCATTTTGAAAATTTTGTTTTTTTGAACACCCCTTACACGCATAGCAAAAATTATAGTGGCAACATCTATAGAATAGATATGTTCAATAGATTTATGTAATAAAATCATGAGTTTAATTTTTTGTAAATTTAACTTTTGATTTTTTTTTTTTTTAGAATCCGATCAAATAACGCTTTTTTTAAAAAAGCACAAAGGTGAAGGTATTCAACACATTGCATTTCATACTAAATCAATTATTCAGGATTCTCTTATCTGGATAAAAAATGGAGTGAGTTTTATCAAACCACCTAATCAATATTATGAAGAAGTAATTTTAATAATTTCATTTCATTATTTATTACCAATTATTACTTCTATTAAAAAAAAAAGTTATTGAATACTGTATTTATAATATACCATAATTAGATATCATCCACACTAGATATACTGAATAAAAAAGATGATATTATAGCTCTAAGAGAAATTGGAATTTTAATAGATGCTGAACACATTTATGAGCCTTCTACAGAACAAAACAGGTTAGTCAAGTTATATAAACACATTCATTTACATAATTATTGTGTGTGTGTCTGTATATATATATATATATATATATATATATATATATATATATATATATATATATATATATATATATATATATATATATATATATATATATATATATATATATATATATGTATAAACATATATATATATATACACATACATACATACATACATACATACATACATACATACATACATACATACATACATACATAGAGGGTTGGCGGAAGAAAATAAAAAGTGAGAGGGGAGGGGCTAAAAAAATTTTGCAAATTTTATAAAACTAATATTAATTTTCAGTTATTCTTAAAAGAAAACCACATGCATCCATTTTCAATAAAATATGATATCAACTATAAACATATTTCACTAAAATTTAAAATTAAAAGAATGTTACAATCTAAAAATAATTTAACATTTTATAGTAAAAAATTCTGGTGTTTTTACTTTTTCAATTTATAAAATCTTTTGCTATAGCTTTTACATCAACTTTTGTTTAATTTATAAAATTGAAGAAGTAGAAAATGATTCAAATGCTTCTGAGTTGAGGTTGACTGACTATATGACTTCATCATTCTTAGATAAAGGTCTCTCAGCTGTGCAGGTTGTCAATGGTATCGCCAAGAAAATTTTAAGAAGTTTTGATATTTCAAAAAACATTAAGACTCCTTTACAGCCATTTAACATATCAATTATAATTGTGATTGATGTTACCTGTTTAATGTTCATTTTATATGTAATGTTATAAGTTTCCTTAATGAATTTAAATATTTTGAACTCTTTCAGCTTTTAAATTTTTATAAGCTATATCATTTTTATAGAAAACTTTTATATCTAAAGCTTTTATGTCCGTATCACCATTTGCAGTGGATAATAATGACCTTTCTAAAGCAATTATTGATTCCATTGAATTTTCTGGGAACCGCGGATTTAATTGACTTTCTATAACATCAAGTACCTCGTAATACTGAGCTCGGTAATATTCCATCGTGTCCCATTTGTGAATGTTCAAAGTATTATTATCAAATCCAGGAGTTAAACGTCGGCAAGACAAAAAAGCATGAGGTGAATTGCAACCAAATTTCTTAAATCCTTCATTAACACAAGATTCAAAAAATGATTTAAAATGTGTTTCTGATCTCATAGATGATAAATGAATTTTTAATAACATTATTGATGAAGCAATTGTTTGAGCATCTGTTTCAGCAGATTGCATATGTTGAGAGACTTGCTCTACAGTTGTAAACACATCATAAGCCAAGCGAAGCCCAAAATATAATTGAAATGATAATAATTTGTCAAGTAAACCTTCTGCTTTAGCTCTGTTAGGATTTGATTCAGAATTTTTTCAGAATTTTTTCAGAAATTTTTTGAAGCTCTAAAACAATTACTTAAAAATTTGTCAGAATAGAACCATATGATTTGGTCCTCGCGGTAAAGCGAGTTGGGAGCACTTAAATTGATTTGCTTGACTTCCTCGTCAAGTATATCGCATTGTAATCTTTTTAACCTTAACAGTCTCTTTGGAGCTAAACAAATAAAATTATACAACAGCTGGCACATTTCCTGTCCCTAGTTCATACAACTGACTACATGCATCTTAAAGAACAAGATTTAGTCGATGTGCGTAACAATGTATAAATATTGCTTCATTGACATCATCTTGAAAAAATTTAGTAACACCATTTAGATGCCCTGACATTGAAGTGGCACCATTGTAACTTTGCCCCCATACCATTTTCTTGTCTAGTCCACATCTTAATAAAACATCACATATTGCATAAAAAAGCGACTTACTGTCGGTAGCACCAACTGCATAGAGACCAAAAAAATCTTCATATATTGTAAAACTTTTAGTTGATGTCTCAAGTTTATCGCATAAATAGAAGATGTCTCAAGTTTTATTGCATAATACAGAAAAAAATTCTCAATTTAATAGCTTTAAGTACATTTCTTAGCACATAATTTGCCATTAGTTCTATCATCTCATTAACAATATCATGAGACATGCGCTTACTGTTTGACAGCAAGCTCGAGAGAGGTGAAGAATCTTCACTCCTCATTAAAAGTAACTGATTAAGGTTGCCTTCATTTTCATCATTCTGTCGAATAGCTAAGCCTTGTTGAGTAACACATTTTAATGTAGAGATTACACAAATTAAGCACTCGTAATGCTCATCACATTGCTTATCATGCATTTCACTTATCATTTGATGTAACCTGCTGCAGGTAATGTAAATAATTTTTCCTGTGCTTCCTTATGAAATGATGATAGGTTGTGTTTTCTCAGTTTTTCTACAGCCTTTTTCCAATTGTCATAACCAATTGTCAAAAAAATTTGTTCACCGCATTTTGAAAAAGATACCAGATTTTTCTCGACAGCACCAATGCAAATATAGAAAAATACTTTCTTTTTGGAATGACATAGATGAACCCAAAGGTAATCTATATTCCATTTTTCATTGAAAAATCTAAGTTGTTTTCCATACGTTTTTTTGGTTGCTTCAATATATCGGCAGGAATTATTTCTGTTTTTTCAGCGTTCCACTCACAGCAGGAATAAGCAGGAAAAGATTTTTCAATTTTTTCCTTGAATAATTTCTTCCATTGGAAAAGTTGGATTTGAAGAATGTTTTTCATGTACAAAATTAAAAAAACAGTGTTCGTTGTTTTTTATGAGACTGTTCCGTCATGACTCTTCATAGTTATAAGGAAATGCTAGTCGTAAGATTAGGAATTTTGAATTATGTAAAATGTGCTTATGTATAGAGGTTTATGTAAATGGGCTTTTGGTATAAGGGCTGTAATACCAAAAGCCCCCACATTTTTAAAAGTGAGGGGGCTGAAGCCCCTAAAGCCCCCACTGTTTCGCCACCCCTATATATATATATATATATATATATATATATATATATATATATATATATATATATATATATATATATATATATATATATATATATATATATATATATATATATATATATATATGTATATATATATATATATGTATATTTATATATATATATAAATATATATATATTTATATATATATATATATGTGTGTATATATATATATATATATATATATATATATATATATATATATATATATATATATATATATATATATATATATATATACATATATATATATATTTATTTATATATATATAAATGTATATATATTTATATATATATGTGTGTATATATATATATATATATATATATATATATATATATATATATATATATATATATATATATATATATATATATATATATATATATATATATATATATATATGTATGTATTTTAGATTCCTTTATCAAATTTTTACTCATCCTGTGCTAGATACAAAAACGTTTTTTTTCGAACTTGTATACCGCAACAATGCTAATGGTTTTGGTGCAGGAAATATAAAAGCTCTTTGGAGAGCAATGGATAAATATTTACAAGATGTCAAAGAATTTTTGTGATAGCTTATGAGACTTTTATGTAAATCTTTTCTATATATTTTTTTAAATTTTCTTTTCTATTTTTTATAAGAACAGTAAAAGTAGGGGGTAACCAATATTGTGATCGTTCACATTAATATAATGCTATAAGAATTCCTTATCGTTTTTTAAAATAGCACTGGGTATAATTCTTTTATCACTCTAGACAACTTGAAATCCTTTTGGCTTTCCCTTTTTTGGTTTATTACGTGGATTCTTTAAAATTAGTTAGTTTTTTCCTTTTTTTTTTGTTCATGTTATATGTTTTTAAACATATAAACATGTTTTATGTTAAAATTAAACAAACAAACATGTTGTATGTTGAAATTGTTTTTTAAATTTATTTTTTCAAAAAAAGTGACAAATGTTTTTACATAATATTTAAAAAGTATTTGTATAAATTTTAGAATATATCTTTAATTTTCCCCATTTCAAAATTTTAATTTCTTTATTTATTCTTCCCTAAAAGTAGCGATGTTTTTATTGTATTTATTATGTTTTAGAAATACAGTTTTATTAAAATCTCTTGTTTTCATATTAATATGATTTAAATAAAAACTTTTAAAAAAAAAATCGCTTAAAGACTGTTTTTCATCATAAAATAAAAACTTGGGAAGATATTTTAAGGGGTGTCCCGGTTTGGACGTTCGGGACGGCCCTGGATATTTTAATACAAGTTTATTAACTCGTTTTTTTTTTTTACTTCCAAAAAAGTTTTCTTGCACATCAGTATTTTATAGTAAAACATACGATTATATTTTAAAATATTATCAAATGTATTTTTGTAAGCTGTAATTGGCCAAAGCAAAATTTTGTAATTGTTTTTGTTATTGTGGTTATATTCAATAGCGCAAGGTATGTCTGCTGACGTTTTGTGGCAAGTTGCAAAAATTTTAATTGTCATTTACTTAACTAAGATTTAAATGGCTTTGTGAATTTCTTGTAAATAGCACTTAGGTTTTTTAGTTGTATAATCTTTAACATTCTTAGTTTCTAGTGAAGGTATACCCCTAGAAAACAAACTGAAATGAAGGTATATCCCTAGAATGAAAACTGAAGTGAAGGTATATCACTAGAATATAAACTGAGATAAATTTAAATCATTAGTGCTTGATTTCATCTTGTTTTGAAAAGGTTATAACATTTTTGTAACTTTTGGTTCAAAAGTATATATGTATATATATATATATATATATATATATATATATATATATATATATATATATATATATATATATATTGTTATCTAGACTTTGAATTTATAAGCCTACGGAATTTACATGTTGTAAAGGATTTTATCATGTAATACGAACACACACACCAAAAAAAAATATTTTTATTACGGATTTAAATTAGTATAAAAGTACAAACATCCCGGCAAACATTCTATAACGGAATTTTAGTGAATCTATACACAGTGGGCCAGGTGGTGGACAAAAGTAAAAAAAAAAACATTTTCAAAAATTACATTATTGTGGGACGACTGAATAAGCGCGAATTTCATAAGTGCGAACTGGCATAAGTGCAAGTGGCGTAAGTGCGAACTGGCATAAGTGCAAACTGGCATACGTGCAAATTGGCATAATTGCAAAGGCAGTTACAAAAACTGGCATAAGTGCGAATTGGCATAAGAGCGAACTGGGATAATTGCGAAACTGGCATAAGGTCGAACTGGCATAAGTGCAAAGCATTTACAAAAACTGGCATTAGTGCAAACTGGCATAAGTCCAAACTGGCATAAGTATGCCAAATAAATTTCCAAACATTGACGTAAGTGAGAATTGCCATAAGTGCAAACTGGAAGCAGTTGCAAAAACTGGAATAAGTGTGAAGTAACATAAATGCGAACTGGATTAAAAAACTTTGTTAACATTGCGCAAAAAGAATTTATTAACATTGGCATAATTGCGAGCTGACATAAGTTAAAATTAGCATAAGTGCGAAATGCCAATTTGCACATATGTTAAAATTTGCAATCTTATTCGGCACACTTATGCCAATTTGCACTTATTCCAGTTTTTGTAACTGCTTCGCACTTATGACAGTTTGCACTTAAGCCAATTCGAATATTTACAAAAACTTTTGGCGCACTTATGCCAATGTTTAAAAAATTCGTTTAGCGCACTTATATATTTTGTATATACATTTTATACATCTTAAAATACCTATTTATAAGATTTTGTAAATGAAATTCATATTTTTATAAAGTTAAAACGTGACAAAAAATATTAATGTTTATTCATATATAATACAAGAAAACTTGAAGTTAGCTTCTTATAATATTTCGGATGCAGTTGTAAATGGCATAAATTTAAGACATAAAAATAACCTGTATAACTTTTTTAAAGTATCTTTGACAAATATATGCAAAAACTCTAAAATTCGTTTTGAAGAGAATAACAAACAGTGGCTACAAAATGAACCAATCTATTTTCAATTTGGAATTGATAGTAAGAAAATTCTACTAACTGCTTCCATTGATTAAGAAAGAATCTAACTGTAGTATCTGGCAGACTCCAGGTGAATTTTGATACTTTAAGTGGTAAAACAAAGAAAAAAAGATTGACGCTTTTAGTTGTATCATTTTTATCTTAAGAACTATTGTTTGCATCAGGTTGTAGATGGTAAAGAAAAAGAAGCTAAAGCAGTTTTACAATTATCAGAATATATGAGTTTTGGTTTAAAAAATAATTTTAAATCAAAATTTTTATATTAGTATGTACAGATGAAGGTTTAAGCTTTACATTTTACATAATCTAAAGCTTAAACCTTTTTGTGTATATATTATAATTTCTATTGTATATTTCATGAAACTACTATATAATCCTTTCTATATGGATTATGTAGTAGTTTCATGAAATATAAAAGATAACCCTAGAACTGCTTAAAAATACTTAGTAATTAGGTATGTGTTAAATTTTTTAAATGCACAAAATAACTTTTAATCAGACTGCCACATTAATATTAGTCTAGTTTATAATAGTGATGCTTTAAGAAAAGTTAATTAAGCTAATAAATATGCAAAATGAACTGTTGCCTGGCATTTCATTTGTAACTATCAACCAAATAAAAAATTCATAGGACCACTAGAATAATTGTTGTGAAATTGTAGTATATAAATACTCAAGAGGTTATTATCTGAGTAATCCAATAAAGTTATTACTTTTTCCAGTTTATATTTGTTATCTTAATAAAATAAGTGGTTGCTAAGCAACTTACATATTCATAGCAACCCAAAATTAAGACTAATGTCATCATTGAAACCGTAACCCTCAAATTAGTAAACAGTTCAAAAATGGTTCTTAAATTTTTTTTATATGACAATTTATTAGTTTTGTCCAGTAAAAGTGAATTCTGGTCTACTGTGCTATATACGCATTTTGAGCGGACTGTAGTTTTGCTTATCGGTTACTTAGTGGACCATTAGCGGCAGCCGACAACAAGCCACTATATTACATGTTGAAAAGTTATCGGTTGACCACTTATAGCGGATGCTACAGGAGATCCTCTAAGTAACCGATGAGCAAAACTCCAATAAACTGCCTATATAGGTCCAGTGCAAATCCACTAAAAAAATGTTAGCTGGAATCAGTCTAAACAGGTAAATTATAAGCCGAATTACAAAAACAGAAAATATGCTACCGAATGTTTAAAGCAGCTACATAATTCATAAAATTAGTTTAGTAGTTCCAAGACAGATTTAAATTATAAAAAGATCGATATAAAAGTAAAAGATTAAACATGTGCATACCAAAAGGTATGGTGGTCAGACAACATTTACATCTATACGTCCTTGCTTTTTTCATTTCAATTAAAATATAGCTAATTTTACATAATCGTACATAAGAATTCGTTTTACTCTGTATAGTTTCTGTGTTTAACCAATCGCAATGAACCCAGATGGATTTTAAATTGATTATTTTTAAGTTTTTTATAGAACCACTTTAGTGGGCAGTATGTATAATATGTAATAAAATTATGTGGGATCAGTTTTATTGTGAATTCATATAGCCTAAAATGCGCCCTTAAAGGATATGAAAGGATATGCAAAAATAATGAAGGTACACCTAGAAGTATTATAACTAAATTTGCGACAAACAGCTTTGATTTTGCTGGTCCTTGTACCAACGCAGTATCTAACATAACTTTTATTTTATTCAATCATTCAGAATCTTTTAACATTTATTAACAGCTCAATGTTTGGAAATTAAGAAAATGAAAATGAAAATAAATAAAATTTTATTATATCATGAAGTGTATTATTATATTATCGTTCAATGCCATGAAGAGTTATTTTTATGCATTTAAATGAAAAGTTAGTTTATATCTTAGACAGTTTTTTTTTTTTTTTTAATTTGACCTATTTATCAAATTTTACACTTTGACAATACTTTATCATTGATTTTTTAGTTTACAGTTTTTAGTAGAAACTACTATTAAAAAATAGGATTTAAGTTGGAGTGGTCACTATAAGCAGAAAAATTTCCGCAGTAAGAGTTTATTGATAAAGAACAAAAGATAATATTGAAAAGGGGAGTTAATGAGTACCTGAACTTGATTATTAAATCTTGTTTTAAGACTTTTTTATGTAACTTTATTTTTTTTGTTCATACGTTTTTTAGCATACGTTTTTACTACTTCAATGCATAATTTAATTCTTCTTTAATGAATTAAGCCAAAATCCAATATGTGGGTTGACTTTAGCCCACCATTTCACCATTGAGTGATAAATTTTCAATCGTGAGACAGAAAGTTTTAGCTATAATCATGACACACAAAGGTTTTTCAAACGGGATACCGGGGTCAAAGTGATTACGCAATATCCCTGGATATGGTTAATATATCCCATGATTTGACTTTTACATAAAATAACACAAAATTTTTACACAAGTATAAACTTTAAAGATTAAAAAAAATGTTATGTTTGCTGTTTTCTCTTATAAAAAAAACAAGAGTAATTCCTGATTTTAAATAAAAAGCCGTATGTCTTGCTTGGTTTTTAAATTTTTATATATTTAAAAGAATCAAAGTTTTACTTTATTTTATTCCTGATAAACAAATATTTTCCGTATAAAACAATGCGTTAAAATCTGTAAAAAAAATCAGAAAAAGTCATCCTTTTAAATTTGTTTCTACTATTTCTGCAACCCTATAATAAACTTGCTGTCTCTCAATCGCGTCATAAACTCGGTGGCCCTCTTGACTTTGTCTACGTTCTCTATCATATCGCAACCCCTCTGACTGTTAACAAGGATGTAAAAGCTTCATGTTAGAATTATTTTAAACTTTGCATTTTTTTTATTGGTAATGTGTTTTATCTAATTTATTAATCTTCTAGTTATTTTACAGTTCATTTCAGCTATATTATGTCAGTGACGTATTTATGCGGTGTGAATATGTGCGAGTGTGTGTGTGTGTGTGTGTGTGGGGGGGGGGGGGGAATTGCATTGTGAGTATATAAAAGTTGGACTTTCAAGGTGGTATCCAAAAAGCAATTATTTTACATAAATTTTTATTGCGATTACTTGTTGATAGTTTAAACAGTTATTAAAAACTTATCCAGTCACCTTTTAACTCTTTTGTGACAAGTGACCCGCACTGCGGTTCATAAAATCTGTTCATAAATGACGAGTGACTAGCGTAGCGGTTCATCAACAATTTTGAATATTTCAATTGAAAAAAACTTTAAGTATATCTCTAAAATGAAAAAAATTTCAGAGATATGTTTGAGAAATACAACTTGCAATTAACAAACGCTTTAAAGTTGATGCTTCAAACCGTTTTTTAATTGCGTATATAGATCGCTCCATAATCAATTTTGAAAAATGGCTAAAAATAGATTAACTTATACTGATATAAATAAGATATTTAATTTTTTTTTAATAGTTGTGGTGGATATTATTTTTCGTTTGATCACCACTATAAATGCCATTCTTATATAATATCGAAAACGAGATCTTTATGTATTTTTCCTTTATTTGTTTAAGGTTACATAAAGAAACTATATATTTTTGTTTATTTCAACATGGCATATTTTTGATCAAGTAACCAAGATCAAAAAAACTTTATTTTAAGTTGTTTAGTAATATGAAACTTAATTCGTTGACAAAAAAACAAAACAAGGTTTTACTTGTATACTAGTCAAAATTTTATAAAATTTTGACTAGTAGTTTTGTTTTATACTAAATTGATCATGATCCAAATTCGGTATTTTACGCACAGTCAGTCAGTGTTTTTAACTCAGTTGCAAAAGGGTTAAGAGAGTAATCCACTTCGATTACGGCTTTTAGAGCTTACATAGTACATTTCAAATATATATTTTTTTCAACGCAAAGGCGTTAAAAAGTAAATTTATTGTTTAGAATTGTAATATATTCTGAACTAACTATACTCATTTTTTACAGCAGTCAATTTTCAAAATATTCAAACGGAAACTGATGGATATTTATTCATGAAAAATACTTTTGATATATATAAATCTATAAAAGCTCATGATTTCGAACCTCACATGCAAATTTGTATATAAAAAAAGGGGTATTTTTCTTTTTATTTGCTGTTTGCTTCAATATTTTCTAATAACAGTAATGTTTTTTTTTGGTGACAGGAATAGTTTTAAAAAATGAAGAATATATTAAAAAGGCCTGATGATGCAAAAAAAAAAAAAAAAAGAGAATAGTTTTGCAAATGAATTAAATGAATGCCGAAAACAAAAAAAATGAAATAGTGTCGTAAATAGTAAAATCAGAATAGTGTCGCAAATAGTTAATATATGAATATATGGATTATATACTGTTTTGTTTTCGACATTATTCTTTAAATTCCTTTGCAACACTATACCTTTTCCTATTTTCGATGCTATAAAATAAATTCATTTGCGACATTGTTCCTTATTCTATTATTCGACAATCAATGATGCGAAAATTTGCGATACTATTCCTTTTTTCACATTTTCGACAATTAAATTTGCGACAATCAAAACTTTGTAACACTATTCCGCGACACCGTTTTTTTAGGAACCAGTTGGTACTTTTTAAGAAATCCCTTCCTCCCTTACTCTATTCTCAAAAATGTTTTTGTCTAGAAACCTTTATTCTCTTTATCATCATCATTTATAATAAAGATATAGACGAATATTTTAAATAAACTTATTAATTTTGATTATATAATATTTTATCAAGATCTTGATGAGTTTTCATCATACAGAATACATAAACATTTTCTGCACTCCACATGAATTTTAAAAAATTTCTTCACTCCTCTTGAATTTTATAAAACATCGACATTTTTGCAGATTAGAACTTATAAAGAACTTATCTATCAACTCAAAGTTAATTTTCAATTTGGAAGAAATCACCAAAAAATCCAAGAGGATTTTTTGGTGATTTCTTCCACACGCAAAGTTTTAACTGCGTTTAAATACAAAATTGTTTGAAAGTGAAGATTTGTAAAAAAGGTTTGTATTACCTATTGTACCATTATTAAAATAAAACGAGTGTTTTTTTAAACGGTAGATTTATATTTGTTGAATTTATTAAATATTTCTTGTTTTTAGCATATTGTTCTAGAATAATAACTCTTGAATAATTTAAATTCAATTAGAGTTTGCAATCTCGGATTCCGGGATCCCGAAATCCCGCATATCTTTAAAAACCTAAAACCCAGGGATGGCTTTAGAAATATACCAAGATATGGAGATTTTAAAAGTTACGGTAAACGCTTTTAAATTGTGTCAAATAAAACAAAAGTATCAATAATGCTGTATGAAATTTGTTTATACAATGCAATGTTTTTATTATCGATTTATTTGCTTTAGTATGTTTAAACAATCAGTCTAACTTATTGGAACTAAACATGGGCGTATGGCGGTCCGATCATTTCCGTTTTATTATGAAAAATTAACGGAGTTTCCGTTAAACTTCGTTCCATTAAAATTTATCAACGGTAATTTTCCGTTATTTTATTTTACCGTCCGTTAAATTCCGTTAATAGCCGCTAAATTAATGATACAACAACAAGTATATGTATATTTTTGAATGTAAACAACTTAATATTGAAAGTTATTACATAGATAAAATGTATATTTTTGGAGGCTAAAAAAATAATATTAAAACACATAGACGTAGTTGCCCATTAGGCGTAATCGTCCATTAGACGTAGTTGTCCATATTAAAAAAAAAAAAATCACTCTAATTCTTTTTTATTCACAGGGTTGTTTAATTTTTAATTTTTCACTTTGATATTCTTGAGTTGTCATGGCAAAACACCTGTAGTCAGTGCTAAGATTTTTCCTGCTTCGAGTTACAATTTTTCATGACAAACTAAAACCCTTTCAGACGGAGAACTTGATACAGAAATGCAAAAAATAGATCTGGAAATTTTAGCCAAGGAGGGAAGAACCTTTAAATTGTCTTTCCAACAAGTTAAATGTTTGTATTGCTTCTGGTGACAGGTTTTGGCAATGAAAAAAAGAGGGCATTTCTTCTTCAATTGAAGACAGATCACCCATAACATATCTTTGTATATCTTTGACATGTAGCATAGTTGCGACACAAAAATCATTAGGCTCCATGTAATGAAAATCTTCTGTGCTTTGTACTGAAATAACTTTTCCATTGTTAGGGTTGTAGATGGCCACTATTTGTATTTTTGTTGGTTGAAAACACTAACAAAAGAGCATAATACTATAATATTTTTGATGTTTTTTTAATGAAATTTATAATTACATTTGCTTCAAATTTAATCTTTGTTCTGAGCCAGAAATCTGACTCTAACTACTGCGCTACGGCTGCTCTTGCTAACTTTTAGACATGGAAAAAAACTCAAAAGATTTATGTTTATAAATTTAATCGAAAACGATTAAATCGAAAACGATTTACATTTATAAACTTCGATAATATGGGTGTAGAAAATAAGCAATTCTGTTGTTAAAATCCTCTAAAACACATTTGGCGCTTTATTTTCAATATTAATAAGCAAGAATTCAATAAAAGCTATTATGCTTGGCAATATAGTGATATCTTCATTTATTTTTTATTTATAAGGTGCATGGTAATGTTATCAAATTCTGTTATAACATTTTGAATTGTTGTGATGTTATCTGCTAAAAGCATAGCATTTATTTTTTTAAATTCTGTAAAGATCGGTAAAAGTTGGTTTAATACAACAAAGTGTCTAGCAAAAGGTAGTTTTATTTTTGTAACTCTTAAACAACATCTTTTGATTGATAAGTTTTTAAACAGTTAAAAATAAAAATTTATATAAAAGTAATGAAATTAACGGAAATTAATGGAATTAACGGAAATAATTGGAATTAACAGGAATTAACAAAAGTATTGTTGGTCAGTTAATATTTTTTCCGGAAATTTTCCGTTATTTTTGTTTTAACGTAACGAACGTTAACGGTAACGGACCGTAACTGACGGATTTACCGGACGGAAAAATCAAGCGCCCATGCTTAATTGCAACAATTAAAAACACGTTTATTAGAAAATGTAGTTACAAAGTTGCAAAGTAGTTGTAAAAATAATAATAAAACCAATAACTGATTTATATCCATTAACCAACCTGAATTTCGCGGGTTGCAGATAGTGATGCTGATGAATATGAGAGTTGCTTTATAGTGGAAAAAAAAAGTAGTTGAAGACGTAATTATAATACTCAAAAAAATAATAAAAAAATCGATTAGAGAAAAGCAATTTCGGAAAAAACCTTCATCTATTAAAAGATTGCAAATTTAATAAGGAACAGCTTACTATCAATGCTTAAAATTAGTTAAAAACTGCATAAAACAAGCGCTAGTTAATACCAGTATTAAGGATTCGATTAAAATGGCAGATAGTAAGTATGAAATTTTTTTCTGAATTAGTAAACCTGCTAATTGCAGTAAAGATAGCAGTGGAGTAAAGGTAGCAGTAGCTTTTTGTTGACGTGATGCAAACTTTATAACTGCTGACATTTCTTTGGAGTTTATGCTTACTAAATTAAAAGAAGTAAAAACTGCAATAATTTAATTCTAAGGACAGAGTTAATTATTTACTGCACTAACTACATTATCGAGAAATCACAAATTAAAACTAATAATTGAAGTTTTTGAGACATCTTCAACTTTTAAAAATAAAAACTAATGTTGGACGTTCTAAATAGATTAAATATCACATATTTAAATCAACCTAGAAAGTTCTTGGACAACGTTAAAGATTTTTCAAGTGAAGAAGATATCATTTCAGAAAAACGAATTACCAAAAACTATTAGTGAATGACTAATAAAAGCATATTAAAAAGGTTTTCTTGCAATAACCAGAAATTTTTCGCCAAAATGAAAGTGGTACACAACTAAAAAGCACTTATTTAATAAAAAATTGGAATAATGCCAAATATTAATACTTTTCTAGTGAGATATATATTTAAAAAAATATCTAAAATGAAATGAATTTTTTTTTTTTTTACATTCATATTGGTAGAAAAACTGTCTAAAAGTTGCCTGAAATTGAATAACTTTGTGACGTAGTATCTTCCCTTTTCTCGTTTAAACTTTGTAGATAGATTATAATGCATTATAATCTGATGCATTATAATGTTTTATTCCGGTTGACAGATTTTTAATTTAAGGATTTATTTTAAATTTAATCGCAAAATATTGAAAATATGCTTGAAACACAAAGTTATTTAACTTCATAGGAACTAATTTCTTTATTTAAAAAAAATTGAACAGAAATTTTAAAAATCGTATCTGTTAACCGAATTTACTGAGTTTAAATTATACTGAGTATACCTTAAAAATTTCAGTCAAAAATCACCAGTCAATGTAAAGATATTACGCTTAAAAAATTTACTCTAGTATTACAAAAATCAAAAGTTGTAAAAAACACATTTAAAGTTTTTTCAAGTAAAATCTTGTTTAATGTCCATCAAAAACATATAACAGATTAGTTTTATTAGACTTTCATTTATCACTGAAGCCTTTGGCTACTGATCTCAACTTTTTTCATTGTTTTATACTTTTTTTTATTGACTTTCGCTTCACACATGATTTGTCAAATTGAATTATTTTATGACTGTTAAATACCCAGTCAAAGCTAAAAACACTCAAAATAACTTTAATCTCATTATTAAAAAAAATAACAGCAGAGTTTAGTGATATATACTGTTTTTCTTTAAAAGAAGCCATTCTAACTTAGACTTTAGGGGTTAAACAAGGTTTTTTTTTTTGTTGCTTAGGCGTTGCTAAGGCTCAAACCCATGAAAAATGCAATTTTTTAATGTTTTGTACTATCAAGTAATACAAGATGGTTATATCAAATGAAAGAGAATATTATTTGGAAAAAAATTATCCAAAAAATAAATTTTTACATTTTACTCCAAAATCAGTATTTTTTAAGTAGTGTACCACCTTAAGCGAACCTTTGAGTTCTAAATTATTAAAATAAAGTTTATTATTTGAAAGTGGTTGTACTTTCGTAATGATAGCTTGGTGGTAATAGCTTTCAGAAAGTTTATAGTTATTTAAAAACAATTAAACCAACAAACGTAGAGTCAGAAAAAGTCATAAAGTCGAAAAATGATGAAACTTTATACTTTTATTTAATTTTTTATTTTAATATTTATTTGATTCAGACAACAAGTACCGTACAAGGTCCATAGTTAAGATTTAAAAAAAAAAGTAGTTAACTCAAAGTTCTGTTGAATCATTCTGTTTAATCATACTGTTTAATAATACTATAGGTCTGTAGTTACGCAATAAAGTCAATTAGATTAGGCAAGCCTAGTACCATAATCATATTTGTAGCGCTTGAGTACTTCTCATATCCAAAAAATTTTTTAGCGCATTTCTTATTACAAGAGTCTAACTTTAATATAGTGTTTGCACTAAAATTAGTCCATAGAGCCACATCATAAAAACAGAGGGAGTAGGTCATAAATAGCTGCACTTTTATCGCACTTTTATACCGTGCAATTCTTGAATCGTCTCATTAATATGTTTGTACGCGTATAACAGAATTTAATCTCTCGAATGATATCGCATTATCAAGTAAACCATTTTTTATTATGTGACCCAGATACTTGACTTTGTCAACTAATTCACATACAGCTAAAGTAAACAGTAGAAAATTTCTTGACACAATCTTATCTCTCTGTTTTGGGTTAAATACAATACACACCGTTTTTTTTTTTTTGTATTAAATGAGGTATTAATGGCAGTGGCTTCAACATTTAATGTAGGTAATAATTTTTGCAATACAAACCAAAACGAAGCAATTAATACAATATAGTCGGGATATGTATCAAGATGCAAGTAGACGGACAAAGTTCTTGGCAATACCCTCATCAATTAATTTACAAAACAGTTTCCAATAATTAACTTTTCAAAAGCTTTGTTGAAATCTACTCAGGAAAGGTTCTACAGAGTTTCTAAAAACTTTTGAAACATATGGCCTATATAAGTTCTATAGAATTCTATAGAATTTCTATAGAATCTTTTTTAATTTCTATAGAAATTGCAATTTTTTTTTTCTATAAAAAAAAAAGTTTTACAGCAATTCTGTAGAAATTAACAAAAATTCTATAGAAATTCTTTTATAGAAAAGGTTTTATAGAACTTCTTTAGGCCATATGTTTCAAAAATTTATAAAAAAATTCTATAGAACATTTTCTCCTGGGTATAAAGCATGTGAATACATGGCTTCCTCTAGAAATATAGTATTCAACTGTCAAATATATATATATATATTATATATATATATATATATATATATATATATATATATATATATATATATATATATATACATATTTTAAACATATATATATATATATATATATATATATATATATATATATATATATATATATATATATATATATATTTAAAATATATATATATTTAAAATATATATATATATATATATATATATATATATATATATATATATATATATATATATATATATATATATATATATATATATATATAGTTTGAGCTTTCTGCAAGCATATTTTCTAAAGACAAAATAAGTTATATACAAGTTAATTTACTGAAATATACTGAATTAAATAATGATATTTTTTTAGTTTTATTTTTATTTAGTTTTTAGAATTAAATAATGATATTTTTTTAGTTTTTTAGTATAAAATAGTTTGAGGTTTACTGAAAAATTCTGGGATTTGATTCCGGGATTTGATTTTACATTCCCGAATCCGGGATTAAAAATTTTCCGAGTTTTTTCAAACCCTAAATTCAATGTTAAATAAAATGCATTTACATAAACATTTAAAAACTTCAAACTTAAAATTGTACTTTGAATTTTAATCCGGAATTTTAAGAATTCTTGTTTTGAACTTCCATTAGTAAGTAAAATCAACCCTCAAAAAGCGTTTTATAAGATATTTTATTGATTCTAATCAATAAAATATCTTATAACCTACGTAATTAGTTCTATGTGTATTTAACAATATATAAGGATATGTCTTTGACATATTGGTATAAAAAAATAAAAGTTTGTCAAATAATGTCAGTAAACTTTAACATTAGTTCCCTTACTTTACTATTAGTTTTTTAGTTAACAAACAGTTGACTAACATTATAGTTTATTGACATTAGTCGACTAATATGATAATAAAACACGGTGTATACACCATATTGTAAATAATTTCTTTTTTGACATATATAACATATATTTTGACTTAAGTAAATTGCTATGATGGTGAAACTATGAAATTTTGGGTCGAAATATAAGTAATAAATACGACTTAGTTTAATATTTTTTGTTTTTAATACAAAGCGCCTAATATAAAGTAAAAAGTAATACTATTAATACGATACTTTTTAAAAATAGTAATTAAAAAATGTGATAAGGAAGTTGCTTTAATAACAGTAAAAAGTTGTGATTGTGATTAAAAGAAAAAGTAAAAATTTTATTAAAAAAGTTGAATCTTATGAGTTGATAAGGGAAATCTAAAGTTCAAGAAAATATCAAATATATACTAAAGAAGTTAAACTGAGATTCAAGAAAAAATCAAATATATACTAAAAAATTTAGACTGAGATTTAAGAAAAAATCAAATATATACTAAAGAATTTAGTCTGAGATTCAAGAAAAAATCAAATATACACTAAAAAAGTTAGACTGAGATAGGAGAAAACCAGGAACACATGATCTTACCTACATATTCAATGTAAATGATAAAAATAGAGAATTGGTGTGCCTGATAAAAAACAGAAACTTTTATAATCTTCAGATGTCAACTTATGATAAACTGGCCATTGCGCCACTGTTAAAGATACACAAGAAATTCATCAAGGAAAATTAACACTAAAAAAGAAAAACAAGATTCTGACAGTGATTTTAAATATCTGAAAAGTGGATTCTGACAGTGATTTTAAATATCTGAAGAATGGACTTGCAAAACCAGGTAATTCACTTTTTTTCATTCTGAGATAATGGCAAAAAATGTTTTCCAGTAAATCGAATAGTTAAAAATTAAAAAATTAAAAGCTAAACAATAGATATCATTAAAAGAATGTTTAATACAAAAATTTGAAAACCGTGCTCTTTTGATCTTATTTTTATTACAAAATGAAAAAAAAGTTTAAAAAAAAAAAAAAGATTTAAAAAAAGTTTCTGGTTTTGCATGTCAATTAATTTTTTTTTATCTGGTTTTGATCGAAACTTTTTTTCTAACTAGTTTTCAAAAAAGCTTTATGAAGTCAACTTAACTCGTGGCGACATTTATATAATTGTTCAAAACGTCCCTCTGCCTTAGAAAATAAGTAATTTTAATGTTTGATATGTTTATAGGATTGATGAAGTTAAAACTCAATTGTAACTGTTTAAATATGGCTTTTATAATTTTAGTGAGTTTTTTTGTATGTAATTTTTTTCTTAAATAACTTTCTCCAGTTTTTTAAAACGTTTTTAAAACAGAATGTTGATTAGATAAAATTTTTGTCTTATTTTGGATGGACAATTTTTTTTAGCTGGTTTTGCACGGACTGAATAATTTAAGGCAGGTAAAATGTTATCAAAATAGTGGCTTTTAAATTTAACTTTTATTTGTAAAGATGTAGGAATATTAGTACTACAAAAACATTGCAAAGTCTTTTTTTTTTTAAAGTAACATCTGGTTTTTTAACTCCACTCCTTAATTAAAAAGTAAAAAATATAAAAGATTTGCAAAACAGATTGCAAAAAACAGATTTGCAAAAGTTACACGAAGTAACTTTTGCAAATCTGCAAAAAAAGGTCTGTTAAGCCAACACCGATTTCAATTCAACCGTCAAATGTTTGTGCTGAACGTGTAATTAAAGTCATAAAGGATTCACTTTTATAGTACTAAAGTATTGAAAAACATAACATTAAGTTTCTTTTGATAAATAAGCACTAAAAGCCAGTATCTTTGTATATTTAATGTCATTTTTAGTACTTATAAAATTTGAATTAGAGAGTGGCATTTTATAAGAACTGGTAGTGTTTTAACTATAGTCATATCCCTAGTATTTAGGGAGAGTGTCCTAGAAAGAGCCGATGCGAAATCTCTGACTTCGACCATAATTTTATTTTTCTCTAAGTAGAACTGTAAACTATTTGCGGATGACAGATTTGTCGTGTAGCCATACAGACTAAAATACAATTATGGTTGAATGCCGGCAAGTTAGAAATAATCGCATCAGCTCTTTCGTAGACACTCTTTCCCATACATGGATAAATATATCGCAAGAAATACTTAGACTTCTTTAGCTGTACCGTAAACCTTAGTTAGTTACTTTAAACGTTTTTGAGATATTATTACTTGCCGTTCCTTCACTATTGACAGTAATTGAAATTTAATAAAATGTATACATGGACTAAGGTTGACTCTTACATAATTCGAATTCAAAATAATATCTAAATAAAATGCTGATCACCTTTTGATCTGACGAATTTAATGTTTATAAGTAAATAAAGTTAATAACAATAGAGATTTTTTGTAATTGCCAGTACTTTTACTGAACAAGAAGTTTTCGATTGATTATGTATTTTCCTTTAACACTTTTTAGGCCCATAAAGAGCAACATTAAGAGGTTTCAATGAATGGGTAGAGTTACCAGTTATAGAACAAGATACTGTTTTCTTCACAGCAAGATACTATTTTCTTTAGTTAATTCAAGTAGGGTAGAATTGCCATAATTGAAAGAGCACCTTAATTGGAACACTTCTATTTTTTTTTTGAAAAAAAAAGAATTTAAAAATACTTAATAACAGTTATAAACCTTAAAAACTAATACTTTATTTAGTGATTTTTAATCAATAAATTAAGAGAACGTCATGACAGTTGAAACTTTAATACAATATATTGTTTATTATTTTTTCTTTTTTCAGCTTACTAAGTTAGTCGTTTTACAATACAATAAACTATTAAAATTACTTTACAAATATATATATACAAATCGTGATAACAGTGTAAACTAGGTTTCCGAAAGAAGATCACTAAGATCTTATCATCGGAACCTCAAAAAACATTTATAAACAATATAATTTACGAATACCTTGTAAAGTATACGTTACAGTAAAGTAAAATATATATATAGAACTTTTACATTAGCAAATCTTTAAATATAAATAGTTGTTAACAACAAAACTTTAGGGAAAAAATAATAAAAAGTTAAATAATAGATAAATTAATTAATAGTACTCTAAAATGTTATCGAGGGAATTATCGTTTATAAACTTTGTGTTTGCCAGGGTAATATTAATCCTATTATAGGTTTTGAATATACTGTTTAAATTTTCACTATAAAGATAAAAATCATTTTTAATCAATTTTTGTTGATTTTACTAGGTTTTTTTTAAAAAAACAAAGTAAAATCAACAAAATTTGATTAAAAATGTCATCTAAATCAAAGTGTTCCAATTTAAGGAACCAGTCTAATTCAAAGATGTTCCAATTTAAGGAACCACATCTAAATCAAAGTGTTCCAATTTAAGGAACCAGTCTAACTTCTTTAGTATATATTGATTGCAACAAAATGGTAGCTTTGCAAAAACAAATTTATTTCCAACAACAGTGCAATCAATTTAGTCAAATTATGGTTAAAAGTATAATATAATGTTATCATAGTTAAGCCATCTTTGGTTAATAAATATTTATTCCTCAAGTGTTCCAATTAAGGTAACTCTCTCTTATCCCTTACCTTTTCACTGAAAAGATTGCTTAGACTATAACTATAAGGAATTTTAGTTCCTGTAATTTGACAAAAAAATAACAAAACAGTCAAAAAAACGAATAGAGTTAAACTGTACTGACTTCGATTGTATTGTACATTATGTGGTTCACTTTCGGTTCTTGTTCTCCATAAATGGTCAGCTTTGTAAACGTGACCAGAGAACATTTAATCAGGGTCACTAAACATGATTGACGTAACATAACATGTTGTGTAATTGCTAATTTTTGCATATTTGTAAAAACTATGGATTTTCCATGTGCTTTTGAATAAAAAATTTAAACCTTATCAAACGAAGTGGTAACTTGCACGCAGTGAACATCTAATAATTTTTTGTATGGTAAACTAATAAATTCAGCTACCATAACATTTGAAAATTGGACTCATTATAATTTATATCCTGCCTTGTAAAACAAATTAATAGATGAATAACAGTACTTTAAACAAATTTAATTTAACAAAATATTAAATGTACACACATATTATATGACATTTTTTATACAAGATTTAAAACTTAGTGTTTTGCAAAAAAAAGTATATACACATAGAAACACACACGCACACACACAAATATTTCGAATAATTTTTTCTTTTTAAATATCAGAAATATTTAAATCATTTATAAGAAACAATAGCAATAAAGCGTGTAGACGAAATAAATTTGAAAGTAAAAAAACAACTAAAAAAAAGTACTCTTCAATTTTTATTTCCAACCAAGTAATAA
This sequence comes from Hydra vulgaris, assembly GCF_022113875.1. Lineage (NCBI taxonomy): Eukaryota > Metazoa > Cnidaria > Hydrozoa > Anthoathecata > Hydridae > Hydra > Hydra vulgaris. The sequence goes on from NC_061157.1 coordinate 57,559,010, forward strand.
CTTTAATACAATAATATAAGAAGGTCAAGTATATATATAAAAAAATCAAATTATTTATGTGGGAATCTAATAAAACTTCGAACTTTTGCTTTGGTGGTACCCAAAAGCTTGTGCACAGAATAAGAAATGAAGCCATTTGATGCTTTTTTAAATGATATTTTAATATCTTGAATGTTTCTGCAAAGTTTTTTTTGTTTTTTTGTTTTCATTTTTCTTTTAATAATGGCCCAGTACTTTTCAATAACTCTTAATTCTGGACAGTTTAGAGTATTTTCTGTTTTAGGCACAAATTTTACATTATTATTTTATACCATTCCAAAACTAGTTTACAATAATGAATTGAAGCTAAATCTGGCCAGAAAACAGGTCTCCGATCGTGTGATTTAATAAGGTAAAAGGCGCTTTTGTAAACATTTTTTAACATATACTTGACTCGAAAGTGTGGACTGAGAAATATAAAGTGCTGATTTTTTTTGCCACAACTGCAAATAGTTTGCCTAATCAAGACTTTTTTTAGCAAACTTGTAATGTTTTATGCATTTAAATTTCTGATTTGCTTTTCCTCTACATTTGGCAATATAATAAACGGCACCAGGAATTTGCTGATGATCGTACTTGATATAAGTTTCATCGTCTATAAAAAAAAAATTGTTATACAACTTTCTGCAGCGGATTTTTGCACTTTTTTGTTGAGTTTCAGATTGGTTGGGCACTTTTTGTGCTTTAAAAGAACAAAAACCATGTTTATTTCGAACTTTTACAACAAAACTATGAGAAAGTCCATAAATGTTTGCACGCTCAGTGAAAGGGTTAGCCTTAAAACTGTTAACTAGTTTTTTATCTTTATAACCCTTTTTTCTTCCACCACCAGATTTACGTTTGATCGATTTTGTTTTGAGAAAAACGTTGGATTACAAACAATGGATGTATTTGCAACGCTTTTGCTATCGAATTGTAGCTAATATTGGGATTTTCCAAATATTTGTACATAATTTTTTCTCTTATGTCTTCTTCTTTTGTCATTTTTAAAACTAATTTTAAGTTAAATCAAAAAAATAATACATTTTTTTGAAAAACATGTTATAAACAAAATACAAAACAATTGAAAAGATTTTAATATAACCACTTAAAAAAATTGACTAACTTATTCTTTCCTATTTATTTCGTGTAGACGCTTTACCTATACCAATACCAAAGCAATAACAATGCCAATAAACAAAGAAAAACTTTAAATAATCAAAATACAAACTATTTTTGATACTTTGATGTTTAAGGTTCGAAGTTTCATGTAAATTCTTGTCATAACTGCAAGCAAATTGTGGTTGTTAGTTTTGAAAAATTTTTTTGAAGAAAATACCACTAATAATAATTGCATAATATTCAAGTATAATACCACTTAAAGTTTTAAAAACTCAAAACTTTAGGTGGCATTAGTTTGAGTAAGTTAGTCTAAACTATTTATTTCATTACTTTTTTTAGGTATCAAAAAACAATAACGGTATCTGTAAAAATATATTTCAATAGAACGGTAAATCAAATATTTAACAAAAACAATAATTATATACAAATAAAAGAAACTAAATATATATTAAATAGCAGATATTTTAAAATAATGCAAAACAGCATGATTTTTAATACAGACTTGTTTTTTTCATAACTCTCAAAAATTCCGCTTCGTTAATTTCACCGTCACCGTCACGATCAGCTTCATCTATCATTTCCTAAATAAAGATTTAACATTTTGAAAAATTATAACAATTTACCACCTTTTAAATATAGTAAGGCCAGCTAACATTTGAGGTCGGAGCTAAAACGTTGACGTCGAGTCTTTTTTAGACTTTCAACAACGGTTATATTTGTTTAACTAATACTAGATTCATTTGAGTAACTGTTTTATAACAGCATGTGGTACCTGCTTTGTTGTTTTTATTTGATTTAAAATAAATGTTAACTCATTTGATGATTTGAATTTGTGGTTGACAATTACTTTCATCTCTTTATAGACATCAATTTTATTATTTTTTGGTTTTCTCTTTATAGACATGTCTATAAATATATGTTTCTTTAGAACTACATGGATATTGTTTTTTATTTGTTTTGATAGTTTGTATTTAATTTTTATATTATTATATAATCATTTATTTCATTTTTTTAAGCACTTTAATGCAAAAAATAATTTAAAGAAAGGATTTTTTAAGTATTGTTACTATAACAACAGAATACGTTTAATATGTTCCATAAAAGTTCATACATTATTGAAAATAACTGACGGTAGACAAGATAAAATTAATCACCAATAAAATTATAGAAAGCTGCTATACAAGGAAGAATAAATTTTGTAGCATGATATATTAATTATTTAATAATACTATTCCAACAATTACTAAGGAGAAATAATTAAATTTTTCAGCCTTGTGGTGTTAAGAAATTTTTTGATAAAACATATATTCTATGTTGCCATAAAAAAAGGACAGTTTGGCGTAGATTTTCACCAATTTTGCAACAGTTACAGGAATTACATACAGAGTGTTAGGGAGATTAAAATGTTAATGGTAATTTTTTTAAAATAAATTAAAAATTATAGCGCTTGTCTTGCTTTCGCTTCACTTATAGCTAATGCAGTTAAACAAATGAATCATGTGTCACAATGTTTTAGAATGTCTGGTCAAGTATTTTATTGCTAGTAATCTTAGGCCAGATATTCTTCCAGCATATTTTCTACTACATATCTACGATCTACTTGCAAGCAGTAAATTTTAGAATGTAACTCTCTTTACTAAATATAGTTTACAAACTATAATTAGTGAAGAGAGCCCATTTAATAACGTGGCTGAAATGGAAGGTGAAGAAATTTGTCAAACAGCTATATAAGATCACTTACTTTCCACAAGAAAATCTCTTGAATGATCAGACATACTGCATTTTTACATAATAAAGTAGCAGTGTTGTCAAAGATTGTGCTCTGCCTGCTTCCCTGCCATTCTTATTTACCCAAGAGGTGCTTGCTAACTTATATAGTATTACATGGTTATATAATACTAACTTATATTCTGCAGTTTATGCAGTATTTTTCCCAAGAGATGCAGGTTGGGAGCCAGTTGATGCACAACTTTAAATATACTAGATTGGTTAGGAATCACATTACATTATTCTAGTTCTATAATTACAGACTTTCAATTCAACAATTTTTTTGTTCAATATTTTATAGCAGGAAACATTTTCAGCTATATATAGTTGATCCGAATTGAAAACTAGCGTCTTGCCATCAGAAATAACCAGAACATACTGCTTGTTGAAAACCAAGGAGTATGATGCTTTACATGTAAACAACTTTTTTTTAATTTTGTATAAAACTCTTTCTAAAATCTGTCCCTTTGTATCAACAGAATACAAAACATTATATATATATATATATATATATATATATATATATATATATATATATATATATATATATATATATATAATGTTTTGTATTCTGTTGATACAAAGGGACAGATTTTAAAAAGAATTTGGCAAGAGATTGGCAATATATAGATCATATATGATCTATATATTGCCAATCTAGGGCAATATATAAATCATATAGTTAATGAGAAGAATTTAAAAAAGTTAATATATATATATATATATATATATATATATATATATATATATATATATATATATATATATATATATATATATATATATATAAAGGCTTGGGGAAGGCAATAATATCAAAAATTTGAATTGATTTTTTTTTATAAGACACGTATTGATGTATATTTTCAAATAAAAAGAGTAGTTTGCCAACTTTTGCTGTTTTTTTGTGTTAAATAGTGTTAAAAATCACAAAAAAATGAATTATTTTAACGTGTATTATAAGAATGATGAAATACTTTGTTTTACACTTTTATTTTGTTTCTAATCAACTATTTTCTTTTTCTTTATTATTTCATTATATTCGTATGGCCATAACAATTTCACTTGTTTAGATAAAATAAAATACTTATTGCCATATCGAAGTTTTGTTGCATATATAGAGAGTTTTATGAAAATAGAGAAGTTTATGAATTTGTTTATCAATATTATATTTTCTAGAAAAATTTTACTTTTTAATAAGTAATCAAGTATTGAAGTATTAATATTATGCACATCAATAAATGCTTTTTTATATTA
>NC_061157.1:57565670-57685670 GCF_022113875.1 Hydra vulgaris
TAAGATTTAGCTTTTACCTTCATTATGATTTTGAACTGTTTGAACACCTATATTTGACAAGCTAAAAATTTCAAAAAAACAGCTAGGTCTTACAAATTTATTATTATCATGACAATTCTTTTTAATTTGGTTTCATAAAGTCTGTCATTTAAAACAAATGTTTAACCTATTTAATATGATTTTTAATTATCAATATAACTCTAAAAAAGAATTATTGAAACTTTCAACCATATTATATACTTAAATAAAATGTTTATTAATTATACATTTGTGTTTATTATGGTTATATATTTATTTATCAAACTGAATTTTACTAAGTATTTCAGCATTGCATATCCAAAGCAATGCTAAGCATCAAATAAAAAGAATCCTATTAAAAATAGTTTAAACAGCTCAAGTATATATAATGTATATGTAAACTTAATATTGAAAATAACCATGTAAATGTAACGTAAAATGTAAAATCAAATGTACAAATAAATATGAATTTTATTAAAACTAGTTGAATTACTGATGAAATTTAATTAAAAATTATTGCACAAAATTTTTCCTTGTATTCCCTGAATATAATAAAATAAAAAAATCTTCATGTTTTACGGGTTTATCAGTGGCAACCTTTTACATTTTAAAATATATAATAAAAATATAAACTTCATATTTTTATTTAGCACAAGGCAAACCCCTATTGAATTTTTACTTACTTGTAATTCCTCGTCAGTTAAATTCTCTCCTAGTTCTTTTGCAACACGTTTTAGATTTTTAAATGAAATTTTTCCCTAAATAATAAATATTAAATGTTTTAATGTTATAAATGTATATTGTTTGCTTTTAATATGTTTCTGTTAAAGTTATTTTTAAATTTGTTTTTTTTATACCACTTTTAAATAGATTGACATGAGATAAAAATATTGAAAATAACTTATAAACTAATAATCAATTTTTTGACCTTTTTTCTAAAACTGTAAAACATTAAAAAAATGAAGGAGGTTCTTAGCATAGCCATATCATAACTTTATATAGCCATACCATATGAGCAATATCAAAAATTCAAAAAATATACTTCAAAATTTAAAATCTAATTATAAATTATGAAAACTATATACATTTTCATCAACTAGGTGATTGTTTTACAATTTTGAGGACACTTTTATTGCAGCTTTTAAAACAGCCAAAAACACTTTAAAAAAGATTTTGCTTATTGTACAGATTTTTCTATGTTAATGAAGCACGTCCTTTCAAGAAGTTAGAAGAAGCACGTCCCTTCAAGAAGTTAGAAGAAGCACGTCCCTTCAAGAAGTTAGAAGAAGCACGTCCCTTCAAGAAGTTAGAAGAAGCACGTCCCTTCAAGAAGTTAGAAGAAGCACGTCTTTTCAAGAAGTTACAAGAAGCACGTCCCTTCAAGAAGTTGGAAGAAGCACGTCCCCTTCAAGAAGTTAGAAGAAGCACGTCCCTTCAAGAAGTTAGAAGAAGCATGTCTATTCAAGAAGTTAGAAGAAGGACGTCCCTTCAAGAAGTTAGAAGAAGCACGTCCCTTCAAGAAGTTAGAAGAAGTCAATATCATTACTTTTTAGCTGCTACAATCTTGTAGTTGTAAGTGTTAAATCAAAAACACTTTTTTTATATACATTTTTATACACATTTTTATATACACTATTGTTATTTTTTTATACACTTTTATATACACTACTGTTATTTTTTTTATACACATTTTTATATACACTACTGTTAATGATTTTAGAAAGGAAACAGTAGCAGTTTTTTGCATAATTAAATTTTTATTTATATAAACCCTTACAACTAACACTATTTTAAAAATCCATTAACATGACAAACCTTTTCTAATTGTCTAAATTGGAATCAACAAATCAAATAACTAAAGTTGTTCAATACTTGAAATATCTAAGGTTTTATCAGAATTAATAAAAAGATATTAAATACTTGTAAAGTTCTTTCATAATATTGCCAGTAATTACTTTATCAACTTTTGTGATGAGTATGTTTGTGATGAGGCCTTGACACAAGTAAATGAGTGCAAGAGCAGAGAAAAGCTCTCCTAAAACAAATAAGCCATCTGAGTTGCTTCTCTAAACAAATTTTTACGAGAGCATTCAGCTTTTGCATGAGCTATCTGTTCATTCATTAAAAAAACTTTTTATACTTGTTACCAGCATATGTTTGTGGCATTAATGTTACAAGAATACATACATAACAAGCATCGTTTATCATATTGTGAAAAAATTCGTTAGGTGTTTTCTTTGCGTTTTCACTCTAGCTATCCATTTATTCATTCAATGGAAAATTTGAAAAACAAAGAGCTATAAAAGTTTACTGCTTGTAAAAAATATTTTATACTTACTTTAATAGAATGCAGGATGTTTAAGAACTACACCAATTTAAGACTCCACAATAAAATAAATAATTACAATTTGTAAGATTTAATGTTTAATTTTAGAGAAAAGTCTCTTTGCTCTGCATATCTGTGCTTGAAAAGAAATTTTTTTTTTACTGATTCTGTTATTCTTATTAATTTTGTATTATAATCATGTAATACTTATTTCACATTTATAATACTAAAATTCAGCTTTACTAAAAACAAAACAATTATTGTAGTATAAAATAACTTAGTCCAAAAGTTAAAATATATCAATCCCTACAAAAAATGAGTGCAAAAATAAATAAAAAATCACATTTTGTAAGCAAAAAAGTCAATCTGAAACTCAAACTTAGTCTTTTTTATTCAATATAGTTTGTAAAAGAATTTTTAATTTTTCTAATCAATATCTAAAAAAAAGAGAAATTTTTACATTTATGAAAAAATTATATTTATGCGAGAGCTGTAAATTGCTCCTGTAAATCACTTTAGTAGAGTGTGGGCCAAAGTGAGAGGTAAAACTCTCGCTTCCCACTGAGGCCTGAGTATGTAGAAGTTTTTAGTTGAGTGATGAGTATTTAAGAAGCTTTTTTTTGTGATAAAAATTTTAAGAAATATTTTTTTTCATGTTAAGCATTTCCTAATGATTTTTATTTCTTGAGAAATAAGAGTTTTCTTCTTGTCTCTTAAGAATATAAAATATGACATATTTGGGCAAAAATATTAAATAATAGGTACAAAATGTATACAAATAAACCTGAAAAACATTAAAGGCAAGAAATTATTAATAAAAAACATATATTTATTCAAAAATAACTTATTAGATACATTACCTAATCAAAAATAATAAAAATAGAAAAATGCTAACTATTAACACATTAAATAAGAACTTAAAAATAATAAAAATAGAAAAATGCTAACTATTAACACATTAAATAAGAACTTAAAAATAATAAAAATAGAAAAATGCTAACTATTAACACATTAAATAAGAACTTAAAAATAATAAAAATAGAAAAATGCTAACTATTAACACATTAAACAAGAACTTTAAAATAATAAAAATAGAAAAATGCTAACTATTAACACATTAAATAAGAACTTAAAAATAATAAAAATAGAAAAATGCTAACTATTAACACATTAAATAAGAACTTAAAAACTAGAGTTTATTTAGAAATACAAAAAACTAAAAACATAATTTAAAACTTGAAAAAGAATATTGAAATTTTATTTTTTTAAATTAATAAATGTAAATGTAAAATTATATCTTAATCTTAAAAAGAAATTTTAGTGCATTCAATATTTTACTTAATAACCTATTTCTTTTCTTCGTAACAAAATCACTGGCAGTGGAAAAATTTTGTTCATTTTGCATTGATGCAGATTTTATTAATGACAGTACGTCTCTAAGAAGTTCTTAGGAACCTATTGCATTCTTGTCTTATAGTTTTACTTGTAACTTAATCAATACCATCCACAGCATTAATTTCTTTAATAGTGTCAATTGACAAACTTAACAGTTTTAAGATAGAGCACCTTTGTCGTCAGAGCTTGGAATTTGTAAAAATTTATACAAAGATACAATATTATCTCTTCTGATTTCTACTTTTATTTTTAGTAGAAATTCTTGACTTCCTTTAAAATTAACTTCCTTTAACTTCCCAAATAAAAATTTTGAAGTCCCTTCTGCAGTTAATAGTGTAGAATCTTCTCAGTTCAAACTCTAAATAGTTATGTTTTTGTGATATTGACATAGTGATCCTAGATGATTTAAATTTAATTCCAATTAAGACTTTTTAATAGCGTCCTTTATTCTTAAAAATTGTTTTAACATGATTTCCATTTTATTCTATCTTGTTTTGCAATCAAAGAGTAAAGTAATTCATAAGGCTCTTTCTCAGTTACATGTTTTTGTAATTGTTTTTTATAGAAATTTTTTAAATTTCTTTACTTTTTATAGCTGATGTAAAGCATGGCTGTAACATAATTGCTGATTAGCAGGACAATCTCCTGAATTTTTTTACATATAACAGCTGCTCCATCACTCATAACAGCTACAATATCTGGGTCTAAGCACAGATTAAAGATTTTTAATTTTACTTCTAATATTTCTAGCACCTTCTTATATTTCTTGCACAAATCACTGCTGCATTGACTGTTACATCAGATTGGGGCAGTAATAAATCACTGCTACATCAACTGTGACATTTAGATTGGGGCAGAGATAAGTTTTTTCATTATTTTCCATTTTTCTCTTCTTTTTCTATAGAAAAAAAAAGAAAGTATGGATTTAGGTTAAAAAAAAAAAGTCACCAAATGCATATAAATCAGTGTTTTTTAAAAGGGCTCAAGAAGTTTTGAGTAACTCCAATTTTTTAAAAAACATTGATTCAATATATAGTTGCATGAGAGTTATAAGGTTCTAACTGACATTTTGGCAAAAAAATGAGTTATTAACATTTTCCTAAATTTTTTAGTTTTGAACAAGTTTTGACGAAAGTTCTAATAAGAATGTACAACAGTGTATTGTAACAATTCTTTAGTGTTAATAAGTCCTTTAGAAAATGTTTGAGCTATAAGGTTCTATCAGCAAAAATAACCAATTAATTTTAAGTTTTAATTTAAAGATGTTCAGAGAAATAAGAAATTGTTTTTGCAAGAAGTTTTAAATGCAATTAATAAAGACTTTGATCAGAATATTTTGTTCGATAGCAGTGATGATTCAAATGATAAAAATTACCATAGTAATAACAAGTTGAATGAGTAAAGTTTTACAGTTAATACAAACTTTAATTAATAAAAATACATTTTTTATTAGGAATTTGTTTCCTGAACTGATTTCAGTTCAGGAAACAAATTGAATTTTAAAAAGATGGTCTCATTGAAACAAGCAGTAAAAAAACAACCAAAAAGAGGATTAGACATCCAGAAAATTGGAAAATAAATAAACATAGAAAATTATGCAAGTCTGGATAGTCTTTGCAAGACTCTTTAGACTCTGTTAGCAATACTCAAAATATAATTTATATAGATATAATTCCATCAAAAACAATTTCTGAGAGGTGTAAAGAAAACTCCAAGTATAAATGCAACATAAAACTTACATATAAGCAGAGAAATTTTATTAAATAGTCTACAATACAGAAAAAAATGGACTTTTTTATTTCAAGTTATACAAAAATTAAAGTGTGATAGCTTGTCAGACTAGAGTAGGTTTTTTAAAAAGAAAATATTCCTTTTGTAAAAAGACAATATTCCTTTTGTAAAAAGACAAAATTCCTTTTTTAAAAAGACAAAATTCCTTTTTTAAAATAACAATATTCCTTTTTTAAAAAGACAAAATTCTTTTTTTAAAATAACAATATTCCTTTTTCTAAAAAGACAAATTTCCTTTTTTAAAAAGACAATATTCTTTTCAATATTTTGTTGTTGTTGCAAATAAAGATATCAGACTTAGTAAAACTTTTTTTATACAAACACTATGTATTAGTTAAAAAATTATTTACAAAAAAAAAAAGATCTTTTGACTGGTATGCCAAAAAGCAGACATGAGATAAAAGCATACTAAAAAAGAGGTTTCAGATGAAATCAAAAATAAAGTAATTCACTTTATAAATTTATTCTTGACAGTTGATAGTCACTATTGTGGGTCTTCAAGCACCAGGCCGTACTTAGTTACCAGGCAGTACTTAGCCTCAAATTTGAATGTAAAAAAGATGTACAAGGTCTATATTGAAAAAAAGTAATAGTAAAAAGCAGTAAGCAAGAAATAAAACAAGTTAAAGAGTCCTACTTTAGATTCATATTAAAGTCATAATTTAAGTCTCCATAAACCAAAAAAAGACAGACATGATGATTGTGAAGCCTATAAAATAGCAAAAGAAAATAATCAACTTGAGAAAAGCATGGAAGAAATATATAAGGTCCATTTGCAGAAAAAAAAAAGAAAAGCACGACAATGAAAAACATGAATGTAACAATCAACTGGGTGATGTAGTAGTCATTAGTTTGATCTGCAAAATGTTAGTTAGCTGAAAGCTGAAACTAGTAGCTTTTTTTACAAAAGAAAACTAAATGCTTAAAATCTGACAACACACGTTAAATTTAATAAAATAGTTAAGAAGTACTGTGTTGTGTGGCCAGTTTGAAAACAGATAATGATCTTGCAAGTGGACTTGCAAGATCGTCATCTGTTTTCAAATAAACTTTCGTTGCAATATGCTATTTTAGAATTAATTTGAATAAGCAACATAGGCATTTAAAGAGCAGAGTGAGATTTGTTTACCGCATGAGGGCACCAAGTAAATTTAATTGGCGCATTTAAATATCTAGTATACTAGGTATTTAAATAAATAAAATATTTAAATACAAAAATTAATAATATAAAATAATAAATATTGTTTTGAAGATAATTAAATATACATAAAAATGGATTTTTAATTATCTTCTTTTATGTTTTACCCAAATATAACATAAATGATACATCCTTGGGAACAAAATTGGCTATATTGTTCTGATACATTTGGATTACTTTTTTGGAATAGTGGATCGTTGCCAGATCTGGCCAAAATAAGGTTGGTTGCCAGATCTGGCCAAAAAAAGGTTGGTTGTTTGTGCTTTTTAATCAGAGGAAGAAGTCGTTTTTCAAACATTCAGTCACATATAGAACTGATGTCAAAAATTGATTTGTAATGAAAGGATAACTTTTAAAGCCACAATTACAAATAGCTTGCCATACAAAGAACTTGGGAGCACATTTTTCAACTCAAATGTACTTAAATTTGTCAGAAGCTTTATGGCGCTTCCACTGATAATGGTATTGATTACCTGGAAGAATCAAGCGATCTTTTTTATAGTAAGTTTTCTAAAATGCATAGATTCTTTTTCGTAATTAATTTAAGCAAATTTCTAGCTTGTCCAATTGCGTTGATTTCTTCATCAAGCAACCTTCTTGGTATTTTTGTTTGTAATATGCTTTCAGATTTTCCTTTTTGAATACTATTTGAATGAAAGAGTATTCAAAAAGAAAATCTACTGTATTTAAACTGTAGCTAAATCTTGCTGTGATGGATTTTTGTGAAATCTTGTTGAGTCGGATTTTGATGAATTGAGCGGACTATTGATTTTGCCTTCTTTTTGGAAATATATCTTGATTTTCCACTACTTCCCAAAATTTCTTGCTACAGTTTTGTTTTCTTTAAAACGTTTTATAAAAATTTGAACAGTTGATTTTGGAACTTTACATGGTTTTGAAATATGGAATATGAGAAAAATGGATTTTCTATGTAAAATTTTTTTTTGATTTTCAAACTCAATACTCAACATTGCAAAAGCTAATGAGAAGTAAACAAAACTACACTCACAAATAAACTAATTTTGTAAGCATCATTATTAAAAAAAATCATTATAATTGATTAGGTGGATTTTAAAAAAACACTTTAAAATCATCCGCATTTGAACTGGTCATGGTGATAATCTATAAAATTGTTTAACTTACGTTAAAAACTTATTATTAATCATTATATAAGTTTTTTAGCAAGAATTATATATATATATATAAATATATATATACATATATATATATATATATATATATATATATATATATATATATATATATATATATATATATATATATATATATATATATTATATAAAAACACAAGCCACAAAAATAAAATTCCTAACCGTATTATCATCATCAAATAGCCGAAAAGCTTTTAATATTTCTTCTTTTGAATCTTTTTCACTCTAAACATGAACAAATATTTTAGACTTAAAACATGTTTCACACAAGTATAACCTGTTACATACAGTTTATATGCATGACTTTTGATAAATGTAACCTAGTAAAATGTTTAAAATTTCAATTTAAAATGACTTACTTATTTAAAAAAAATAAAATATAACAGCTCTAAAAAAACAAGTTAGCAAACTAAACAAAGATCTCGCTGTCAAGCTTTGTTTTAAATAAAAAATGCTTAATGCATTAACTTAACGCAATATTTGACGTCATAAAATTCTCTTTATTTTTTAAAGACATCAACTTTTTTAAATTACTGTAATAATATTAGTTACCACAAAACGGGTTAAATGTTATTTTATGGCTTTTTCATTATTACTATAAGGAAATGTTTTTTTTTCTTTTGAATATTAAACAATTAAATTTAAAATTGCATTATTAAAAATGTTTGATATTAACAAATCTCTTTCTTTTCTCGACATTTGCATAAATGAATTAAAATATATAAAATTTTTAAAATGATTATTTCTTAAATTTCTAATTGCGGCTTTGCAACTACAAATGATTTTTTATTTAAAAAAAAATTAGTGAGTAACAAATAAAAAAATTACATTAATTTATTTTCTTTATTTATCGAAAGAAAGTTTAGTTAATTATTTTATTATTAAAATTATATTGCTGTATATATTGTTTATTAAAAATAATCCCTGTGATTTAACTTGTGTTATAAAAAAAAAAGGTTTAACATACGTTTTGTGCAAATTTTTGATGCAGCTGTTTATTTAAAATTTAATTTTGACTAAAAAAAAAATGTTTAGGAAAGAAAACCGAAAAAATAATTTATATAAAAATAAATTAATTTTTTTTTAAGAAGAAAATTTCAATATTGAATAATAGTAATATTTTTAAATAAATTTGACAGTTCAGTTAAACCAAAGCATTAACTTTAATTTTAATAAACTTAAATATATTTTTAAAACCTAAATTAAATTATATATTTTTAAAATCTAAATTAAATAATGTATTTTTATTAAATAAGTTTTAAATTAAATCATATATTTTTTAACAGAATTAAATTACATTTTTATGATCTTAATGAGTTTTTTTCATAAGCAAATAGGGCTTATTTCAAACTTAATCGTCATTCAAACTTTTGTAACAAATATTTTTACATAAACATCATTCAAAAGTCGATGTAAATTTTTTAAAAATTAAATACTTCTTTTATTTTACTGCTTATAGAGCAATTTAAAAGTTGAAAAATGATAAAAAGTCACTTAACTAAAATTGCTTACTGTTTACACAAAATCGCTTAAGGCGTACATAAATAAGCATAACGCTTTTAAACAAGGCTTGCAGTGTCATGTAAACAGAACCAGTGGTTTACTGCAAAACACTTTTTTAAGCTGTATATGATTTGTTCTCTGTTTTGAAACAAAGCATAATGAACCATGGATTAGCAAAGTGGTCAAAATTAAAACTCATATTTTTATCATTTTTGGGATAAAACATACATACCAGAGTTTGTGTGATGTTTATTTATTAAAAGTATTGTCTAAGTTACCTTAAATTAAAAATGAAATCAGACAAATATTTTTAAATAACTAGCTTTTAAACAAGTGACAAACTTTTCCATTATTCTTTTTAATTCATTTATGTTTTCATATTTAACTTTTTGTATACTTTTTAAAGTTTAAATTCAAAAATGATTATGCACTTATAAATTATAAGTGCATAATCACTATCTTATAGCCTCCTGCTACAAGGGAGTGTTTCTACATCGACTATCTTATAGCCTGACTCGCAACGAAGTGCTGCTACATCGACTGACAAATAGCCTGACTCGCAAGAGAGTGCTGCTACATCGACTGACAAACAGCCTGACTCGCAAGGGAGTGCTGCTACAACGACTGACAAATAGCCTGACTCGCAAGAGAGTGCTGCTACATCGACTGAGGATTTAGTTTGGGCAGGCAGTCTATCATTAAAAAAAAAAAAAAAATTTAAGTTTTTAAACTTTTTCTGGTCTGGTTTATTAACGCGCTCTTTAAAACTACAGTTTATGGGAAACTCTTTCTGACTACCATGCAAGAGTATATATATATATAAGAGTGTATATATCAGGGTGTTAGCCAGAAAAAAATTTCATTTAGCATTTTGTGAAATTGGGAAATTAGGTGCGGCTAAGAATTAAAAAAAAAGGTCTTTACATTCTGATATTTAAAAAAGCAGATAAATTTCACATTTTTTAGATACAATTAAATTTTAATCAAAATAAATGTTCTATTTTTGCTAGACTTTCACAGGAAGGCATGCGATTTCACGTCTTTATATGACCACACAAGTTACATTTTGTTATGACGGTTTGACCGCGGCTAATTCAAAAAATATTTTAAAAACACGCTAAATAAAAAATATTCTAAAAAAGTGAAATTAATTACATCTTTAACAAATGTTTTTATTTTAGCAAAACGCTTTTAATGAAGTAAAAAAAACACTTCTAATTAACTAAAAAAAAAGTATTAATAAAATGATTTTTATTTTATTTATATAACTATGTATTTTTTATGAGAAATGTTTAACTTTTGAACATATTAAATAAATAAAAAATATATACAAATGTTGAAGCAAAGATTCAAATTGTTTTTTAATGCGTAAATTAAATAGACTAAGCTTTTTAGTTTGATGAGTTTTGTTTTAGTTGGGTTATATATATATTTATTTTTTTGTGTTTTTGCTTTTATTAAGTTTTTATTTTTTTCTTTTTTCTTAAGATTTTTACTTTTACAATTTTTTTTTCAGATAAATTTTTGTAGCGCCTTTTTAAATTTAGAAAATATGCCATGGTCAAATTGTTAAAACATATTATTTTTTGCGTGGTCATATAAAGACGTGAAATCGCACGCCTTCCTGTGAAAGCCTGGTGTTATATTTACAGTAGGATTATTTTTCTACTTTATAAATGTTTAACTTTAATTATTCAACTTGTTTCATTATGAGCAATCTTCTAAAGTTTTCTTTTTTAAATTGCTTCTTTTCTTTGTTTGATATACTGCAGCTGTTTTTCAAAACGCCTCAATATGCTTATTACATATTTTAAGAAAAATGCAATTAAAAAAAATTATTAGGAGAAAATTTTTGTAAAATGCTTTTTGAAACTAAAAATTATTATAAATTTTTTAAGAACTCTTTGAAAATATGTATTCAATGACGTTTTGTAGACATCTAAAGTAGCTTATTTTGTAAAAAAAAAGTCAAAACTGTTTTTTTTAAGGTGTTTTTAAAAACGGCAACAGTATAGTAGCAGGGCTGTAGGAACAAAAATTATATTGAGGGAATGGGGGTCAGTACTACCCTGAAATAGTTTGAAGGACCTTTTTTTTTTAAATTAATTTTTTTTAATATAATAAATTTTTTTTAATTTTAATTTCATTTTTTTAGTCAATTTCTTCAAAATTATTTATTAAAAAAAAAAGGGGGGAGGGCAAATATCTCTGCTGTGCCTGAGTAGAGAGAAATCAAGAACAAAAGACAATTGTTTGTAGTTTTAATGAATGAATTATTAAATTTTATTGAAACTTTGATCTATATTAATTGCGTACATCCCTTTTTAAATACAGTTTTAAATGGTTTAAACGATTAGTTCTGAAGAAATATATTTAAATATATAACTATTTGAATCTTTTAATTTAAATAAGTAACAAAGACATTTAAGGGGCAGAGCAATTTACTTTACCAGCTAATTTATTTTACCAAAAGTATTTGTAAATTTTTTATTATAAAAACATTATTAACTTATTTTAAAGTATAATATTTATTAATATGCAAATTATTTGTAACTTTACTAACTTAAGATAAACAGCAAAAACATAAATAAAGAGTTTTTGGATAATAAAAATTAATAAAATAATTAATTAAACATATTGAAAAATCTTAACTCGATAATAACTAACGTCAATAAAAATTAAAAAAAAAAGTTTTTTAAACTTTTAAATGAATGATCTTGTTAATGTTAATGATGCTTGTTAGTGACGACATATTTTTACGCATTAAAAAAAAAACGAGCAATTTAATTCATTTTATGTTTACGTTTTTTACTTGTCTAGCGCGACATTTTAAATCTGAGACTGATTTATTTTTTTACTATGATCTTATGAACCTTTGGGAATTTTAAACCATTTGGGAATACCGTGTTATATGCGGTGCCATCAGGCTGGCTAATACCCTATATCCTATATATATATATATATATATATATATATATATATATATATATATATATATATATATATATATATATATATATATATATATATATATATATATATATAAAGGGGCAAAATGATACAAAGCTAATAAAATAGCTACTACACTAATTGTGCGAATACGATTTGGTACGGGAAATAGCTTTTTAGCTCCCTAACATCTGATGTAAAAAGATTTCCGCTCATTTCAAAGAATAAATGCATACCAAGAAAAAATAACTTTTTTATTTTTCAAAGCTCGCCTTTTCTCTTGTGTTGTTGGCCAAAAAGCCAGCATAATATACACCGCAATGCACTGACTTGATAATTTATTCAAACGCATTTTATTCATAAGAGTTCAGTACATGACGTCAATGATTTTTAAAAAAATGTGTATTCCAAATGGAAGCACACTGTTGTTTTTTTTCCAATTAGTAATTTTCTCTAAAGTACAAACTTGCTATTTTTACAACAATCAACAATTGAAAACTAAATCTTCAATTTGTAATATGTCAATAGTTACTTCAAACTCTAGATAATACAATAGTTTTTAACTTCAAGATTTCCTTCCTCTAATTAAATTCTTTTATGAATACATTCTTCTGAGTGACTGCCTGCTTCTTATGATAATATGCTCAATTAACTCTAAAGTGATGAAGATTGTGAAATGACTTTACATCAGCTGATGTGAAATTAACTGCTGTTGCAGAATGGGTTGAATGCAGACAGTTCTGGGGTACCCTATTAAGAGCATCAGCATTATTTTTTGCTGACTTCACAAAAATAATTTTTATCATTAAATTTCATTCTCTCACAAGATATTCAATTGAAGATAACCGTTGTTGGACAATTGGTCCTTCAAGAACATTAACTCAAACAAGTTTGCCCCCAATAATTAAAGAATTTAACCAGCCAACTATTGTTGCAGAATTGCTCATTAAGGTAACACAATCAAAATCCCATATTATTGCAAGATTAAGTCATTTCATCACGGCTTCCAACTTGAGATTAATGCAAGCCATATCATCTTGTTTCCTTAGCCATGAACAACCTTCTACTATTTCTCCAGCCACTTCCAGAACTGCAGCGATAGCTAAGCTGCTTGATCATGATCCATGAACAGGGTCTTTCTTGATGACTCTTTCTTTTTGATTGCTTACTAATTTTGTTACATGTTCATCCACTGGAGAGTCCTACTTACAACTACTCAACGCCACTCTTTTCAGATAGCAGCACAAAGAATGCAACCAATTTGCTGTTGGAAAATGTCAGTTTAACTGTCCACACCAAGAAATGATTTGCTAGTGTTTAAACTTTCCTCCAGATGTTTTGGATGGGTTGTAGCCTTTCCTGCATTCTTGGTGCTGTGTTTATACACTCAAAGTCCAGGTTCACGGCAGCATTGAATTTTCAAATTCTATTTTAGTCCTTACTTTATTTTTTTACTCGATTGTCTTCTATAGTTCCTTTTTGACGTACACCATCTAATGACTTCACCCCTCTAACAAGTTCTTGTAAGCGTTCTATTTCAAATTCAGTTAAACATTTTTTTATTACCCTTCTGAGTAGATTAGTGTCTAAAGCACACCAGTTATTGTCATACACTTTCCCTTTTAATTGAGATCCTATACTCTAGAAGACTTGCAGGGTTTTCTTCCCTTGGTACTACTAGAAGATTGCTTTCAATTAAATAAGCTAGCACTGTTTTTTGCATAATTTGCACTAGCTAAATCTGGTCAAAATATTTAATTGTGATCAGAATAGTACTGTTTTAAAAATGGTATCAATCTAGCTTCTAAACATTTTTCCTTATATACATACTGGTAATAGCAAAGCCACTTTCTCTAATAAAATAAAAAAGATGTCACAATTCTTGTAATTTATATAAAGTAAGCAACATTGGTTTTTCGTTTCCAACATCTTAACAAAACTTTTATCTGGTATATTAGTTTTTTTAAACAATTAATTCCTAGTTAATGACTTATAACCATTGAAACATATAGTTGACTACAATTGGATTTTTTAACTAACTTTCTTTGTGATAAACCACTTTTATTATTAATCGATTGTCTTAATAGATTTAAACCTTGTTTATCAAAAATAACAGACGGCTTGCATGCTCTTTGTGGTTGATTTGCATCAATTTTATCTTCATAACACTTGATTATATCATAAATGGTTGATTTACTTGCTTCATAAATCATCCAGGTCATATTTTAAAAATCCAGAAAATTGTTTCCCTTATATTCCTCTTAATTTTGCTTTTAGCTAAGTTGTTTTCAAAAATTTTTTTTAACTTTTCTTAATTTTTGTATGAGTAATGAGTGAAAAAGCTTAAAAAACAAATATATTACAAATATATATACCTAAACTTGTATGTATGGAAAAAAATTTTGATATTTGGAAAAACTAGAAGTTGAGAAAAATATCCGGAATTCCAGAAATAAACAGAAAAAGAAAATTCCCTGTTATTTCTTCAGCTACAAAATGATCAACTGTGTACTTCTTTTCTTGACTTATTTTATTATTTTCATAAAACTTACATACGTTTTGAGCTCTTTTTCAAACATGGTTTATAATTAAATCTTTTTTTTTTAAATTTAAGATAAATATAATTTTTGTAGTGCATTAAATCTAGTTTATTAACAAAAACCACATAATTGTCTACATGCAAGAAATGATCTAATTATTTCAAAACGAAGTCATTCCAGATGATTACTTATCACAAGTTATTCTGGATAAAACCCTAAACCTAACCCTTTAACTGATTATCCATTTATCATGACAACCTTTTCTCTCTCAAGAAAAGGTCGTCACACCAGCAAGATCTCGCTGGTGTGATATTTTTCGCATTTATAATACAAGGTTCATGGCAGTTTTGAAAATCCATTTTCCCTGAGTTTTCCCTAATTTTCCTTAATTTTCAAATATTTTTTCCCTGAGTACATGCGGTGAAAAGTCTAAATATTTTGCCTGTCAATGTTGAAAAATATAATACTTTTGCAACTGAATCCTTGTTCCCTAAATACTTTTTATCATTATTTTTTAAGAAATCAGTGACTATCTTTAATTAATTTATAGCAATCTGTTAAAGGAAGATTTTTTATTAAAAAAAAAGGTGTTTTAAACAAGAAACAAAGCCATATTAATCCGATAACTAAAAGAAATATATAAAAAAAATAACATATATATATATGTTTTGAAAATAACTAATGTGTTTTGTTAACAAAATATAAACTTCATGTGATAATGAATATATTATTTTAGCAACTTTCTTTTTTGCTCTAAGATGCAAAGTGCTAGCTCTAATTTTTTTATTTCTTCATTTTTTTTATTTGCTTTTTGTATCATCGCATTAGCTTTAAAAATTAACCCTAGATCTTGCTTCTCCTCTGCTTCCTCAACAAATTTTACAAAATCAAACTGCAACATTTCACTGGTTTTCTTCAGTTGATCTCGCCTTGTTTCAACATCTTTTATTTCATCGCTAACAACTTTTTTTGCCTATGACTTGCATCTTTTTTGTTAGTGTCTGCGATTGAACTTAGGTAGCTTTATATTTTTTGTGTGCCAATTTTACGCTGATGATCATTTTGTTTGTAATTTCAATATAATGTGGCTGAAGATTATTTGATAGCATATGATCTTTGACTAAACGTCTTGCAGTTATTGATTTTTCATTTAAATTATGTTCTAGTACTGTGGCATTTATACTAAAACCTCTCTCAACTGAGGCTTGTCCATGGCTTAGTGTCAATAATATTTTAACAGCCAATGCAAAGTCTTTATATTTATTTAGGCTAAATTTTTTAAAATAGAAGTCGCCTAAGCTATCTCTTTCTTGATTGAATTCATGAGGAATGTCTTGATAAACCCTTGATTCTCTAAAGAAATCTGCAAATTGATTTATAGCTTTATCAGAAAAGATTGATGAAACATATTTCAGGCTAATCAAGTGGGTCAATAAAGATTTATACTTCTTCTCAGCATCTTCTGGAGTCATTGCTACCATTGCATTTGGGTTAAGAAATTGAGAATTGCATACAATGATAGATCCTAGTGGAGTTCACTCCATGAACTTTTCAATCAATCGAACGTACATGTTAGTGCAATCTTTGTGAAAACTTTGAATATCAGCAATGGTTATTATATCTTTCTTTCGTAAAGCAGCCAGTCTTGTTTCAGCTGCAAACTCTAGTTTGATCTGATTTCCTTTAAGTAGATTATCTTTTTTATGATAACAAACTTCTTTTAGTTGGACTGAAATACAACTGTTATCAATAACATCTTGTTTCACAAACAAGCTCAGTATGGTTTGTAACAATCTTTCTAAGTCACTATACATGAATAGAAACATTGGTTTGTCAGTTTGGTATGCCAACAAATATGGCTCTAATATGCTTGCAACAAAGCTGAAAACTTCAAATTTTAAAATAATAAGTTTGTCTTTAACAGCCTTTTTTACATTTAAAAAGCTTTTTGATTTAGGTTGTTTCAAAGATGGTAACTTTTCCCAAAACTCGATCAACTTACATATACTAGCTCAGATTTTAATGCAACGATCTGCAATAGATTTCCTTTCAACCCACCTTGTTGCGCAAAAAAAAAAAGGTATTTTGTTGCACCTGTGACTGTTTCATAATCTTGACGTCTAGCTGGGCTATCATAAAGAATTTGCCAACACCCTTTTTAAAGTTTCTTTAATATTCCATGTTTATGATTCGATAGCTGTTTTGAAAGCAACATGGATTACATGCAAAGAGCAACTTCCAATATTTATAAATTGTGGCATCTCGTTGTCCTTTCTGTGTTTATTTAGATCATCTAGAAGTTTCAGATTTGTAGAGGGTCCATCCATGAAAACTTGATACATTTTACTTGAATCAAATCTTGATAAGTTTCGTTGAAATGTGTAAGAAGGTTAGAAGCTGCAGAATGACTAAGAAATTCTGATGTCCAATATCTCACTTTAACTTTATCATTGTCATCCCAATACCGAACAAGTAGATCCATCTGACAAGTTTGGGTTTTGTCGTTCAAACTCTCATCAAAAGATACAATGTAACAATCAGACTTTGTGATGACTTTTTTTAAAAGTGTCTTGAAGTAAGGGGCTAGTCCATGGTTAACAATTTGCTACCTTGCTATCAGAAAACATCTTTAAAAGTGTAGTTTAAATTTGCACATGAGTTATTAGAGTAGCAGCTCATTGTAGATTTCAGGGCCCATATGATCTCAGCGTTAGTTGATTACAATGATTTAATTAAAGAGACAATAGTTGCTTGTTTTTTAGTGGAAAATGTGGATATTTTTTCTTCACTTCCAAGAGGTTCAGCATACAACTCTTTTCCATTAATAAAGAAACAACAGGCTTTGTAGCAGGCTGATGCTTCTTACCTTAAACAAGATAAATAAATGATTAAAGTTTTAAAAATGTCTAACATTTTTCATCTTTTTTCTTAATCTGTTTAGCTTGCAAAGTTTGAAATAACAATATAAGCAACCAATCAACAAGGAAAACAACTGTAACAGGTTGCAATCAAAAGTTGATTACAATGTGTTTAAAACTGATATTAAAATACAAAATAATGAATCAATCAAGCAATATTTCTTTTTAGTTCTCACTCTCACATTAAAAAAGTGTAATGTAAATGTAAATACCTGCTGCATGACTTTTAACCGCCTGAATACCCATATTGGATAATTCAAATGATTTTTTACATTTTTTGCAATGAGCTTTCAATAACAATAAACACTCAAAATGTGTATTTTGCAAAATAACTTCAAGCTAAATATAAAACTGAAAAATATTCCCAGAGTTTTCCCTGATTTTACAGATTTTTAACAAATATTCCTTGACTTTTCCAGGTATTCCCTGATTTTCTAAATTTTAAAAACTTTTCCCTGGTTTTCGAGGTTTTCCCTGAGTGCCATGAACCCTGTAATATAATTTAAAATAGATTTAGAACATCCAGTGTCCAATAATGCTTTTATCCTGTTCACAAACACACAAAGTACTGGCTGTTTTGAGTTTTGTGGAAAGCTGCTAGCTCAAAAACGGGTGGCCTCATTCAGACATTTTTTGGATTTGTAAATTTTTTGGAGCAGTACTGAGCTAGGTGGTCGTCCACTCAACACACTAAATATAACTGTTTTTTCTCAATTTCGTTGCTTGGACTCATATGACCATCATCACTGCAACTTAGCACGTAATGATTTTATAGTTGTGTTCTTAAGGATTCACCACCAATCTGGAATCATGATTTAAGCAACAACAAAAAAAAAACTTCTTGTCTTTTCAGCAATCTGGGACAGCAACATACTTGACAGTTAGCATGCAACCTGCAGTTGTTTTTGCGCTTTGTTGGGCAATCCCAGAATGAATGCATGAATGAATAAAATGTATTTGCTGTTTTTTGTTGTTCACACACTAAATATTTCCACTGAACATATATATATATATATATATATATATATATATATATATATATATATATATATATATATATATATATATATATATATATATATATATAT
The DNA here is from genome assembly GCF_022113875.1 of Hydra vulgaris. NCBI lineage: Eukaryota > Metazoa > Cnidaria > Hydrozoa > Anthoathecata > Hydridae > Hydra > Hydra vulgaris. The sequence continues at coordinate 57,584,569 of NC_061157.1, forward strand.
ATATATATATACACACACAATTTTGAACACCCAAAAACATAATTAGTAATAGAATACAATATATTATATACAAATACAATATAATAACTATATACAAGACATTGACAGACTCGTTTTCTCATAGACAACTTACAAACTGTTAGCAGAGAAGCAGAGAAAACAATTGTCAGCAGCAAATGCTCTGCCAGACAGAATAAGGGTAGTATCACATATAAATCACCAACTTTTTGAAGTTTTGCTATGAGTTCTAATTTCTGGATCCACTCAGAAAATTCACCAGAACCATTCAATGGAGTACTATGGAGTACAATGATTGTAGTGTGACACAAAGTCTGCAAACTATATCACTATACTCATAGTTGAAAATAGCTAGTAATAATAAGTATTTTTGATAAAATAAAATAAAATATGGAATAAAAGCCTCATAGGTTTAAACAATAGATAATTATGAAAAAAGCAACAATTGTTTATGGAACACTATATAATAATAGCCACTCAAATTTAAAATCAATCAGATTTTAAATTCTTAAACCTAAGCATTACATGGTTAAATATGAGAAATATTTTTTATATAGGCGAGCTTATTTTAAGTGTATATGCTTTTAATGAACGCTGCATCTATCATGTGATAAAATCAATTATTTCATAGAAACCAAACAACTAAATTTTAAAGAGTAAAGCTAAGTTAGTTTTATTGCTGGTTGTCGCAACTAACTAACTAAGTTAGTTTTATTGCTGGTTATCGCACTCGATAATTGACCACGGAAATAATATTAAGTTGCAAAAAACCGACCAGATTTTTTTGTTGTTTTGAGAACATTTCAAAAGCAAACAAAAAAGCGCAATAAGATTAACTGGACCGATGAGAGACAGTTAAAAAAAGAAAAATAGCTTTTAACGCAAAAAAACTTTTAAAGCAAAATAAATACGATTAGAGCATATATTTTTGAAACGTCGCTCTTTTATAATTTTTTTTATAAAATTAAGTGACATTTTTTTATATAAAGTAAAAACTTACTAATAATGATTGTTTAATAAGGAAACAAATGTTCTCCGATTTATCAAAGAGTATATATAATTTTTATTTATATACTTGTCTTATTTCAAGTGCTGGATTGAGGAGGGGGGGGAGTAGAAGGGCTATAACACATTTGAAACAATTTTTCTTAGGGTTTTAACATATTTGAAACAATTTTTTTAGTATACTAAGAAAACTTGTTTCAAATGTGTTAAATATCTTAAAAGATGAACAAATGAAATAATTAAATCATTGAGTTTTTGTAGAAATTCAATTAGCTAAATAGAAATTAACTAAAAACGTTAAATTACTATGTGAGGAGGAAGCGGAACTGCTTCACAATAATGCTGATGATGTTTAGTTAGTGGGCTTTATAATTTTAATTAGTATTTAAAACAGAAAAAATTAACTTTAAATTTAAGTATAACGAGTTTGTAAGAATGGCTGAAGCAAAAATAATAAAAGTTAGTAAACTAAAAACATTTATTTTTGTAAACAAATAATGTTAGTTTAAAACATTTATAGCTTTGAAGATGTGGCTCCGAGAATTAAAATAATAGTTTGTTTGATAGTATATTCTTAAAACAATTTATGCTAGAAATCTCAATGAAATCATAACAAAACTCAAATAATACAATTTTTAAAAATATTTCAACAGAATACTCTAAAAATTCCGGTTAGTATTTTTTCAACCAATAGAATTAATTGTTCGTCGATTTGGCGGGTTTTTTGTATTTTTTTTATTTTTCCTCACAAAGATGTTTGAGAACATTCGAGTTTATGTATGTTTCCATGTATGTCCGTGAAAAAAATATTTCAAAAATTACGATAAAATAATGAACTTAATTAAGGAAACATACATAAATTTAAATGTTCTCAAAAAGACTAAAATATCTGGCCAGTTTTTCACAACTAAATATTATTTCCGTGGTCAGTTATCGAGTGCGATTGCACCCGCTTCTCGACCAAGCCTGGTCGCTGTATTTCCAATACCTGAACAAATGTAACTGATAAAACTAACATTGTCTATATAAAAAAGTTGCTTGCTAGATTATATTTGTTAATATTTTATTATAACTACTTTTATATTTTTTAATATTTCATTAATTTACTTTGTATTAGAAAAAAGATGAGTTTTACTTCTGCAGCTGAATATTTTGATTAATTGGATATTTGGATAAAAAATTTAATTTTTAAACTGAATTTATTATATTTGAAAATAATAAGCATATTTTATGTATTTGTAATTTAAACTTTTGTCACAACAGTGTGTGCTTTTAAAATGTTAGCTGCTTCATTAAAATACAATTAAAATAAAAGGTAGTTTTTATTTAATTAAATTTATATCATTCAAGTAAATTAAAATAGCAGTAAAAAAAATTACTAGTAATCTTATCTAGAATTACCATTTTGGATGTCATCATTTGCAAAAATTCATTGAAATCTATAGTTCCTGTACCATCTTTATCAATATCAGATATCATCTTTTTTATTTCATCTTTTTTTGGTTCAAATCCAAGTGCTCTCATTGCTACCTAAAAAATACTATTATTTTATTTATTCCTTTTTTCTATTCCTAAAGTACTGCTTCTAAATATTACCATATTTAGTGCTGACCGTATTTATATTATTTTTTATAACATTAATAACATATATTCAACTCCTTTTAACATAACTCATATTTGCCTAATATAAATACCTTTAACTCTTTGGCATCAATTTTTCCTGATCCTTCTGTATCAAATAAATCAAAAGCTTCTCGGATTTCTTGTTTTTGCTCTTCAGTTAATTCTGGCTTCAGGCCTATGCAATTATTACTTGATTTTAATTCACAAAACTTTAAGTAATACCCAAACAAAAATAACCCCCCCCCCCCCAAAAAAAAAAAAAAAAAAAAAAAAACTCATTACAGAACTGTGAAATAATATGGTTGTTTTACATAACTGTGAAATAGTTGTTTTAAATAACTGTGAAACATAAGATAACTGTGAAATAATATGGTTGAAATAGAATCAAAAGTTAATAACTCCATTGATTTTTTTTTATCTTTAACTGAACAACTTGACTAAATTTAATAATGCTTTAACAACTAGATAAAGTTTGAAAGAAATTCAACACTATTTTGTTGACCTCAATATCAATATTCAATATCTTATATTCATAAGATATTCAATATCTTTTATTCATAAAGTTTGTGAATGATTGTGCAATATGCACAATAATGCACAAACTTTATGAATAAAAGTTGGCAAAACTACATTACTATGCACTTAACATCTAAATTGTGGTTGTCCAAACTTAAGTATCAAATAATGACTGTCATAAGAATCTCGTATAACTCACATTATTTTATTTATTGTTTGTAATATTCCACACATCGTTTATAATAAAAATAAATAATAATAATAGATTAATTTTTTAAATTAGTTTGTGTTCATAGTATAGGTTTTTTATTAACTATTATTTATTTTAACTCAAATTTAAAACGATTCTGTTGTATAGAATGTTCGCAATCAAGGACATTCCAAAAGGAAACAAAGTAATGATGTCAACATTTATTAAATGGAAAGTTGAAGAGGCTTTAGAACTGAAATTACCAACGGAACTACATACGTTATTGAAATTAACTGCAAAGTTTGTACAAGAAATAAAAAAGCGGTATTACAAGGTTGTAAAGGTTTGATACGACAATGTGCTTTACGGTTTATCGATGGGACAAACTTTGTGTCGATCCACACAATTCAAAGACATTTTGAAACAGCTTATCACCTTACTGGAATAAGGTATGAGAGCGAGAAACCCTCAAATGAGCAATGTGTTAGGTCAAACGCTGGAATACAAAATACAAAATCCTCAAAGGTAGTTAATAAATTATTATCTTTTAAATAAAGATTTTTTATTCTTATTTACCAGATTCTAAGTGCTAAAGCGTCGTTTGTGGCAGGCTTGATCAGGAAGTCGTGTGATCGTACACCTTTAAAATACTTTGTTTCGATGATTTGGCCATCAAGCATTTACACATTTGCAAATCCTTGATGATGTTTATGTTAATGTTAAATGTTGATATTTAATTATTTCTAAAATGCGTTGAAAAAATTAAACTAAACTTAGAAAAAGTAAAAAAAAATAATACCCTAAAAAATACTTGTCAACAAAAGAAAAAAATTAAACCTAAAAAAACTTGATTAAACTAAAAGAAACTTTTTTTGAACAACGTTCTTTTTTTTTCAAAATTCTTTTTTTAATGATGCAGATGAAGCTAGCATTTATAACTTACGACACTTACGTTGCATTAATTAAAGTTCGTTAACTTTTTTTTATTATTCATTCAACTGTAACATTAAAAAAGTCAAAAACGATTACTTAACATTAGTTAAAAAAGCTCGAACATTTTTTCCTTTAAAAAAACTAAATGAAATCGATGTTTATAAAATATATTATAGAAAAAGTTTATTATGATTCATTATTATATATATTATGTTTAACTATGATTCAATTAAGATTGATACTGCATAAAGTAAAAGTTTAAGGAAACTGTATTTTTGTAATTGTAATATTCTTTTGTTTCTTAGATACAAGCGTCAATATCGTCTTCGTTAAAAGTTTTAACGGATGACGTGTATATAAGACTTGTGAACTGTGCCTATGAAATGTCCCTTCTGCCAACTATGCCGCACAAAAACTTTGCTGTTATTGTAAGTATCGATATGTTGACAATTTTAAATATTTTAATATAAAGTATTGAATTGTTGGTTCAAATAAAAATAGTTGGTTCGTATGTTTCCAACTTTGTAAATTTTACTAATTTATTGTAAATTTAACTTTAAATCGAAAAATATAATACATCATTTACAATAAATGTTTAGGTAAAGAGCTGTAAGATCAATGGTGTTAAAATGATCAAACGCAACGAAAATGGCGCTAGCAGGCGTGAATTCGTAAAATGCATTGTGATGACTAATTGTGAAAAATGTCCCAATATCCTGAAGGAAGCTCAATTCTTTTCAATTTTGTGCGATGCTAGCCAAGCTTGAAAAACAAAGTAAGAAAAAGAGTTAGTTTTGGCAAGAATTGAAAGAAATAGTTGGCATTGATAGGTTTGGCGGAGGAGAAGCAGACTCCATTGTCAAGGGAATCAATAACATTTTTGAAACCGGGGAATTTAAACTAGACTCCAATGATTACAAAAATAAATTAGTCAGTATAACATCCGATGGTGCAAGTGTAAACTTTGTAAAATATTACGGTATCATAGCGCAAATAAAGGCAGATAAAGAATGGCTACTTCCAGTTCATTGTGTCAACCACAGAGTCGAACTAGCAGTTAAAGAGGTTTTTTTAGAGATCTCTAAATTAAAAAAAGTTGATGATTTTTACAATACAATTTTTATCTGCTACAAAACTCGGAAAAAATAAAGCCAGAAGTGATAAATGCATCTGTAGCTTTAGGTAAAGTTTACTGCAAAGTTTGCGGTAAAACGTTGCGGCTTAAAACCGTAATTTATATTTTAGTTTATCATTTTATTTTTCAAGAACTTGGCTCATAGTGAAGACACATTACAAGATTACCTTTTCTATATTATCTGGGATTTTTATTTCTAAGAAAAATGTAAACTATTTAATTTTTAAATATTAAACTAGATTAGATATTTTAGGTATTACGCATTACACTCTACCAAAACTAACAGGAACGAGGTTTGTTGGCCATCATATAAGAGCTTTTAAGAATTTATTGGAGTCTTGGCCTGCTTTTATAGTGGCCTACGAGAACTATGTAAATGAACGAAAAAACCCTCTAACTACAAGAACAAAGGTTCAAGGGTTACTAAAGAAATTCAAATCATATAATTACCTTTGCACTGTTGCCGTTTATCATGATTTGCTAGATCTCATTGTGCCAGCATAGAAGTGTTTGAAGCAAACGAACTGTTGCCACATGACATCCTAGCTACAATCAACCAAACAAATTTAGAACTGGAATTGAAGCTCAAAGAAATCAATACAGATTTAGAATTTTTAGATAGCTATGCATCACGTTATATGGTTATTGAGGGAAAACGTAACTTACCTGAAGCACTGTCTGGTCAGTTTAATAAAGCTGGCGACAAATGAAAACATCCCAGTAATAGAAAGTATATAATAGTAAACTTAGATATGACTAAGGTTGACGTAGATCAAGCATTATGCTTAGTCAGAAATATTAAGAGAAAGGTTATAACCAGACTTATAAATATGTTAAACAGCAGATTTACAACCATAAAGGATGAGTCTGAGATTTATCATGCCATGTGGCTCATCGACTCGCAGAACTGGACTGACAACAAAGAGTTTGGCTTGGAAGAAATAAAGTTTTTGTCCACACATTTTAAAACACCATTGGAACATTCCAATTTTAATGAAAAATTAGTTTTCCAAGAATGGATATTATTTTTGATTTATTCAAGAACCAATCTTGAAGCAATGGTAGGCAATCGCCAGACAAAAGAAATTTGGAGGCTGACATTCTTGTACAAAAAGTCAAAGTTTCCTAATATATTAAAAGTTACATTGATTATCTTGACAATTTCCGAATCAAACTCAAGCGTGGAGCAAATGTTTAGCACAGTAACTAGAATATTATCAGATCAACGTTTATCTATGAATCCCGACACTCTAAATGATAGCATTATGATATTAGGAAACCATGGAAGCTGGTCAAAATAAGAAATAATCCTGATTAAAAAGCGAGCAAAAGAAATTTATTTGAATAAGAGATGACTGGTTTAAGTTGATGATGATCCAGTTGACTATATGACAACAGCAACAACATTGATTAAAAATCAAGTTCTTGATGACAATGATGAAATAGACAGTGATGATGAAGACATGACTGACGAATTAGCTGCATTCAGTTTCGAAAATGTAGAAGAGGAAACACCGTTGATAACAGTTGAGGGGAAAATCTGTTATTTAACTTATAACGAATAGTTTTTAAAAAAGAAGATTTTCAAATTATTCTTGTGTTATTTTTTTAAGATAAAATAAACGTAATTTAAATAAGAAATTTTAGAAAAAAGACAAATAATAATTAATTTGAATAAAAAATATCAAGAAACATAAAAAAAACATTAATCGTTTATTAAGTTTACAGCATAACATTTTTAAATACATATATTAAAACAATTTAAGAAAAAAACTAAAATTAAACTTCAATACTAGATCAATAAGAAGATGCGTTTTTGTTTGATATTTTTTTTTTTTACCATTAAAAGATAAAAAAAATCACGATCTGACGCAAACAATATGCAAGATGTTTGAAAGTATAAAAATCTACTTCATTGAAGTATTTTCATAAGCGTGATACTAATTTAAACATTTGTTGACGAAAGAATGATGTAACAAATAAAAAAAATATATAAAAAATAAAAAGCTTTTTATAAGCATCATCTTCAGCAATTTCATGATCGTGCTCGGCGACGTTATCTTGAGCGCACATAATCACGCTCGATTAAAACATATTCTGATTTTACGAGCGTGATATAACACGCTTGACGATTTTCAACATCACAAGCCCTGCATAATGCCTCTCAATTTGAAAAACATAAAAGAATATAAAAAAATATTTTTATAAAAAACTTTTAAAACTTCAAAAGATTTTTTTATCAAAACTTTTTATTCACAACAGAGCTCGAATTAAGCATATTGCAAATATGATTGCTTTTTACACCTTCGCAATTAGTTTTTTTTAAAAAAAAAAAATTTCACAATATGTTTATGCTTTTGTTGTTGTTATTTTTCTTTCTAATATAGCTTTTTTTTTTGCCTATCCTTAAAAGAATGTTTTCGTCTAAGTTTTTTATAAGTGGTTATAAAGTACATCACGGTAATTTTATCTTTTAAATATGATCATTTGCTCTCTTGCGCCTACAACAAAACGAAGAAGGCAAGCTTCGACTAAAATAAAAAAGTTATTTTTCTTGGTACGCATTTATTCTTTTGTTTTAATAAAATAAATTAAGCCCAAACAGGTTTTTTTTTACCGGTTTGGGATCCCTTCAATGAATAAAGTACATCGCAGTAAATTTATTTATAAACTAAATCAAAACTAGTTCAGTTACTACAATTAAGCTACTTAACTATTAAAAATACCGTGTTTTTTTTAATATTTTATTTTATTCAAAGCGATATCAAGATTAAACATTTTCTATAAATACGAAAGTTATTTTTAGGAATTTTTATAAAAAAAAATATGTTTGAGCAACAGAATTTTAGCTTTCTAAATTTCACTTATTTGAATATTTTTGCAATTGAAATTTGAAAATAAATTTAAAAAACTTAAAAGAACTTTAATGCTCAATAATGATAAGATTTAATTGCAACATCCGTAATACCCAGTGGCACAGCAAGGATCATTCCTAAAAATCAAACATAGATCTAGCTATAGTAACAATATCAAATTTAGAACATAGTGCAAGGGAGGAAGAAAGTTTTATTTAAATGGTAAAGTTGAATATTTTTTGTAAAGGTGTCATTATTTTTAGTTCCTTGAAAATAGTTTTAAAAGTAGAAACATTCTATTGCAAACATTATACCAGTGATTATTGCAAACATTAAACAAAAAAATAAATTACAAAAAATTCAAATAAAAATAAATAAATTATTTTACTTTTGTTCAAAAAAAAAGTTTTCCAAAAAGAAAAATTTAAGCAAACTTTAGGAAATATAATTTGATTTTTTAAACCAAATTATTTTTTTTCTTACTTTTTATTGCAAAACAATTTGAACAAAAAAATTAAATGAAACATTTATACTTAAATTTTTAATAGTAGAAGCAATAAATAAAGAAGCAATATTTGCGTTTTTACTTTTTTAAGTTACTAATTAAATTTAAATAATTGCAACTTAAATTTATAACTTATTATGTAAATTATAACAGTAACTTATGCTATTTTAAACTCGGCCAAACGAGAATATTATCGCTTATAATTAATGCTTAATTAAACCCTGCTGCTGTTACTCATTTGTGCGCGTTTGACACAGTTTTTTAAAGAAGATTTAGCATGCTTGGCATTTTAATGTTTCTCTTTACATTTTTGACCACGCGATAAGGTATTCTTAAATCTCTATAATCTGTTAATATCTGCTTAATTGGTATTAAGATCTAGAACTTTTATAATAGATAATTTGATGACTTCTGCAGTAATAGATAATTTGATGACTTCTGCAGTAATAGATAATTTGATGACTTCTGCAGTAATAGATAATTTGATGACTTCTGCAGTAATAGATAATTTGATGACTTCTGCAGTAATAGATAATTTGATGACTTCTGCAGTAATAGATAAACTTTATGCTATATTTAAATAAGTATAGTAACTTTTTAAGTCAGGTAATCTATTTAGTTCATCATCTTAATAATAACACAATTCAAGTCTAATTGAATTTAATGCATATTAATTGTATTTAATGCATATTAATATGTAATTTTTATTTTTAAAACTAGAAGACAATGCTTTTTTCAAAGGTCAAACTTTTGATCAAGGTCAAACTCTTGATAAAGCTGACATATATCTCCAAAACCCTTGCATCTCACACGGTCAACTTTATGTTGCATGTTCAAAAACAGATCGTTTAAAACCTTTTTTTGAAAGAAATTACAGAAAATTTTTGCTTTTATTATATTAAAAACCAGGTCATTTTGATCGTTTGTTTTTATAAGTTGATAAACATTCATTACAAGGTATGACATGGAACAAATATTACAAAAATAAGGTTGTATTTGTAAATGTTTCAAAATTTTTTTTTTATTCTTAATTTATATAATTATTTATATTTATATGTGTTTTTTATTATGTGTTTATATGTGTTAAGGTTGTATGGGTTTATATTTTGTAAGAGCGTTAATATCTTTTATACATGAAGTGTTTCTAAGTAACATAGTATGTTTGTGATGTGTTAAAATTTTATGTATTTATAGTTTGTAAGTGGTTATTGTTAAAATTATTGCTAAAAGTTAAATAGCTAATATCAAATGGATTATTGAAAATAAAAACACTAAAAAGATTAATCATAAATATATTTCAAACATGAATGTTAATATTGTGTGTAAAATATTAAGTTTATAAGTTTTGAGCAGCACTATATATTATTTTAAAGTTTTTTACATACAGGAATGTGGCAAGGTACACAAGCACAACCTTGTATCTCACAGCATGTAATGCATTTGATCAACCACTTTAATTTAACTTATGTTTGTAAAAATGTTTCCATTACAATTTATTAATAATAACTTATGTCAAACTTATTCTCTATAAAACTCTATAAAAATGTTTGCAGACTACATTGATAACACTGTACAACAATTTTTAACTTTTTAAAAAAAAACAAGAACCAAAATTAGGTTATCTTTATTAATTCAGACGTGCTGATTCCAAATATGTAATCAGTTATGCTGTAGCACGCCACAATTTTTTGAAATAACGATTTAAAGATGTAACGTAAGATGCATTTTTCTATACATATGAATAAGTGTATAAACATGTTTATTATCACTTGTAACACAAATTGTTTACTTGTATTTAATTGTATTTAGTCTAGCGTTTGAATGCTGCATCGGGTTCATCGCGGTGCAAATTCCAGCAGTAACCTGCAAGCATGGCGGGGCTCCACTTTCCCTTGTATCTGCTTTCCATTGTGGCAATACTCTGATGAAAACGCTCGCCATTTTCATCATATACATCTCCATTGACAGAGAACATGTTACAACCCAGTTGTTGATAGGATGCAATTAATCTGTCTACCAAATCAGCGTAATTTGGTGCAATATGTTTTCCAAGAAATCCCTGGCACACCGTTTGAATACATCCCATGCTGCAAGTTCATATTGATTCATCGTTACCGAAAACGTTTCATCCAGCATCAGTTCTCGTATTTGGGGCCCCACCAAAATGCCCTCTTTAATTTTGGCGTCACTGATTTTAGGAAATTTGGTCTGCAAATACTGAAATGCTGGTTTGTCGTGATCTAACGCCTTTACAAACTGTTTGAAGATTCCAAGCTTGATGTGAAGATTGGGCAAGACGATCTTCTCTTTATCCACAAGAGGTTCATGAATGACGTTATGGGAACCAACCTTAAATGTTTCTCGTTGTGGCCAACATTTCCTCATATAATGTTCTGATCTCATCCTGCTATCCCATTTGCAGAGGAAACACATGTACTTAGTAAAACCAGCCTGCAATCCATTTAGTATAGCAACAACTTTTAAATCTGCACATATGGACCATCTGTGATCTCTGTATTTAATTCTGTCCAGAATAAGTGATATATTCACATAGCTTTCCTTCAGGGTTACCGAATGTGCTATGGGAATGGAAGGCAGCACATTTTCAGTATGCAGTAATACTGCCTTAATACTATAACGTGATGCGTCAATAAACAAATTCCACATAGATGAATCGTATTGTATTCCTAGATCATCAAACAATCCACTGATGTCATTACAGAAGCAAAGTTCTTTATCCATAGAGAAGTATTGCTGCAGTTCCCGTGATCGCTTTCTAAATGACAACACTCTTGCATCACCAGCCAACAGATGCCACTCCTGGAGACGTGAAGCCAGCAATTCACTCTGTTGCTTTGTTAAATACAAATCTCGAACAAGATCTTTCAGGTCAGATCCTGTTATGAAGTAGGGTTTACGCTCTGTATCTTCTGGCAACTCGTAACTATCATCGTCATCAGTATCCTCGTCTGAATCAGAACTTTCCGGGATTTTGTTTGGGATTTCCGATGGAGGTTCAGGAACAGTGAGTTCAGCCGAATGAGGAACAGGACGAATAGCTGAAGGTAGATTTGGGTACACTATAGCTTTCTTACCCTTAGAATTGCGACCTGATATGTTAACAGAACAGAAATAGCAATCTGAACAATGATTTTGGGGTTCACGCCACACCATTGGCACCCTAAATGTTGGTCCTCCACCAGTCCTGTTCGCCCACGGCGATAGTGAACTAGCGCACCTCACACAGCATGCATGAGGCGCCCAGTTCTTATCCTGGTCGCCGACTTTGCAACCAAAGTATAGTTCATACAGTTTTTTCACATGTGGTGTCAATCTTCGTCTGCATCTCTTTAAAGTCATTTCGCCACAAATGTAGCAAAAGTTGTCGGCTTGATTTTTACAAGTTCTGGGCATTTCTTGTTTCAATATACACTGTATTATATCTATATATTACTTGGCTAACTGTAGTTTATCTAAAATAAAACAGACTTACATTTAGTCTAATACAAGGTTAAACAAATACAACTGTATTATATCATACACTGTATTATATCTATATATAATTTGGCTAACTGTAGTTTATCTAAAATAAAACAGACTTACATTTAGTCTAATACAAGGTTAAACAAATGCAAATAGGTATATGATAAAAAAATGCTAATAAATAAATCATAAACAACTGCTATTAAATATAATAAAAATCACATTGACAACTTTCATAGTGAAAATCTGAAAAATTTGAAAATGTGAATTTCCGTCAAAATTGGTGGGTCACACAACAAAACGGACATTATTTTCGTAATCTCCAAATCAAAATACATAAGGTAGTGTCAATGGCATTTCTGTTTTTTTTTCGTTGTTGTACAGTGTAATTAAATGCAAAAAAAAAAAAAAAATGTGCATACCTTTTTTTTTATTTGCAGCCATAAGAGCACCTTTTCGATATACTGATGCCTATATTAAAATGAAAACAACTATAAGAAGATTTAAAATTTCATAGTTCTATAAAAATGCATACTATCTGAAGACCTTGCAAATAACTTCATTTAAAAAACAAAAAAGTTTAAAATAAAAATAACACGTAGATCACATTAAACTTTTGATAAAATATATGATAATAAGTATTAATAGCAATAGATTATTTGATATGCTCAGTAATGATGATACAATAGATTAAAAGTATAATAGCAATAGATTGTATGTGTGATATGCTTGGTAATGATGATACAGTAGATTATGAGTATAATAGATTAGCATAGACTGTATGAATGTAGATACATATATACATGATAGATTTCTGTATATATGATAAATTTCAACATGATAGATAATTAAACACTCATAAAATGTATTGCTATTTTATTGTACAAAAAACAATTTCTTCTTCAGCAAGTATGTGTTAAGTTCTAACGCCAATTCTTGTTTGCTTATGAAATAAATTTTCTATTATGAATAATTTTTTGGCTTAATCTCCTTTTTTTATTAAATAAGTCATGTTTAATCAACTTTTTTAATTAAAAAAAGCATTAGACATATCTTCTATCAGTATTAATGATATGATTCATCAACCAATACACCATTATTTAATATTCTGTATATAATATTTTTATAGCAAAATTTAGAGGAGGTGAATGGAAATAATTGTATGTGCAAATTGACACAACAAATTGACGAACGTGCGAACTTTGTAAAAAAAAGACAGAAACGAACATTTACGTTTCTTTACTTCGCTTAAAAATTTTAAAAACAAACGCATTACTTCTTTTCCAAATAATTATGCGATTGATAGTTTTTTATTTATTATAAAAAACACATATTTATAATAATAAAACAATTAGTTACTAAAATTTAAAATGCATTTTCAACAGCTTTAAAAGAAACCAAGCTAAAACATGAATATTTTCTTCGATAGCGTTTCTTTTAAATTTAGTAACTAAATATGCAACTGAAGAAAGTAACATGTTTGAGCATGGTTTTTATACACGTTTACAAAAGCATTAAAAGTTTTAGTCAGAATGAACCCTAACCCTGACTTTAAAAGAAACCATGCTAAAACATTGATTTTTTCAAAAGTGTGCTTTTTTTAATTTTTATTATCGTTAAAATAACATTTGTTTGCATACTAAAAACACTTATAAAAGTTTTAAAAAGATTTTTATGTTTTGCTGAAATATATATAATTTAATAGAATATAATATATTTCATATTTTAGTTATATATTTAGTTCTATAAATCTATCTTTGAGCCAGGATAGCTCAGTTGGTTAAAGCACTGTTATAAGTTCAGAATAAATATTGGCCGTAGCAGCAGGATTGGAGGTTCAAATCCCAGCTCCGCCTACTCAGCGTATGAGTTGTACTTTAGTACGAAGGGAACTCATCTCAATTAGCTCTGCTATTACGATGTTTCCTTCTTGACTAGTAAATAAATAATCTAGTCGAGTAAATAAAAACTATATATTACAGGGCCGACGACAAAGGTTTTGAAGTGGAGGGGCACAATTGTCAAGTTTTTTATAAAAATCCTTTCTTTCTAGAACTTTCTTAAAAAAAAAAGAGTCTTTCAAAAAATAAGAGGGAGCACTTGCCCCTGGCCCCCCTGGTGTCATTGAGTTATTATGTTTATTATAGTTTCCATTTTTTATTGTGCATTTAACAACACTAATAATATGATATTTTTATTATTAAATACTTAATATTATAAATATAATAATATCTTATTAAGTATTTAATAATAACTTAATAAATACTTAATATTATATTATTATTTTTAAAGGTTTAAAAAAAAATGTCAAAACAACTTTATTTTATTTTTAGTTCCTTTTATTTAAATTTCTTCAAGTTTATACATTTTTTTATAAGTAAATAAATATAACGAACTTATTTGAGAAAAATTCACTATTCATTTTGCATTAATGTATAACAGTTTACAGTCATAAGGTTATTGCATATTAGTTATTATTAACTTGCTACACTTTGCAAATGCCTGAAAAATTGTTTTGAATTTAATAAAAAGTTAAAAAAAAGCATCTTTGATATATCAAATAACTTATTAACTAGAGTAAATAAAACTCATACACACACATACACACACAAACACATATATATACATATACACATATATGTATATATATACACACACACACACACACACACACACACACACACACACACACACACACACACACACACACACACACACACACACACACACACACATATATATATATATATATATATATATATATATATATATATATATATATATATATATATATATATATATATATATATATATATATATATATATACAACTATAAATGCGTGTTTAAATAAGGGGTTGTCCACAAAATACATCACGTTATTGGAGGGGGAAGGGGGCAGGGATTAGTGATTTTGTAACAATTTGTTACAGGGAGAGTGGGTGGGGTAGGGTTATTCATTATTGTGATGCAATATTTTCAAAGTTTTAAATCTAGAAAATCTTTTCTATTGATTAAACGAGTTAGAAACCTAAAACATAAACTCTTAGTTGATTTGACTATGGTTACTCTAATTTTACTTAAATTAGAATTGCCTTAAAATTGTCTTTATTTTTATTGGAATTGACTTTTTATATTGACTTTAGTATAATGCGCGCCTATGGCTTTATCAGTCAATAATATAGCCGATATATAATAGATAAAAAAGTAATTAATATTAATATAATTATGAAAGTAGTAATATAATAATTAAACATCAATAATAGCTTATACTCATTAGCATTAAGAATTATAATATTAATATAACCTAGTAAATTAAATATATCTTTGGAAGTTAATTGTCCATTTAGTCACTGTTAATTTATACAACTTTATATTGATCTATAGGAGTGCAAAAAAATATATATGCACACTACACTTCCTTATACCTATTTAGATCAGTCAATGTATGTAACTACACAGCAAATACGGCCATATCATTCTGTGAAATACAACCATATTACTGTGAAACTTTAAAAAAATTTTGCCCAATATTGTGTGATGTAATTTTTGGACCTAATATCTCTGATGTCAAACCAAAATCATGCTTTGGACTTTAGTACATACATACACTATCTTATAGCCTGCTGCTGCAAAGGAGTGCCATTATATTGAATAAGGGTTTGGCACAGACAGCAATCTTTTTTTTTATTATTGTTTGTTTTTTTCCTTCTTTTTCTGAAAAAGCCATAAGATATAAAGATAAGCAAAACTAAATAATGCTTATACAAATATGCTATTATAATATATATATATATATATATATATATATATATATATATATATATATATATATATATATATATATATATATATATATATATATATATATATATATATATATATATATATATTATATTATATTATATTATTATACAAATATGCTATTATAATAATAATATATATATATATATATATATATATATATATATATATATATATATATATATATTATATTATATTATATTATTATACAAATATGCTATTATAATATATATGCTATTATAATAATAATAATAATATATATATATATATATATATATATATATATATATATATATATATATATATATATATATATATATATTTATATATATATATATATATATATATATATATATATATATATATATATATATATATATATATATATATATATATATATATATATATATATATATATATATATATATATATATATATACACATTTATATGTATATATCGTTATTCAAGAATGATTCAAACTAATAAATTATTAAAACCAAAATTTTGATGGAAGCTAAAAACTTAATCTGAAATTATTCATCTAATATATATCTTAAAATATAAAATATAATTTATGCCATGTTAAACAACTTTAATTAATTTTTTAACAACTAAAAAATAAAACAAAAGGTTAACTAACCATTACTTCGTTTTAACTAAATATTAAAAATATATATTTGGCGCGCCAAAACGATTTTAGTTAAAGTATCGGTATCTTAGATACCTTAATTCAAAAGAGTCAACAGTGGTACTCAGTGGCGGATTAAGATTTCTTGGGGCCCGGGGCTATTTTTGTTTTTGGAGGCCTTTTTATGGGCCAGAGCCTAAAAATGACTTTGAAAATAAAAAAGTCCCCTAAAATTTTTGAGGGCCCCTAAATTTGCGGGGCCCGGGGCTATAGCACTCCTTTGATCCGGCACTGGTGGTAGTGTCGTACCTTAGTAAGTAAGTGTCACAGTCTTAAACCATAGTCGATAGAATATAAGTAGTTATATTTTATTGACTATGCTTAAACCATTAGGGGTTGTTCAAAAAATACGTGATGTGACATTTTGAAGAACCCCCTTCCCTCCCTGTGTGACGTGACAAAGACAAAAAAATTTTTTATAAGTTTAGATTTTAATTGTAATAGCTTATTATTTTTTTTTTTTTAATGAATATCTAAAACCTAAATTTGTTTTCAAATCGAACTCTGACCTTCAAGGGTTAAAGCTCCATGTTCTTCAATAATTTTTGAAGGCCAGTTGAGGTCAGAGGTATCAACATCGTCCTGGACATACCACTCAACTGTTTTTTTGTCCGAATTTAAAAAGACTTACATGAGTTCAAATAGACGTTGAGCAAATATGAGCAGCCGTAGCGCAGTGGTAGCGTACTTTCTTCAGAAAAAAAGGATCCATGGTTCAAACCCCACCTCTGGGCAAGTTTTGCGATATCGGTTAGGAAGGAGGCGTGAACTTCCCACTAAATGCTCATCCGCGATGCTTTGTGATAAGACCGTAAAAAATTCTTGAAGCACCTAAATAAAAGTAAATAATAAAAAAAAACTAGGCAATGAGGTCTAATTTTTTGAATCTCATTCAAATATCCAAAACTCGGACAAACTTTTTGTGTTGTTTTATTAATTTGATAGTGTCAAAATATAAACTGCAATTGGTACAAATTCTTTTGATAAGGAATTTTGAATGGTTGGACATGAGTAACAGTCGTGGGAAAAATTTTTTCGCAAAGTGATAAGTTTAAAAAGAGGAATGCAAAGTTGTTCTTTATAATATTGCATTCCAGACCATCTTCTCCTTGGAACAAAGAAGTTGGTGGTGGAAGAAAACCAGTTGAAATAAGATAAAACAGCGAGCTGCGACAATGACCACAGCAGTTTTGATCATTAGATTTTACAATTTGAAGGAAGTATTGACTTTTTCTTACATGTTTGGCATCCCGCTCTGCTCCAAAATGTTTTAACTGTACACATTTTTCACTGTTTGGTTTTATGTACTCGGCTTTAGTTTCAAATCCATCAATGACTGTGCAAGACCAAATTTGTGCAAGAACTTCACCAGCTTTGGCAAAATTTGCCTTCTCCATAACTTTGTCTGTTGTTTTTTCTCTTGAATTAAAATGGCTTTTAAAAAGATCAAATGGAAGTATAATTCCTGCTAGTTCTTGGCTTAGCGGAGCCTCTACCCTGTTAAAGGCACTTCTGCCAGGAAAATTAGTGCCACAAACATTCCATCAAGGTCATGCTCTTTGAAATAAGTCTTGGCACTATGAATTATTTTCTTATATCTTCGATTTTCATCTGGACCACCATTAACAGTTACAATCATGACTGGTTTGCTAAGCCCATCTTCATTAAATAAGCTGCTTTTAAATGCAGGAAGTTTCTGTTTATCTCTTCTAAGCAACTAAATGCTGTTGATGAATTATGTTTTGCACTTCTGATTGCTATGTATGTTGGGCCAGAGTATAGACTGCTTGTTTTTCCATGCAATATTTTTTAATTTGTATGACTGCAATTTCTGAAGGAATAAGTTTGTGTTGAGAAGCAGTTGCAAAATCATGATCAGCTAAAGTTACCTTGTATTCCATTTGCATTATCATTGGTCCTTGTTTGTTTGCAGCTGTCAATCCAATTGGCACCCTGGCTTTATAATCCTGGGAGTGAAATGCACTTCTTTAGAACCCAAAACAGCCACAAGTTCTCCAAGGTCAATAATGGATGACTTGGCAAATTTTGTATTTGCATGATATTTATGCTCAGAATTTTGTGCTCTAATTAAGGTGAACGCGTAAAAAAACTAAAATTTTTGTTTTCATTTGTTATGACTCCGTTAAACAATAAGCGCTAGTCGTTGCATATCATATTTCTTGAAAGTTTCCGTATTATATATAAATATCTCCGAGTTTGCAGTTTTAACAAATTACGCAGTGATAAAAAATTCAATTGAAAATGTCACATTACTCTATAGCACTCCCCCTCCCCCATGTAATTGTAATAAAAAAAATAACAGAAATAATAGCTATTGTTGATGTTTTAACTTTTTTAGAAACAACAAAAATACCTGTGATTTACAATATTTGTAATTCTGTAATACAATAACAATAAATATTGTATTGCAAGTCATCATCATAATACAATAACAATATCTGGAAAAAAAAGTATTTTAATGACCCACTACAATAACAATAAATCTTTTATTATAATTTATCTTTATAATTCAGTATCATTGTATTATTATTGTAATGAAAAAATTATTGTATTGTCGAAAATCATGTGACCAGATATAGAATCAATAATCGTATATTATTTGTACCCTATTTCAATAGAGTACAACTAATATATGATTATTGATTCTATTTCTATTTTATTTTTTGAATATTACTTATCCTAGTTGCAAATTTTATTTAGCTCTATAAAAGTGAGTTTTATTTGACCTGTTTTTCTTTTATTGCTGGGAATAGATATTTCTACATAATTAATTCCTATCATTTCTTCCACTTAGTTTTTTGCTTTTACAACAAATGTTTCGATAACACTTACTGTAGCCTGATAGGTGATGAGTAATCTGAAAATAGAAAAAGTTGTTGCAAAATAAAGGTTCACATGTTTAGACAACATAATATATAACTACCCAGGTCAATGAATCCCTGATTTCATAATGCTATAATTTATTACTCATTAGCGATTATTTATAATAATAAAAATAAACTATTTTCACGCGCTTTATGTAGTTAATCAATCAGTTTAGACGTCATCATCCAGTAAACATTTCAATATCAGTTAAGACAAAATTTTAAAAAAATCACTTCACATAATAAATAATTATCTAATTACAAACATATAATAAATTATAAACATATAAAAAAAAATATAAAATATAATATACTTTCCTGGCTTGACTTAATTTTCATAATAAACAAAAATATATATGTAAATGACTGCTAAAAACGATCTTCATGTGCCCTCTGAGTTTTCTAGTGCCCAAATAATAATAAATGCGAGTGAAAATGTACCTAAATACTTTAAAATACAATAGCTATTTGACTTTGAAATAGAAATACAATACACCACATAATACAATATTTATTGTAACTGTTTTTTATCAAAACAATACAATAGTCATTGTAATTGTTTTACATACATGCAGCAATACAATACAAAAATTTTAGGATTTCAATTTATTGTTAGAACAAAAGCAATACAATAGTTATGGTAACTGTTTTTCATCACAGCAATACAATAACAATAAATAATGTTTTAATTACATCTCTGGTATTACAATAGAATATTATTTTATTGTAATGTGTTATTATATTTAATTTTTACAATTACAATTACAACAGTCCGAACCCTAGGTGACTTTTTCCATTACCCCCTCCCCCTAAGGCTGTCACGTATTATTTAAACAACCCCTTAGTCAAGATTTTATGTTAACTATTTTTCATAATGATTGATATATGTTTATTAGGGATACATTGATAAAAAAAATGATAAATAATAATATATAATATATATTTTTTATATACCTATTTGCAACAATGATATATTAAATCATTGTTGCATATAGCTATACAAAACAACAATAAAACAATATTGTAAGGTTGTTTTGTTAATATAAAAAGTTCATTTACTAGTTTATATTTTCAAAATAACCTCACATAATTTTTTTTGTTGTTGTTTAATACAGCAATTTGCAATAACAATTTATTAGGCGTTTAAAATAAAACTTGTTTTATTGTCAGTAGGTTGTTTTATATAATACTATTAATATGAAACAATCTCGCCATATTGTTTTATTTTTGTATTATACAACTTTTAACATTAAAAATATATAAAATGAGTTTAGAAATTTAAATTGTGTTATATTTAAGTGAGTGTAGTAAAACTACTTGGCTTGTGAGAAAGAACTCGGTATTATACTTTTCTAAAATGACATTGCACGATTAGATGTCTTCAGAGAAACATTATTTGGAGTCTTCATCGTAATTAATTTTTTTTTTAGTTTCTACGTAATAGCTATTTATCAGTTGATAATTTATAATTAAAAGGTAAAAGTATTTCAATATTGTAACTTAATATTATGATTTACTAAAAAAGTAATCAAATAATACTTTAAGTTTTAAAATTATGGGTAAGATTTGAAAAAAACTTTGAAACTGGTTACTTTATATAGCACATTTAAAAAGAAAGATTTTCTAAAGCTTTGAATAAAAAAATTTTCAATATTTTCCAATCTAATTATAATTAAATTTCAATTACATTACGTCCCACTAAGAAGTAGTAAAGTTTCCTAGCAAGAACCACAACAATGAATCAATCACATTTTTTGTAATGTTATTTATTCCGTCATCCAGTTAATTGCGATACCGACGTCTTTTAAGAACTTACCACCTTAAAAAAATCTCCAAAAATAAAAACATATAAAAAAAAAATCCGAAGAAAAAAATAAATTCTATTTTTAATGGAAATAATTTGATACTTACGAAACAGAAAATAGTAACGTATTTTGTTAATCAAATTTAAATTTTCTAACTAAAATACTTCTTATTTTGTTTAATTTTAATCTCTTTGACTTTTTTAGTTTCAAAAGTAACCTTTGATTATCAAATATTAATAACATTACGTCAAATTTATATAAAAATACATTTCCAAGTATATATTCTCGTTTATAAAGTATTCTACTTTTTTTCTAATATATATATTTATATCTTTTTTTCAAAAATATTTTCGTGTTCATACAATTTTACTTGGTTTGTATTCAAAAATACATTAATTAAACGAAAAATAAAACAAAATATATAAAAATGAAGTTTAAAGAAAAATTAAATAGGAAAAAATCAAAGGTATTATTCAAAATAGTTGCGTTTTGCATCTAAATTTTAATCTCCATAGCAAAAAATATTTCTTATTTCTTCATTTTGTTTTTTTTGTCTTATGTTTAATGGTTATTTATAAATAATTTTTCAATTTTTACATTAAACTTTTTTTGATATATATTTTTTATAGAAATTTTATTTTCGAAATGACTTCTCATTCTATTTTGAAAAACTTCTTCCATTCAAAATCACCAGAGAGAGTTTGGCAAAATGTTGCCAAACTCTCTCTGGTCTGCATTCTTTTCGTATATAAATAAAATAATTTTAAAATTGCTAGTGGGAAGGTATTCTATAGGGTAGAGTTGATCTAAAATATCCTACAGCGTGATTTCTTTTTAAAAAAGTATTTTTTATGTTTGCCAAATTGGTTTGTCGTTTCTCCGATTTCTTTGTTATGAGTTTTTTTTTTTACCGGTATTTGCACATGCATCCTTTTTCAACGATTAACAATTTCTTTTACTTGTTGATTTATATATTTGATTTGTCCAATAAAAATTGTTGTCCATTAAAACTCGGAAATTTACTATACTGTCTTAAATTGACTCGTTATTTGAAGCAAATTTCGCATGAGACGCCATTTTGTTATTGTTTATTTTTTGAAGTGAATAAAGCACGCCCGAACACGACTAAAAAGTTTCAGTATGTTATGTACCCAGGTTAAATTAGATTGTAATATTATTAATCAATTATCACAATTTTCGGTGGTTTATCCTCTTCCGGCTAATTGCCAGGTCACATTACCAAGGCCCTCAAAGACAAGTTCGACTCCCCAAGGAGCGTCATAACCCGCTCTACGAACCAAGAGTAGGGTGATTTTGGGAAGAACGAAGATCATCAAAATTTTCCATCTCGTCATTAAGTTAACTCTCTTACAAATTCAAGCAGTAATTTATTTTATATTCCAAACCTCAAATATTTACTTTAAAAAGCGCTTAAACACATGTTTCACTATTAACAATAATGATTAATTATAAGCCACTTTAATTATAAACCACGTAATTGTTATCGAATGATTTAGAGATTTACACTATGCAATTATATCCCTCCTTGATCCGGTAACGATCATACTTGCATGCTACCCAATAACAGGCAGAAAAAATGAACCTCCAAATAAACTTTTATATTAATCACAACATTTTATTCAAATGAACCATGCAATGCAAAATTGATCACCCTCCTCCTTTAACTTTGTAATAAACCATTGCAAAATCACCACTACACATTTCTACACATCCTACATCTATTTGTTGCGTGACGTAATTTGTGGACCCTTTTTGTTTATTTCAGCAAATTTATCAAAAACAGTTTTGATCTACTAATTATTTCATCAGATTTTTTTTTCTTTTCTTAAATGCCTATAAACATTTGAGAATTATTACGTTGATTGGTGTTTATGAACACTAAATAACGGAATAAATCTGAACTTAAAAAGGCTAAAATTAAACTCATAATGAGGTCACTGATAGAACTAAAAAAAGAAAACATTTTTTTATTATCTGCAAAAAATATGTAATCTAATTTAGATGAGACTTAAGGAAGGTTTTAATGTAAATAAAAACTAGAAAAAGTGCGAGGACCCTTGAGGGACACCACAAAAGACAATTCTAAGGAAGTGTGTGTGTGGGGATGTCATACCCCCTCCTCCACAGAAGGCGATTTTCAAGTTTCAGTCAATTTTTTGAGGAATATAATGATATATTTTAATCGGGCGGTTTGTAGTTTTTTTTTACAAAGCAGTTGGTACTTTTTAAGAGTTCTCCCCCAAAGTTTTATATCTAGAGTTGCTCTGAACAATACATTTAATTTAGAATAGAACTGCTTAAATTTTCTTGTGATACACACACAGATATATATATATATATATATATATATATATATATATATATATATATATATATATATATATATATATATATATATATATATATATATATAATGATAATTTAATTGTGAGGAAGATCCGTAAAAAACTGAACATATACATCTCCATTACAAAACAAATAAAAGATAAGTTACAAACAGCTGATGTAAGCTTATCTTAATTAACTTGCTCTAGAATAGTTCTTATTTCCGTAATTCTTCTTATTAAATTAAGATAATTAAAAATATTTTTAAAATGTCTTTTTTTATGATTGTGTTATAATGACAAATGTTATAACAACGTTTTAAAAAAATAGTTTAAACAACTTTTAACGTGTATCGCCTTTGTTTTTTAAAAAATGGTTTAAACAATTTTTAACGTATATCGCCTTCGTTTTTTAAGATCCTCCTACAAAACGTAGAGAAAAAATAAATAAATAAAAAATAGCTTCACCAAAACTCTTTCAATTTATTCGTTGGATTGTTAATACATCTAAAAGCCTGGAAATACTTTATTTACATTTACGCATAAGTTATGATATTAATGCGATAAACTTATTAATTCAAGTGAAAGCAATTGCGTTTTGAGATTCTCCACCGTATCTTCCGTCAATTAGCTCAAGAGCTCTTCCCCTCAACTAACTAAATGTTTTTATCAATTTTATATGATAATATTAATTTTTTTTTACTGCTTA
The DNA here is from genome assembly GCF_022113875.1 of Hydra vulgaris. NCBI lineage: Eukaryota > Metazoa > Cnidaria > Hydrozoa > Anthoathecata > Hydridae > Hydra > Hydra vulgaris. The sequence continues at coordinate 57,609,067 of NC_061157.1, forward strand.
ATTCTGTTTTAGAATAGATTTTTTGTTTAGATTAGTTAATTTTTGAGATATTTACTTTTTTATGCATAGATTAGCGTTGTTGGAGTATAATTCAATATATATAGATTAACATAATTTTCAAACAAACACTCAAAAAAAAAAAAAAAAAAAAATTTATCAAAAATACTTTTTTTTAATTTTTGTTTTAGGTGCTCCAAGAAGACCTAACGGTCTTTTCACAAAACACGGTGGAAATACATTTAACTAGGAAGTTCACCCCTCTTTCCTTACCGGTGACGCAAAATACGACAAGAGCTCGCTTCAAAACCTCTTGTTTCTAAAACAAGAACTCTAACCACTGAGCCACGGCTTCAAGTATATAAAAAATATAGTAAATTAAATAAAACCAGATTTTTTCAATATATTTTTATTTTAAAAAGAATACTTTTTTTAAATTTGCAAACCATCCAATTTAGAAAACCAATTCAAAAAATGCATTAACAAATGGTTTAATTGTTATTTGGTTTTAATGTAGGAAGAGGTTTTAAATAAAAAGGTTAAACTCTATTATCCTAGGCTTAAATGATTTTGGCTAATTCATGTTTTTGTAAAAAAAGTATGGCATTTTTCTCTCAAAAAACAAAAACTTCATTTTAGTTGATTCTTTCTTCCAATGTTTACTCAAACATATAGCAAAACACTACTTTGCCATGCAGATTGTTCTAATCTTTAACTCGTCTCAACTGGTTTTCTCTTTCTCTATTCTAGGATAAGCTCAAACTTTATACAAAATAATATTTTTTTTGTTCCAACCTCCCTAAGATCAACAAGCGCCTTCTAAAATATAAGTTTCTCATTGCAAAATTATGTGTGTATTTTAAACAGAAATATAAAATTAGGTAACAACAAACCATCGCTTACATATCTGCTTTAAAAATTTACAAGCATTTATCGCAGAAAACAAAACGAAGATTTGTTTTCCGCCATAAATGAACATTATAATCATAAAGTACCCAGCCGATGGATTTTTAACATAGTTTGGTTTATCAAAATTACTGTGACTGTACAGTCACAGATGTTCATAAAACTACAATGACTTTTGCAAACGGTAAACGACTTTTTTTTTTTAAAAGAGAAAAAACAAAAAATTTTAACATAACTAATTTTCAACATTGTGGAGCAATTAAAATTTGTTTTTATATTCTAAGAATGTTTTCAGGAAAACCCGTATGGCACCCCCTTTCCACTTGACATCTACTTGCGCCGGCCCTACTTTAGGCATCAATATCTACGGCAATTCGACTGAACTACAAATGTATCATTTTTGTGCATATTTTGAAAAAAAGTTTTTTCATTATTGAACATTCAAGAATGTTTATTTAGTATATTATTTTGTTTTTTTATATCAACAAATACTAGAGGTTTTAGGATTTTATTTTTTTTACACAACTAGGTTTTTGTTTCCTAATTGAAAAAAGTTTCAAGTTTTCATTTTGATAAACTTTTTAATTGCTTATATTAACAATCAAACTTCCAAATTATATTTATTGTAAATATAGTTTGGAAGTTTGATTGTTAATATAAGCAATTAAAAAGTTCGATATATATATATATATATATATATATATATATATATATATATATATATATATATATACATATATATATATATATATATATATATATATATATATATATATATACATATATATATATATATACATATATACATATATACATATATATATATATATATATATATATATATATATATATATATATATATATATATATATATATATATATATATATATATATATATATGTGTGTGTGTATATATATATATATATATATATATATATATATATATATATATATATATATATATATATATATAGGGGAAAGGCGCCTTTTTTTTATTTATTTTTTGTTCTTTATTACAATATTTAATACAATACTTACAAATATATCAATAAGAAAAATTACATGCAAAGAAACCGTTAAAAAATAAGAATAAAGATAAAGAACGCGGATACTCAAAGAAGACCATACAGGTCTTGTCACCGAGAACCGCTGTTGAAGAACTTTGAACTTAATTTAGATTTTAGGAAAAACAAAAATAAATAAATACAAAGTTTAAATTTTTCTTTAGTTATTGTCTTTATGGCTTGAATTAAAATACTAATTCTTCTGAATCGCACGACTCAAGCGAAAACAATAGTATCATTATATTCTTGATAAACGAATACGTCTCGCATTATACTCGCATCTACACAATCACTGAATCTTGTTACTCAAATGTATCTTACAATTACACTAATCGTAATTGTTAATTAATTAATTAATAAGCGAAAATAATAAGAATATGACTGCACTAAGTACATCCAAATGCACTTCAAGGTTGTCCAAAAGATTGTGTAGAAGAATTTAGAATGCCAAATGATGGTGTCTCTGTGTGTGAAGCCAAAATTATCAAATGTTGGTGCGTTTACGTTTACGTTTCCACCGACAAAAGTGCTAAACCACTGTCAAAGGATAGTTAACTTCCAGAAGTATTATACATACAATATTTGAAGATACCTCCATTCACATACATCAATTTAGTAAACAAGTAAATAATAATAGACTACTGTACAAATAATGTCAGTGCAACCTTTAACAAAATATATTAGCAAAATATTTTGCTTTTAACAAAATATATCAAATAATGGTGTTTAAATATAGTTTCTCACATAAACGTTAAATCAATATTGTATAAAAGTAAAATATAAACGAGTGATGACAAAACTGGGTATAATTAAAAGTATATAAATATATTTTCAATTGAGAAAATTACTAAATTACCTATGATGGCACACCGGTCATATTTCCATAAATATTGGTTATCGCAAAAAAGTGATTAGACCAACATGTCTATACTGACTTTACATTAGTTTTAGTAAAAATGCATCCCTTATGCACAAATATTGCTTTTATAATCAACAAAAATCGATTTTGGGATGTGCTGTTGTATTTTTAATCTCTTTAAATATTTAAGATTGTGATTTTATTATTAACTGTGCAGAAATAAAATTTTCAGACATTATATTTTCAAGTTTTGTGAACTTAGTGGAATACTTATTTTAATTTTATCTTTTGAACAAGCTTGTTTAAATGAAAATGATGACTTCTTCCTATGATGGCATACAGAGTTAGGTGTGTTGCAATATTGACAAGTGAAGAAAACCTTTTTTTTTATAAAAACAGTATATATGTAAGTGAAGTAAAAAAGAATTCTTACTTCACTAAAAAATTTTTGGTTCAAAAAACACATAAAGACTACTAGGGTTATTATTGTTCTGCATGTAACAAAGAATCTATCTATGTCAAATCTTTTGTTCTTGGTCTTCAGGATTCTGAATAATGAAGCTTCAAAGTTAAGTATGCCATCATAGGCGCCTTTCCTCTAATATATATATATATATATATATATATATATATATATATATATATATATATATATATATATATATATATTCCTTGTTGGATTTGTATATTGTATTATTAAAAGAAGTTTCATATTTCTACAAGAAATGCTTGAAAATTAGTTTCAAGAGCTAAAAAAAAAATTTTGAATGCTGAAGATATTTTTTAATTTTTTTTAAAGTAACATATTTGGCATCCACTATTTTGAAAAGACAAATTACATTTTTTTCAATCCGTAAATCTTTGTCAATCCAATTCGTTTAGCAAAGACCTTACCTAGTATTAGAAGTGTCTGATTTCTTATCGACTGGTTTATTATTAAAAAATGGTATTTACTTAATTATTTAGAATATTAAATATTTTATCAATATGAATACAAACTTTTTCATTTTAACTATTGATAATGGTTTTTTTTATAAAAAAATACCTTGATTACCATGGTTCCCTAATCTCCGCTTCCTCACTACTACATTTTTTTACATAGACTATAGGTGAAGTACATTCCTCTATTAGATTGAATTAGTTTAGTTCAGTTAGTTGTATTATAAACCACATAAATCCATGCCCTATCCATTTAAGCCCCTTTTTTTTTAGACGTTGATAGAAATTTTCAATATATATATATATATATATATATATATATATATATATATATATATATATATATATATATATATATATATATATATATATATATATATATATATATATATATATACATATATATAATTGATTTTATTGACGAGATTAAATAAAAAATAACTACATAATTTTTACTACTAAAAGTTTCATGCGTTAAGCAATCATCAGGTAAAAATACATTGTTTTTTTGTTAAAAAATATACTATATAATAACATCGTGACGTTCAAAAACAATTATAAAATGTTACTTATTTGCAAGCGTGGTTTGGTTTTTTAATCTTTAGGCTCGCGGTTGTCAAGCAAGAACACGTTTTCATGACGGCACTTAGATACTATTTCTGTTTTTTTAATAGTGTTTGCGTACCTTTGTATGATATTATGCAAAGTTTTTCAGGAAGGCTAAGCAAGCATTTTTTTGTTACGTTGCTGTACGCGGGGACTTGTTTAATTATTGACCAAATTAATTTGGGCGTTATTTTTAAGTTTTCTTTTACCTGCCATATATACTTTGAAAGGGTGGTTGAGTTTTTCATCTTTTTGTTTGTAAATGAGTGTTTGTGGTTAGCCCATCTTTTCTTCCATTCACCTTCTGCTAGGCCAATATATACTTTTTCTGGAGTGTTAGAGAAGGATACTATACATTTATAAATAACGTTTGAGGCTCTACATTTTCCTATCATAGGGCAGTTTTCTTTATTTATGCAATTGCAGGGTGGGTATTCTTTTGGTCTTTTTGAATTGATTTTCTTGTTGTGGTATTTTATAATTCTTTCGATATTTTTGGTACAGCTGTAACTCAGTTTGATGGTGTTTCCATTGAATAGTTTACTTAGGGGGTAGGATGTTGGAAAATGTTTGTTGATTAAGTTTAGAAAGATATGTCCGACATTGGTAGAAACGCTTTACTATACGGGGGTTGAACCATATTATATTTCTTTTTCTTTTCTTTTTTTCTCTTTTTTGGGGATTATACTTTAAATTAAAACCCGTGAAGCCATTTCTTCTTAATTCACCTTCGTATTCTGGTATAGATAAATTAAATGTTTTTTTATTTGAGGAATTTTGTAATAATCTTTGGTATTTTGATGTAAAAATATATTAACGATATTTCGCTGACCTATTGTGGTCAGCGTCATCAGATAATAAAATTATTACCTGATGACGCTGACCACAATCGGTCAGCGTTAATATATTTTTACATATATTTAAAAATAGATATATGCTGCCTTTTTATTAAAATCAATATATATATATATATATATATATATATATATATATATATATATATATATATATATATATATATATATATATATATATATATATATATATATATATATATATAAATATATATATATATTGGGAGAAGTCAAAAGTTGAGATAAATATCAGTTGTAGAACAATATTAATAACTCCGTTTGATTTCAATACAAATTTTTGTAATCTCATTATCGATACTTTATGGTATACAGTATAAGTACTTCAAAGGACTTTGATGGGATTTTTCATCTGCATTAGGGTCTCAAATTTTCAGAGTACCTGTTTGCTTTTTTATATATTAAGCAAACGGATTTTCTGCAGTCTTCATGTTTTTGGCAAACGTAGCATGATAAAAAAACAAATTTTTGACGCACGGAATTGAAATATTTTTTTGCATGGATGTAAACAATAAGCACGTGATAGGAATATGCTGAGTGAATTCTCTAAGCTCAAAAAAATCAATCAAAATTCCAGATAGGCTCTTTATAAGTACCTACAAAGTTTAGTGTAATCAATTATCACTTAAAAAATTAAAAACTTGTAAAAAAACATTTTTAAAAGGTGATCTACCATTAAATAACGGTCAAATTTAACTTTCTGCACAAAATATCCAAATTAAAATATCTCTGTTGGATTTCAAAGTATGATTTCAGTTTTTGGTGTTATGAGAACCTTATAAAATACACAATCATTGTTTAAAAGAATTTTGATAGGATATATTTTCAGCATTAGGTCCTAAATTTTCAGGATGTGACTGATGAATATAAGAAGTTATACGCAATAAAGGTTAAATAGTTCTTTTTTTTTTTTTTTGTTTGAATAAGTATTTTATTTATTTAATCGAACATCCAAGTTCGATTCACGACAAGTTTGTTTAAGCTTTAAAAAATTAAACAGAAAAATTTATTAAAAGATGTCTACAACTTGTGAATTGAAAATCTTAGCTGTGAATTTATGATAACTGAATGATTTTTTTATTATTTTATGAGGCTTGTGCAAACAGTTCTATTTTTACTCAAGCGTAGAAGTGTAAGTTTTTGTTCTGTTTTAAAAAGCTAAGGGGCTTCGTTTTTTTCTTATATATACATTTTATTATATAGTAATTTTTAATAAAAACTCAAACAATTTAAAAGTTCGCTTTTTTGTGATGTTTTTTAATTTACTTAATTTTATTCTTCTCATATCATACCATTTTGCCAGCTATTATCTTTTAAGTTCTTTATTCGTTCATCAAATAGTTTCAGTAATTGTTTTTCAATTACTTTTTATGAAGTTAAAAAATAAAATGAAAAATCGATAAAAAAAATTTCACAGTAGCAGTTGTGTACTTTTTATTTTTTTATCATTCAGAAAAGATTTTTGTGTTTAGGATTATTTTCTTAAGAGTTTTTATTAATCTTTATATTTTTTTTGGAACAAATTTATTAATTAATGTAACAAATCAGAAATATCTAATTCAAGCTTTTTGCTTTATGAATAAAGTAACCCTGCATTGCAAAGTTTAAAAATATAGCATTACACTTATCCAACGCAAAAGTATTTGTCTCGAAAAACTTTACAATTTTTTGAAAACTGTTGTTGAAACAAAAGATGAACGGTGGTATGATATTGTTTTTTAAATACATAAATGCACCAGTTTATCAGTTTTTTATTGTGGTAAATGTATTTTATTAACAGGGGAAGATAGAGGGTTTTTTATGGATCATGCCTATTTTCAAATAACCAGGAGGCAGAAAGAAATTGGAAGGAAGGGTGGAGGAGAGGGTTGATGCATTTTTTCCAGCTAATGGGGCAAAAGAGTCTGTCTACTTATTACATATTGATTATTATTATTTTTTTTTTATCTAAAATAAACTCATTAATAATGATGGCTTTTCTGTTCATTAATAATTATCTATTTAACTCACTTAACAATATGCACCAAAGAGAAGATAAATAGGACTTAGTACTTCATTTAATGTTTGTCATTTTGTCTAAGGTTAATCCTCTATTTCTGCATTCTTTTATTTATATATATATATATATATATATATATATATATATATATATATATATATATATATATATATATATATATATATATATATATATATATATATATATATATATATATATATATATATATATATATATATATATATATATATATAGAGAGAGAGAGAGAGAGAGAGAGAGAGTGTGTCAAAAGTTTTTTTTTCTTGTTACAGGCTCTAAACATTGCTAATAGTTATTAATATTGATACTATCAAATATGAGAATGATTGTAATAGATTTAAAGGGCGCAACTTTATTGGGAAAAATACCGGTACCCTAATATTTTGGAGAAAAAAAGTTTTTCAAAAGTAGATCAACCTGGTACTCAAAAGAAGCGAAATTCTATAAAAAATTCGAAAATAATAACCGTTTTTTAAAAAAATCATATTGCTGAAAAAAATTGTTATTAAAAAACATGTAAAAAAGCACCTTTTTCACTTTTAGTTAAAAACTATAGTTATTATGCAATAAAATCTAAAATAATAATTTTTATTTGAAAAAAGTATAATTTTGAAATTTTTATAAAATTTCGCTTTGTTTAAGTACTTACATCACATAATTTTGAAAACCTTTTTTTTTGAATAATAATAGGCCCTGCTAATTTTTGTAATTATAGTTGCGGGTGGAAGACGTTGTTCAATCCATAAAAGTAAATACTTTCCCAAATTAGTACATAAAAAAACAACTTTCTAGCAATGTTTAGAGCCTGTAACAAGAAAAAAAAAAATTATGACCCATCCTAATATATATATATATATATATATATATATATATATATATATATATATATATATATATATATATATATATATATATATATATATATATATATATATATATATATATATATATATATATATATATATATATATATATATATATATATATATATATATATATATATATATATATATATATATATATATATATATTCTTATTAAAGAATTTTATTTTGTCTATATGTTACTTTATTTCGTCCAATTTTTTTTATAAGTTAAAAAGATCAATTGTGTAGCTCACGTTATTTGAGTATGAGATATAAAAAAGAAAATTCATTTTATAGAAATTATTTAAAAAAACAAATAAACAACAAATATTTAACAATTTATATATATATATATATATATATATATATATATATGGAAAAAAACACAATTATAACTCCTGTTTAATTGTCTTAAAAAGTCCCTGTGTAATAAGCCACATTCGTTTGCAAAGAAATGAAAGAGTAAAGAGTTCAGTACAGGAAGTAATCCACTATTTAGGGTGATAGTCTTCCGATAAAATGATAGAAGATGGAAATGGAAAGCAATTTCTAAAACCAAGTAAACTGGCCCTATTTTGGACAGGGTAATCATTCTCCTGCCTCAAAACTGTTACCCAAGTAAAAATTATTGACAGCCTGAAAGATGACCTAAGTAAATCAAAGCAAAATGTAAATTCAGCCAATATTGGTAACGAATGGGTGCAAATTGTTATAAAAGGTAGCAAAAGTGGTAAAAAGCCACCTGAACAAAAAGATAACAAATGATTTTGATTTTAATAGCAAAGCAGATATTAAACTAGTTTATATCAGAAGACTTAGATCAAAAGACAAAAAAAAGCCTGTTTTAATTTTAGTTGAACTGAATGAACCATCCATTAGTAATCCAGTTCTTTTAGCAACCAAAAAATTAAGTTACAGCATCGATCATAAACAGATTTATTTAAGTCCAGATCTAACTGAAGCCGAAAGACAACTCGAGATCCAACTTAGACAAAAAAGAAAAAGGCTTAATCAAAACCTTGAAACAAACTCTGCATTTCGATATGGCATCCGTGGTAACCAATTGCAAAAGTTCAAGAAGAATCAAAACTGTACTTAAAGCACCTTTATTAACTGGAAGCATAATTGTATTTATTTGAATGCTACCTCACTAGAAAATAAATTAGATAAATTAAAGGTTGTAACTAGTTTGTATTGTCCATTAATTGTTGCAAGACATGGTTCAATAATAATTCAATTGTAAATATTCCTGGGTACAATATATACAGATATGATAGAACTGGTGATCGTAGAGGAAACGATGTATGCTTATAATTTAGAAAATTTAATAGATTCGTATGAGCTGGTTGACACTGATTTTAGTATTAGTATTAGCAAAATCGAACAAGTTTGGGCATTATTCATTTTGGCCAAGATAAATACTTAGTTGGTTGTTTATACAGACCAAATTATGTTGTTGATATGGTTGATTTTGACAATATTTTTAAGATAGCAAGAAGTTATGTTAATAGCTTTTGAAGATGTACTAATTATGGGTAATTTCAATTTCTCAGATATTAAATGGTCAAACGGTAGTATAGCATCCCTAGTAGCAAACAATATTGGCGCAATATTGGGGCGATATTGTTTACAATATTGGCGCAATATTGTAAACTATAATGGGCCAAAGTTGCAGTGTGAACATTTTGCCAATATTGGCCAATATTGGCGCTACAATATTGCGCCAATATTATAAAGTCAATATTGGCGATACAATATTGCCCCAATACTGTAAAGTCAATATTGACCAATATAGGCAAAATGTTCACACTGCAACATTGGCTCGATATAGTTTATAATATTGCGCCAATATTGTAAATAATATCGCGCCAATAATGGGGATATTATACTGGTCAATATTGGCCTAATATAGTTTACAATATTATCCTGATATATATAATATATATAACTAAATTAAGGCAATATATTGAGTATTTTCGATTAAATTTTTATTATTGAAAAATAATAAAAAATATTGCCTTCTACAAATTTGTAATAATTAAAATTACTAACAGTTTTCTTGTTTAAGTGATACTATAGTACTTGGCTGCATTATTCTTTTGAGTAAAACAGGTTATAGTCTAGGAGATGACAATAATCATGGAACACGCTTTAAGAAAAAAAAAATTTGAAATCATTAAATTTATTTGAAATTATATGAAACAGATACAAATGAAAAAAGAGGTATAGAGTTTTCCAAAACCAAAATATAATAAAATAAAATCAATGTTATTAAAAGTACTGTATTATACTCTCACTATGAGATAGTGGGCATCGACTTTCATAATATTGGCGATACTTGTTTCATTGCTCAATATTGGGTTTTGCTCAGTTACGGTTCTATTTTTCTTCCGTAATCTCTATTAATGGCCGTCGCCAGAAAGCTGCCAATTTTTTCTTTAATACTTTTGTCAGCAACGATTTCGAAATGAACGAATACAACGATAAACGACTAAAAGCAACTCTACAAAATGTTTTTTAAATATCATCACAATATAATTTTGAAATATATAACTTTTCACGTATAAATATTGTAAAGTAATTAGCTTTTATTAAAATATTTATTTATTAAAAGGAAATGGGATGTAGAATACAAATATATTGTGCTTTACCTATAACGACCTTGCAGGACGTTTTTGTTTCATTCCATACACTGAGTATACACTGATGAAAAACATATTTCTTTGGCCACTAGCTGTATTAAGATTGCCGCTATAAGTTGTTTCTCATCTCCTTAACCGAAGTAAGAAAGTTCATATAAAATAAGAAAACAAATATAATATAATTGGTTGTACTAAAAGTATAATGGTTCCTCATGTGTATGTATTAGACGGTTTTCCATAATGTGATTCTTATTAAAATATGACATTATGGAAGAGTAAAAGCAATTGGTTATAATTAGATTATGACATCTGTAGCGGTGAATACACCCTATAGATGTCATAGATATCTGAGATTAGTAGTCATTGCTATACAAAATACAACGCTAACTGGGCATAAAAGATAAAAATCACAATAAAATGTAATAAGCATTTATATAAAACATTCTGATATACAACATAATTATAGTCAATAACGTATCATATTGGATCATTTGTTTGTATGTTTCATATAAATGTATCATATATTTTAAAAATTTGAAACTTTAATAGTACATGGTACTGTTTCCAAAAACTATTAACTAATATCAATTCACTGATATATACTATTCATTCATAAGGTATCTTTGTTCCATAATTTTTCTTCTAGGTTTAGAAGATCTTTTTTTATCTATAATCGGCAAATAAATTAAATAAATCGAAAGAGATGGTCAAGCAAAGCTCTGATGGAATCACTTAACCCTAAAACACTAAAGATTTCTTTAATCTTTGAGAAACTGAGAGGCAATCTCATTAGTGTCACTTTTTTTGTAACCTGCATCTTTTTAAGCTGGAGGCACAGATAATTCCGTTCTAAAGCAGTCTCATAACTGCCAAAAAAAAGTATAAAGAAGAGATTAAACCATAATAAACAATCAACATTTACTATATTTGAGTCAAACATAGCTGTTTAGATAAAAAACAAAGACAATACTGTAAATAAAACAAAAACAATATTGTAAATAAGACAATTACCAAAAAATTCTTATTTTCAACTGCTTTCAGTTACTTTTAAAAGCGTGACTTTACGTATGGCAGTTTAATAGCAAGATGCTTGCAAGTGATTTGACCAATACATCAAACTTTTATTGATACCCCATGAAAAACGGATTACATTTATGGCACACATATTGTTTTTTCATTGAAAAATTCAGCCAGAGCAAATTTTGTAAACTTTATTACCACCTTCAGTTTAACGGTACATCAGCTAAAAAATAATTACAAATAAATTTATGATATAAAAAAACTTCAGATTAACTTTCCTTTTTGAGATTTTTTTTTTGTTAAACTAAATATATTAGTCTAAAAATTATTGAGATTCATTTCTTAATGTTTAATGTAATCGCTTTTTATTGCAAGTAGAGTTTAATTATTGGTTAGTAAAAAAAAGTGAATTTTAAAGTTTGCGCAGTTTGGAAAGTTTTCTATGATAATATTTTCTTATTCAAATATGACATTAAGGAAGATAAACAACTTGAGGCTCTTCGTAAATATTTACCATTTTGCAATTGCACATTTAATGAACCCAAGATGCATCTAGATGTTTTTTTACTGTCGTGACAGATGTTGAACACTATTTCAGATGGTAGACTATTCTACAAATTTGTGAACTCCATATTTGAAAAGTTTTTTCAGGACATCTGTCTTACAAAACATTTTTTTCAATTTATAAGCATAATCGCATGTTGTTAAGTTGGAGTTGAATAAATACAAACTAAATATATAATCATATATTAATATTAAGAAATGGCCATATTAACAAGCATGCTATTACAACTCAGGTTAACTACTTAATGGTCTGTAATTACAATAACAAATATAATGGCTGTGCAGACGACATCATTCTGACACAGGTGTTGATAGATAAAATACTGAATGGTATTTTATGAGGAAACAAAAGGGTTGCAACTACAATTGTAAAGATTGTGAATGCATTTGTAAGTTTTTGCCATGTCATTCCATAAGAAACGATAGCTCATGCTAGTTAAATTTAGTCTCAGTAGTCTTTGGTTGTAAGTGAGTCCAGTCTGGCCGAAGACAAATTTACTAGACTAGCATAGAACATTTTAAATTAATTTTTGGTCTTTTTAAAGTCTAGGATAGTAGACAGAGCTGCAAGAATCAAGGTGAGGACGAACAAGGAAAATAAACAAAGTACGAAATGTCAAGATATTGAGATTGACAAATGATCTTTTGATCATTCTTACAACTTTATTGGCGGTGAGATTCTTAGTACTTACAAAATATAAGTCAAATTACTGTCAATGAAGATCCCTTTATTTTATTTTAGAGTTTTTAATATTTTCTTTAGAGTTTTTAATATTAATTGAAGTATTGAGATTTTTATCAACGAGTATATAAGTGAATTTTGTATTTGTTGATCCTAAGGGCATTGTTTGTCTTAAGGGAAAATTTTGTATTTGTTGGTCCTAAGGGTATAACTTTACATTTTTTTAAATTAAAACTTAGTTTTCATAGTTTTGCCCAGTTTGCTATAATGTCCATACTTTATTGCAGGTTATTGCATGGTGAGCTATCAAAAAGCAAACTGTATAACTTAGTATCATCTGTAAATACAGATACATCTAAAACCAAATCAGAAAAATCTTTATTATATATCATAAAAGTAAATAATGAGGGACCTCACTATTTACTATTATCCATTCTGAGTATGTACCACTTACAATGATACTCTAATGCCGATCTCTTAGGTAACATTAAAATCCAATTGTAGAGTTAGTCATTTATTCTATAAGCTTTTAATTTTAGAAGTAGGAGTTGTGAAATGTGTTGAAAGATTTCAATATATCTGATATAAATTTTCTATATCAGTTTTATTCTCCAAGGCTAATGTCCAACATCAATCCTCACTAAAGTTTATTGCATTTTTAAAGTCGCATTTATATAATTTTTACTATTTTCAGTATTACTTATTGTGTGAATTTTACTTTAATCTTGTTTAACTACTCTTAACATAACGTGATGTAGCAGATCTAGCTTAACTTATTGATTTGTTTATTACCTATAGCATTGCATTAAACTATTGCATAAAATAAAATGCTATATAAAATAAGAGACATAAAAAAAAAATTTTTATTGCAAAATTATTATCTTGTAATAAATTTATGTGCGTGTGTGTGTGTGTGCATATGTGTGTGTGAAGGTCAATAATATATATATATATATATATATATATATATATATATATATATATATATATATATATATATATATATATATATATATATATATATATATATATATATATAAATATATATATATATATAAATATATATATATATATATAAATATAAATAAATATATATAAATAAATATATAAATATATATATATATATATATATATATATATATATATATATATATATATATATATATATATATATATATATATATATATATATATATATATATATATAAATATATATATATATATATTTATATATATATATATATATATATAAATAGACCTATAAATATATATATATATATATATATATATATATATATATATATATATATATATATATATATATATATATATATATATATATATATATTATTGATGTTATTATGTGTCAAGCAGGGGTACCTTTTTCGTAAATTAAAATCTTATAACAGTTAGAAACAATAATAATGACGTATTTATTTCTTAAACGAATATTTTTAATAAAATAAACAGACTATAAAACTTATATTATATAGATGAAATCTTCTCAAAGTATTTTCATTTAAGAGTAAATTTACTATTTTAATCTTGATTCTTGAGTATAGCAATATTTTTCTTATTCTTCTCGTGATGCAATATGTTTTAATTTAATTACAACCACTTCATCTCGTAATTCAATTCGCAATGTTGAATAAAAGAATTTTATTACTTCTTTTCGTGATACTATCTGTTTCAAAATAAATTACCAACACTTCTCCTGATTCACTCTGTAAATGTTGAATTAAAAATACTTTTTCTTTTTCTTCTCTTTTCATAAATTAAAATTTTTATTTTGAATTCTTATTTGTTTTTGTTAAAAAATTAATAACATAAGAATGCCTGTTTATGTAAAAAGATGCTATTATTTACATTTTAACACATTTAACAAAACTAAAGGACATTATGAATATTCCTTAATGTTTCGCATGCGTACCATATGTAAAATTTAAAATAAAGCCAATATTGGCAAACAATATTTCGCCAAAGATTAGCCAAGATACCCAATATCGTGCCAATATTACGCCAATATTGTTTGCTACTAGAGATCAATTTCAGATGACAGTGGCATAGAACATAAACTCTATAAAACTTTAAGTGATACCTCTATCAACATATAAACATACCAATTTTTCAACTGGCCAATGGCTCAACCTCAAATGTTTTAGATTTAATATTTACAACAGAATCTGGTAGTTTATATGCTGTCGATCAAAGTTTTGTGCTTGGTGACATAAACAAAGGTCATCAAATTATTTACTTTAAATTCATCTTAAAAAATAATGTTAGCAGATTGGCTTGTAGTAACTTTAAATTTTTGTATTGCAAAGCTAAATTTGATAAAATTTCTGATTTTATATCCAATACAAATTGGGTGAAGTTGTACAACAACAAGACAGTGCAAGACATGTACAACGAATTAATTTACTATACCACTGAAGCATGCAATTTGTTTGTTCCAACCATAGACATTTCGATAATCAAAAGCTTAACAACTCCTTGAATTAATAACGAAATCAAGCAATTAATAATATTAACCTCTAAACTTAATCCTAACCTGCTATATAAGTATTTAAACAGTACAAATTCAATAAAAGAATCAATACAGGGGTGGGACCGCAAAATGTGAACACTTTTCTGATTGTAATAATTAATTTTCTGTTAAATATGAACTATTTTAAATGTTCAATTTTTGTTTTTTTTACATATTATATTTTACTTTGTTTACATATTCATTAGTACTTTGTCTTTCGTTTTTTATCAAATAAACTCAACTACATCTAACGAGAAAATAGTTATAATAAAACAAAAACGTTCACATTTTGCGGTCCCACCCCTGTATAGGCCATAAGAATGCCTAATGGTGATTTATCCCATGAACCAAATAAAATTGTAAACTGCCTAAACAAACATTTTCAGGATGTCTTTACTATTGAAAAATTAGGATATCTTCCACCTTTTTATCTCTAATTAAATGGTGTAATTAAATTTGAAGATATTGAACCTGATGATATTAGCTTTGAGTTAGTTTTTTCTAAACTTAAATCACTAAAAGACAATCACCTTGAGCTGATAAACTTTGTACAATAGTCCTCAAGAATTGCGCTATATCGTTTACTTTACCACTAACTCTTATATTTAGAGAATCACTTAAAACCAGTCAACTGTAAATCCAGTTCAAGTCAGCAAATGTAAAACCGATTTATAAAAAGGTGACAAAGCAATTATTGTCCTATTTCATTAAGTTCTATTCCTTGCAAAATATTAGAATCTATTATAAGAGAAAAAATTGAAAAACATCTATAAAAAACAATTTCCTAACAATCCAACAGCATGGTTCTGTAAAAGGCAAATATTGTACCACAAATTTTTTAGAGACCCTTCACTTTATTTCTTCGTGCGATAGCAATCGTATACCTGTTAATGTAGTAATGCTAGACTTCGCTAAAGCTTTCAATAGTATTCCTCACATAAGACTCTTTGCTAAATTGAATGCAAATGGTTTTAATGTCTTTGTTCTAAAATGGATGGAGGTTTTTCTAAATAATAGAAAACAAAGAATAGTTTTCGGTAAAGTTTTTCTGAGTGGATCAAATTTTAAGCGCACAAGGTTCTGTTATCGGACCCTTAATGTTTATTATAAACATTAATGATCTGCATGTAAAGTAAATTAATGAATAAATGCAAATTGTTTGCTGATGATAATAAGATTTTGTAATTTCAGATGAATGTACCTCAAGTCTACAGAGGGATTTAAGTATATCATTTTAATGGACAGAATACTGACCTTTAAATTTTAATGTTGATTAATGTGTAGTTTTGAAATTGACAACTCTAACTAAACGAAGAGAAAGAGGTAATATGATCCAACTATTTAAAATAATGAACAACATAAATAAAACAGAACACAACATACAAACTGTTCAAAATCGTAATAGAGGTTACTGTTTCAAATATTATAGGAAAACAACAAAAAATCTGCAAAGGCATAATTTCTTTTACAATAGATCGGCAAACTTATCGAACTCAAACCATTATGGAACTATTCAAACCATCGTCTGTAAACTCCTTTAAATCAGGATTTGACTGTTAGACTAACATCGATCGATTAAAGCGGCTGTCACAGTGTGCTTAAAAACATGCTCACAGTTACAGCAATAAATACTAAATAACTAACTAACTATATATATATATATATATATATATATATATATATATATATATATATATATATATATATATATATATATATATATATATATATATATATACACATATATAAATTATAAGTTTAACTTTTTTTTGAAGATTTTATTATAAATTATTAAAATATTATGGGTGAATCCTGGGCATCGTGGGATACCCGTCGGATAGTCAGGATAGATCCGTCCCTGATTAATTATACTGTATTTTAATAACTAAATTATGAAAGTATTGTAGATTAAAATTATTTATATGTACTAATTAATCAGATTTTAGGTGAGAGTAATCATATTATTTAGTTATTAGGTTAAAAACTTAATAATAAGAATTAATAGTAATAAATGTGTCTGTGGCCATTCTGAAGGTAGAAAGAAAACGTAAATAAAATATTGTTTGCTATCAAATTTCGAATTCAAAATTAAACAAAGTATATGAAGCAAGATCAAGTAGCCACCAGACCTACGCTATTTTATAAAAGCTAATAATTTCTCAGCTTGTGTTTCTAACACAAGTAGTTATAATGGTATTTTAGATCAAGGTGACTTTGGCTGGTAACAGGTGCAAAATGTATTTAAAATACCGGCTAAACTACGTCAAATATAAAGCAGGCATGTCAAGGTGGCGGCCCGCAAGATCTTTAATGGCGGTCCCTAAATTTTTAATCATTTTATTATATATGTCTGTCCGCAGACATGCATTTCAAAAATGTTTTACTAAAAACAAAGATAAAAAAATTGCAAATAGATTTCTGAACTTCTTTATTAAAAAGGACATGAATACTAAATTAATTTTCTAACTTTTTATTAAAATTGAAACTCTGAAATTAAAACCATAAAAAATTATTAAAATATTATGACGATATATTTTAATTTTAACAACCAATATGAGAAAATAAGGGTGAATATAAAAAAGCAATTGCTTTTACTCATCATTTTTGGAGAAAAAATTGTAACTGTACCTACGTTATCGTATAAAGGTTGAAAAAAATCCAGGTTACTTGGTTAACTGTTATAAAATTTTTCCTCATTAGCCAGATACTTTCTACAGTTCTAACGCCTAACCAGACAAGAATTTATGTTAGCAAAATTGTTAGTTTTACATCTAAAGGTGGAGTTCCACGGAACGAATCAATTTAGACGAAACGAATTATTTTGTCGCGTTGAGTCAAAATTTTAATTTCGACTAGCAAAACTGTTGGCGCGCTTTCTGGAAAACATGTGGATTAGAAAAAAGTTGTTGCTGCTTCGAAGAAAAATAACATTTTTTTTAAATGTTGAAAATGAAATGAGAAAAATAAACAAAAAGCAATTTTGGGTAAAGAAAAATTATGCCGAACGACTACAGAAAGGAGAGTTTCATTTATTTGTACAAGATTTAAGTTTCCACGAACAAGAATTTTTTTTAAGTACTTTCGTATGTTTCCAACAACTTACGAAGAGTTGCTTTCGTATGTAGCGCCTACAATTATGAAGCAAAGAACTATAACGAGAGACCCTGTTAGCCCAAGTGAAAGGTTGGCTGTAACACTTTGATTCCTTGTAACAGAAGATGCTCAATCTATTATTACTGCAAGTTAATAGAATCAGCGCTTCTACCATCAGCAGAGTTATTAGTGAAACGTGTGCTGCTATATGGTCGTCATTGAAAGAAAGACATTTTCTACACGTTCCATCAGAAAAACAAGAATGAAAATCAATTACAAAATAATTTGAAAAAAATGTGGAACTTCCCCCATGTTATAGGTACAATATATGGCAAACACATCGTCATGCAAGCTCCTCATAACGCTGGATCAGAATATTTTAACTACAAAAAAACGCATAACATAGTCCTTCTAGCTGCTTGTAATGCTAAATACGAATTCACTATGGTGGACATTGGTGACTCAGGAAAACGAAGTGATGGTAGTGTTTTTAATAATTTCAGTCTTGGTTATGCAATTGAAAATAATAAATTAAATATTCCTGACCCAGAAAATATAGGTAATTCCGAAAAAATATTACCCTATGTTTTTGTTGCTGACAATGCTTTTGGTTTTAAAAAGCACATGATGAAACCGTACCTTAATCAAAATATATCTTTAGATAAAAAAAAATTTAATTACAGAATTTTAAGGGTTAGTAGGGTAATGGAAAATATACTTGGTATTGCTACAACACGATTTCGTATATTTCGCAGACCAATTATCGCTAATCTTGAAAAAATGGTCTTAATTACACAAGCAATTGTAGTTTAACGTAGCTTTCTTATGAAAAAAAGATAAGTAAATAATTTTCTCTACTGCCCCACAAATTACACTGATGTTGACGGTCCTTCTCGGTTTAGAACAGACAATTGCAGGAAAGATAATTCAGCAACACTACAACCATTATCACACTCGAAAGAAGCAAAACAAGTTAGAGACGACTTTAAAGAATACTTTCCTACACCAGAAGGTGAACTGGGTTGGTAATTCAACTTGGTAAATAAAAACTCATAAATTTGTTAAAAATATTAACCCATTCATTTTTCAATAAAAAAATAATCTAAAATTGTGTAAAGTTTCTGAAATTAAAGTAAAGTTATCACTTTTGATAAAAATTTAGATTATGACAACATGCTCAAATATAATATTTTTTATAATTTATACTTGAAAAATTCTGTATAAAACAGATAAAAAAAAATTAAATAATAATGAAGTGAAAAAAATTATGAGACTCAAAGCATCTTCACAAATTGGTGTAAATAAACTAAAGAATTTATTGTTTAAAAAAATCATTATAGTTAAGCGTTGAGTTTCATGGTAATGTCTAACAACTTTCATAATGACTAACAACTTTCACGCAAAATATTTTAAATGATATTTTTTAAAAGACAAAGTTAATAAAATTACTGATTGATATGATTAAATTCATTTGCAAAGCTTTTGCGAGGGCTCCTCGTATATACTTGTCTGCCTAGAGGTTAGAACTGTAGAAAGTGTCTGGCTAACGAGAAAACATCATATAATATTTACCCAAGTAACTTGTATAAATTTCAACTTATATACTATAACGTAAATACAGTTACAATTTTTTGAAGTTTAAGGGTTTCTGGCAGGGGTTTGCCACCATGATAAGTGCCTGGCAATGGATGGCATGATCTCTAATACTACTTCAAAAAAAATGGTAAGAAAATTAAGCTTTATATATTGACGTAGTTTAGCCGGTACTTTGAACACCTTTGGTACCTGTTACCAGACAAAGCCACCATGACCTAGAGTACATAGTTGACCATCGTTTCTACTTGTGTATGCGCTGAGAGATTTTCAGCCTTAATAAAATAACATAAGTCTGGCGGCCACAAGCTTATAAGCTAATAAAGGAATAAGAATTTGATTAAAAAAAGAAAAAACTAATTAACCATTTTAATAAAACTAAATTATTATATTGTCTAATATAAATTTATGTCCAAAAAGATATAACCACTCATAGTTATTATAGATAATTACTTGCAAACAAGCTGGCAACACGCTAAGCAATAAAGCGTGATTGCATATTGGTAAAGATATTTGCTCTGAAGAATTATCTGCCGAACTATCATTTGATGAGTTTGAGAAAGCTTTCAAATCTTTAAAAAAACAATAAAGCACCAGGTGCAGATGAAATAAACGAAAACAATGTTTTAGATTGCTACAAACAATTTTAAAATGTTCTTTTTAAAATTTTTAAAGCATCTATCCATCAAGGTATTTTTCCTGAACTTTTAAAACTCGCCAGGGTCACCCATATCCATAAAGAAGGCGACATATCCAATATCAGTAATTATCGTCCTATCTCTGTTCTTACTATATTTTCTAAAATTTTAGAAAAAATTATCGTCAACAGGGTATACAATTATTTTAATTACAACAACTTACTTCATAACAGTCAGTATGGTTTCAGAAAGGGGGGTTTAATTGAACAAGCGATTATTCAATTTATGCATAACAAGTCTTTTGAAAAATCTCAATATACACTTGGTGTTTTTATTGACCTATCAAAAAGCTTTTGATACGGTCAAACATTAGATTTTAATCCGAAAAATTAAATATTATGGTTTAAACAATAGAATCTTAAAATGGTTTGAATGCTGTTTAACAAATCGAAAACAACTTGTAAGTAGTAATGATGGTCAGCAAAGTGAACCCCTCAGCATAACCTGTGGTGTTCCAGAAGGCTCTATTCTCGGACCACTAATATTTGTAATCTATGTTAATGATTTAAACAAAACCAAATTGAAAATTTTCCAAATTGAAAAGTATAATGTTCGCTGATGATACAAATTTTTTCTTATCCCATACTGATATTTATAAACTCTTTTCAACTACAAACAAAGAACTCAATTACATTTCTGATTGGTTTATGGCTAACAAATTAACTTTAAATATTAACAAAACAAAATGAATTGTTTTTCACTCCTCCGCAAAAAAACGTTTTTTCCCATACGCCTCATATTTATATTGATGATAATAAATATAATAAAATATAATAAATATAATAAAAAAAGATACTGTTATAACATTCTTAGGTGTTTATCTTGATGAGAATATTACTTGGAGAAAATATATTGATTATGTAAGCACCAAAATTTTCAAAAATATTGGCATTTTAAACAAATTCCGAAATTATTTTAAAAAAAACAACCTGTTATTCATTTTTACACATATAAATTATGCAATCATCGCCTGCATAAAGGCCAGTTTCCACTCATTCGTTTTTTACGGGAACGGGAAAGGGAAGGGAAAAATAACCACGTGGGCATGCGTAGTATAAGTTTTAATATGTCCGAAGGAAAACTACGCATGCTCACGTGATTATTTTTCCCTTTCCTTTCCCGTTCCCGTGAAAAAACGGATGAGTTGAAACTTACCTTAATAAGTACTGAGAAAAGTAAATTGCAACATCTTTATCGCGATCGAAAACTTGCATTCCGCGTAGTTAATTATATAAAAAAGATTTTTGGCCATAAGAAGTTGAAAATTCCGCTTATTAACCCCCTGAAATAACTTTGAATGGTTGTAACTTTTAAACAAGAAATATTTTTTTGATGAAACTTAACATCTGTCAATGAATTTTGATTTAGTTTAATATAACAGAAAAAAACATAAAAAAAAAAAAATTATTTATGAGATAACAAACTAAATTATTAGCTTTAATAAATATTACTATTTCAGTTACTGCTATTTCAAATTTTTTAACAGTTAGCAACGGCTATGCGTCGCTAATTGTTAAAATTTTATAAAAAACTTTTGATTCAAAGCAACTTGTCGTCTTTGTCGGAAAGAATGAGGTTAAGAAACCTTTGGATAAATTGAACAAACTTCAACTAAAGTTACATACCAGGTAAGATTTTGATGCTTAAAATTATTTTTTTGATAATTAGATTAAAATTTTAAAGCCAATTTTTTTAAATAATTTAGTTATGACTTCTAAGTAATCGCAATATAATTGAAGTTGCACAATTTCTGAAAAGTGATCAAGGACGAAAAAATATGGAATCTGGTTTCCATAATAAACTGACTGAGAACAACAAGCTGATTGGAAAATCATTCAATGTTTATAAATTCCCATTGTTATTAGGAGTAAAAAAAAACAAAAAGGTGAGTAATTTATTACTTACAATTTTTTTAGATAATTAGAACGCTATCTGTACTATTCGTTTTGATTTTTTATTTGGTAGAAAAAGGTACTCCTATGGTGTATTACAACGACGTTGAAGAGCTTGTAACACTGGTCCTTCATCACCATTTTGCCTTCATTGAACAAATATTACCATAATCTGCGGATAGTTTTAAATAAGTTAAACTTTTCTTCTATAAATTAAAGAGTATCTGAGGATATAAAGGTTTTGCTTAAAATGGTTGGAAAACAAACTGCAACTGCAACATCAAAGCACCCTTGTCCGTTTTGCATCATCTCATCTCCTAATATCTTCAAAATGCTAATCATTTTTTTTATATTCTTTGTGTAGATTATTCAACCAACGGATATCTGATGGTTCAAAATTAAAATACGCAAAAATGTACACCAATAATGTTCAACCCCCTTTAATAATAGGGGAAAAAAATAAAAAAATAATAGATCTTGTAAATATTTCCGGTTTACATATACTATTAAGTGTTGTAGACAAAATTTTAATAGAGATTAAACAAGATTTGTTTGAAAACAAGGAGTGTGAGTTACAGTTTGTCAACCGATATCTGTCTACAATAAACATGTGCAGAGTATGCTTACAATAATTTTCTGAAAAACATAGACAGCTTTAAGTTGTTTTTCACGAGTCTAACTTTGGCAATCTCGCTGCCAAATACATAAGGGTTCTTAGAGATTTTAAAAAAATAGTTCATGGCTGTTTTGGAAAACCGTTAGGCTCTACTTATGTCAAAGATATAGAGCAGTTCTCTAGGAGCTAAAGAGATCTAGGGGCTACAATTCCTTTGAAGGTACACATAGTTGAACAACATATTATCAATTTCATCAACATGCAAGGTATGATAAACAAACTCAAAGTTTGATAAATGATTATAATAATATTAATTAAATATAATAATAGTAATTAATTACTTATTAATACAATATTTTAACGGTTTATGCAAGATAAAAGTTGCAGAAACTACAACGATAACTCATTAAGTAGACTAGAATTTACTTTGTACATTTTATATTATGTAGGCTTAGATTACAGGATAAGCTCTCAAATCTATTCATCAGGATCTCAATCAGTTTTGGCGAATAAGAAAAGTTATAGTGCGCAGTCAAAACTATATTGTAGTGCTAAAAAATGCAGTTGTTGTTTACAAATACAAAAACTTTAAAAGTAGTTTTCAATTTGCAGGTAGCTTGTAAAAAGTATAATATATACTTTTTACAATAGACCAGAATAATTTTTTTTACGGCAATAAACTAATTGCAGCTAACCCTGTTGGAGCCCTAAAAGCCCACCCTTAGGTATGATTCCTGAAACAAAATTTTTCAAATTTTTTTAGTATAATATTAAACTAAATCAAAATTATCAACAGATGTTAAATTTCATCAAAAACATTTCTCGTTTAAAAGTTACTACCATTCAAAGTTATTTAATATTACTATTATAATCATATCATATTACAATCATATCATAATATAATAAGCAACTCGTTAATGCCTATTCGAGCGTGTTTAACACGGAACCCTTAGCAGCCATTGAAACCGAGGTAGTGGCGAGAAAGAGTCGCAGAACTTTTTTGTAAAAGTGAAACGTGAACGAAGGTGCATATTTAACTTACGTAAATATTTAACTTCACGTAAATATTTAACGTAAGGTTTAAATTATGTAACGTTAAAAGATGCTAAAACATATATGAAGTTTTATATTTTTACTTTTACTTGAAAGTTGCATTGTGGCAACATCTCCTTAATTTTAATCTATAGCATTCATTTCCATTTTATAAATTCTTTTATTTATTATATAGTTTTAAAATTTTCATTAGGTAATGTGTCAGCGTGGCCAAAAGCTCGCTGAGCTTCTGAACAAAAAAGCCATGGTTCGAAGTGACTTTTTTCTTTAATCTTTTTCGATTTAAATCTAATTTAAAAATTTAATTTGAATTTTTGAATTTTTATATTTATGTTTTGCGATTTAAAAAATTAACAAGATTGAAAAAACACGAAAAATATGCCTCATCCAAGTGGAAAACTTGAAACTTCAGATTTGCACCTCTCTCTTCACAAATTCTGATTGCTAAAATTATGTCGTCTTTTTCTTTAGACCATTAGAAATAATAGACGCGGCTTTTTCGTAAATAGTTGAAGCCAAAAACATTTTGCGTACGTGACGTTTCTTTGTGGCAAGAAACTAGAAAAACAAACTAGAAATAAAATTTTATTTAAATTTTTTTGAAAAATTCCTTTTTTATAAAAATATACAGAATATGTTTTTATAGAATATATTCAAATAAAAACTAAATATAGCAATTTCTATGTTATTTCTTTATAACTATTTATAACTTTATAACTATTCATTTATTACTATTATAATAAATACAAACTCTTATCTGTGAAATTATATATCTTTAGCAGTTTTATATATTTTTTTTTTGCAACCCCACCATATTCAAAATTAATCAAAAAATATAAGATAAATGCGAAATCAAACTCGACTTATAAAAGTTTTTTCTTTTTTGCGACAAACTGACGTTACTGCGCGAAGTTCTTTCGGCTTAGCTTTAGATTTTATAGCTAAGGCGGTATTTTTATTGCTTAGATCAGCCTTTTGTATAGCGTTACGTACAAACGTCTGTAAATGTAGACGCATATGTTGAGTTTAGCATATGTTGAGTTTGACGTGTATAATGAATATATCTATAATATATCTATAAAATGAGAAAGCTTTAAAATTTTATTTTGAAACTAGAAATCTTTTTTGCTATATTATGGTTTTTTGCTACAAATATATAACCAAGAATGAAAAAATTTCAAAATTCATTACGCTAAGGGGAGGTCTTAAACTCCCCGAAACGACACTTATAAAAGCGCACTAATATAAATCTCTAATAAGCTCTACGCATGCGATTAACGTGCTCATGTTAGTTATTTTGCTCTTAAATCATGAATTAGTTTACTAAATTAATAATATTGAAGTAAATAAAGAATAGGTATAGAAATGATCGGTGTGGAATAGTTAAGTATAAAAATGGTAGGTTTGGTGAAGACCCGTATTTTACGGGTCCGAAAAGGATATATATTATAGAAAGGTCGGTGTGGAATAGACTTGCAAAGATCGGTATTTTTACATGTCTGGTCAGCTACTATGCTAAAAATAGTATAACAATTTTTTAATATTAATATAATAATATAAGTTTGGTATTTTTTAAACGTTACTAATTAGCTCTAACTTATGGTATTTGTTTTGTTTTCATTTTCCATTAAATAAAAAAAAAAGTGCCTACTCCTGCATAAAAAAAGCTTCATATTTTTATATTTTCGAGATAAAACGACCGTTGTTGCTTTTTCTTCATCAAAAGTATAAAAATTATCCTTGTTTACATAATAAATCACATAAATTACTTTAAAATGGGACTAAAAAAAAATTTTTTTTTACCGCAAAAAATACATTAATTGTTTACATAACTTTTAATGTCGTTTATTAATTGAATAAGCATTATATTCCCAATTAAGAATCAAAAATATTAAATATAGTTATGTATTCTAAAATATTAATTACTATTATCATCAAAGATAATATTCATTAATTGTAGTATAAAATGAAAAACTTGAATCATCTCAAATTTCGTTTTGCAGAGAAAAAATTCAATCCTTGAAATTTAATTATCTAGTTAAAGTTATGCAGACAATAAATCTTTAATTTTTGTTTAGAATGGTTTTGTACACATTTTTACAGATTTTGTGAACTAGTAAGAACATTTCAAGTATTCTATAGCTATTTTTCTCTAAAAAAGTGTATACCGCAAAAAACACATACCGCAAAAAACAAATTTTTTACCCTATTTATATATTTTTGTTTGTGCATTATTTAAAACATTACTTATCGTATAGTCTTATAAACAATAAAATACACATAAAAATGATTTTTGTTTACCATCAAGTTTAAGTGAATGTCACAAAAAAACAAAAGTAAAAACAAAATATATATCAGATCAAAGAACCTACATAAAAGCGCACGTATAGCCTTAGATTGAGTTCCAGTTAAAAATCTTTTTGTCTCGCAAAATAAAAAAATAACCACGACAGAATAAAGTATATAGAACAAGTCTTCATTTCCATTTTTTGATCAATTTTCTTATTTAAAATAATTAATCAGTTGGAACAAACAATAGTTGAAATGATTATTGATTAGTTGGTTGATTAGATAATTATTGATGATTGATCGACAAAGATAATAAATAATAAGATAAGATGGTTTTTAAAAGTCATTTAATTTATGTTACTATCTGCATTTAAGCAGAATTACAGAGTTCATTAAAAAGGTCGCGATATCTGTTAATAACTGCTTGATATACTTAAAGTGTTGGTATGTCACTTAAATTTTCTAATTTTTTTGTAATTAGTTTTCAATTTTATGTAAAGGTTGACTAAATTACTTTTTAAATATTATGTTTTTTGTGCTATAGTTATACTCATATATCATAATGATGTTATTGGTTAAAGCGTTAAACTTTAGATCCAATAGTCCCGAGTTTAAACTTTGCTTTAGTAATAAATTTTTGAAGACGATTACGGATTGATTGTTGAAGATGAATATAAAATGTTGAAAATGAACACGGAATGTTGAAGATAAATACAGAATAACAGCCTTTTTAAATCCTCTTGACAGTGCTCTGATATATAATATTTCTTCATAGAAAGAGTAAGAAAAAAAAGCATGATAAATATAAAAACCATAACTATTTATTTATAAAATGCTTTTATACCTATTTGTAGCTATATTAAAATGTTTTATTTTCAATTTCAAAATAAAATCATGTGTCTTATCTATACATCATCTTTGCAAATTTAACAAAGTATTCAAGAGAGTAATTCATTTGTTGCAGATAGTGCCAGAAGACAACAATCTTATCATCGAGCCCCATTTATATTATAGTTTGCTAATCAGTAACTACACAAAAGTATTATATAAGAAATATACAAAAACGACGACTGCAACAAGTTAAAAAGAAAAAAAAATCTTAAATACCATCGCAGTCTTATATATGAACCATTTATAACAAAAAAACTACACTTTTATTATATAACTTATTTTATCATTAATAAAGTATTTCAGATGATTTGAATATATTTTTCAAAATATTAATTCATTTATTATTAAAAGTTTGACAGCTGCCTTTCAACTAAATCGAGTACTTTAAAGCAAGAAACTCATTCAATAGATCTTCTAGAAGATATCACATCGTTCTTATCATCTAAAAATATCCTTAACTAGTAACTAAATAACTAGTAACTAAGCAACTAATAACTAAGTAAATAGCTCTGTTAATGTAAAATTTAATAGATAAATTTTTTAAATATTTATATTTTCCTTTAAAAACTTTATTAAAAAGTAGAACTAATGAATTTCGGGCAAGAAAGTTTTTTTTTTTTGAATTAAGAACTAAAATGTGTTTTTAAGCTTCTTAAAAAATAGAGCTAAAAAGTAAAAAAAAAATAAAAAAGTTATCGTTTTTATTCATATTTGAACATATGGTTGTTTCCTTTTGGGGTAAACGATCGTGCGTTTTTATTAGTTGGATAAAATTTTTGAGATTAAATCTCGATCCAAAAAAGGTTCCATAAGAGTTTTACCCCCTTTTATCATATAACAAATGAGTTAATTTTTACCACCCTTTATCATATAACAACTTTATTTGACATAAAAACCTTTCCAAAGGTTTTCTTAACATTTTATTTTTATTATTTCTATTTTTGATAGAAAAATATTTAATATTTAATATTTTACCTTCTACTACTTATATTTAACCAACTGTTTATTTTTTTAACTCCGTAGTTTATTTAAAAGATGCATTTCAATAATATTGATTAGTTTTTTAATTATAAAATTTACATAAGTTTAAATAACTAAAAAAAGACTCAAGTCTATAGTTAGTGGAAAATGTGTCAAATGTGATTGTAGATTGAAAACATAGTAAATTCAAAAACTCGGTAAAGTACAACCCCTAGTTTTAAAAATTAATAAAAAAATGACTTTGGTGTAAGATAGTTATAGGTATGTTTGGGTTTAGTAGCCAAAATCGATCAACCAAAAAGTAAAAAGAAATTATGTTTTAATTGTTTGACTTATTTCTTTCGTTTGTTGTGTTTGAGCTATTGATTTTTGTTATGGCAGGAATTTTTTGAGTTAAGACCATTGATTTTTTTTGTTGTAGTTAGCTATTGAATTTGTTTCTAGCATGAGATTTTTTGAGTTCAAACTATTTGTTTTATTTAGATGAGTTCAAGTTATTGCTTTTGTTAGATGAATTCAAACTATTGATTTCGTTAGTTGAGATAAAACTATTGATTTCTTTTTAGAAATTCAAACTATTGCTTTTGTTAGTAGAGTTCAAACCATTGCTTTTTCTTTGAAAAATTTTTTTTTTTTTTTTTTTTTTTTTGTAAAATTTATTTTATTTTCAAATCTTTTATATTTAAATAGTATTAATTTTCCTGTAGTTCTGGACAGACATTTGTGTGATCAATGGCATTTGTTTTTATTATCGTATTTTTATCGTTCTTATGTGGATTTTCTGTGATATTAAACGTCACTGTAGTCTTAACCATACTAGCAAAGGGAAACACTAAAAACACTCGAGATGTAATTTTGATGAGTCTTGCAATATGTGATGGCGTACAGTGCACTATAGGATATCCGGTCGAACTGTTTGGTTATGCTAATTACAAAAATCCATCACTATCCGAAAAGTTTTGCAAACCGAGTGGTTTCATTGTTATGTACCTTGCCTTAACTGCTATTGCACATTTGGTTTGTTTATGTATATATCGCTATTTAACTATTGTATATCCACTAAAACTACAGATATTTCTCACAAAATCGAATTGGAGTGCATGTGGTTGTATTGCCTTTTGCTGGATCTATGGTTTGTTTTGGTCATTAAGTCCTCTACTCGGTTGGAATGAGATAGTGCGAGAAAAACAGGATACCTACAGATGCTCAATTAATTTATATCCGGATAATGAGATAAAAAGTAGTTATTTATACGCTCTGGCAATATTTTGTTACCTTATTCCTCTAATAATTATTATTTACTGTAGTTTAAAAGTCCACTCAGAACTTCGCAACATGTTAAAAATGTGCAAACAAATTTCTGGTGTTGAAGCAAATATTACAAAAGTTACATATCGAATAGAAAAACAAGATTTTATATCTGTAAGTTTTATAATAGCTTCATTTTTTACTGTTTGGACTCCATATGCCGTATGTGTTTTTTATTTGACAATTGGAAAAAAACTACCTCCTAGTTTTTTAACTTATTGTGCTTTGTTTGCTAAATCATCAACAATTCTGAACCCTATCATTTATTGTCTCATGTATAAAAAATTTCGCCAAACATTACAAAGTAAATTTGGGAAACTCTTCAATAACCCAACAGTTACACCAGCTGTTTAAAAAAAAGCTCTGATGTTTGGATACCTCAAGATTGAGAGCAAGTTGCTGCTTTGTACAAATAAAAAAAGTATTTTGTTGAAATAATTATTAAATATATTATATATAAAGCATTTTTTTTTTTAAATTATTAATAAATAATATTAACCCTTTCTGGCCTGAATTATGCAAATGTAATTTTAAAAAAAATTTTTTCTTGAAAACACACCTATTATAAGTCAAAAATCAAACCCAGACAGAAAAAATTATATAAAACATTTCATACAGCAAAAGATAGCTATGTCGCGTATTGTACACAACAGGCCACAACGGCCGTATAAGACAAGGTACAATAACACAGTTATCAACAGTTATTCGTGAAACTGGCGAAAACAGTTACTCTTCTTTGAAAGGCAAAGATTTGCATTGCACTTAGTGCATACAAAAACAGTTTGTCCTTTGCACCCTGGACGCTTGCACCTCTGCCTCACACCATGTGCCGGCCAGTGACCAACAGAGTCTGTGCGAACATCCTGAGTTGGCACAGGCTTAGCAGGTCCCCTCTTCTTCTTGCGCTGCAGCTCTGCCTCCATACTGGTTGATGGTCTGCCACGCTTCTTTGCTGTCATGTCTTTGCCTTCACGACAAAGAGCATCAGCTATTTCAAGCTTGAAGGCCATAAGATCCTTCTGCTGACGCTTATCAACTCCCATATCACGACAATCCCGGCGATACAGTAACCAGCCAGTTGCCACTGCCAAGTCCACAAAATGGAAAAAAAAGCGGTGGTAATATTTCTTTGATTTCAAGTGGATCCGATACCTCGCCATGATGGCATCCAGGGTATCAACTCCTCCCATGAACTTGTTGTAGATCTGTATGATTTCTGGGCGTGGCACGTCAATATGCTGCTTTGTAGTACGATCCCACCGCCTCGCAGTTGACACTGGTTCTGCACTAGCAAATGTACTGGCTAGTGTTACAGACTTGTTGTCAAACCACTTGACAACTCGAACTTCGACACCATTGACCACACCCTCTCTTTCTTCAAATGAGCCACGCCCTTTCTTCTTCAGAGTTGCATCAGCAATCATCTTGCAATTCTGAAGACGATTCGCACGAACTGTCCCAACTGCTAATATGTTCCTATTAGCTAGGGCTGACAGCAACTTCAGTGACGTAAACCAATTGTCAAAAAACAACAGGTACTGCTTCTCTTGCGGCAAGACCTCGACCAGCTGAAGCACAATGTTGCCACTGGCACCAATGTTTGCTTGATTGGATGCTGCCTGAATCTTTCCAGTGTATATTATGAAATTATGCACAATTCCAGTCACATCACACAGCATAAACACTTTATAGCCCCATTTGTAGGGCTTGCTCGGAATGTACTGTTTCATTCCCGACTGTCCCTTGAATGGGATAATTTGTTCATCCACTGACAACTTATGGTCAACTTCCAGTGAATGGAACTTTGGCAAGAGAGAGTCAATCAACGGACGTATTTTGAACAATTTATCTCTCTGAACGTCATCTGGAGCAAGCATATTTCCATTGTCGTTGAAGTGAAGATTACTTTTCAGTTCAACCCACCTGTCACGTGACATCACATCTGCAACCTGTGACAAACGCGATGCTTTGCCCCAGTACATCTTACTTCTTGGCAGATTAAAAATAGACATGTACATAGTCATACCAAGAAACTGTTCAATTTCATCCTTGGAACAACCAATAGGCTTATTTACATCTTTTTGTGTTGCATACAGATTGGTGTGATCAGTAATGTGTTCCACCAACCCACTGTCAAAGAAGTAACGAAAGTACTCCACTGGCGACTTTATGGTATCAGCAGAAGCACGTTGATCAGCAGACTCTGGCATTGACTTTGCAGATGATTGGCCAGTAACACATTTCCAAACAGTAGATCTTCCAACAGCAGCAGAAGTGGAAGGCTGCTCATCATCGCTGCTGTCTTGCTGGTCAGATACTTCGTATTCTTCTGTATCGTCACCAGATGATACTTCAGCAACTTCATTGTCACTCGACGAGAGCTCATCATCATCACTTTCTGCAGGAATGTTACGAACAAAACGAGCTGTTGTAGCAGTCTTCTTGTAGAACTGAACAGGCTTCATCTAAAATCAGAATACAATTTATGCTATGATTAGTATTGGTATCTAGTATTATATATCACTATGTTTGCAATAAAAAATACAAAAAAAATATAAAATATGCACAGATACAAAAATAATATCAATATCACTACTAACAGAACAATCATTATAGCAAATACTATATCACAAATAATAATAGTAATAATATTACAAATCATAATATAGCCCAAACTTGCCCTAATTACTAACTCTAGCCTAACCCTAAGTCGCACCTCAGACACTCTATAAAAGTATAGCAGATATAATTGGTATCTATAAGAACACTAAACAAATATATAATAACTATACTAAAACATGGCTATGATACTATTGTAGCTGCTTGTATTACCAGCAATAATAATAATAATATTAGTAATAAATTATTATTATTATTACTACTATTAGTATTATAATTATTATTCCTAGTAGTAATAAAATTGAACACTATTATGAACATGGTAAAATATAAATATATTTCACCATAACAAATCATAAACAAATAATCTGTCATTCCAGCATGTTATATCACACAATACTAAGCTGAAGAGTGTCAATTTTGTATCTGTTATATTCAATGCTATGCCCGATTGTGTATAATTCCACACATACAAAAAACACCACATAAAAATTTATTCCTGCAATCCAGCTACAAATTCAAGGTACTACTATACAAAGACACCACTACTACATAAAATCCATAACATTTCATGGTTATAACTAACCTGTATAACTCGGAATAGTCAGGTCTTCCGTCTCGTAGTAACACCGTAGACCTTCTCACAAAATCCCTGTAAACAAAGCTCGAGCCAAGAATCCAAAGTAAGAACGTCATTGGTTCAACGATTTTATCGTCATCCTAGGTATGTGTACAATACGCGACAACCGGTCATAACGTTCTAAACGCCACTGCTATTAAAGCAGCGCGTGGATCTCGGTATGTGTAAAATTCTACACAACCGGCCAGAAAGGGTTAATATTATTATTAGTAATAATATTAAACGCGGCGATTTTTTTTGCTTTAAAAATTCCTATAGCTTTATTTTGAGAAACACGAAATTTGGTCCAAAACGTCCGCAATTTTTTCATTTTTGCGAAAAGTTGCAAAAAATTACCATCTTCATCATGGAATTAGGGCTATAGATATTTTATTTATGGTATTTTTAAGTGTAAATATATATCGTGTGGTTTTTATTAAAATCTGCTCTTTAAAAGCTATATAGATATTGAAATTCAATTTATTCAAAAAACTAGTACTAAAACTAGAAATAATCAGCTGGATAGACTAAATGACGGTTTCCCTAACTATCAATATTATTACTTATAAAGTTAACATTTAATTGGATCTTAAATTCCAGTTTTCAACTATATGTCTAAATTACAGTTAAATAGTAGTTTTAAGCAAAATAGACATAAAAATCACTGTTTTTTAACGAAATACGTATATATTTACGACATCAGTCATTAGAAAGTATATGTTATAAACTGGAAATTTAGATATACACATTATGAAGCCATGTGTGAATTTTTACATCATAAGATGCATCATGGATGGAGTCTATCCACGAGTTTGTTAGTTACTTTATCGGTAAAAAGATAGTTCAGAAACCATTATGAATTTTTTAACAGGTTATTCGGAGAAAATTGGCGCGTAAAAATAAAATAAACTTTTTTTCTTTACATCCGTATCCAAAAATTTCGTAATCATACCAAGTGGGAATAAAATCAATGAAAACAAATCGCCGTAAAAAAGTAGAAGAAAAAAAAAAGAAAAAGATAATACTAATAACAGTAATAATAGTAATAATAATAGCAATAGTAATGATAGTAATTATAGAAATATATTTATTTTAGGCTTTAAGGTGGTAGTTAAATCAAATCCTTCAAAAATTACACTTTAAATATTATTTACATCTAAATTGACTAAAATTTACTCTTGAATGACAAAATTAAAAAAAGAAGTCAAAATTTTCTTTAATTTCAGAAATTTGTCCTAGAAACCCAAAAATATCATCATTTTAGTGCGGTGATTATCTCAAAAACTATTGAAGCTATTAACTTGAAATTTTCTATATTTACTTTTAACAATAAAGAAGATCCTGTACCAAAATCAAAAAAATTTACTGAACAGATTTTTTTTTATAAGAGAAACACTTGACAATCAAAAAATAAGGCATTTTTGACCTTATTTGAGCTTTAATATCTTTGAATTGGATTATCGTATTGTCATAAATGTGGTAGGGGACATCTATAACAACAAAAAGAACAACTGCTGAAAATTTTATGGAAATTGATTAAGAAAATCTTGAGATATTCACCGCAAAGTTGTGAGATTTGAGAAAAACACATTTAAACAAAAAAAGCATAAAACTTTTCAAACAAATATTAAAAACCCACGTAAAAAGCCTATTGACAAATATCAACTTATATTAAAAGTGTTGTGGAGTAAAAGTAGAGAAAATTATAAAAAAATTGTTTTAAAAGACAGGTTATATTAACAGGCATTAATATTTTCAAAGTTAGATTTTATTAAAAAAAAGTCTCACTTTTGATTTGTAATTTAGTTTTAAATAAAAACTCCTATCAGTTTTATGCCAATAGTTATCACTAGTAAATAAATATCAAGTATATATATAAACTAAATATATATAAAAAAAAAATAAAAATATATAAATATAAACTAAAACTATTATGCACCATAAGAAATATCCTCATTAACTACTGTGTTCTTATTATAGTTTTATTTTTAGAATATAAACTTATTTTCAGAGCTTCTTCAGTGCGGCATTTATGCTAGCTTCAGCTATATAACTGTTATAATTTCTTTGTTTAACTAGTTGAAAAATTTCCTTATGGGATCAAACATGTTCATAAAGCAACAAAACTTTTCAATACTACAGCATTTTTTACCCATTTCTCAAAAAACTAATATTGTCCATAAATAAACATTAAAAATTCATTGCTGGTGGTTTGTTTATAATTTTGGTAGAATAAAACTTCTGAATAAAATTAGGAGACAGTTTTATAAGTCATATTGTTTTGAGCATCATAAAAATTTATAATTTAAAAGTACATTTTAGGAAGTTTTTGATAGCAAACAATGGCAGCCATTATTCCATCTCATATGTTGGTGTTCATTGATATGTAGCAGTCATTTGTAACATTGAGCTGATCGTAATTAGTAGAACTATTATTTTTATTTACGAAACTGTCATTTAAAAGTTTCACAGATTATTTACTGCTGGATCTGGATGTACACATGTCCATTTTTTTTGCTATGCTACATTCCATGCAAATTAGATACAATTTCTTTAACTGCATTGTTTGTTGATTGATTTTGGTTTCCTTTAAAAAGTTTAAATAAGTATTTTTCTATGCCTTGTTTCATTTATTTTTTCTTCTTTTTTTTTCCATTACTTTCCATTACTTATATTATTTAATCAAAGTGATAGGATAAATGTAGAATGATACAGAAAACAACAGCTATAGTTGAAAATTTCAATAAAACTCATGTAGCCAAATGCACCAAAAGTATAAATCAGTAAACGAAAAGTAGTTTTAGAGTTGCAATCACTACATTTGGTATTTTATATTAAAAATATATACTATA
Organism: Hydra vulgaris; assembly: GCF_022113875.1. Classification (NCBI taxonomy): domain Eukaryota; kingdom Metazoa; phylum Cnidaria; class Hydrozoa; order Anthoathecata; family Hydridae; genus Hydra; species Hydra vulgaris. The sequence continues at coordinate 57,645,152 of NC_061157.1, forward strand.
ATTTCCTTTTAGTTGTATAGCAACGCAATAAACAAAGCGTTGCTATGGAAAAATAAAAAAATTTACTTATACCGCTTTATTAAAAAATAGTTTTTAATGGTGTTAGCAATTTTTTTTCATAAAACTAACTTGAAATTCGTAATTTACCATAGCTATATTACTTAAAAAAATTAAATTGAAAAAATGATTTTTTTGATTTTTAATAGTGGTCTACACCTTAAGTAAATTACAAAATACAAATATAAAACTAATCTTTTATAAAGAAACGCTTTTTTTTTCTCTTTTAAAAACATAATTAAAAATAAAATTTATGCCAGTATTTGATATTCATACCAGTAACTATTTTGTGGTTAAAGACACGTGTATTAACTAAATAGTTTCTAAACACAGCCCATTGTTACTCCAATAACTATGGACAAATTTTTTAAAACTTGCAGTTCAGTGCTTAAAATTAATAGACAAAATTGATCCTTAGAATTTTATGAAATTGAAAAAATAAAAAAGTTGACTAGAAAAAAACTCATAATCAGTTTTTCACTGCTAAAAAATAAGTAAAATAAATGATGTATATAATAAAATGTTAAATAGAGTAACTCTTCAAAAAATGAACTTTCTAAATCATCTAGATGAGTGATTGGGGTGAAACAGCTACATTATCTAAAACAACTTCATAAAAACAGCTACATTATTTGTTGAGAGTTTTCAACATTGTGTTATAAAATCAAACAAGTAACAATACTTATTAAATACTTTTAAACGTTTGAGTATTGTAATGCTGATCTTAAAAGTTCACTTGAATAGTTCTTTTTTCAATACCTCGATACTAGGTACAAGTATCAAAGTTTTAGACAATTTATTCTACTTTTTTAAATCTTATCTTTTGCTTCACCATTAACCTATAAGTTTGTTACGTTACTATAGAACATTTCTTTTTGGCAAGGAACTTATTTTATCTCTCCAAGATTTTATTTTGAAGTATTTTTGCTGGATTTAAAAATAAATAACTTAATTTTAAATATAGGAATATAAAATGCCTTTACGTAAATCTGGTAAAAACAGTATAATAATAGGTTTTGTGGTTTATCCTCCGCCAGCTAATTGCCTTGTAAAGGCCACATTACCAAGGTTCGCTTGTTTTGGCTCCTAAAGGAGCGTCATAACCTGCTCTTCAGACCGAGAGTAAAGTGAGTTTATAAAGGAAGAAGATATGTTAGAGTGAAAGGCAGAAGTAATTGTGTTAGAAAGATAACATAGAGAAAGCGGACAAAATTTTGTACACGATGTTGAAGGTGCAATAGTATAGATATAGGTTTTGAAGTTGATCATCCGCCAGATAATTGCCTTGCGGGGACCACATTGTCAAAGTCCGCAGAAACTTGTTTTGGCTCCTAAAGGAGCGTCATAACCTGCTTTACAGACCGAAAGTAAGCTGAGTTTGGGAGACGAAAGTTTGATAAAATGAAAGGCAGAAGTATTCGACTTAGAAAGATCGCATAGAGAAAGCGGACAGAACTGCACACGATGTTAGAAGGTGCAATAGTATATGTATGCAACTTACTTAAGCATGAAATTTATATAGATACAATTGGGAGAACGCTTAATCATTGGAAAAAAATCATGTTTGTGTTGATTGTGGTTTGATATTTTAATAATCACGAAAGATTTTATTTAAGTTTTATAATTCCGCAATAGCAATGTTTGGTCGCAAACATTGGGTTTAGTTTGTAAAAACAATCAACTTTTTGCGATGTTTTTACATATATTGGAAAAACGTTTATTTATATACAATGAATCAACTTCGAAATATATACATTTGATCAACGTTGGGTTTAGATTGAAAAAACAATTAACTTTTTGCGATGTTTTTATATACATTTGACCAATGTAAATTTGCCAGATGTTTTTAGTTCCGTCGGTAATAATTTAATCATAAACCAAAGACTTTGGATCAACTTTGGTTTTGCATTGGAAAAAAGAGCCGACGTCTGCGATGATTTTACATACGTTGGCCCAATGTAAGTGTGCTGGCTTTGTATTGTTACAACAAAGACTGTTTCTCGAAAAATGACGTATTTTTACTTAATTCTTCTTTCAGCTATATTATACCTCTTTGGAACACGCAAGTAAAATTCTATTCTATGTCATCCTAGAAATTCCTTTTCCCTCATAGATGATTAATTAGTTTGTAATTAATTTAATTAAAACTATAGTTATTAATGTTTTTCTTTATTTCATTACTCCAAGGTACCAACTAAACGGGGGTTTATAATATACGGGGGAATGTAAGATTTTTTGATAGTATTAATAAATTTTAATTTTTAGAATAAAACTTTCTCTTTTGTACCAAAGAAAAAATATTTATAAGCAAAATTGAAAATTTATAAGCGAAGAGAAAAAAGTCTAAAGCGTATTACTTTTTTGTCATCAAAACCGTGCTTTTAATCAAAATATAATATACATTATTCAACCCTAAACCATTATTGAAAGTCAAGCAAAAAAAAACAATAAACTTTATGAGCTGGAGGGTAAGAGAATAAAAGAGATGTGATAGGGGTCTAAATAAGGTCTGGCGGGTGAGTAAAAATTTATCTATTTGGTGATATTTATTGAACATCTCTATTGAATTATTATCTCTATTACATTATTGAACATCATTATTGAATATTTATTAACTGCTTATTTTTCTTAGATTTTTACCAAAAAGGTTTTTGAAGTCTGATTGTTCTCATTAGAGCTTTTAAGCTAAAGTTTTAAAACATTACTTTAGTTATTTGTTATTACTTTAGTTATTTGTCGATTGTTAAAAGTGCAATAAAAAATACTAACAAACTAAAACCTAGCAAGAAGACAGTTTTATTACCATGCCCGATGACACTAGTAATTTTTTAAACGTTTGAAAAAATTAAGTTCATAATTAATAATAAATAAAAAAGCAGATACATTCAAAACAAAGCAGATACACACAAAACAAAGTAGATACACACAAAACAAAGCAGATACAGCAAATACACACAAAACATTAGCAGTATAATAAATACTAGTAGCAATTTAATAAAATAGTTAAAAATTAAAAAGTGAAAACCATAATTTTTTTCCAATATAATTATTTGTTACAAAAATATTGACTATTCCATAATTACAAAAATATTGACGAACCAAAAACATGTGACCTAAATCTTGAAATCTGCTGAGTGATTGTGCTATATTTTGTAAGTAGTGAAACATTACCACATGCGAATGACCACAATATAAACACATAGCGTAGAGTAGACTGGAGAGAAACAGTCTGTTTGGAGAACCGCTAAAAAGAGCCAAAGAACAAAAAAAATCCCAATTTCTGCCTCACCTACCCTAACTGTAAGAATAACGAGTTAGTAAAAAAATTTTCTTATCTAATACTTTTCTATTTCATTTTTTTGTGTGTTCAAAAGATATAACAATGTAAAACTTACAAACCCATTATACAGTGGGAAATAAAATCTTTATGTGTTCATAACTTTAGAAAACTAAATATAATCTTGAAAGAACTCCAAATAAGAAACTGCATTAATGGATAAAAGTATACCATTAGCAATATAGAGGTTGAGTGATTGTTTAAAGACATATGTAAATCCTTAGGATTTATTTCCTAAAGTCTAGCCCGAACACTTTTTACTAAAAACGCATCCGTGAGCGTTTTATTAATCATATTATTTACTGTGTGTTACCCTAAGAAATTTTTGGAAATGTTGGCACTTACTCCAGGAATACATGCAACTGATCGCATGTGTTTATTTCAGCTGAAATAAACACATGCGATCATAAATAAACACACAAAAAAAAATGAAATGAAATAAGCGGTGCCTATTTCATTTCATTTTTTTTTTTCATTTTATTTAACATTTCATTTGTTCTAAAATAATAGAACGGTATTTTGTCTTTTTTACCAAAGAAAGGTTATTGACTCATTCTGTGTGTTGTTACTCAAATAGTTTTCCAGGTCAAATTGTGGTCCTTGGTTTCTTTATTCTGAATTCTTTTTATAAGCTTGTTAAGATCAATGTTGTAATAAAAAAATGTTGTTTTGGCATTTGATTAGACTCCCAAATTAATCCATCTGACTCTACTCCAGCATTCAAGTGACAATCAGAAATATTTGTAGTTTCTGTTGTTATCAAAACAAAAAATGTGTGGCACAACTTAGAGCCACAATTTTTCAATTTCCTCACAACAAAAATAACTCCTTTCAAAACTTTTGTTACTAAAGGAAAGTGTTTCAGTTTTCGAACCCTTTGCATTTGTTTCTTTAAAAACAATGCATTTTATTTAACTAAAATAAATGATATGCTTTTTATTTCATAGTACTAAAGCAAAAGTAATAATAGAACAATAATAAAATAAATTATTAACAATATAAACTGTGAATTGCCGAAAATAAAAAACGATTTATATTTAATAAATAAATAATCTTGAAAGATGTTATCTTAATACAAACAATATATTCGCATATAATAAAAGTAAGATTAAATATTTAAAAATATATTTCTCCATATGATATCAATATTTCAACGGTTTCTCCTTTGCGTTTATAGCAGATGTTATTTTTCTAAAATTTGTGTTTTATAGTGTTTTAGATTTATAAAACATTATTTTGTTGATGCATAAAAAAAATATTTTTTATTTACTTTTTAATTTGCATAATAGTGTTAATGCAATAATTAAAGTGACGGATGTTTATTTTTATTAGTAGTTAAATAAAATACATTTATTAAATGTAAGTAATAGGAAACTTTTATAAATAGAAAATTAAATGAAAAACTGTTCTTTAAATTTCAATAACTTATAACTAGGGTGTGTGGGCAGCCTAAGCACAGCCCTAAAAAATATATGTGCATAGCAATCATTGCTGAACCTATTATAAATATAATCATGGAATAATTTATTTTTAGTTTGAACTGTTTAATAAACATTATATATATATATATATATATATATATATATATATATATATATATATATATATATATATATATATATATATATATATATATATATATATATATATATATATATATATATATATATATATATATATATATATATATATATATATATATATATATATATATATATATATATATATATATATATATATATATATATATATATGTGTGTGTGTGTGTGTTATAAGAATATATAATAAGCGTAACTTTTGCAATATTTTATAAATTATCCGGTTTGATATCAAATTTAAATGAGGCTCATATTGAAAAAATATTCATTTTTTATTAAACTTTGATTTTTTTCTAATATTCAAACATTCTAATTTCTAACATTCGATGCAAAAAATTCTCTCAGAAAAAATGCTACTACCTTAATTTAACTCTATTTTTTTTATTTCTTTTTTATTTTTTATTTTTTATTTTTAATTTCTTGTTCTTAAACTTTCTTTTTATTAAAAAGTTTTAAAACAATATTGGCAAAATTTTTATAACAAAATTATTTACTTTTATATTAAAGTATGAAAAAATAAGATAAAAATAAAAAAGTGTGTACATGGGAATATAAAAATAAAAAAGTATATACATGGGAAATATTTTTTAATCTTTTAGAAAAATTAATCATTCAGTGGGAAAAAAAAAAAGATATTCCCGAAGTTTAAGGTGGTTTTTAATTTGATGTAATTATTTTAAACTTTTGTTTTTGCTTTTTTTTTTTAATTAACTTTTTTTTTGTCTTTTTTTTTTTTTTTGCAACTTTAAAACCGGATAATTTGTGATTTAGAAAAGTTTTTTAGACAAAATTTCAGTTCAAGTTTTTGATGTTCCTTAATCATAAATATAGTTTTGTTATTTTTTTGAATATTTTGTCAATTTTAGACTTTTAAAATATTTTTTATTCTTTTAGAAAAATTAATGATAATTATGTAATAAAGCTATAAAAAAAAATAATGGAGTTATAAAAAAATTGATCAAGAAACCAAATTTCAAAAAAAAACTATATTAAATATAGTTTTTATTTCAAAGTTTAAACTTCATATATTATCAAAAGCAAACTAAAATATATATGAACCACAAGTACTTTTTTCTATTTGAGCCACCTTAATGGAAGTTTAAAAAGTTTAAACTGTGTTGTGTTTCAAAACTTTATAGCCCAACTTTGGACCTGCATCGAAAAAAGTTTGTTAAGCTTGCAGCTATGAATTCTCTCTTATAAATCTTTTTTTCCATCTGCTAAAAACTTTTGTGCTAAATTATTATTTGCATTTTTGTTTTTGTCAATTATCTGCCTAATAACATTACATGTCTAAGTGTTTTTTATGGTTTTTCTTTATTTTTTCAAATGAGTTTTTATAATTTTGTAGTTTATTTTATTTTTATACTCTAAGTATTGTTCATAATTTTTTTTTTTTTTGATAATTTGAGTAAACCATTGGTCATCATCTTCTGCTAAAATTTATATATATATACGTTTTTTGCTGAATATGCCAATTCATAGAGTTTTAAAAAACTGCGGCATAAAAGTTTATTCGCATTGTTTGATTCTTCGGTTTTTAACATCGAATCTGAATCAATGTTTTCCTTTTTTTTTCATTAATTGATTTTACCATTAAAGTAAGCAAAAATGAATATAAAACGATAGATTGTACACTCTTCCATCGTCTGAAAAATATTTGAAAACTTTTAATCTAGTTATGAAAAAATGCTATGAAAAGTTTTTGGTTGAAATATCAACTACGGCTATTTAATTCAATCGGTTTATGCTATAGTCACCAGTTGCAAAAACGTGTTTTTTTTTATCGTTATTCTTGTTTTGCTCAGCTGGTTTTTCAGACTTTAAATTTTTTTAAAATTACCAGCTGGTTTTTTAATAAATAGAATTAAAGATAACTTACTTGATAGCTTATTTAGTTATTTCAATTCATAACGACTCTTACTAAACAATACGTAAAAGTAGTTACTTAAAATAAAACTAATAGTATTGAGAACAAAAATACTTTATTATTCTAAGCGTTGGTGATGCAATGTACGTAATTAGATCATAATTAGAATTTTTCATTGCTTTTTAGTCAGAAAAATTGATTTAGGGTGGAATGCAAGAGGCAAACTTGAAATTTGAAGTCATACTTCAAAAATAAAATTCAAAGTTCAAGTTGAACTTTACTCACTCCTTAGTTCTCGAATTAAGGTATAAGAATCCTCAAAAAAAAATTTATTAAAAAATCTTTTTAACAAAAAATCAAATATATCCTGAGAAACAACTATATAACAGGATTTTAAATGATGCAATATATATATATATATATATATATATATATATATATATATATATATATATATATATATATATATATATATATATATATATATATTAGTTACCATGGTTACCAAGTAATATGGCATACATCCAAAAGTTTTTAGGCTGCCCCGGCGATTCGATCTCAGTAACTGAAAGCATATAGGGTATGATTTTTTGACATATGATTAACAACATAGTGATCTACAAACTGAACTAAAATTGTTATAAAAAACCAAGTATTAAATTTTGTGAATTAAATCTTTTATAAATCAAAAAGTCCTAACAGTAGTGTAAAACTTTTAGTTCCTATTGTACAACTAGATGCAATAAACATTTGGTGAAAATTTCATGCATATCTGACTTATGGTTAATGAGATAGGATGGCCGGAAGGTTAAAAATTGGCAATTTGAGAAAAAAGCATTTAAATATTACATTAACAATTTTTCCAAATAAAAATGTCAAAAACTTAATTTAAAATCTGTAATTTATTAGAACAAGAACCAGGATCATATAAACAACCTTCTTGGAGTCATCTTTTTTTTTTTTATTTGCATCCACGAATAATTTCGTCGTCGCTTTTTAAATGTTGGCCGATTTTGACACTCTGCGAAAATTAAACGCTTTTTGTTCATGGTTAAACAGCCTTGAAGAGTATACCCAGTGAGAAAAAAGACGTCGAAAAGACGTCTTTAAAATTTTTATTTACGATATTTTTGTTATTATTATTGACATTTTTCTGTCTTCTATGACGTGACTCTTTAATTTAATTTTGCTGAAATTAAGTGTTATAAACTCATAACAATATAAAAATCCGTTATTGACTAAAGACTATCAAAAGGAAAAGATAATTCAGCTAATACACCTTGAGAGTTGTTATTCTTTTAAACTGGATACAAGAATTAATCAAAGCTCTATTTTAGTCTGAAACATAATGAGGCTTTACAACAACATAACCTTATAAAATAACATAAAATTATAAAAACTGGCGATATCATAAGCAACACAGATGAAATACACAAAAACAAAATTGAAGACTAGAAAGCTGCAATGATGTTTAGATATAAGAAAGTGTACCTTTCCAGTATCATTTTCACTTATTTTCTTCCTAATTAAAGTATCATTTTCACTTATTTCATATATATATATATATATATATATATATATATATATATATATATATATATATATATATATATATATATATATATATATATATATATATATATATATATATATATATATATATTAGTGAATCCATTTTTTTGTAAAAAACTGAATTCCAGATTTTCGGAATTACATGAGATAAAATCCGGAATTCCAGTTTAATTTCGGAATTATTATAGAAGAATTTAAAAAATATAAAGAAAAGAAAGTACATTATTTTTTAACATAAATGTATTTAGTTCAAAACAATAAAATTAAAACAAATTAAAAATAAGGAAATATTTCATATTAAAATATTTTTGAACTAATAATAAATAAAATTGCAAAATGAAAGTTCAATTTTCATTTTGATTTTTGAAAAAGCTTCTTAAAAAGCACAAAGTATCCAATGTTTTGTCGTTGAGCCTTGATCAAATTTTTGTTGAAAATGCTCCTGCAGCGGAAAAAGCGCGCTCTGACTCCACACTAGTTGGTGGAATTGTTAATAAACTTTTGTAAAGATCTTCCAAAAGCGGTCCGCGGGATCCCCCTTCATCCCAAAATTTCATTTCACTGCGAATTTCGGAATGAATCGATGATTTTTGTAGAACTTTTGATCGTGATTCCGAGAGTGATTCTTTTATCTTTTGCTGAAGAATTTCCTGCTAGGATAACTGAGTTTCCAATGATTCGATAGGTTTATCGTCATCCATTTCAGTAGACTCAGATACTGTCGGGTCTATTTCTAATGCTACTTCACCACTAAGTCTTTGGATTAGGGATATGATAATTTCGTTAATTTCAGTTTTCGAGCGACGCAAAATGTTCTTGTGAATTTTGGTTTTACCCCCATTATGCAAATATTGAAGAACATCAGATACCACAGTTCTTCTTCGATTAATTTGAACTTCAAACTCTTTTTTCATTTCACGGCCAATTTCTTCATTCTCATCAAAATATTCTAACACAAACGTAAATGTTGCATCCGCAGAAAGTAAATTTGCATCAGCACGGCATAACGCGTCTACGGCTAATTTTATAAGCTTCAAATTTCTAGAAACTGTAGATATTATATTCCATTCTGAATCATTTAAAAATGTATCCGCTTTGATATCAATTATTGCCTTTTTTATTGAACTTTTCAAAAATTTAAAACGTTCTAACATGGACATCAGGCTACTCCATCTAGTCTTCGAATCAAGCAATAGCTGCAATTCCTTTCCATGATCTTCCTTCACATGTTTTTGCAACACTTCATTTTTAAAGGGGAACGTCGAAACATTCGAACAATTACCCGAACTTTCATGATTACATTTCGCAATGTAAACTTTTCAGTAATTTCTATATCACATTCATTTCTCGTCCCCACTTGCATTCCATCATCATCACTTAAATCTTCTTCATCAGAGTCCAGATCTAGGATACTCTCATAATCATCTTCATCTAAATCTTTCTCTGTTTGTTTGTAAATCACATTTACAATTGCAATCTGAATTGCATGAGAAAAACATAAAATTTGTTCACATGGTAATAATCTACCCACTTTTTGCATCATAGAAGCACCATCAGTTACAATACACGAAATATCGTTCCTTATATTTAACTGAAATGATTCTAACTTGTCCTCTAACAATTTTACACAATTTTCAGCCGCAAATCGACCATTAATTCGAGAAAGACCCAAATTCCAGATATTTTTTGACCCATGAACGTTAACATTCATATAACGTCTATTTCGAGAGGACGTCCACTCGTTCAATGTTAGACTAAAGCATAAATTCTTTTTTAATTGATTAATTTCAGCAGTTTGCAATTGTTTAATTTTTTTAGTATAATTCATCACGACTTTCTGTATGCTGGTGGGTGATTTTGGAATATCACCGAATCCACGCATTGTTAAACATTTTCTGAAATCGTTTGACGTACAAAAAACACGAAACGGTAAACCATCAGAAGCAATCATTCTAGCTACTACGGCAGAAAAAGTTTCATATTTTTTTGACTTGAAAAAATCAATGATCGTGTTCGTTTTTCTGGTTGTGCTCACAACACAATCGTTACTGTCAGATGTAGAAGCTGTTGTATTTTCATCAAATTTACCAGACATTGCCCCAGCACCATCATATCCTTTACCTCTACATTTTTGGATATCAAAACCAAAATCATCAATTGCAGAAACTATGTTTTGCGCAAGACTAAGACCAGTTGTACCAGATTTATATTCAATAAACCGTAGAAAATCTTCACAAATAACATTATCACAGTCAATGTATCTTATAACTAGAGATAGCTGTTCAACATTAGAACAATCAGAGGCTCCATCACACAAGATAGAAGACATTTTAATTTAGAACTTCTTCGATTGTTTTTCCACAGCATTCAATAAGTTCGTTTTGTGTGGTTTTAGATATATAGGTTGAATATTTAGGAGCACAACGAATATGGTGCTCAAGAACTTTATCACCTGCTTCAATGCGAAAATTTAAAAGCTCTACAAAGTCACCTATACCAATGTTGTTTTTACATGTTTCTCCGATATCTGGATGATACTTACTGTCATCACGATGACCTCAAAAAGCAATATCATTGCGGCCAAGAAAAATAATTTCTTTATAATCGGAATTAATTTATTTCGATTACTTATAATAAGTTTTTTTCTCTGATTATTGATGTCAACTTCATTCAGATTTTTTTTTAAATTAGATCTAGAATTCAGCATGTTAAGACAATGCATTGACATTTGATGAAGTTGACAATCATTATCGTGATCCATGTAAGCACGAATTGCATTACCCCATATTTTAAAAGGTTTTCGAATGAAGTTGATTATTGAGGTATTGTTTGGAATTCTGCTTCCCAACAGTGTACATGGAAGGCAGTATGCTCCATCTTCAATCTGTGAGTAAGCTAACCAGGAATATTCAAGTAGCCATTTATGTAAAAATGATCGTTTCTTTTTTTCACCAGAAACAGGAAAAACAAAACACGAGTTAAAAATAAATATTTTATTAACTAGATCTAATAACATTGAATCATCTTTGTCAGCAGATAGTTGTCTACTCACTCATAGTAAGTAGAAACATCATAAAAAGGAAGGATTGAAGACTGATCTGATGAACAAGGAATACAATTAAGTATTTAATTGGATTAGGAATAATATCAATATTTACATCTAAAATTATATTTTCATTACTTATGCCAAACTTTATGTGAGATTGAACTGATGATTTTTTTTTTGAAAATAGATTTTTAGGAGGTTGATAAGATAAATTAAGAACCTTATTGTTAACAGAAGAATGCGATAAAACACTTGGCAAAACTAAACACAATCCTCTTTTTAAATCACTTTTGACAAATTTCTTTGAGCATAAAACTTCTCTTTTCACAATAGGGACAAAATGATTTGGTGACTACATATCTTTATCCTTGGAAATAGAGCGACAATCAGTGTTACACCATAAAATACTCAGAATTTCTTTATTTGTTTTATGATCACCACGTGGGTATATACATACATTAAATAACTTTTTATATTTTTCAAGTCCAAACTCAGGATAAATAGACCGAATTTGTTTATTTAACACTGTAGATAATGCAATTAAACAAAGAAAAGAAGCAAATTTATTGTTTCTGCAATTGTTATAGGCTTCTTTTTTTATAAGTTCAGCAATATTTATATCATTTAATTCTGTAAAAGAATCAGAAGACTTAAATGAAACACATGCCATGAAAACACTTGAGAGTGAGGAAAAACTTTTAGATTCCACTTGATTTAAGATTATTGGGTATCTCGAATAAAAGGTTGCTTTCTCAAACAACTCAACAGAAGTTAATAGTTGAAGAATTTCATGTGTTTTATCAGATGAATTTATTAATAAAGCAGCAAAGTTGTAAAGACAGTTACCATTCTCCATTGACCTGTAAAGTCATAACACATATATACTAAATATAACTAAAACAAACATATTTAACTAAACATTCTTTGTCAAGAATTATTGTATTATAAACAAAATAAAACATAAAAAAAACGTGTTTAAACTCATACTTTAAAACAATATAGTCTTCACTTTCTTTTTGCATAGGAATAAAAGCTTCCATTTCAGAATTTCTTAAAGAAAGAAGATTTTTGTTTACAACAGGAAAGTTTGAATTTAATTTTTTAAGATTATTACGAAGCTTTGCTTTGTAAGTTGTAATATTAGGCAAATGCTTGGCTTTAATGGTATTGGATAGCAACAAATCCATAATTGTAAACAAAAATTAAATTTGTAATAAAAACTACTTATTAGCTAATTTTTGATAAACTTCAATTTATTCGAATACTTAAGGCTTTATGCGAATAATTAAGGCGTTATTAGAATAATTAAGGATTCATTTTATATATATACGGAACCGAGACAACCCTTTTGATCAAACGTTCCTGCAACTTTTTTGTTGTCTACCGGGAATTCGGGTCAAATTAATCCTGAAACAATAGGGATTTTTTTGGCCTTTATTACGGCAAGCAAAATAAATACATTACAATAACGATTGATTAAAAGGGTTCTTTCGGTACCGTTTACTTTAAAAAAAGAATCCTGATTTAATAGCGGCATGACAGAGGAACATGAACATGACGGAGGAGAGCCATTGTTATAGACGTGTATATTTTTCTATAAAGGCAATGTTTTTTTTTTTATAAAGAACTCATATATTCATATTAGTATACTATAAATTTAAGTTTAGTATTTTCTAGATTATGAAACGAAATTTTTTATAACTTCTTAGAATATTATGGGTGAATCCTGGGCAACACAGGATACCCCCTAGATCCGCCCCTGGAGTATAAAAGTTTATAAAAATGTTATAATAGTTATGAAAAGTATTAAAAATAAGGCCAAGTCTTTTATAACTATATCTTACTTATAAATTTCATTACTTTTATAACCATATCTTACTTATGAATTTCAAGATCTATATAGCTCTTATAACTTATATAAAGTTAAAAAGTTATAAGGTAATTTTAATTTATACTAGTTTTAAAATTTAAATAAATTGAAATTAGGTTAGCTAAATCAAAGAAACTATTAGACAAGATCTGAACGTTTCATATACGTTTACTTAGACTAAATATAAACGCTTTATATACCTTAATTAGACTAGATTTAAACGTAAATTAGACAAAGTCTAAACGCTTCATATACGTATAATAATCCGTCTAAATTACGTTTGAATATTGACGCTTTATGGACGTTTGTTCTAAACGTTATTCTGGATTTTATTCTAAGCGGATAATCGACCAAATCTGAACGTTTGCCGAAACGTTGTTTTGACGTATAGTAGACGTATGTGTATTTACTGGGATGGTTCCCTTGACGGCCATGTATGCATAGCGTGAATATACCAATATTTCTTAAGGTATAAACTACTTCCAGAATGCAAAAAAACTCTAAAAAAATGGTTAAGAAGGATTTGTAGGGATACCTACATAGAAAATAAAAATATTTATTTATCTGAAAACAGAACAACTGTAAAAAAACCAAATATTTTTTTTACGTTGACAAAGATAATTGACTTAAAAAATTTAGATACGTTAACTAAGATATCTGACCAATGCAAATTTTGGAGGGCCAGTCGGAGGAAAGTTACTCTAACTGAATAACTAATTAGGTTGAAATAAAACAACCCGTGTGACAAGTATCATTAGTTTAATAAGAGTGACAATTATCAATAATGTAATTTCATTAAAAGTAAATAGTTTAAACAGTTGTTTTCTGGTAAGGAAAGAACTATTCAAGAATTATTTCCTTGTAATTTAATATTACCTCAATTAAATCAAGTAAATATTTCCTTTATTTTAATACTATGTTGAGTGGATTTTTATCAAATATAAATTTAGGTCAAATTTTGTAAAAGGCAGAGATTTAGTGAAGTCAAATTTAGTGAATTGCCACGATGCCAAATCAAGCAAAGAATCATGATGAAAATCGAAAGTTTGTGTGCTTGCTCTGTCTAAAAAAATGTTTAAGACAACTTACTACTTTTCAAGCAGATCGAATATGTCAACTGTACAAGACCAAGATCAGTATCAGTGATACTTGGGTACCAAAAGGATTCTGCAAATCGTGTAGAATACTTTGCGAAGGAAACAAGAGGGAAAAGAAGTTGCACTCCCTCCTTTGTTTGATTTTAAGTCAATACAAGTGAGACCTGAAACAAGAGGCACAATGTGTTGTTGCCTAATATGCTGAATTGGTTGCAAAGCTGCAAGAAAAATATCCTCCTATAGAGCAAACCACTATTAAGAAAAAACCAAAGATGCGTTGCACCAAATACCTCAGCTCTTTAGGAAAAGGTTTGCCCCACCAATGCTCTCAAATAATATTAAGAGAAAACATTCAATCTTTAGCAGCAAATCATCCAAAAAAATCGCATGTCGATAAAGCATCTGGCGGGTCTCCAATTACAGTTACCCCTGATAAATATTTATACTTGAGTAATTTTAACATATATATTGAAATAAAGCCTTGACTATTAAGAAATAACACAAAATAGATTTCAAGAAGTATATTTTTTACAAGTTTCTAATTTCTTTAAAAACGAGTAATTTGAAAGTTTTACACAAACTTATTAAACAAAGTTTATTGTAACTATAAAATATGTATATTTTGGTTTTAGGTCAAAGTAGTGCGCAGACACCATCAAGTGCTCCGAAATTGACCACTGTAGCCCTTGTAAATGTGCAATTAAATACGGGCCTGTCAAACAACGGATTAAAAAAACTTGTTAGAACTATAAACAAAACATCAAGCAGCAAGATGGTAGAGCAAAATTTCTACATGAATTTTCTAAGACTAGGTCAACAATTGAGCAATTTTTTCACCTGCAGCCACTTTAAAATCACAGACGAAAAAACAGATTCTTGTACAGTTCATGTTGTTGCTCACTGCAATGATTTATCAAGTCTTGTGAATCATGTTATTGAGTCCCGCAAAATTTCTGGTGGCTATTTTATTAAGCTCGGAATTGATGGTGGCTAAAGTTTTCTCAAGTTTTGCCTAAGCATTGTTGATACTGCGTTAAGGGATGAACCCACCTCACTGCACCAACAACAACCTCTCACTCAAAGGACTGGTAAAGACACTGGAGTCAAAAGACAAATTATTGTTGGGGTTTCAGAAAATTTGCCAGAAAAACACTCGAAAATTGAACAAATCTGGTGACTGATTAATGCAAATGGAGTTAAACTAATTTTGGCTTGTGATACGAAAGTTGCAAATATAATTTGTGGTCTTCAAACTCATTCAACTACGCACCCTTGAACCTTGTGTGACGTCAAATCCGATTGTCTTGCCAAATCTGGAAACTTGCGAACACTGGGCTCAATTAATTCAAGCCTTTAGTCTTTTCACCAATCTGTCGGGGTTATTGCTAATGCAAAGCTATTTGGCAATGTCATCCGAAAGCCAATCATCTGCGGGCCTGTCAATGTTCTGATTTTGGAAATCGTTCCACCGATGGAATTGAATTTCCTCTTAGAAGTAGTCAACCATCTTTTTAAAATCCTTAAAACTGCTTGGATAGAAGCTGTTAAGTGGCCAGCCGCCCTCCACATTCAACTAAGCCCGTATCACAGGGGCCAGTTTGAGAGAAATGAGTGCAGGAAGCTTCTTAAAAATGTGGATATGCTGCAGCAACATGCTGAAACAAACATGGTTCCCAATATTGTGTGCATAACTGAAGCATTCATAAGCTTCAATTTAGTTGGCTTGCTTTGGATACATCCTTCAGCTTGATTTTGCTGAAAAAATTGAAAATTTCAAAAAGTAAGAGGCTAAGTGTCCTTCTCTACTTTTTTTTTTCGAGGACCTTTTGTTTTAGAAATTATTTTCAATTATTTTAGTAATTATGTATTTTAATTTAGAAATTCAGGGGTTGACCCTCTCCACTTTGAAAGCCGTGTCAACACTATTAGTATAAGACTATTTAAATCACGCTTTATGTAGAAAACCACTATTTTGGCCAAATAAAATGAAAACTGTACATGTACCGATAAAATAATTATAACAAAAATTGATGGTTTTACATAGAATGTTCACTATAAAGTCAAATGTTCATAGTGAACATTCAAATTAAATTTTGACTTGACTGTGCGCTAATAAATTTAATTTGATTTGAACATTCAATTATTTTCCGCAGACAAAATTAAATGATTTTAAAATTTGCATCACAGGGTACCTTGATGTGTACGCTAACTCTCCGTATAAGTGGCATTCTTGGGACAGCTAGGTAGGCATTATAAGGATCTTTGCTAACCGTGATAGAAGAGTTCCAAAATTTAAAAAATAAAACATGTCAAATAATTCACTAGATTAAACATGTTAAATAATTTTTTGTTGATAAAATAATTAATAAAGAAATAAAAAAGAATATACATTATATAAAATACATATACTAATATAGATAAGAGATTTTCAAAAATTTAAAAGTATATATAATCATTTTTTCAACTAAAAGTATATTTTAGTTAAAAAAATGAGTTTATTAAGATTTTTTTAAAAAGAATTAAAATTTCATTCTTGAGAAATATCTTTAGAAGTGTTTAGAACTATACTATTCCATAAAAATGGTCCGCGAAATGTAATAAAAAATTTTCCAAAATTGGTTTGAGAAAATGGTTGTCGAATTAAGTTATTGTTTCTTAAAATATATTTATTTCTATCTTTTTGTAAATGCAAGTTACGAAAAGAAACGGGTGATAGGTGGGTCTTGCATTTGTACATAAAACAAAGAATATTAAAAACATTTAATATTCTTTGTCACTAAAACTCTTTTATCAATTATATTAATGATATAAAGAAAAGTTAAGTTTCTAGGCAGCTAGTGCTTTTTACCATAAGAATGAAAAAGAATCCATTTAGTTTTACCAATATTTAATGATAGTTTGTTTAATCTGAACTATTTGGAAATTTTGACTAGTTCAATGTTCATGTTGCTAAAAAGTGTAGAAATTTTATTAAAAGAAATAAGTTAGAATCATCAACAAACATAATTGTCATTAGGTTTGAAGCTTTTGGTAGATCATTAATATATATTAAAAATAGGAGAGGTCCTAATATGGATCGTTGAGGAACTCCACATGAAATACTTAACAAATTTGATGATATGTTATCATCCGCATAAACAAATTGTTTTCGATTATTAAGGTAACTTTTTAACCATATTAATATATTTCCAGTAATTCCGTACCACTCCAACTTTTTTAAAAGAATTTTGCGATCATTAGTATCAAAAGCTTTCGCCAAGTCAATGAAAACACCTAAAGTAAATTCAGATTTTTCTAATGAGTCAGATATATTTCTAGTAAATTATAAAATGGCATGTTCAGTAGAATTGTTTTTTTGGAATCCATATTGATTACTGTATAATAAATTGTTTATAGTAAGATGATTATAAATTTTATTGTACAAAATTCTTTCTAAAACTTTAGAGAATACAGAAATTAGTGAAATGGGACGACAATTACTTATATTCTCAATGTCGCCACCCTGTAATATTGGTATGACTTTTGTTAATTTTAGAGCTTGTGGAAAAATTCCCTGTTTAATTGGTATTGAAAAAATCTTAAAGAGTATATACTTTAAAACATCAAATGAATTTATAATAATATTGCCATTTATTACTATCAGGGCCAACTAAAAACAACAGTTGCCGATATTATTTAAAAAAAAAATTTTTTTATTTTTTATTTTTTATTTTTATCCTTATATTTGTTGAACATATAACATTTACAAGTTTCGTAAATTAAAGGTGCAATATTTACAAGTCTCGAGAGTCAAAATATATAGTAAAATTTATAATTAAATAGTACAGGCCGGACTTCAAGAAGATCGTAATGATCTTATCACGAAGCCCTTAACATGTGTTTGAAATATAATATAATTATGTTAACTATAAATATATATTAAGTACAACTTTATTTTTATAATCTTTAAATTAAGCACATAATAAAAAATGAACTCAAAATAAGTTCAGTATAAAAAATTAAACATAACAAGCAGCATAATAACTAAAATTGATAAGAAAAAATCAAGTGTTTTTTTTGTGTTTTTAATAAACAATTTTTGATATATTGTTTGAGAAAGGTAAGAGTCATTTAGATAATACACATAAACGAGTCAGTTCACTTTGTAGTTGATATATATGTAATTTAATTTATAGTCTTAGAGGAATTCAGAGTATCTGTTTAGATTCAGTATCCGATTTTTTAACTTTGTTTTCAAGGAATTTTGATTATCTAGATTGCAAATTGATTTATTTTTAGTTACTAGTTTGTTGTATAAATAAGGACCCCGGTATGAAATTGAGAACTGGGAAAGTTTTGTTTTTTCGAAAGGTGTAATAAAGTTTTCTGTTTCTCTTGTGTTATATTTATTAACGTTATTTATAAAAAAGGTATTTTAAAAATGGTTTGGTACTTGACCTAATTTAAATTTTAGCATAAACAATATATTTTGGTAAATGTTAATTTGATAAATATTAAGCACATTCATTTCTTTAAATAAGGGTTCAGCGTCTGTAAATTTTTCTTTAAAGTTCGACTTGAACTTTGCTTTGTAACCAATAGCGGCAGAGTCTTTTTTCAGGTAAAAACCCATACTCTGTTGCTATTGGTTGCAATGTAAAGTTCAAGTCGTCGAAATAAAGTTTTCAATTTGGTTATATGCGTACTCGCCCAAACTATATTTGCATAGAGGTAGCTATGTATAAAAGAAAAATATATAAGTTTTAAGTTACTTTGCGACAGCATAGGTTTAGCTTTATAAAGTAGACCTATGTTTTTTGATATTTTAGTGTTTAAAGCATTTATGTGAGCTTTCCAAGATAAATTTTCATCAATTATAACTCCTAAAAATTTAGTTTCGTGAGTTCTCTCAATTACTATATTTTCTATTTTTAGAGAGGGTTGAATATTTGGTAGTGTGTTTCTTTGTTGGTTTGAATGAAATAAAGTGCATTTTGTTTTTTCTATGTTTAGGGACAACTTATTTGCTTTAAACCATATATATTTAATTTTTGGAGTTCTATGTTTACATTATCCTTGAAGGTCGTTTATATAGATTAGGAACAAAAGAGGAGCAAGAATTGAACCTTGAGGAACACCGCAAGTTAATTTTAATAATTTACTGTGGTAATTATCATCTGTAATAACACACTGTTGTCTGTTAGTCAGGTAACTTTTAAACCACTGCAGCGTATGGTTTTTTAATCCGTGTTTTTCCAACTTTTTTAGTAAGATTTCTTGATCTATTGTGTCGAACGCTTTTGACAAGTCTAAAAAGACTCCTACTACGAACTTCTTTTCATAGATTTACTAATCCTATTGATGAAATCTTCGATAGCATGCTCTGTCGAGTGCTGAGTTTGAAAACCATATTGGTTTTCATTCAGGATTTTGTTTGTGGTTAGGTATTTATATAAACGGTTTTAGATTATTCGTTCGAGTAGTTTTAAAAATAATTTTGTAAGCGGAGTTTGTGCGTCCGAGGTTACATTCATGATGTATTTTTGACCAATTTACTACCCCTAGTGAGCCTAGTTTTGGGATCGAAAATTTATTTATGCTTCTTTTGATGATTTTTATTTTCAAGTTATTGACACGTGTTGCTTGTTGTGATAGTGAGAAGTAAATTGGGAAGTGGTCAGATATATCCATTTTAATTATTCCTACTTTTAAGGATGGATCTTGAATTGAATTTGTCAATATATTGTCAATAGCTGTAATTGAGGTGGGAGTTACCCGGGTGGGTTTGTTTATAATTGGGAAAATATAATGTTGTATCATATCATCGAAAAAAAGTTTGGTATTTGCGTGTTCATGATAGCTTAGGTAATTTAAGTTCATGTCACCCATACAGAATAGCTTTTATGTTCAACATTGCTTTTTATATATATTTGTTTCATAAAATTTGAAAGCGTTAAAATATCTCCATCTGGCGGTCTATAACAAAATGGATATTAAGAGATTTTTTGAAGTATCATTAATGACTTCAACTGTAAAGACCTCACTATTTAAATCAGAAATAGAAAGATCATTTCTAAATTTTGTGTTCAAGTCATTATGGATGTAGGTTATTATTCCACCTCCTCTTTTGTTAGCTTTTCTTTCATAAGAAATAAGATTATAATTAGGGATTAGGAGGTTTGAATTTGTATAAGAATTTTCGTCAGAACACCAAGTTTCTGTAAGACAAATCATGCTAAAGGAATATTTGCATTCGATAAGGAAAATTTTTAACCTATCCATATTTGTATTTAAGCTCCTGATGTTTAAGTGTATTACCGTAAACTCGCCTCTATTGTTATGAAGTTCAGCTTTAAAAGTTTTAGTATCAAAGTATGGAGAGTCAGGTCCATTAAAAATAAATAAATCATCTTCGTATAAATCATTCGCAAAGATATTATTTTTAGTTTTAAAAACGTCAAAACGCAATTTATCAAAATCTTTTGTTAGAAAACCATTAGGCACGACGAAAAAAGAATTAAATCAAAATTTTTTTTTTATAGATTTTGATTTGCGTAAAGTTAGTTTTGAAGGCGCGTATTTTGGTTTATTATTTTGGTTTATTATTTCTTGGTTTATTATTTTGGTTTATTATTTTAAAATCTCGACTAAAAATTTTATCATACTTTAAAATGGCGTATTTACCTTCACTACGTAATTTTTTCACTTCTTCCCCAAGCTTCCTTCGATGTTCGATAGTTTCTTGGGCAAAATCTTCGTTTATTTAAATGCCAATTTCTTTAAGATGTTTTAATGAGTTGAGTATTTTGTTTTTGTCGTGGAAGTTCAGGAGTTTTAAAACTATTGTTCTTGGTTTATTATTTTTCTTTTGACCAATGCGATGTGCTCTTTCTATTACGACTTCATTTGATATTTTTAATTGACTATTAAATAATTTTTTTACCTCTTTTTCACAATCGTCCCAGCTTTCTCCTGGAGACTCTTTTAGTCCATCTATTCTTAGATTATTTCTTCTGGAACGATTTTTCAATTCTATTGATTTTTTATATAATGCATTTATTTGATTGTCATAATATTTTTAAGAATGAAATGTTTTCTAAAGTTTTATTCTCTTGAAAGCTGAGTCTGTCCTTTATTTCGTTCAAGTCTTTTTCGATATTCTTTATTTTCGACTTGTTGTCTTTCTCTATTGTGTCTATTCTATCAATTATAATTTTGAGGTTTGCACTCATTAATAAAGTAAATGATTTTTCTTGCTCTTTAAGTAGTAGTTCAGTTTCTTAAAGAATACTTTTTTTGTGTTCCTCGAAATTATTTGTGATAATTTTTTCGATGTTTTTCATTGTAATATCCATTTTTATGTAAAATTTTATCGCTAATTAAAAAACTAGCTGTCTGAAACCATAAAACAGGTCAAGTTATGTCTGTTTCGCACCCATCAATTTATATATATTCTTTAGAATGTCACTTTACTTCTATAATTTATTAGTAAACGGTAGAAAATAATTGTTTTTTAAAAATTTAAGTTTTTTATAAAGATTCATCCCCCTCCCCAGACGTGTAATCGGCCGGTTAGAAGAGTTATTTTAATTAAAAATAATCAAGGTTTAATTCAAGAGTTTTTACCAAAATAATAAAATGCAAAACAAAAACATTTAATTACATAAGTATATTTATTTTTTGAAAAAACAAATATTCTTACACATTTAATTACAAATTATCAAAATACAACAACAGTAAATTTTGTACACCTTTATTTTTAAAATACGCTATTCCATTATATAATCTAAAAAATGTAATTCAAAATATCAGTGATCCAAAATAAGAGTCGTGGTCTGTTCTAAACCAACCATTAATATACTTGTTATTTAAATCTCAATAGGTTTTATTAAATGGTAAAACAGATTAATAATTTAAAACTTAAGTTAAACCATTAAAATTATTATGGATAAAATATAGAACTATCAAATAAAATGAATAAGTTATCTTCATAAAAATTACTAAATAATATAACAAAATACGCAAAAAAAATCTTTTTAACGAATAACGGATGGTTACTAAAAATCCGGACAAACTTTAACTGAATTTTAAATGCCACAAGCTAAATCTTTTTTATTCATGTTTATATCCATTTTATAGCTTATTTAATTCTCTATAAGTTAATTTTTTTTTTAGATAATTAATAATAATTAAAAAAATAACGATGACCAAGCAAGAAGAGGCAAGAAAACGGATTTACGAGTTCTATTTGAATAATAAATTGCAAGGTAAAAAGTTCACAGTAGCTCACTTCAATGCTGAAAAAATCCCAAGAAGCACTATCTATGATATAATCAAACGTGTTGAGAATGATTCTGGGCACAAAAGAGTGCAAGAAAGTGGTCGTGCGGCCAAAATCATGACCCCTAAGAGGATCAAGCGCCTGAAAGCCATATTTGATCACAGTGACCGAGTTTCGATGAGGCAAGCTGGTCGAAAATTTGGATGCAGTCATTCACATATCATTAAAACTCTTGCCAAGTACACTGACATCAAAAGTTATACAAAACAGGGTATACCTCATCGACAAGAGAACCAGAATGAGCGAATCAAAACTGGCATTGATCGTCTTTATCGCGTTTTTAAAGGAAAATTGGTCATCCTTGACGATGAGTCTTACTTCACGCTGTCACACTCAACAATTAATGGAAACAGCACCTACTACTCTAGCAACAGAGATAAGACTCCACCAAGTGTTAAATATCGCAAAAAGCGCAAATTCGAACCCAAGGTGCTTGTCTGGCTGGCCGCTTCTGACAAAGGTGTTTCAAAACCATTTTTTATACCCAGCGGCCTTGCAGTCAATAAAGCAATCTATGAAATGAATTGTATTAGGAAAAGATTAGTGCCGTTCATCAACGCTTATCATGCCGATGGTAATTACATATTTTGGCCGGACCTGGCTTCATCGCATTATGCCAAAACCGTGACCAGCTGCTACGAGACTCATAACATCAATTTTATCAAAAAAGTTGACAATCCGCCAGCCGTACCGGAGTGTCGCCCAATCGAAGACTTTTGGGCTATTTTGAAAGGCAAAGTGTATGAGAGTAACTGGCAAGCAAAAGACGTGAAACAACTACAAACCAGAATAAAGCTTTGCCTGAAAAAAATTGACCTTAACCTTGTATTTTCACTTTTAGGGTCAACTCGTGTTAGAGTTGGCCGAATCCGAAGAAACAGACTGGTTGAAGACAAACTTAATTAAAATAAATAAATAACTAAAAACTCTTTTTAATGATAGTTTTATTTAATCTCTACCATAAAAACTTTGGGAGTAATTGCACTTGAAAGTTTGTCCGGATTTTTAGTAACCACCCGTTAACAAAAAATAACTAATTAAAAAAACATAACAATTGTCAACTTTGTTTTTATATATTGGATAAATACGTCATGATAAATCTGAAATAAAAAAGTAATGTAAAGTAAATCACATTTAAAAATTCAAAATCAATTTATCTGTTCATTTATGGTAACCTTTTGTGATATTGAAGTAAATTCTATTTATTGAAAAGATAACTATAAAATTTGTTTCAAAGATCAAAAGCAATAAAAATACTAAAGATAAAATTAAATTAAGACATAAATTGGGTTTATAGTAAAATGTTTTCTTGGCTTTTAGTGAATGATTTAAACGAGTAAGCCTCTGTAGTAAAAGTACCTGTTATTCATAACAGGTACTTTTACTACAGAGTAAAATTTGCAACATAAAGTTTGACCAACAAAGTATATCTAAAAAACCGTGTTTTTTAGATGTACATTAACTTTATCAAACGTTTGACCTTAAATTCTGTTTTAATTAAATATGACAATAAAACTGATAACGCTTTAGAACGAAAATTAAATTTGAACCTAATGGAGCTACGCTGTTTAAAATCTGAACAGGAAAGTTATTTTTTTCATTAAGTTTATCAGTCACAATTCCATCAGCACTTAAATACAACTTAACTTAACTTAATTTTTTTATTTCATTTCTTCATTGAATAATAATGGAGCCACATTAGTGGGTATTAAAATTAATACTTAAAAAAACAATGGGGCTTCACAGAATAAAGTTGTTTTTTATTTTTTTTCTACAGATAATACCAACTTTGTTTTGGAACTTTTACAAATAAACTATTTTTTTTTTTTTTGTACTTTATTTGGTTTTGCTTTTTTTGTCCTCCAATTTAGTTTTTTTTTAATTTTAAATATTGTCAGCCATTATTGTTTGTTATGATGGCACAGGTAACTAACTGATTTATAAGGCTAAGTCTGCATTTACGCAAAAGTTAATTGATACAATCTAGATTAGGCAAACCTAGTACTATAAACATATTTGTACTATAAACACATTTTAGCACATTTCTTGTAACAAGAGTCTAGCTTTCGAGCATTTCTTGAATCAACTGATTAATATGTTTGTATGTGTATATAGACATTTCTCTCAATTTATACCAGCATTATTAAACAAACCATTTTCTATTTTTTGACCCAAATACTTGAATTTGTCAATTAAAACTAATTTACATTCAGCTAAGGTAAACAGTGGAAAATTGCTTGATACAATCTTACTTCTCTGTTTTAGTTTAAAGACCATACACACCTTTTTTTTTGTATTAAATGACATGGTAATGACAGTGGCTTCAACATTTAATGCACTTAATAATTTTTCCAATGCAAATTCTTGGTTTGCATTGGAAAAGATTAGTACAATATTGTCGGTATATGATTACAATATCGTCGGTACAAGATTAGTACAATATTGTCAGTATATGCCAAAAGATTCAAAAAAGTTCTATCTATGTTAAATCCAATATGTATTTTGGTAATATTGAATATCAGTGATCTTATATAAAATATAAACAAGAACGGTGAAAGAATATTAGAGTTTACTTTCTGCCATATGACAAACATAGTTTGATTCTTGTACCAAGATGCAAGTAGACAGAAAACATTCCTGGCAATACCCTGATCAATTAAGTTAGAAAACAGTTT
Source organism: Hydra vulgaris (assembly GCF_022113875.1). Taxonomy (NCBI): domain Eukaryota; kingdom Metazoa; phylum Cnidaria; class Hydrozoa; order Anthoathecata; family Hydridae; genus Hydra; species Hydra vulgaris. The sequence goes on from NC_061157.1 coordinate 57,670,594, forward strand.
CCATTAATTAAAGCTATCAAAAGCTTTAATGAAATCTATAAAACATGTGAATACATGGCTTCCTCTAGAAATATAGTATTTAACTGTCTTTTTTAAATAATATGTACAAGACATTCTCATGAGATTCAATTCTTTCTAATAAAATATGTTCAAGTATTTTAGAGCAAGCAGGAGAGATTATGATTGCTCTGTAATTATATACATCTGTTAAGTCTTCAATTTCAGATTTTACTAGAGGTATTATCGTGGCTTCACAAAATTTCAAGGGCAAATCTCTATACAACAATTTCTAAGGCAAATCTCTATTTAAACAATTTAAAATGTATTCTACAAAATAGAGTGCTCAATGTTTTTATAAGAACAGAGCAATTACAAATTAGTAAAAAATCATTTAGCAAAAAAAAAAAAATTTTTGCCATGTGATTTTCAACTAATTTATATATATATATATATATATATATATATATATATATATATATATATATATATATATATATATATATATATATATATATATATATATATATATATATATATATATATATATATATATATATATATATATATATATATATATATATATATATGTATATATATATATATATATATATGTATATATATATATATATACATATATATATATATATATATATATATATATATATATATATATATATATATATATATATATATATATATATATATATATATATATATATATATATATATATATATATATATATATATATATATATATATATATATATATATATATATATATATATATATATATATATATATATATATATATATATATATACAATAGGGGTAATGATTAATTGATTATAAAAGGATTGCTTTATAATAGCATAGCTTCAGACAATATTGAGACATTTATAGTCATCAGACAATAATATTTTAAATTAAGTATATGGCAAATTTATGAATGAATGATTTTTTAGTTTTAAAGTTGTTGTTTTTTTACAAAAAAATGTTCATAGTTTATTTATTACATTTTAATTAGTTTTTTAGATCGTTCATAGAAAAAACGATGTTTAGAAATACAAATTTTGTTTATGTGCTGTAGGCAAAGATTTTGTTTAAAACGGCAACTTGTTTAACAAAATGAGTAGACAGTTTACATATGGTTGTTTAACCTCTACGAGAAATAAGCATTTAGTTCTCCAGTAGTAGGGGTGGTGTATTTCAATATTTAATTGTAATATACTATGAACTATACAAAACTATACAAAAGTTTCTGTTGCTAATTTAGTAGAGCCTTTATTTTTATTATGATAATTTTTTAAAAGCTCTGAATACTCTCGGCAAGTTTTACACCATATTAAAATTACTTCACTTGAATCATCAGTTTGAAATTCGTCGGATTTAAACCTGCATTTTTCAATGACAGTTCTGTTAGGCATTATGACTTGTTTTGAGTCTGCTTACTGTATTACATTTAATGGAAGCCTTAACTTTTATCAAATTAAAAAAAAGTTTTGTAACTGTTTCTTCTTCGCATGTATATATATATATATATATATATATATATATATATATATATATATATATATATATATATATATATATATATATATATATATATAATAATAATAATAATAATAATAGCAATAATAATAATAATAATAATAATTAGAGATTAAAGTGCCATTATTTACAACAATCACAATAGTGATGAAGTAATTCAGAAGCACTAAACAAGTAAACTATGAGTCTGAAAAAGAGTTCATAAAAAGTTCATATTTTAGTCTTTTTTTGAATGTTTCTATAGAAGTTGAGTTTCGCGTGTTCAAAGATAAACCATTCCAAATTCGAGGTGCAGTCATACAAAAAGATTTTGAGCCTAGGGAGGTTTTTTGTTGACGACGTGTAAGTTGGCAACTGTCTAATAATCTTGCATTTTGTTTTGAAGTTCGGATTTCTAGGAGTTCAAATAAATATGCAGGAGATTTTGATAATAAAATTTTATATGTGATAACTGATATTTTATAGATTATTCTTTGATGTATTGGTAACCAATGAAGAGATTTCAGCAATATTTCTGATTTTAAATGGAAAGGAGAATGGAAAACAATACGAGATAAGTTATTTTGAATTCGTTGGAGTTTTTTAATATTTTTTTGATAAGTGCCAGATAAAATGCTGTTACAATAGTCAAGCTGAGAGTTAACGATGCCACAAGCAATTATGTTTGCAGTTTCTTTGGTCAGACATGGACGAATGTGGCGAAGTGCACGAATGTGGTAATTGCAGGATTTAATAATATTGTTTATGTGCTTGTCCATGAGAGCTTTGAATCTAGGATGACTCGAAGGATTTTCACTGAATTTATTGTAGTTATCGTGGTTCCAGAAAACGCAATATTCAAATCATTTTTATATTTGCTAGTTTGTTTTCTAGATCCAAATAAATTAGCTTCTGTTTTATTTGGATTAAGCAGAAGTCCATTTTCTAGAAACCATGTTGTTACTGCATTAGCACACACAGTGATTTTGTTGATGCTATCTTTGCCAGGGCTGAGGAAAGTATAAAGTTGGGTATCGTCAGCATATTGATGATGATTTGTACCAAATTTAGCTATAATACGATATATAGGTGAAACAAACATGGAAAATAGAAATGGGCTTAATACACTACCCTTAGGTACTCCTGTTGAACTTGCTATTAGTCTAGAATTTGATGATCCAATAGAAACAAAAGATTTTAGAGAGTGCAAATATGATGTTAGCCATTTTAATGCAATATCTGTGACACCAAAATTATTCTTAATACAGGTAATCAGCAGGCTGTGATCGATTGTATCAAATGCTGAAGATATGTCCAGAGATAGTAGAATAGTGGTCAAACCATCATCAATGTTTAGCAGGATGTCGTTGCATATGTTTAAGAGTGCTGTTTCGGTTGAGTGATAAGATCTAAAACCAGATTGTAGAGGATTGAAGTTGACAGATGATGTTACATGTGGATGAAGACGAGATAAAGCAAGCTTTTCAAGAATTTTCGAAATTGTATTGAGATTTGATATGGGGCATAGATTTGTTAGATCAAATTCTGCTAGTCCTGATTTTTTGGGAATTGGAGTTATTTGAGCAACTTTATATGAGGTTGGGAAAATTCCGGATTTGAATGAGAGGTCAGCAAGGTGAGCTATAATTGGACTGAATATTTCTGAACAAGATTGAAGGATCCAAGATTTGAAAACGACAACGATTTCACATCTGCTAAACACGTAAGTAATACAGTTAATGTAAAAAATACAATGAGTTTCATGAAAATGTCAATATTGATTTTTCCGTTAAATTTGCAAAGAATGAAAATAAATGTTCAAATTCGATGTTTGTTGGAATAATATCAAGTGGCGATGTCTTAGATTTGAGAGTTTTGATTATTTTCGACACATCTTTAGGTGTGACTGTACCAAATGTTGTTAAAATATCTACAGGGGGAGATAACTCTGAGATAAATTTAGATATTGGAGTTTTTGCAAGTCTTTCCTGGATAGTGTTCTTTATAATTTCGAGTTTGCGTATGAAATATTGACTTACTATATCGCATTTTGCTTCTGGTATTGTGTTATTAGTTTTAGAACTATTCGAATGTAGTAATTTCTTGGCAATGTTCCATGTTTCTTTTTGATCACCGTATGCTGAATTTAGTTTCGCCCTATAATGACTACATCTGGATTCGTGAATTGCTGCTGCAGCCTCACGGCATGCAGTTCGATATAATTTTTTATCTGATAAACTACCAGTTTTTCTATAACAACGTTCCAGTTTAAGACGCCTGATTTTTTTATTCTTGGCATCTGAAGATAACCATTGATCATCGTGTTTACCAATTCGCCCTGAATTTTTTCGAATGGGTGCTAAATGATCAAGAACAGTTGTTATATAAATTAGATTCCAAATTGTTGTCTATGGAGTAGCAAAGTGTTTACCCAAGCATTATTAGTTTTATAATTTTTATTATATAAAATCATGGCGGTCCAAAAAAGTATGAATAATAAAATAGATACATCCGAGATAAAAGATAAACTTCGAGTGAAAATGTTTTACTTTGCAGAGTTAACTCAAACATTTTTATGAAAAGTCCCTTACTAAGAATACGTTTCGCTAGTTTAGTTTATAATGAAACATGTTGCTTTTTTCATTAAATTGTAGAATTAGAATTATACTATCGAATTGCAATGAGTGTAATCTAATAATGTTTTAAATAAACTATTTAAAGTTGATTTATAACCGAATTATTCATATATAACAGCAGAAAAAAATTAAAAAGTAAAAATATTTTTATGATAAACAACTTTTTGACAGCCACTCTTTTTTAATGTATAATATAGGTTACAAACGTTAACATCGGAAAGTATGGCAATGTAAAACTTCTCCCTCCATGAGCGAAATAGACAAATATGAGCGTTTTTAACAATGTATCGTGCAACTTAAAATATTCAAAAATTTCAAAATTACTTAAATTTTTACCCATTATAATTAAAGAGTTTTTAAGTTTATTTAAATTTCTACTAGCGCAATATAATTAAAGAGGAGCTAATTTAATCAGATTTGTTGATAATTTAAAGTATTATGTTTGGAACCTGGCAAAATAAAAGTTTAACTTTAAAAGCTTTTAAAAATCGCGTTTTTTGCAAAAGTGTCCTTAACTACATCGAGTAAACTAAACGACTCAACATCATCACAAGAATAAAAAAGTTTATTTTATTGGATTGATATTTTAATTGTTAATACTGATTATTTTTTTAATTTTTATTTGTTTTTCTAATAAATTTTTGTTTGATTGCTTTTTATTTTTTTAATCAAATGTTGTTTTAATTACACATAAATTTGCGTATTTCATTCTCCCCAAATGTCAATGTAGAATGGAATTAATTTTTTTTTTGTAATCAAATAAAGTTTCATAAAAAAACTTAATAAAAAAATTATTTGATTTTTATATACTTAAATATAGCTCAAAATTCTCTTCAACTTTAAAAAAACAATTAAAATCTTTTTTCCGTAACTAGTTTCATAAAAAAACTTAATAAAAAAATTATTTGATTTTTATATACTTATATACTAAATACAGCTCAAAATTCTCTTCAACTTTAAAAAAAAATTTTAAATCTTTTTTCCGTAAAAAATAAATAATTAAAATCCTTTACTATTTCATTTGACCCAATTTTCCTCTATATACATTTAAATAACATTTTTAAATTTATAAAAGGTATGGTAAATTTTGATAAGATAAAATTATAAACTTAAGTCGGTTTTGTCTGTCATAACTCAAACTATATTTTTTAAGGTGGCTTGACACACCAAAAAGACAAAAAGTTGAGTTTGAGTCTAATAATATTAGTTGGTTCAGTATAAGCCATAAAAATATAAATATGGGTATTAAGACATATCTTTAAAAAAAACATTAATCGTTTGGAATCACATAGCTACAAAATAATATTTTCCGCATTTAAAAATTTGCCGCCTTCGGCTAGCGTATGCACAAATGTCGTAATTTTATACAAATGGGTGGCCTAAAATAGTTTTAAAGAAAATAATAACTTTAAATTTTTTTTTTATCTTTATGTCATTTAAACTAACAATTAAATAACTTATTTATTTCAAACACCTGGAGGGCGCTGCGTTTTGACCCAATTTTAAGGGTTTTTTATAAAAGTACAAATTTCGAATTTTTTTTTTTATATAGTTAAACTTAATAAATGAAAAATTCTTAAGATTTGTTGGGCCCTAGTGACTGTATTTTTATGGGGCAACTCTGAACAACTATCGCCCATGATTATATTATTTATTATTAATTATATTGTTTAGTTGGAGCAGGTAACTTGTAAATATAACCTATTACCCTCACAGACCTAATCAGTAAGCTGTTGAGTAGGCCATAAATACCTAAAAGGACACTAGTACTTCTACAAAAGGTTAGAATCTTGTTTTTTTTAATAACAGAATATTTTAAAAACTTTCTTCCAAGTCACTTTCTTCACAATTTTTACTTTTATATTTACTTTTTTATTGCTATATTCATTTCACACGTCGATGTTTTCATCTTCCAAATAATCATCATTAGTAGATTCTAATCGTTCATTATTTCATCTTCTAAATTAATAATTTCTGTTGTTTCCGATAATTCTAAGCCTGAGGGTTCTAGTTCTGTCAGTTTTATTGATTCCTTATTGTCCACTTCTAAAATTAATAAACTCTTTACTTTTTCTGGAAGTTTGAGCACAACTTTCTTCGTCCGTCTAGATTTCAAGGAGATAGAAAACTAATAAGAGAATTAGACGATCTCTTTGCACGGTTAAAGACGTCTTTAAAATTTGCTTGTCATGAACATTTACAAGCAAGCAACTCACGATGTCGTCTGTAATATTTGTTTCAGCATTCAGATGCTTCCTCGGAGAAAACTCCCAAGGGAACTGGCAAGTTTATCATTATTTCTTCACCATCTCAATGCAACTAAGACATGGTACACGTTTTTCGGAACAAAAATATATGTTTTTTCAAATACAATATATGTAAGTTTTTTCATTGAAAAGTATGACATATTTGGTATGTACGGGAAAGATTATGTTAACCCATTATTATAATCTGATAAAAGTAATGTGACTATAACAAATCGTCAAGCATAGTTTTATTTAAAAAAGATGTAATTTTCAACATAAAGTACCATGGGGCTTGGCTATAGAAAAGTCTATGGATTTGATTTTTTCATAAAAGCAAGTATAAGTGTTTGTTTTCAATGAATGTAACGTGGCATTAATAATAAGCCATTATTTGGGAAAATTATCCATGAAAAACCATTTTTTCATAAAAATTGAAGTTATTATTTTCAATACCACACCTGAATGAGTATATTTAATGATAATGTCACGTTAGATTCAGATAAGCTATGCTATAGTTAATTTTTCTACAAAAGCCGTTTTTGCATAAATAATTATAACTTTTTGCTCCATTCAAAAAACTGTTTTCGGTATTTAGCATCATATACCCTAAAAGAAATTTTAATGTGGCTCATATATGGGATTTGTATGCTAACCATATGCTTACCACTCTCTTTTATGGGATAGCGTTGATGCGTCCCATATGTGGCTATAATGTTTATCCCACTAAAACCACACTAAATAAAAACGAACGCCACGCTTCATTTGTGCATGAAAGTTTTATGTGGGCCATATGTGGAAAGCATATATTTTATAAGCATATATATATATTATATATGTTAGCTATATATTTACTACTCTTCTTTATGGGATGGCGTTGGTACGTTTCATATGTGGCTTTAATGTTTATCCCACTAAAAGCACACTAAATAAGAGCTAACGCCACACTCCGATTGCATGGAGAATTCATATTTATTCCATCACTATTTTATCTATCGAATTATTATATCTTATCAGTTTGCCCTAAATGTAATCAAAAAAACACTATAAAAACTTAATTATCACAAGAAAAATGAAATAAACAGTTATAATAAATATACAAATATACCAAATCACAATATATTAACGCAAATTTAAAATGTTAACCATTATATCATAACCATTATCTCAAAATCTGGAAACTAAAGGAAACCAGGAAGATTTTCATAGATCAAAATGGATTTAGGGAATATTTTTAAGGAAGATAAACTTCCAACAACATTTAATCTATGTACTTTCAACTGCCACGGTCTAAAGTCTAATTTTGAGTATACCAAATCGTTGATTCTCTCTCATGACATAACTTTTATATGTGAACACTGGTTATCGAATTTAGAATATTTCATAATGAAAAATATCAATAAAAATACCCACTCTTACATTACCAAACACATCTTACATAGATTACATAGCTTTGTCAAAGTATACGTCTCTTCTTTATTCCAATTGTTTCGTAATTCCTTTTTTATCTCAAAACATGAGTGATCATTTACCAGTATCGATTGAAGTTGGAATTATTGGACAATCTTCTCAAAAAAGCAATCAAAAAAACTCAGAAAAGTACAGCATTCTAAATTATACTTGGAATAACAATGATTTTTTACAATTATATAACAATCGCTTAAATACTAATTTTAATTTTCACAATTTTACGAATGACAATTACGATGAGGAACTTATCAAAGTATACACTGTTATTACAAAGTCGGCATCTTAGGCACTTAATCAATATTTATCCATGAAAACACCGTAATTGTATTCAAAATCCTGGTCACATCCGAATTAAGCCGAAGTAAAAATGTTCTTTCATTTTATTTTAAAAAATGGCGGGAAACTGGGTTCGTTAAAAACTTAAACTCGCAAATTTTTATTGGCACTAAAAAATTTCCGCAATGCTGTAAAAAATGATCAAAATAAAAACCTGTACAAAGACTACATTAAAATCGAAACGTTAAAAAATACAGATCCAAAATATTTTGGAAAACTTTCAGAAATATAAAAAAAGATGCAAATTCGAAATTGTATATCATAAATAATAAAAAAGATAAAGACTCGATCACGAAAGAACTTGCCTACACTTTTGAAAATCGATTAAACTCACATATACCTCTACAAATTTAAAAATTCCATCTTGCACAAAATTCGACGAGGTAATAATATCGGATGAAAATATAAAAACGGTTACTTCCCGCCTTAAATTAAACAAATCCGAGGAAGCCTTGGGAACATTAGCTGAGCTTTTAAAGAATGCGAGCAGTGAAGCACTTACAGAATGACTGATGAATTTTTTAACTTTTCTATTAATCATAGGCAGACCCCAAAATCGATGCCTACATCACTTATAATTTACTAAATCGTATAAAAAATCCTTAACTGATCCAAACAACTACCGCGGCATTAGCATCATTCCAATCTTTACGAAACTAATAGAATATCTTATCTTACTAATCTGTCCAGAAATAAAAGAAACTCTTCAATTCGGTTTCACTAGAAATAGCTCAACCTTACACGCTGAATTTGTTATTAGTAAAACAATTAAACACTACAACAACTCACCTGTCTATCTCTGTTCCCTAGATGCTGAAAAAGCGTTTGACAGCTGCAATTGGGATATTCTGTTTGAGAGACTGTACAATGATAAAAAAAACTTCCTCTGTATATTGTTAACACCATATCGTTATTATGCTATGAAAGCAGTGCTTCTGTTTCTTATCTAGATTGCAAATCATATCCTTTCTATCTAACGCAAGGAGTGAGACAGGGATCTATTCTCTCGCCTCATTTATATAACATTTATATTCAAAACCTACTAGAAACCTTACAAAAAGAAAGCGTCGTAGGTACATTAATCAATAGAAACTATATGGGTGTTGTAGCACCCGTATAGTTTCTATTGATGTATAACCCATATAGTTTCTATTGAATAGATAGCGAATATCTAATTTCCGGACGGTAATCCAAACCTTAATTCAATCGGGAATCCGTTTTGCTCACCCAAACTCCATTGTTCCGTTATATAAAACTTTAGCTGTTCCAACACTAACGTATGGTCTTGAGCTGTGTGAACATAAAAAAATGATAATGCAAAAGCTTGATACCCAGTGAAAAATAAAACCGCGTCCCACATGGGTTCCATGTGGTTTCCGTGTGGGATTTATGGGATTTATATGGGACGGATTTTCCCATGTGGTATCCGTTTGGAATTTTGCCACTTCAAACCCATATGGGTAATCCCACATGAGTTATATGTGGGAACCATATGGTATTTACCCACATCGGAAATCCTACGTGGGATTTGCATGTGATTTTATTTGAAGGCTGGAATCTGAAATAATCTTAAAAAAATAAAACAACATTATATTACTTTCGCGCTGAAGTTATATGCATCTTGTTTTAGCATAAAAATATCTTTAATTAATCTTAAAAAGTGGCAAGCAAGTATGTAAGTACTACAAATAATTTGTATCTCTCTTTATCAAATTAAGAGCTTTTGTGCAAATAAAAGTATTATTATGATTGTATAATAGTTGTTTTAATATCAGTATATATAGTAAAAGAAATAAGTTTAAAATGCACATAATTTTCCTTTTTCTTTAAGAGAAAAAAACGAAGGGAATGGATTCGATAACTTTTTAGGCTTAAAAACTCCTAATTTAAGATTTCATAAGTGACATTTGACTTACATTGAAGAACATAAACAGGAAATTTACAGAAACATTTCAATTTTTAACCTGAATACCACAGTGTTATTGGGAATTAAGACTCCTAGGTTTTTAAAGTAATATGAGTTAAAGTAATATATATATATATATATATATATATATATATATATATATATATATATATATATATATATATATATATATATATATATATATATGTATGTTTGTGTGTGTGTGTGCGTGTGTTTGTGTGAATGTATATATATATATATATATATATATATATATATATATATATATATATATATATATATATATATATATATATATATATATATGTGTGTGTGTGTTTGTATGAGTATATATATATGTATATATATATATATATATATATATATATATATATATATATATATATATATATATATATATATGTGTGTGTGTGTGTGTGTGTGTGTGTGAGTGTGTGTGTGTTTGTGTGAATGTATATATATATATATATATATATATATATATATATATATATATATATATATATATATATATATGTTTGTGTGTGTGTGTGCGTGTGTTTGTGTGAATGTATATATATATATATATATATATATATGTATATATATATATATATATATATGTGTGTGTGTTTGTATGAGTATATATATATGTATATATATATATATATATATATATATATATTTTGTTTATTTTGGTAATTTTTACATTCATGTTTCCACACATATATATATATATATATATATATATATATATATATATATATATATATATATATATATATATATATATATATATATATATATATATATATATATGTGTGTGTGTGTGTGTGTGTGTGTGTGTGAGTGTGTGTGTGTTTGTGTGAATATATATATATATATATATATATATATATATATATATATATATATATATATATATATATATATATATATATATATATATATATATATATATATATATATATATATAATCACAAATTTAATAATTTTGTTTAGATGAGTTACATAATTTATACCATAATAAATTATGATATGAAAAAAAAGGTTTAAAAGAAGACAACGATTAAAGAATATACAGAATTTTATATATAGAATATATAATAAAAGAAGACAACGATTAAAGAATAAATTTACTTATGGAAATTTAGATGTTTGTTGATTGGTTTCAAAATATTATAATATTTGTGACGAAAAAGTAAAGATACTTTTGCATCAAGTGTCTATTGCACTTAATGTGTACATTATTGTAAAGTAGGTTCTTACATTATTTGTTTTATTTTTTTGTTTAACGAATTTTCTTAATTGCGCACTTTTTCTCAAATTAGAATCTCATGAACGTATACAAGCTCTTGTCAAATTATCCATTATACATTAGTCATCGTAAGTAATAAATTAAGATTTAATTATGTGTGAAATAAAGTCCAAGTTGAAGTCATTAATGACTTCAATTTGGCATTTAATTAAAACTGCTCTTAACTAATAAGGTTGTTAATTATGATTGTTCTTCTTAATTTTTTAATCTATAATAACCATTTAATTTAGGTTGATTTAGGTTATTATTTATATTTATTTTTATTAAAATTTATTTATAGTTATATTTGTATATGAATATATATATATATATATATATATATATATATATATATATATATATATATATATATTAGGAAATGCTTGAAGAAAGTAGTTTTACTATATTCTTAATATAGTAAAAACCTTAGCATTGAACGAGCCAAAGCAATTTACTTTATTGATTGAATCGACAAAAGGTGTGTAAATCACAAAAAAACAAATAATATTTTTTACATTTATTTTTAATCTATTTATTAATAGCTATTATTTAAATATAAATTCATTTTGCAACACGTTTTTTAATTTTGCAGAATTTTGTTATAATAGTTTATGGTAAATCCCACATTATTTGTGGAGAACATCGCATATATTTGATCCTAAATAGCATCAAGTAGCTAATACCAGATAAATTTAAGCCTCTCTGAAAGCTTCCATGATTAATTTCGATGTTTCATTTATATGGTATTCGCTACTTTTATAGCATTTGAATTAGAATATGTGGCATTTAAGATTACAAAACATGTGGTATTTTCAACCTATAACCCGTGTGGGACTTACCATATATAACCCAGATACGCTGACCGTCAGGTCAAGTTATCCTGCTACTGGTAACATTTGATCTAGTACAACTTGCTGCATCTTAACGTCAGGAAGGGCGTTCAATTGTAAAACATTGCTTTGACTCTTTCATAACGGCATTTATATGCCGCTGTGGAGAACAATCCAAACCACACAAGTGTGGAAACATGAATGTAAAAATTACCAAAATAAACAAAATACATTGGACAAAATAATAATCCCCACATGGGTTACATATGGAAATAATCCACGCGTATCCCATGTGGGAAATACCATATGGAACCCATGTGGGATTTACTATATGGAACCCACATGGGACAAAATAATGATTCCCACATGGGTTACATATGGAAAAAACCCACGCGTATCCCATGTGGGATTTACCATATGGAGCCCACATGGGACAAAATAATAATCCCCACATGGGTTAGATATGGAAAAAACCCACGCGTATCCCATGTGTGCTTTTTCACTGGGTATAGTTAGAAGAAATGCACTTAAGTCACTCCTCGATGTTTCAAAACATAGCAAAAATTATATTCATACCTTATTTTTTATTGAAGATATATCAATTATTATACAACAAAACAAGCTAAACTTATATGAAAGTTGCATTACCCGATTATATCTTGTTAATGTTGCAACTAATTTGGCTTTAGATAAATACTTAACAAACAAAAGCTCTGATATATATATTTTTAATTTGAAACCAAGCTTTTTTGGGGGGGATTTCCTTTTCGGGGGGATTATTTTAGGGGGGATTTTTTTCAGATAAGTTTTTTCTTAAAACCTATTTTTTTTAGTTCAAAAAATTTAAATTAATGCATACACCTCAATTAAAAAGTGTGTGTGTTTGTTTACCTATACTTATTTTTAGTGACGCATTACTATACAATTTATTTGCGGTTGCGGAAATTTGCACTGTTTTTAAATATAATGGTGAGTTTCCACTCATCCGTTTTTCTACGGGGAACGGAAAAATAATCACGCGAGCATGCGCAGTTTTCTTCGGACAAATAAAAACTTTTATTACGCATGCTCACGTGATTATTTTTTCCTTTCCTATCCCGTTCCCGTTGAAAAGCCGATAAGTGGAAACTCGCCTTTACGTTGTTTAAGTATAACTATAAATTTGTATTCGTTAAGTATAACTCTGATATACAAATTTCACGGAAAGTTTATTTAAAACAACAATTCTCTAAAATATTCATTACAAAACCGCTCAAATATTTTTTTTTTTTAATTTTTTTTTACCAAATTATAAACATTTACAATTTTTTATAAAATATATTGGATACTAATATATAAGCAGAGCCGTACCGAACGACGATGACTTGGGGGAGAGAAGGTAAGACCTCTTATTACAATCTATAGATGTACCATTTAACTTGTTTACTGATGACATAGGAATAACCTATAGGGCTGATGTTTATATAGACTTATTTATAGTGACCTCATGAATTGTATTCAATTCTTTGTGGTTGACACTATACCACACAGAGCGGGCAACAATATAAATTCTGAACTTAATACCACTGGTTGGAATAATTTTGTTAAAGACAAGCATGATATTGATAGAAATGCATTTAAACTATGGTTTTTGCATGGGAAGCTAAAACATGGTGACCTTTTTGAGAAAATGAAGAGTACTCGTGCCACCTTTAAACTAGCTATGAGACACTGTAAGAGGCATAGTGAGCAAATAAAAGCTGATAAGTGTGCAGAAAATTTTTATAACACGGTTCCAAAAAAGTTTTGGAGCAGTGTAAATCGTATGACTGACAAAAAAGCGGTTAGTCACGTAGGTAGTGTGGGAGGAGCCACGGAAGACAATGATATTGCTTATATGTGAAGAGATCACTTTTAAACTATGTATAACTCTATAAAAATACAGAGTACAAAGACCACTTTGCTGAGAAAATCCAGCTACTTAAACAAGGTAATTTAGATAATAACATAAGTGCCAATGATGTTATCGCATCAATGAAAAATCAGGAAAAGCAGCTGGTCGTGATGGTATATGTATGGAAGCTTTTATATATGGTGGAAAAAGATTACATCTTCTGATTAGTATGTTTTTTAATCTCTGTTTAAAACAAGGATATTTTACCATCCAAGTTTTGTGAATCTTCTATTATTCCTTTGGTGAAATGCAAAGTGGCCAACCTAACTGATCAAAATCTTCAACCTAACTGATCAAAAACTTCTATTATAAAAACTTCTTGATTATCAGTTTGGTTTTAAACAGAAGCATTCTACAACCTTATACACAAGTTGTTTAAAGAAAGCTATTAATTACTACACATTTAGAGGTAGTCATGTGTTTACATCGTTTATAGACTTTAATTAAGCATTTGATAACATTGATTACTGGCTTCTGCTCTGTAACCTGCTAGATCAAGGAATATCAAAAAAATATTGTAAGTCATGAAAGTTTTTCATTGTTCTAAATTTACGGTGAGTAAAATATGATTTTTTATTGTAAAATATGTTATTAGGTTGTTGAATTGCATTAATATTTTTTTAAATTACGTTATAGCTACACTTATGGTCGTAAAAGATTAAGACAAATCTAATGGGTGCAATTATTCCACTGGCACCTGCGAAATTGCCAAAAGAACTGACCATCGCTGTTTATTGTATTTTTTTAAATGTTTTAGTTAAACAATCTAACACTTTATTATTTGTTATTTTTATTATTGTTTTATAAATAAGCGTCCTTATTGCTTAGCGACTAGTTAAATTATATTAGAAGAATTATATTTTCAAGAAGAATCTGTGTTTTTTTTTTTTTTTTTTTTA
>NC_061157.1:57690670-57718170 GCF_022113875.1 Hydra vulgaris
GTACTAAGATTAGCAGGAAATTCATAAACGTCATTTCACTAATGGGAAACTTAATAGGTTTAGCCGTATTAAGCGAAAACTTACCAGGATTAGCCGTATTAGCAGGAACTTAACAGGATTAGCAGGACGTTAAACATATTCCTAGTGGTATTAGCGGGTTTTTTTTTCTCGGTTTACAAATTTTTTTTGCATAAATTAAATAGCAATAAATAAAAAGTTGTTCGATTTGCCACGAACAACTAACCAAATTTGTTTATAATTATCAGTTTTTTTTTTTACGAGTTTGCTGTTCTATGCCTTAGTTGCATTGAGATGTGCAAGAACTTCGTGAGCTGTTGACGGCATTTTATACCAATCATAAAGATCTGAATATCAACAGTATACTGTTTTACAGTGTAGCTCAAATAACTCTCGATTCAATGTTTGCTGACAACTTATTACAATTAAGATATTTTTGAACATTTCAATAATTGTCTTATCAATCCCTAATACTTCGCTTAGTAACTCGGAGATGCTTCCTTTTGAATATTTATTGCTGGATAAATTTTTTTTTGTTATTGTATACTAACTTGATTTCTTTAGATATTCTCCATTTTTAAAATTCGAGTCGGTATGAAATATGTAAAAACACTCTAGAAATCTTATTTAAGCATGTAACGGAGATATCCCATAGATAAGTGTACCTTTTTTTTGCTGTAAATCCACTTAGAAAGTTCTTCAAACAAGTCATTGCAGTTAGTGTCGCTCCGTAAATACAACAGCACACAGTGGTCATTTTTGGGGTCAAAATCTGCAGAAAATCCCAAAAGTGTCATGAAAAGATTTTTTAAATTTATGGTATTCATCAAAAAATAGGATAGTTGGAGAGCCATAATATGAGGTTTAAGAGAAATTGAAGTAAAAATAGGTTGGCTATGAGTAGAACAACAGGAGGAAAAAAGTAGTGAAAAATTTACTGAAAAATGACTATTTTTAAAGTGGGTCTTAGAAAATAATGGGTGAAAATTTTCAAATTTTTGTTTAATAATTTTAGTAATACATATAAAAAAATATTAGAAAAGTAAAAAAAAAAAATTTAAAAACTATATTGCTATGTATAGTAATGATTTTTTCAAACATCAGAAAAAAAGTGTACTACATGTCAAAAACAGTGCTGCAACTTTTTCCCAACAAATCCCAACAAATTGGGACCAAATCAGGTGAAAAGAGGAAATAAAGACCTTTAAAATGACACATGAAATTGTTGCGGGGAGTTGCGGGAGCTTATTTTATTGACTTTTAAAGTTCGCGCAAGCATGTGTGCGCGTGCGATCGTAATTGTCGGCGAGCGTAAAAATTCGAAATAATAAGCATCTTGCACTTTGGCTTGCGGAGTTTTGATACAATTTGCAACATTGGATATCGCCAAGATGTCAAAAAGTTCCATCTTCATATGAGCCCTGATGAAAAAAGACTGGTTGCAAATCGGGAGACACGAGTCAAGCAAGAATTTCGGGAGCAGCTGGGTCTAATTGTTGACCAGAAGCGGGATGGAGGTCCTGGCACTACAACAACAGGAAATGTTGCTCGCAAAGCTTTTCAAAACCCAGGTAGCTACACTTGCAAGTTTTGGTACTTTCACCAAACTTTTTGGGAAGCATTCAGAAATAATTTAGTTTTTAGATATTATGTCTTGTCAAGTTGCATGAGCATCACATCATAGCTTTGCTGTCAATTTGGAGAAATTCAAATCTTGATATCTGTATATTCCTACATATTTTCTTTCTTTTTTAGAAATTGTTGCAAGAATCTGTGATGTCCCTGTCAAACTGGTTGAAAATCTTGGAACACTCTGGTCTGCCCTTGCATCTGGATATGCCATTGATCCAGACAAGTTTGGAGTTCTGTGTGAAGAGACTGAGAAGATTTATATTGACCATGTAAAATGGTACTGGTTTTCCCCAACAATTTACAAGGTTCTGAAACATGGAAAACAAATCATTGAAGCTTGTGTTCTTCCAATTGGAATGACCAATGAGGAACCAGGAGAGGCTAACAACAAATTTCTTCGAAAAATCCGTCTTTATCATGCTCGAAAACCATCCTGGCTCAATGGCATGTCTGACCTTTTCTTGAGACTGATGGACATCAGTGATCCAAAGATACAGGTAATTTTGGAATTAAGCATATCCAAAATTTTTCCAATTTCAATAATTTTTCATGCTTATTTAATTTAAATGATTTCTGAAACAGGACCTTTTTTCATTTGAATTTCCCAATTTAGCTTTGATAGCAATATTTTCTTTCATCCATTAAATGTTATATATAATTTTTAGGCTTATGTCCACTGCAAGAAAAAGAAGCACAACTCAGAGATCTTGCCTGAACCCATCAAGAAACTCTTGAAGATGCCGGAACTTCAAATTTCTAGAGATGCCTCTGATTCAGAAGAAGAATAAAGAAGTCAAACAAAGCAACCAAAGCCTCTCATAAAAATTAAAAAAATTCTCATACATTCCCAATTTTGTTATTTATCTAATGTTATTAGTTTCAACCAGATCAAACAAAATTGATATGCTTAACTCTATGTAAAAAAATATTTTCTTTGATGTAAGCACTTATGTTGTGCCTAATATAACCAACTAGAACCTCATTTGTGTTAATTTTTTTTAGCAATACATTTAAAAACTGTCATACATGATGGGCAGGTTGGTAATCTCCCTGTGGGTATTCCTCATGCTTAAGTAAAAATGTTTTCTGCCATTATCATGTTTGATATGATATTTGTGTGAAATTTCTTCTATTTAATAAATCCATTTTGATCTTTAAGGTAATGAGACACATAATTCTTTTTTGCAACCTAGCATTAATTGCAAAGTGTCAAATCTAACTTAAAAAAGTGAATATTTTATTTTTTAAAGCAATTTTTTGGGTTATTTATAATTTTTACTTCAAATATGTTCATACCGGCTCTTTTTGAACACATAAAAAATGTTTTAGATTTTCTGCAGGTTTTGACCCCCAAAATGACCACTGTGCAGCACTGCGTTAATGATGTGCTTGTTATAATTGTTAAAACCTTTCCATCAATCATGCACAAAATAAAATTGAAATCAATAATAACAAACTTTCCATTAACCAATTAAATATTCACTGAATGCAAATCCAAAATTTCATTTCCAATTTGACTTTTTATTCTAAAATGACTGCGGCAGTTTCTTTGATAAAATGAAGTTCAATTGGCCAACAAAATCTTACGCTAAGAGCATTAAGTTGGTCCACAAAAAATTATTTTTCTAACTTGACACACTAAGCCTCAAAGGTGTTGTTACAACTGCAAACATGCTTGAACCTTGACTATCAACAGAATCGGAAAACGCTTGGTTGTACAAAGCCATGTATATCCATCCATACTCCATCACAATTAAAAGCAACATATTAGGTTATTAATGATACCCAAATAATCCATTATTTCTTTTTGCCTCATTTTTACAATTCATTTTGACTTCCAAGTGATTATCCTGTGGACCACACAACTTAAGTGCTTTTTCAACTGTTGAATAAAATAGATATCTTATTTTATATGCCTGTTGGATTCGTTTATAGCCAGATACGTTGAGATCTACATCATTTATAGTTGTAGCGGCTTCTTCAGCTGTCATTTTATTGTTGTCGTTAGTCAACTGAACATATGGTGTGAATCTTTATGATTTTTTTTTAATTTTTTTATATTTAGGTGCCCCAAGAAGTCCTAACAGTTTTGTCATAGAGCACTGCGGAAGTGAATTTAACCAGGAAGTTCACGTCTCGTTCCTTACCGTGACGCGAAAATATGTCCAGAGCTCGTTTCGAACCTGGATCTCCTGCTTCTAAAGCAAGCGCTCTAACCACTACGTCACGGCCGCACAATTTTAATGACAATTTTAATGACACATTTTTAATGACATGTGTTAACACATTGAATAAAGAAAAATCCTTTTGAATATATACTTTTCTACGGGCTATAAGTAATGATTTTTCAATTAAATCAAAATTTGAATTTGTATGCTTTTCTGCAATTATCCTATTAACGTTTATTTATCCTATTAATTATATTAAAACTATTTATTAATTAAAACTATTTATTATCCTATTAACGTTTATTTATCCTATTAACGTTTACTTCTCTTACTCATATGATCAAAATCTTTTTTTGGTCGACCTTTTTGTGCCAATTTACATTTAATTAGATAATTATTTAATTAGGTAATTATTCGACCAAACAAAGATTTTGGTCAAAATTGTTTTGGTCGAATTTTTGTGCCAATTCCAATGACGAAAAGTCATTGGAATTGGCACAAAAATTTAAAAAAAAGTTTTCAAAAAAATTTTCAAATTTTTGATTTAACCATTTTTCGTGTTTCTTTTCAAAAAAAAAAACTGTGTTTCTTAATGAATCTCTCCAAAATCTTTGGTAATTCGATTCAACTCCATTTAACTTTGTACCAAGTTTTTTTTTTTTAACATTACTTATACAAATTCTAGAAGTTATGAAAAGTAAAGCATTGGTTATATTTTCTTCTTTTGTTGAATATTTGAAACAGCTAATAATATCATTAGTTGTAAAATCCATTGCTTTTAATTTTAGTAGAATATATAACTTTTTATTCTCTTAACTTTTAGTTTTTTTTTTAAATTATGTTAATTTCAAGCATGGGATGTTAATTTTAAGCATAGGATAATATCACATATGCAAATAATTACCTAATTAAATGTAAATTATCAATAATAGACTATCATTTTCAATTGATTATTGAATACAAAGTCTTATGTAGACTTTTGATCAATTATCACTTGTGAAAACAAAAAATGAAAAATTGGCTATTATCCAAATTTCAAATAGAAATCCCGGTGGGAAATGAGCTGTCGACTAGCGAGCAACTATAGCGACTAGCTTTATAGTGATTTTGAAGCGATTTTTTTTTCCAATTTTATTTTTTGCTAATATCTTTAACATCTTAAAAAATTCGATTTTTACTGTTGAGTCTGTTATAATTATGAGGATAATTGAACTTTAAACATTGCGATTTTGTAGCAATGTGTCGCTAGTTAAATATCTTAGCTTTGTAGCTGGCTACAAAATATCTACAAATCTATAGCTGGTTGATAGCTACATATCAAAATTTTTTAGACAAAGATTTTATTACGATAAGACACTAGCTATAATAGCCAGTGGGTCTTTATCTTATTAAGCTAGCTGTCCTAGCCAAATAGCTGTCTTTATCTGAACAAATATCGATAGCTTTTCGCTTACTTAAAAAAGCTAGCGATCCTCGTGGCCAAATCGCTGCCTTTATCTTTACGATTATAGCTAGCTATTCGCTAGCCGATTTCCCACCGGGATATTTCGCATAGTTGCAAAAAGTCGCAGCTACTTTTTCAATTTCTTAAAAATAGACTCAATTCCACGTTATTTAATAATAGTTTGATCAATACCTTTTGATATTATATTTTTTGCGAGTTTAGGGAAGTTGGAAGCTGTGATTTAAACTTTTTTTTTGGCTTAAAACGTCATGAAATTTGAAAAAAAAAAAAAATTTTTTTTTTCCTTGAGCATCTTAAGCAGGGGCGCACAGAGACTTCATGATGCCCGGGGTATAATATAAAAAAAATTTACTGGATACCACCCACCCTTACTACCACCACCAAAATAAAAATAATAGTAAAAAAAAAGCTATTATTTCTAGTAAAATATTTTTAAAATTCTGTATTTAAGATGGTTCACGAATCAAACAATTAAACACAACAAAGGAAAAAAAACATTTCTGGATTTGGTATCAAGTTTTTCTAACGTTACCAAGACTTTATGAGACTTTTCTAGCTTGACTGTTTTTTAAGTCCGAATTAATATCAGGCGTAGACCAGATGAACAAAAGTAATCTACATTGCTATTTCAGAGCTTAAAATCTCTTTGTAATGATGGATGAAGGTAACAAAGTAAGCAGTTTTCACTTCTTTATTGGATGTTTGGAATTATTATTTGGCATACTGATAACTTTTTTTCTGTCATCTGATGATGCCCCATAAACGTGATGCCCTGGGGAAACCGGGCATCACTTTTATTTGTTTTCAAAATTTTTCAATATTCACGTTTATGATTAGTTTTCAAAAATCTGATACAACTTTTTTTTGCATTTTGGCAAACACTTAGTGGTACGTCGTAATTGAAAATACAAAGCACGAGGGAGAGAGAAAGAGAAATAATGGCGAAACAAAAAGTTTGTTTACAATAAACCTCTTTTTAGCAGTCCTCCAATCCTATTTAGCTTGCGTTTCGTAGTAACGGAGCAAATCGCTAAGTCAACTATTTGCAAAATAATTTTTTATTCAATTTTTGTTATTATATTTTTATATTATATTTTCAATATTAGTTATCCACAAAAAAAATTAAAACGACATTTGACATAAAATGACATAACATTTTTCACCTTTTGAAAAAAATTTACTTGGAAACTTTATAATTACTAATTATAATTGTAACTGATTTTGTACCAAAGTTTGGTTATAGGCCAAATTAATTTCCTACTAGTAGTAGGACTTAGTGCCTAAATTTTGTAGCTTTTGCAGTATAAAATTAAAAATTTTTAGCAACCATACTATTTTAGTAGATCTTGAATTTTAACTACATTAGGCTAAAGTAAAAAGCAAATCGGACTAAATTAGGCTTTAAAATTTGATTATTAAGCCCTACTACTACTAAGATTATATATAACTCATTAACTTGACAACCTTACGAAATAAGACAATTTTTAAATAGGTAGGTAATCAAAATTTCTTTAAATTATTTAACTAATACGACCATAAAAAAAACTGAGTATTTTGAGTTAGCTAACAATATTTAGAGTTAACTAACAGTAAAATTAAAGTGAGAAAAAAATTTGATTTATAAAGGGAGTTTTAAATTGTTAAGACTAAATTTTTTTTTTTAATGTTTTAGATTTTATCAATAATCATAAAATAAGATTTATATATATATATTTATATATATATATATATATATATATATATATATATATATATATATATATATATATATATATATATATATAATATATAATATATATATATATATATATATATATATATATATATATATATATATATATATATATATATATATATATATATATATATATATATATATATATATATATATATATATATATATATATATATATATATATATATATATATATATATATATATATATATATATATATATATATATATATAT
Source organism: Hydra vulgaris (assembly GCF_022113875.1). Taxonomy (NCBI): domain Eukaryota; kingdom Metazoa; phylum Cnidaria; class Hydrozoa; order Anthoathecata; family Hydridae; genus Hydra; species Hydra vulgaris. The sequence goes on from NC_061157.1 coordinate 57,697,923, forward strand.
ATATATATATATATATATATATTTATAGACTATATATTAGACTATATATTAGTATATATATAGACTATATATTAGACTATAAATTTAGTGTATCTTCATTAAAATTACTTAATAGTAGCAATAAAAGAAAGAATTATTTCATATGCAGTGTTTATTTGCTTGACAACTACTATATTATAGTAGTTGTCAAGCAAATAAACACTGCATATGAAATAATTCTTTCTTTTATTGCATATATGCGTATATATATGTATATATATATGCGTATATATATGTATATATATACGCATATATTAACATATATGCGTATATATATATGTATATATATATATATATATATATATATATATATATATATATATATATATATATATATATATATATATATATATATATATATATGTATATATATATGCATATATATATTATTATTATTATTATTATTATTATTATAAATATATTTCAGACAACAGGCAGATACAATTTAGGTGCCAGGTCCATAGTTTTTACAAGAAAAATATTATTTTAAACAAGCCATCAACTGTTTACAAAAAGAATGTCTGTAGTTTGAGATAATTGTATAAAAAGATGGTAATCTGTGCTCTAAAAGCATGAGAGATATACTATCATACTTGCTGTACCCAAAAAAATTTTTAGCACATTTGTTGTAGCAATACTGAAGGCGTGCCATTGTTTTATCATTATAATTTTGCTACAGAGGAGCACCATATAAACAAATGCAATATAATTTAAACAATTTAACATTTACTCTGGTAGAGCATAAATGAAAGCGTCTAATTAAAATACTTGTATGTGTGTAAAGACTCTTCATCTCCTTGGCTATATCAAGTTCATCAGTTAGCTCATTTTTAGTTATATGGCCAAGGTATTTAAAAGATTTAACAAAAGCAATTTTACAGCCTGATTTGCATAATTCTGGGAAGGAATTTGACATAATTTTTGATTTTTGAGTTGGGTTAAACACCATACATACAGTTTTCTTTGTGTTAAAGGACATGTTGATTAAGGAAGATTCCTTATTTGTAAAGCTAATTAGTTTTTGAAGAGAAGACCAAGATGATGCAATTAAAGCCATACCATCAGCGTAAGCTAACACGTTCATGAAGATGCCACCTATATTACATCCAATACATAGGTTTGAGAAACGTGGATGTTAAATAACCATATTTAATGCATAAATTGAAAAAAATACTAATAAAAAGCTGCAGTCTACTTCCACCATACCTAAAAGATTCCATACAAAGGTCATCATGTCCAGCTGCTTTTTCTAGTGTCTGAGTTTTTATTGTATTAGATATGTCAATGCAACTCACAATAATATCAGAGTTTTTTGTGGAGAGTTCCATTTTCTTTATGAAGTTGAGGTAATATTTTTCATTGTTAGTTGAGTTATACAATTTTTAAAAGTGCTCTTTCCACATATTTGCAATATAACTATCACCTGTAGCACCTCCAACACTAGCAACAAAGTTTACTACGTTATTGTAACTGATGTAACGTTATTGTAACTGGTGTAACTATTGTAACATTGTTTCAGAACTTTCTTGAGTCGGTGTTGTTCAGACTTTTTGCACACAAATCAGCTTGAATTAGTTCATTATGATGGTTACAATAACTAAGAGCTTATTTGAAAGTAGCACGAGAGTACTTCATGTTTTCAAAAAAGTCACCTTGTTCTCTCTTTCCTTGAAAAATCCATTGCTTGAATGCACCTCTAGCAATGTGGCGTTTATCTTTAACATAGTCATTCCAACCTGGAGTAGTATATTCATGATTTTTATGTTTAAAACTAGAGTGAAGTATGGTGTCAGATACAGCAGATTGCATGGAGTTATAGAATAAGTCAATGTCGTAAGTTGTATTGTAGCCATTTGGTATAATTTCAGTAAGGAGATAGGTAAGGAGAGTGTATAGTAAGGAAAGTGGTACATGTATGGATTTCAATAGAAATGATTCAATAGAAGTCTACTTTTTCTTCATATCGCATTAAGTTGGCTTTGTCACATATTTGCCAGTTAGGAGATCTAGTTGGCATATTAGAATAAGGTTTGCTGTTATTTATTTTAGACGAGTTTGCTAATTAGCAAGAAATCAGAAACGCTAATGGTTTATTGTCTAATGCAATAAAATTATTTAAAACTGATATAGTTATAAATATATATATATATATATATATATATATATATATATATATATATATATATATATATATATATATATATATATATATATATATATATATATATATATATATATATATATATATATATATATATATATATATATATATATATGGTACATATATATATATATATATATATAGGCATAGATATATAATTGAATATATAAATTATAAAATAAATAAATTAAAAATGTGTGCATAAGCAAAATTTATAATTTAGCAAATAATAATAGGGTCATTCCATGTCAAATCATCCAAAAATATCAAAAAATGTCACTCCATGTTTGGGATTTTGCTAATTTTTTTATATTTTATAGGGTTTATGAAAATTAAGAAAATATGAAATTTGGAACCTGCAACTCCTTACGGTTCTTGAGATATTCGGGTTTCAAATTTTAAATTTACGCTGACTTAGTAATTTTTCAAAATGTATTTTTGTTATTAAATAACAATATTTTATGGACGAAATGAGGTATCATTCTGAAATTTGGTATATAGACAATCTTCCAGATGGAGGATACAAATATCAAAATAAAATTTTTTTTAGACCACCTTAAATACATGTAAATTAAATTATAATGGCATTTACTTTGGGGTATTTTGACGGTCAAAATGGTGATGTCACCTTGGTAATTTTTTTTCACGCATTACTAAAACTTACAATATAGGTATCAAACATCACTATTAATTAAAAATATATTATTGCATTTTTTGACTTTTCTAAATAGAGCCTTTTAGGTAAAGCTTATATAAATGAGTCAGCATAAAATTTATTGATAACTTATTTATGAAAAAATTAGCTATATCTTAATATCATGTTGTAAAAAGTTATTTTTAAAGACATTTTTATGGCAATAATAAATGTATACTTTATTTCTAAATATTTTGTACCTGGGGTAGGCCCCCTCCTCCGCCCTCACAAAAAAAAAAAAATTTTTCCCAATTTTGTCAAAAGTTATTTTAAAGTCATTTTGAGGGCAATCATAAATGTATACTTTATTTTAAATTTTTGGTTCCTGGGGTAGGCTTCACCCCACCTCCCTGCCCTCCCAGTAAAAAAAAAATTAATATTTTCCTAATTTCGTTATGCCAATAAAATTAAGATTGTTTTGTTAAAACTTTTCTATCAAACTTTTGGAGGCCAGCTAGGTTGGTTTGGGAGAGAGGTCGAAACTAGGCATATTACAAAATCCCCCCACTTTTTTTTTTTCTTAAAATATATAAAGTCCAGGAGATTTTTATTTGGCCAAATTGTGCTAATTACACTTTCAATTATATTTTAACTATATTAAAAAAAATAACATAAAAGTATAAAAATAAAGACGCAGTAGAAGTTTTTTATAAAAATCTTGGTTATTTTGTTTAATAATTTTTACCAACTCAACTTCTGAAATTTTGTATACAAGACCATTTGTTGTAGATGGCGGATCAATGGTACATAAAATAGGATTTAATGGGGCCCAACACATATCTTCTCGTGCAGGCCAAGAAAAACTTGGACTGGGACCATGTGGATGCATAAATTGAATTTTATAATCTCCTTTTCCTTCATCTTTTTTGTTTGTTATTCCAATCCACCAAAAGCTGTCATCTTGCAAGCTACATAATCCATATGATTATAAATAACCTGCTGCACAACCAGCTCATTTGGTATCTGCACAAGGTTAAATGTCTGAATATCAGTTTGATGACTCATCCTTTTAAAAGAAATTGTATATTTATCAATTGGTATAAAATGGTGAAAGCATCTTGTTCCTGGCAAGGTTCTTCCCATAGTAAACCTTGGTTGCAAACGTTTATTTCTGTTTTTTAAACTAAAATGAATTGGATGTTTTTTATATTGGTTACACAAAATTCAAACATCTAATCTACATCTAAAATCTGTCTAGTACTGTTCTTTTTAAACTATCTTGTGCAGTTATTTGTTTTACTGTGCCGCCAATGCCATCACAAGCAGACTTACCATGGCTTGTAGCAAAAAAGATCCATTCAGCATCAATATCAAAGTCTTCTTTGCGATGGCAAAGATTAATAAAATTCTTAAAGTTTTTATATTGTGCTGCACATCCATCAGTGAAGTATTTAATATTGCTAATTTGTAGAATGTTTGCCTTAATGTAATTGGTAATAAGTTGTTGTATTTTATTTACAAAGTATACATCATGCTCAGCGTCATCAGAAAGGAAGCAAAATGGCTTAAATATCAGTTTATTATTTGATTTATAGTATATAATAATAGGGTGAAGTGTATATTTTGGTTTATTCCAGTGCACCTCATCCTGAACAATAAATTGGAAGTTATCTGCAAAGTCACCCAATACTATACACTCATTTTGATTTAATAAATCTTTACAGTCTTTAAGGTACTTTGCTTGCCTTTTAGCTATAAGTGAATGAGATGTTAATATATCTATTTTATTGCACTCTACATTGTCTCTATTGCAAACAATCGTTCCATCAAATCTCTACACTCTTTATCAATTTTAAGAGCATCAGTTAACAACTCAACATTCTGATGATAGTTACAGATACAAACACTGTGGGTGCCATACGAGTTTGTGGTTATACACCATCTTGCGTGAAGGCTGCAAAACTTAGAAAATCTGACGTTTAAATTAGAATGTTTGGATTTAAATGCTACATAAAGTTCTTTTAAATTAATCAATATTACTATTTTTTGCATGTGTTGCTTGTACCCTATACTGACAGAGCTTGTACCCTTGTAACTGACAAGGGTACAAGCTCTTCTACTTACTCTACTTACTACTTACTTACTCTTTTTTTCCAGGCATCATTCGTGTGTACTTGTCACTTTGATAAAAGCTATGAACAAGATCAATGGTTTCATGGGAAAGCAACTTTTTTTTGATGATGGTTTATACAAAATTCCATGTTTTTTTTTGGCTTTTCTAGCTTCTCGTATAAGGTAATTAAATACATTAAAAAATTCTGCAGACTTTGCAAGTGACCATGATTCTGGAGTTAATTTTAATATCTGTATTTTTGCAGAGTATGATGTCACATTTCTTATTTTCTCTTTTAATTCATTTAAAAGTGAGTATAGATTGTCAATTTGGTTATCAATTGAAGAAGTTAGTGATGTACAAGATGGTGTCAATCTAATCGTAGGATCAATATCATAAGCTTTATTTATTTTGTTCGCATTTGCTTCAGTTATTTGATCAAATTTTCTTTTGGGAGCTGGTTAGCATTGGTGTTTTGGAATTGATTTAAGCTTAATAGGTGACACACCTATAGAATCAAGACTTTCATTGAGAGATGCACATTGTTCTTGTTCAGACTCAATCCTACTATGGCATTGATCATTTGATTCTAATTCTTTATTTATACTATGTACCCTTTTGTAATAACTACTGCATAATTTCCACCCAGGTACAGCAGCAATTCCTTTTGTTTTTAAAGTTATTGCCATTGATAGCGATATCTTCACATTTCCTATAAAGAAAAAGGAAACAATCATTTCCTATAAAAAAAAGGAAACAATCATTAAAAACTAATATCAACTCACCATCTTTGTAAAGAACAAATGAGTATAATTGTTAGTTTATAAATATACTTAATATTGCTTTAATTTATTTAATTACTATTTCAATCATTCTAATCATCTAAATAATATAAAAATTGCCTTTCATGTTTTTCTTTCAATTTCCATGTTTTTTAAATAGATTTTCTTTTAAATAGATTTTCTCTCAAATACAACTCTAAAAGTATTCTCTATGATAATAGTCAGCTCTCCATAATAACTCATGTTTTTCACCACTTGAAAAAATTGATAGATCTAAAAGACCCTATCTTCTTGTTAAACTTTGCTTGTGGCAGTCAACATTACATTCTAATCCAATAGAACACTTTTCCATAATTTAAACTTTTTAATCTATTCAAAAAATCTGATTTTGAAATATTTTACAAAATAAATTTTTTTAGAAATACCATTCACATTATTTAGTTTACGGAAAACTATTTATACAATTTATTTGTTTGTCATATTATTTGTGTGTTATATTATATGACTTCCTTATATATATATATATGATAAAAGGTAATTAAATTTTATTTTATTTACAAATCATATAGTATCATTTATAACATTCATTAATTAGTTAAGTACATATAAAGTTCTTGCAAAGTAACAGGAAACTAATATTTTATCTATATAAACAACATAAAATCTAAACAGAAGCAATAAAATAATAATGAGGAAATAAAAGGCATTATTTATAAAAGACAAAAAAAATGGTACTGCATTTGGATTACAGCCTAATAAAGTTTTTAAACTTGAAAAAATGCCTAACCCAGGTACCAAAAATTTAGAAATAAAGTATACATTTATTATTATCATCAAAATGACTTTAAAAATAACTTTTTACAATATGATATTAAGATATATCTAATTTTTTCATAAATAAGTTATCAATAAATTTTATGCTGACTCAGCATTTATATAAGCCTTACATAAAGTCTTACTTTACTTTAAAAGCTGTATTTAGAAAAGTCAAAAAATGCAATAACATATTTTTAATTAATAGTGATGTTTGATACCTATATTGTAAGTTTTAGTAATGTCTGAAAAAAAAATTACCAAGGTGACATCACCATTTTGACTGTCAAAATACCCCAAAATAAATGCCATTGTTATTTAATTTACATGTACATAAAGTGGTCTAAAAAAATTTTTAATTTGATATTTGAATCTGATTGTCTATGTTCCAAATGTCAGAATGATACCTCATTTCGTCTACGAAATATTGCTATTTAATGACAAAAATGCATTTTGCAAAAAATGCTGAATCAGCATAAATATGAAAATTGAAACCTGAATATCTGAATACCTGAAGAACCGTAAGGAGTTGGAGGTTCCAAGTTTTAGATTTTCCTAATTTTCATAAATCCTATAAAATATAAAAAAATTAGCAAAATCCCAAACATGGGGTGACATGACCTGGATGATTTGACATGGAATTACCCAGTAGTTATTTTTATAAAATTTAAAAATCATTTTTATAAATTTTTGAATGAATGTTGTACTATGAATTATAAATAAATTTTTGCCTTTTTTCTCATTTTAAAAATGTTAACAGGTTAAATAAGTTGATTGCTGCAATGAATTATCAAAAGATAAATGTATCAAATAGAGAGGTTGATATCTTGTATAACATACCACATGATACCTTTTCAAGAAGTGCACAACTAAGTCATAAAGGTGCACTCAATAGAGATGTTCATGTTTTAGAACAGAAAAAATTATTTAAAGAACCAATAGACTTATCTAAAACAAAGGTAGATCTTAAAATTTACTGAGTAATAAAGCTTAACAAAATAGAACAGATATTTATTTAAACTATTATGTTTTTGTAATTGAGTAACTACACTGAATACACATATAATTTTTTTGAATATATTCAGCTTTTAAACCATGTCTATGATAATCATCTTGTTTACTTCAGTATATTTATTACTAATGGCTTTTCTAACTTTTTAAATAAAATTAACAGCCACAGTTTACATTTAGTTATCAAATGTACTTAAATCTTTAAAATCCAATAATTATAAGTTTTAAAGATTTGTTTAGTTTAAGCAAATAGTTTTAAGTTAATGAGAATCATTACATTTTAAGCACTTTGTGGGAACCAGTTTTTGCATTTTGAACTTGCGTGCTATGGAAATGTCTATTTCTTTTTTCAATTAAAAGAAAAAAATACGAACAGAATTTTCTAAAATAATCAGCTCATTTTATATTTAGAATTTATTACTAATTCTTTTATTTATTTAATTTCTTAAAAATATTTGAGAAATCCGACTAAAAGTATCCACTCACTCCTTTCAAACTTTTTTAGACTTTTACTAAAATGATTACTGTGTTTATTTAGTTGGAAGATTACATGACGTTAGATCATATGAAGATTATAAAACAAGCATTTAAAGTAAGTTTACTTTTTATTTTTCATTATTTAATAAAAATTATTGATGAAAAAACAACAGATGTTTAAGTTGATTAGAAATCCTGTAATTATGTTTAACAGAGTAGGGTAAGGGATATAAAGAAGTTCAAAAATTGTTAAATTTGGGCAGTTTATAATAATTTTATCTTAATACTTATGTTAAAACTGTTTATAGTTTGACTTTCTTTTACTAACATTGTTGGCGAAAGGCAGAAAGAGGTATTAGAAATGCTAAAGTATTGTTGACATAGTGGGCATCCTTAGAAAAATAACTATAAATTTTTGTTGTGCTACAAAATTTAATTTTTAGATTTCTGATGAAGATGAGAGAACGTTGTGCTTTGAAGAGTTTAAAAATATATTTATTCTAAATCCTGATATATATCAATCTGTAAGTTATTATATTAATTGTATTATATCAAAAATATAATTTAGAGGAAGTTCAAGTACCAAGGATTGAAATTTTTCAATGCTCCAATTCAAGGCCCCAGACTTGTTTAAAAATGATGAAACTGATTTGATCACATCTTTAATTACTTTACTCTAATTAATACAAATTACTTTGTATTAGTTTAGGTATAATGGAGCCTGGGAACAAAAATATAGGCGTAATGACTTTAAATATATAAGTTTATCATGTTGAAGAGTTTAAAAATTACTGGCCCTATGTACAATAAGCTTTTTTTTAACTTTACCTACGCCACCAGCTTTGTACTTAAGGCTGTTCTCTGAAAATTAGATTAACCACCATAAAAATACATTCCTTATAGATTACTGTAAAGTATACTAATCTGTACCTAATAATTAAACAAACAGTTCTGAACATTAAGTAACACAATTTGATTGCAACACTTATTAACACAAATAAGTCTACGCATAAAATAGTAATCCCAAAACATTCATAAAAATAAAGGCTCTACACCAGGGTTGAGGTCAAATACGAATTTGTATTTGGTAAAAGTGGGCTACTTTGGCATATTTGTATTCGTACAGTATTTGATAAAAAAATTTCTTGAACATTTAATTTGTATTTGCCTTTGATTGGAATGTATTTGCAGTTCCATAAACTAGGTTTATGGAACTGCAAATACATTCCAATCAAAGGCAAAAGTGTTTTTTTGGTTAATAAAAAGAGTTTTTTTTTATTTATTTTTAACACTAAAATAAATTAAAAATTTGTTTTTAAAGGATATTTAAAAGACTTTGTTTCGTTCTTTTATATATAGACTATTTTATCAGTCTTGTTTTAAAAAAACCTTTATATTTTTTCTTAACCTAGATTACAAAAAATTGTATTTGTAGTTGTATTTGGAAAATGCTGATTGCATATATTTGTATCTGAATTTGTATTTGGAAATTTAGAATAAATGTATTTGTATTTGAACAATTGCTTTTCACCAATTGAAATTCAATAATCTATCTCGAGATCAAACAAATTTTTTATTTTGTAACACATATAATATGGCCCTAGATACAAACAAACTATAAGGCCCTAGGTACAAGACTTAATAGCCTCATGGAAAACGTCATGTATAATAATATAATAAATAATATACAAAAACCTATAGAAAAGAATTTCCTCTAGTATTGTAAAACAATGTAAGATATCTGCAGCAAAACTTTACTTTAGACCATCGAAAAGCATTTTTGGATTATAATTTGACCATGCAACACTCTCTGAGAATCAAAATAGGATTATAAAATTCAATTTTTTATAATTAATCACCTGACTGAGAAGCATAACTTAGAACTTTATAGTTTTCAAATAAAGTGGGGTGGCTCTAGGTATAAACAGGCCCTAGGTACACAAGTTTCCTCTAAATAAAAAAAGTATATTTTTTATTATTATAATTAATATTAATAATAATATCATTATTATTGCTATTATTATTAGTATTTTATCAAAAAAGTTTTTTGTCATTTTTTGTAATTTTTTATTTTTGAGTTAATTAATGTTTACAAGTTAAAATAATTTAGTTAAAGTTTAGTATTTATTTTAATTTTATATTTTTAATTTATTTGGTATTAAATTAAAGGACATATTAAATGGACATATTAAATTAAAGTGCATCCCCTTAACATAGATGTATACATTTATGATAGTTATGCTAGTGTCTGTGTCCATTATTCTGCGAACAGCCAAACAGGAGCCTGGAGCTTATACGGTCCCAAGTAGCAAAGAAATTTAAAAAAGAGTTATTTGGAAAAGGTAACATGCAGACCAATTTAACAACTTCTACTATTTTTTAAAATAAGAAATAGTTCCTAATAAGGCTGCAAACAGCCACTAATGTTGGAAGTCAACAAAAAGCAAAAAAGAGAGCAAAAGAGAAAAAAAGTGGTAACAGAAGAATTGGAAAACTGTTAATTGAAAGACGGTAAAGAATTCCAAAGCTCCAATGTTTGATAAAAAAGATAAACTAAAGTTTTTGGTGTATGAAGGAACATTTAAAGTAAAGTGATGTATTGATATATGAGTCAAAGAAGATCGAGTTTTGATTGATAAAACTAGAGGTGATAGCTTGCTTGAGTAGCAACCATTGAAGCATTTGTAGTAAAGAATTATCATTATTCTAAATTCTATATGGCAAAATTTTATGATTTTGAATTTTTAACTTTCCTAAAAATTACCTATTTATAGGCCTACTTGATGTACATTGTTTTACAATTATATATGATACATTTGCAAATAAACCATTTATGCTTTCATTTTTGAGATTTTATTACTAAATCATTACAAAATATTTATTGGAATGTGACACAAGTGTTTAAATATAATTTTTACAAACTGATTCTTTAAGTTCATTTATGTTTTTTCAACTACATACATAATTTTCAACATAATCACCCAGTAAACACACAAATGTCTATTAAACATCAAAACAATGTTTCAATAAAATGTTCAGATTTGGTCGATTATCTGTTTAGAATGAAATCCAGATAAACGTTTAGAACAAACGTCCATAAAACGTCAATATTCAAATGTATTCTAGATGTCTATTATAGGATTATTATACATATATAAAGCATTTAGATTTTGTTTAATTTAAATTTAAATCTAGTCTAATTAACGCATATAAAGGGCTTAGATTTAGTCCAAGTAAGCGTATATTAAACTTTTGAATCTTGTTTAATAGTTTCTTTGATTTTGTTAATGTAATTTTAATTTATTTAAGTTTTAAAACTAATATAATTTAAAATTACCTTATAACTTTTTAACTTTATATAAGTAATAAGAGCTATATAGGTCTTGAAATTCATAAGTAAGATATGGTTATAAAAGTAATGAACTTTATAAGTACTTTATAAGTAACTTTATAAGTTATAAAAGACTTGGTTGTATTTTTAATACTTTTTATAACTATTATAACATATAAAGTTTATAACTATTATAACATATAAACTTTTATACTCCGCTACTTAGACTATACTTTTATATTATAAAACTATTTATAAAGTTATAAACTTATATAAAACATTTTCATATAGTGGGGATTTAGAAAAAAAATGTTTGTGCACTATACTTGTTTATGCTTTGATAAATAAAAAAAAATTAAATGATCAAGCTTTTCGCAATGGGAATTTTATAGTAACATTTTCTATCAAATATTTTTTAAATTTAATCTCATAAGCAGAAAATAAATATTTACATTAAGATTAAGTTAAAGATTACTAATAAAATTAATAAACTCATAAACATATGTTTTGGATTACTGTTTTCTCTGGTTTATGCATTATCAAAAATCTTCCTAGTATACCATCTACTGCTCGTTTATCATGCACCTGTTCTTATGCAACATCATCTTCTACATTTGTATCCTGATCGTCTCATTTTGTAACCTGATTTGTAACCACAAAAAACTAGGGTGAAATAGTTAGCATTTTTATTGTAAATTCATAAATCAAAATTGGAATTACACAAAACAACTTTACATATAAATGATTTCCTGAATGGAAGTTTTCCAAAATTTCCTGTACCATCCATGTTTATTTTTGATATTAAAAAACTAGTAATGTTGCGATATAACATATGTGGTTATATGGCAATGGTTTTTACCTAACTTACATGAATTAAAATGATGCACCCAAAACTTGGGTGCGTCAACTTTATATATCAGTCGTTTTGCTTTCAATTGTTGTAAGGAAGTGAATCTAAAATTGAATTTAAGCCTAATTTAATTATTTAGCCAATGAAAAATAATTTTTAAGCTGTTATGCGAGTCTTCTGACCAATGGCTATATTACTATATTATAATATAATATACGTTTATTAAACGTTGATCAAACTTTTAGAAGAACGACTTATATTAGTCAATATTGTAAAAATTTGATCGACATTTTATAAATGTAGATATTAAAAAATTTAAGGTAAAGATTTTAAATCTATAAATGTTTACGATTAACTAAGTTCAATTAAAGGTTTACAATATTGACTAATGTAAGTCAATATTCTAAACATTAGATCGATGTTTATTAAACAAATATATAAAAAAGTTTGAAGTATAGATTTCAAATCAAGCGTCAATATTTAGTCAATAGTAGGTCGCTAAACATTTTATACATTTTCAACTGATTTTAACTAAATATTAACCACCTCTGAACCAATCTGTGTTGACTGGGCAGTAAAGGCCTTAAGTAAAACTTTCAATGAAACTAGGTAAAAACAAATAGATCTAAAATATCTGTCTAAAATCTCCCTGTACAGATGTTTGCAGTTAAAACTTTGTGAAAATTCGTAAAAAAATGTAATGTGCCTAAAGTATTGCGCCTAAGCCAGCAATATACTACTTATATGTCAATATTCTTGATATACCTGGGTTCAATGTTATAAAACTTTTTATCAGCATAAAATACTACTGACGGAAATTTTACTCTTTATTTTTAGGAATTTTTACAGCTGTAAATTTAGTCGTAAAATATTATTCAATTCAATGTTATAAAACTTTTCCGAATTTTCTGATATCTATGCTCTGATTTTATTTTTAGAAATCTACTGTCCGAATCAATAAGACATAAAACTTTGTCAAAAACAAAGTTTATTTTTAGAAATCTACTGTCCGGATCAAAGAATATTTTGTTTCTTTAGAATATTTGGCAAATCAGAGACAACCATGAAAAGTAAAACTGTTTAAACAGTATTTAAACTGTTAAGAATACAATTTAAAAATAAAAAAAATGGAATTGTCATTAATTTTTAACCCTACCCCATAACAAAATTTGTATAGTTTTTCTATAAAAATAATTTATACTATTTTCTATAGGCATTTTGAAACAAATGGCCAATAGAAATAGAGGTTTCTTTAGACTACCAATTGTGATTCAATAAAATATTCTATAGACTTTTTATAGTTAGAATTCTAAGACTGTTTGTTTTAAAGTTCTATAGAAAATTGTGTTGATTTTAATATAGAAAATCTATGCACATTTTGTATATTTGTTATTGGAAGAAAAAATAGAAAAATTGCATAAAAGAAACTTTTTAAAAAATGGCCTAAAATATTAAATAATTAAAAGAATTATTCAGAAACTCAAATTCATATAAAAAAAATTTCTGAAAAATTTTTGATCGATCTATTTATCGTTGCGAGTCAAGCTGTTTGTCAGTCGATGTAACAGCACTCTGTTGAAGGTCAGGCTATAAGATTGTTTTTATTTTAATTTTTTTACATAATTTACAGTAAAAAAAAATAAAAATAAAAACATTTTATTTAAAAAATAAAAATAAAAACATTGTTTATATTTTTAAAAACATTTTGGTCAATTAAATATGCGCTTTTGCGGATTTTTAAAAAAGTATTTAAATTAATGGTTTTAACTTTATGACAACATGGAAATGTTGGATGAATGTCAAAAGTAATTAAAAGTGACGTAATTTGTTGTCAAAAGAATCATTTTTTACCTTTTGTACTCTCAAAGCCAACAATTTATAGAACTATACATATATATATATATATATATATATATATATATATATATATATATATATATATATATATATATATATATATATGTGTATATATATATTAGGGTGTCCCAAAAAACAACATTTTTGAAAATAATCTGCTCTCACCCCCTAAATGCGGTAGTGGTGTAGTGGTAGAGCGCTCGCTTCATAAACGAGTGGTTCCGAGTTCGATCCCCACCACGTCCCTGGTAGTACCGCGCTCAACTCATTTCTCCGCGCAGCGGCCTTGTTCGTCAAGGTTCGTGTTTCGGAGTTATAGAGTTGAGAGAGGGTTATAGCCACAAAATAAGTAGCCTTGTCTGTAGTGGCCTTTTCGGCCTTGTGGAGGTGAAGTAAAATAAAAAAAAAAAAAAAAAAAATGTGTTTTATCTAATACAAAAACACTAGGTTTAAATTTTTTTTGAATAAAAAATATTTTAAGGGGTCCCTCAAGACCATTGAATATTTAATGGGTCCATAATATTTTCGAAAAAGTTTTTCAAAAATGTGTCAACTTGGTACTCAAATGAAGCGAAATTATATAAATATTTAAAAAATAATATTCATTTTGAAATCATTTTAACTTATTTATCAAAATTATCATAAAAAAACATTAGAAATGCATTTTTTTTTATTTTTTCTTAAAAAACGCAAATTTTTATGTAATAAAACCAAAAATAACAATTATGTTTCGAAATAAATATTGTTTTTAAAATTTTTATATAATTTCGCTTAATTTGAGTACCAGGTTGACATATTTTCTAAAAATTTTTTTCAAAAATATTAGGGACCCATTAAATATTCGAGGGTCTTGAGGGACCCCTTAAAATATTTTTTATTCAAAAACAATTTAAACCTAGTGTTTTTGCATTAGATAGAACACATTTAGGGGGTGAGAGCAGATTATTTTCAAAAATGTTGTTTTTTGGGACACCCTAATATATATTTATATATATATATATATATATATATATATATATATATATATATATATATATATATATATATATATATATATATATATATATATATATATATAAATATATATATAAATATATATATAAATATATATAAATATATATATATATATATATATATATATATATATATATATATATATATATATATATATATATATATATATATATGTATATATATATATATAAATATATGTACATATATATATATAAATATATATATATATATATATATATATATATATATATATATATATATATATATATATATATATATATATATATATATATATAAATTAGTAAAACCACTTATCTAGTTTTATTCTTCAACAATGTGTTTCTCCATTAGTAGGTTCATGAGGAAGGTTTATCAGTAGTTTCAATAGTTTATCAGACTTCCTGATGAACGAACAAGCTCTCAAAGATAAAAATTAAATAAGTGTTTTTACTAATTTATTATTGCGCTGTTCTTTAAGAACAATGAGCACTCTATTTGTAGAATACAGTTTTATAACATAATTTATATATATATATATATATATATATATATATATATATATATATATATATATATATATATATATATATATATATACAAATAGTATTGCGTACTAAAAAAAGCAATCTGATGTCATACTGAAATACCCTGCTGCTGGGGGCTTCAGTACATACATCGACTGACAAGTAGCCTGATTTGCAGTGGAGTGCTGCTACATCGACTGAATTTAGTAAAAACACTAATCTAATTTTTGTACTATTTAACAGCATGTTTCACCATCAGTAGGTTCATCAGGAAGTTTTCCTGATGAACCTACTTATCATAAAACATGCTGTTGAAGAGTACAAAAATTAGATAGGATATATATATATATATATATATATATATATATATATATATATATATATATATATATATATATATATATATATATCCATATAATAGCATGTTCAAGAACAGATTTTACATTAAAATGGATACTTACGAGGACATTAGCAGTAACAGGGACATTTTAGTGTAATCAATAACTTTTGGCTGTAGAAATTTATCGTCGGTAATTTTTAAAAATGTTTTATAACATTGAAAAAAATCATTTACGCCGGTAAAATTATTGCCAGTAGCATTTTATGCCAATAAAAAGTTTTATAACATTGACCCCTGGTATATATTTTGACATAATCAGAAAAGTTTTTTGAAAAAAATTTAATATTGAAAGTGTTTTAAAAGCATTTTTTAAAAGTATAATGCTTAAGTTGTCATTTTTTTTTAAAAAGTGAAAAAGCGTCTATTTCTCAGCTTCAAAAAATATACACTGATTATTGCATATGATATCAGCATGATAATTAAGCTACAATAAAATCTTGCTAATTTCCGACTTTTACTGTTATACAGATTTTTAATTCCACTATCAACTAAGCATATAATCACCTGCTTAGGTTGTATTCTTGCTTAGACCATCTAGTACTTTTTTTGACATGTGCATATATGTGCTTATAACTTCAACAATAGTTCAAAACATAAAACATTAGAAAACTGAATTAATACCATTGTGTCTTGTATAATTCAACGAATTAAACATTTATAATTCACAGATAGTATTGATTTGATTAGACTTTGATTAATTTCTATTTATTAAAGTAAGATGTCAAAGGTTACTAAAAAAAAAAAAGCCTTAATTAAGAACTACAACTAAAAATACAAAAAGTATACTATAAAAAATACAAAACTATAAAAACTAATTATATAAAAAAAATATATATAGACTATAAAAATATCCATATTAAAAAAATTTGGCATTCCAAAGCAAACATTGCCTGGATAGTTCACAAAAAAAAAAAACGATGAGCAAATTAATGATGCAAATGATCACGCCATGATCACTTTCCCACTGTGGCTTGTTAAAGAGGAACAAAATACTGGTGTTAATGACAGCAAGATTGAGGAGATGGCCCAACAAAGTCATTGGCCAACACAGTGTCTAGAAAAAATTACAAGATAAATATTTATTAAAATTATAAAAATCATAAGGAAAAAAAACTATTTTTACTAAATTTTAGTCTTACCTTTCGCCATGTTGTGTATGCATGAGCTAGTTGGTCAATGTATCTACACTAAACTTTTTATTATTGTATTGTAGGATCAAAAATGGCTGTCGATGCACTTCTTCTGACACTTCCGTAGATGTGTGGAGAGTACACAACATAACAACCTTGTTAGTTTTTAATATGTAACTCACTAGCTGGATTTTTTCAGAATACACAGTTATAGAATCAAATTGGAATTTCTGCCTCATAAAATCTTTTTTTTCTTTTCTAGTAACTCTCAACATAATATAGTGGTTTCTTGCAGCTTTGTTGGGATTGAATTAAAATAATGAAAATGAAAAAATTACATTTCTGAATAACATGTTTCTGAATTACATGTTGTGTTTCTTAATTACATGTTACAATTTCTGAATTACAATTTTCATGTTCTTAATTATGTCTTGAAAAGGTGTAGAGTGGAATAAAAATAAGTTCAATGTTTTGGTTTGTTTAAGTACAAAATGGTTGACTATATTTAAGACGGTAATACTTTATTAAATGCACCACTATTAGTATTATTAGCAATATGAAAATGTATTAAAAGAAGCACTAAAACTTAATATAATGGTTTTGAGGTTGGCTGGTATTAAAGTTTCCTGAACTCTGCGGTCACTCTCAGAGACTGCTTCCATCAACAGTTGTAAAATAACAGAGTATTAAAAGTGTACATGGACAGTTTCCTTATTAATGCTTTTGTTGTACATTATTAAGTATCAAGCCTTAATAATGCACAGCTAAAGCAAAAGAAACCATTTTTTGCTTACCAACTGTATTTCACTTTAAAGTATTGCTTATATGACTTTAAACATATATTGAAGTTTAGATTCTACAAAAAGATTCAAAAATGCAAAGTTCTATGATTTATAGTACATAAAATCTGATTGTTGATCTTATGTTTTTTACTATGTTGATTAACTAGATTGATGTGAATGATGTTGCATGTTTGTTTGCAAAGATTGATTTTTCATCAAGTGGAAGGATCAGTTGGGTATTTTTTTTTTTAATTTTAATTTTGAATCTTATTAGATTTTTGTTTATATTTTTTATTCTTATTTGTTTACATTTTTCAGGATAATTTTTGCACATATATGGAGTTAGAATATGCAATTAAAGATAAGTTTGGTTCCGTTTCTAAGGAAGTATGTTTTTCCCTTAATTACAATAATGTTGATTGATGTTTTTTTGAGATCCTAGTTTTAACTTTAACATTTTTATGTTTCCACACCTCTGTGGCTTGGACAGGTTTTCATAATGTCATAATTTTTCTTTTAATGACATTAAAAAAAAGGGGAATCAATATTTACAACTGGATGCCCTTCATGACTTTAACTTGTTTGACAGTTTATGAATCAGCATTTAATTGTAATACTGCCACTAAGATGGTTCCTATTCAAAGTTTAAGAGCTTCTTTTTCTCTTGATCAAATTTAAATTGGGGAATTTATATCAGAGTTTTCTTTCTCCTATGTTATGTAAGTTACCTTTAACTTGGCTAAAGAGTCTTGCCTGCATTTAAATACTCAATTGGAAAAAAGTTATGAGTAGTTTAACTCTTTTTTATTTTATTTAATTTGAAATTTTTTTTATCTATTTGCAGTTTGAAAAAATGATTAAGAACCTTTCAAAGTTTGAAAATTTGTTGCAAACTTACCTTCATTTACTTTGAAGTTTACATTTTTGTTTAATTTATATATATATATTTATTTCAGATATCATTTATACTACCTGCACTTATAGAGATTTCCCCACATCGTCATACAGTTCTCCGTATTATAAACACTTTGGATAACACTATATTGAATATTGGACAAGTAATTTTTGATTTGTTTTTGATTTGGCCTGTAATGCAGTTTTATTTCTTTTTAGGTATCAGATTAAAAAACGACATTGCATTTTCAACATTCTTGTTGCAACTAATTTTGAATTGTTATTTTTAATTCAATAATTTTGCAAATAAATAAAGTTTAATAAAGTTTGCAAAAAATTGTATCTTATTAAAACACATAAGTGGATCTTATTAAACTCTTGTTTGCTTTTTTTTTGTGGAGAAAAACACCTTGTTTTTTGGAAAATAGAATATGGCTGATTGGCTAATTTAGTTGGCTCATTTTAATAATGAGTTTAATTGGCTCATTTAAACATAAAATATTAAAGTTAGGAAATTACATGCAAAAAAAAAAAAAAAAAAAAAAAAAAAGTTTTAATAAGATTAAAAATTAAAAAAAAAAAATTATTTAGTAATAACATTAATTCTTTTTTTCTAAGTTTGATTTTCATTATTTTTTATTAAAGTTTAGCTGTTTTTTTATTAAAGTTCTTGTTACTTTTTTTTGGCTTTTGGTTTGCAAATTTTTGATGATTAAAAATATTTCTGCAATCATTGATTTTAATGAATTCATTATTTATAAGAAATGAAATACAAAAAATTGTTTCTTTATATTTATTTCTGCCTTTAAACATATCTGCCTTTAAAGAATATATCAGTTATATATTTTTTTACTTCATAAGTTAAAAAATTATGAGGTAAAACATTCATGCAATAATATAGGTGCATATGTTTACTGATGGGTCTAGATTGGTGCATTTTTAGGGTAAGGGTTACATTTTTTTTTCATCAACATTTTATATTTACATAAAAATTTGTATGTATATAAACGTAATTAGATTTTGTATGTATATAGACTTAATACTTTTACAAGGTTTATTATATTTGTTTGAAAAAACCATAACATTTATTTGCATTTAGGATGGACTTATCTCATTTTGGGATTCAAGTCTTGTGTTTAAGAGAGCTAAGCAGGTTATAAATTTAATTATGCCAAAATGATATATAGCATACCAATTTTTCTGAACAGTTTAATATATATATATATATATATATATATATATATATATATATATATATATATATATATATATATATATATATATATATATATATATATATATATATATATATATATATATATATATATATATATATATATATATATATATATATATATATATATATATATATATATATATATATATATATATATATATATATATATATATATATATATATATATATATATATTATA
>NC_061157.1:57723170-57730670 GCF_022113875.1 Hydra vulgaris
TGATGATGACATCATCATGATGATGACATCATCATCATCATGACATCATCATCATCATGACATCATCGATGATGATGATGATAATGATCATCATCATCATCATCATCATGATGTCATCATCATGATGATGACATCATCATCATCATGACATCACGATGATGATGATGATGATAATGATCATCATCATCATGATAATGTCATCATCATGATAATGTCATCATCATGATAATGTCATCATCATGATGATGTCATCATCATAATAATGTCATCATCATGATAATGTCATCATCATGATGATGTCATCATGATGATGATGATGATGATCATTATCATCATCATCATCATCGTGATGTCATGATGATGATGATGTCATCATCATGATGATGACATCATGATGATGATGATGATGATGATCATTATCATCATCATCATCGTGATGTCATGATGATGATGATGTCATCATCATGATGATGTCATGATGATGATGATGTCATCATCATGATGATGATGTCATGATGATGATGATGTCATCATCATGATGATGTCATCATCATGATGATGATGTCATGATGATGATGATGTCATCATCATGATGATGTCATGATGATGATGATGTCATCATCATGATGATGTCATCATCATGATGATGTCATCATCATGATGATGTCATGATGATGATGATGTCATCATTATGATGATGTCATCATTATGATGATGTCATCATTATGATGATGTCATCATTATGATGATGTCATCATTATGATGATGTCATCATTATGGTGATGTCATCATTATGATGATGTCATCATCATCATGATGCCATCATCATCATGTCATTATCATGATGATGTCATCATCATCATGACATCACGATGATGATGATGATGATGATAATGATCATGATCATGATCATCATCATCATCATGATCTTGACCATGATGATGATGATGATCATCATCATCATGATCATGATTATGATGATGATGATGATCATTATCATCATGATTATCAGGTTTTAGCCTTGCTCTTTTTATGCTGTTGATGGTTATTATCATGATGATAATCATCATCATCATCATGATAATAATGATGATTATGACAATCATAATGATGTTTATATATGAATATGAATTTTGAATTTAAAAAATATACTTTAGGATGAAAATGTTTATGCATCTCTGGTCACAAACCCAGCCCTGGCCTTGTCTTAGACTATGTTTTATCAAACCCGGCCCTGGCCCCGGTCAAATATCAACCCTGCTCACTTACTATTATGGAGTGGGATGTTGTCCCGGTACATAATAAATTAAAGGAAATCTTGTTTACTTTTTTTCCTTTAACACGTTGACCGCATCGTGTATCCATATGTATACACGCGTAAACTCTCGTTTCTTCAAGTCGTGTATCCATATGGATATACGATTTTGATAGTAAATTTATTTTTGTTAATTTTAAGTATTCTAATTTTTACTTGTTTCCAATTGTTTCTTTATATTTATCAATTCTTAAAATTTAATGGCGTTTAAATAGATAGCGTTTTAAGAAAAAAAACTTCGTTCAAATTATAAAAAACACTGTGGTAAAAGATAACTTTATTTGAAAAAAATAAAACAGAAAATAACATTAGAATTAAAAAAAACCGTTATAACAAAAAAATAAAATCAACATAATCAATAAAATCAACATTTAGTATGACATTTTTGAAAACAAGCTAAACAAAAAGGTTTTAAACAATTATCACATCTTGTCTTAATTTGACTAGCACGATTCCTGGCAATTGTGGCACCAAATTCTTTTGATAATTTGTTGTAGCATTCAGTACAACGTCGTTTTCGAATAGTTCCTTCTCCTGGTTCTTTTTCAAGTTGATGTTTTCGTCCAGAAGATGTTGGCTTTTCCAGTTGCAAAATTGATGAGACAATATCTCTTTTGAATTTTACAATTTTGATATTTTTTCCGCTATGTAATTTATAAAGATGCAGAGCATTAACAATGGAAACTTGAGTAATTATATGAAAAAAGATTCTGAGGTACCATTTCATTGTTTTACGTACGTATGGACAATAAGAGCCCAATTGGTCAGATAGATCGTTAAACGATTTCCCTTTATTGTAATCTACGATAACAGCAGGTTTTCCTCTCTCCGTAATGCTACCATCGTGAATAGATGAAAGCATTATAACTTCTCTTTTATCTTTCCATTTTAAAATCATAATACCATCACCATTTTGTTCTGCAACATAATCACCTTTCTTCAATTTCAGAGAAGTTACGTGTTTTGGAAATCCAATTCTATTTTTTCTGGCCGTCCCAACTAAGTTTGTCTTGTTTTCCAATAAAGATTTCGCCAAATTCATACTTGTATACCAGTTATCTGTATACAGAATTCTGCCATGTCCAAGAAGGTTTTCCATTAGTTTTAAAACTACACGTTCTGCCACAGAACCATATCTTGGCTGGTCCTCTTTACCGGCATAAATTGATAAATTATAAGTGTATCCGTTGTTGCTACACAATTTAAAGATTTTGATGCCATATTTATGCCTTTTACTAGGAATATACATACGAAATCGAAGTCTGCCGCGAAAGGGTATCATGCTTTCGTCAATGCATATATCTCTGCCTGGAACCAGTAAGTGTTGACATCTGGCAATGAACAAGTTGACAAATTTTTCTATTTTATATAATTTTGATCCATTATTGTTGTCATTGTCAGCGAAGTGGAGGGATCTCATCAAAGAATAAAATCTTTTCCTTGTCATTACACCTCCACATATTGCTTTACCGCCAATAGCTGGGTCAGAGGACCAATAATCATCGAGTTTAGGCAGAACAACATATCCCATTTGCAAAATGATAGCCATAAATTTTCGCATTTCCATATTGTTTGTCGGCAAATAGTTTGAATCCTTTGTTGGTCCATAACGATTAGTTTCTTCCACAATAAAATCGATAAGTTCGTTGTTCATAAATAAGTTATAGTAATCGACAGGTTCTTTGCAATCCATTACCATATCCATATTCATGCCCGCAGTTCCGTCATCAAAATCCCATCTTAAAGGTTTCTGCACATTTTTCGACCATTCTTCTGAACCATCATCACTACCACCATCAGTTGATTCACTATCAGCACTATCGGATTCATCAGATTCGTCCTGTTGAATTGTTTCCATTAAATCAGAATCATGTTCATCATCACTTTGTAACAGCAACCTTTCAAAGCTATCGTTTAATTCAATATTATCATCAGCCATTCTAATAAATAAGAAAAATTAATAGCTAGAAAATAATAAAAATTTACGATTGTATCAAAAAATTAGTAATATCAATCAAGTATTTGAGGAAAAAAGTTGAAAACTGTTAAGTTTCGACAGTCAAGTTTTCTTTCAGTCGATCACAATTATTTATTCAACAATATTTAAAGTCCATACAATTGCTGAACTGGTGTTTAGCAGAAAACGCTAGGTTTATATACCCGTTTATCGGCGTGCTGGAAGGTTCTGGAACATTTTGGAAAAATATATTTTTAAATATTTAAAAGTTAAATAGTTTAGGTTTTGAGAAAATTATTGTTCGAATGTTCAAACAAAAACTAAAAATTATTAAAAAAAAAAAACTCCTCTTTGACTTATTTGTGTATACATATGTATACACGAAATATTCAAAAAAAAAAAGATTATTTGGCAATGTGATTTTTTCAAAAAAAGGCAAGGCGGTCAACGTGTTAAATAAACTTGTAAAAATAATAAGTGAATGGCAATGATTGAATTCAAATATTGTTTTAGCTGTTATTAATTTTGTACTTAAAAATTTGCGGTAGAAAGTTCAAAAACAAAATCCATAATTATAAAACATTGCGTCTTTCTTTTTTGTAGTTTAAAACAAAAGTTACTAATAGCAACAAATAAATGTTGTTTTTTTTCGTTAAAGAGTTATTAACGTTTTTTTTTTTGTGAAATGAAATATAGTTCACAATAGTTTAACTTAACATGGAAGGTTATGATTAAAAAAAAAAATGTACTTATTGTAAATATGGATAAATGGTGGAAGGAAAAGAAAGTTAGTCAGTGACAGTTCTAAAAGCAATCTGGAAAACAACACTTGAATAAATAAAGATATGACCAAGTTTTTTGAGTATTGGACCTTGCCTATCTTATCCCCAATGTAATGTCATAATTTTCTAGACTACTGGTCTGATGTACAGTGGAGGGAAAAATTTAAGACATTCGACTGGTCGACAGTTGATGCTTGGCAATGTCAAAAAGTACGGTGAAACAATATATTGCGGTGAAGGAAAAAAGCAACCTATTAATGAGGAAAAAACTTTCTAGTTGTAAGCTAACAGTGGCACACAAAAAAGCTTGTAAAATTATTTCTCAGTTCTGAAAAACACACTATAGAGATGATAAGTTCAAAAATGCAGATCAATCTGCATGAAACTACCTACCACATATTTTGTTCTGTTTATCACATTGGAAAAATGATTCATCCATTTTCTAATTTGAAAGAACTAATATTATTACAGGTAGAAAATGGTTTAGACATCGGTTGTATCTTACAATTTGATCATGCATGTGCTGATATTATTTATTACATTTCATTTACATTTGGTAGTAGTGTAGTGGTAGAGCGCTTGCCTCATAAGCAAGAAATTCCGAGTTCGATCTCCGCCATGTCCACTACCAGGGACATGCTTAACTTGTTTTTCCATGTTCGATCTCCGCCATGTCCACTACCATGCTTAACTTGTTTTTCCATGCAGCGGCCTTGTTTGTCAAGGTTTGTGTTTAGAAGTTATGGAGTTGAGAGAGGGTTGTAACCACAACAGAAGTAGTCTTCATGACTTTAGTGGCCTTTATGGGCACTAAAGTCATGAAGTCATGAATTCACCTACCCAAGGTGAATTCAAATAAAAAAATAATAAAAAAAATAAAATGTGCACAAAGTTTGTAAACTATATATGACTTAATGATAGTAAAGTAGGATTTATGATAAACAAATCTACAACTATGAGCAAAATGTCTGCTCTGTCAATCTGCTTGCGATTGAACAATCCAGAAATAAATATCATCAATAGTATATTTTTTGACCTTATCGAATTAGCAAATACAGAAGCCTCATCTATTGCAAACACTTTTATAAGTGCTTTACATAATCTTGGTATTGACGATTTTTAATTATGTAGTTGGGTGTCTTTTGCTTGTGATAGTGCTTTTGTGATAGTGATATGCTTGGCAAATGGTTACTTTTGAATCACTTTCCTAATTTAATTTTATGGTAATGTAGCAACCACCAGCTTTGCAAAAGCGTTCTACTTTGCAAAACTTTTTACTAATAAAAACTGTGTCAAGTTTAATGTTTATTTCATTAGTAGGTCCACCATTTATTTATATTGATCATAAGGATTGTCATAAAGTGGTTTAGGAAAGGGGATTGTGATACTAATTTTAGGAATTGTGAAGCTCTGGTATTAAAGTCCATTAATGAAAGTGAAAATAATTTTTTTTTAAATAATTTTTTTTTAAAAATAAAATTTTACAAATTTGTTTAAATATGCAATTGTATTTTGATTGCTTAATGACATTTTATTTTAAATTCGACTGCAACATTCTTGGTTGTTTTTAAGGTGTATTTCTATAAAGATAATTTATATTTCTTTATTTAATTTACATAAAATACAAAACCTATAATAATAGGTTATGCGGGATAGTGAGTAGACAACATTAAAAAACATCCTGCTACCTATATATATATATTTTATTTAATATTTTGAGCAATCTCTTAGTTTAGAAACTTTATATATACATATTAAAACACTATTAACTATTCTTTTACAAATCTATACGTCTTAACTGTTCTAAATGCCAATATATATATATATATATATATATATATATATATATATATATATATATATTATATATATATATGTATATATATATGTTTATATATATATATTAATACATAAATATATATATATATATATATATATACATATATATATATATATATATATATATATATATATATATATATATATATATATATATATATATATATATATATATATATATATATATATATATATATATATATATATATATATACATATATATATATATATATATATATATATATATATATGTATATATGTATATATGTATATATGTATATATGTATATATATAATATATATATATATATATATATATATATATATATATATATATATATATATATATATATATATATATATATACATACATATAGATAAAGCAACTTTCTGGAAAAAGGAAATGGATTACTGACTTTGTTCTTATGCCACAATACAACAAGTTTGTTCTATCAACAGGGTAAGTGTTATAGTTTTGATATGCAAGAAATTCTGTTTAAAAATTAAACTAATTTTTAATTTATTAAACTTTTTATCTTATTAAGAAGTAAAAACAGCAATATAGAGTTCTGAAGCCAGTGCAAGTACTAACATTCTGTGCCTGCTTAGACATAATATAGAATATTTTAAATTATATAAAAATTGTTTTTAGTCTAAAAATACATCATAAACACGTTTTTTTTTTTGTTTTGTTTTTTGTATTATTAAATTATACTCATGAAGTGTTGAAACAAATTTACTACTGTAATAATATTTCTATTGACTTAAAAGTTGACGCAAAAATAAGTTCATGAACTGATTCGTTTTATCCAGATAAAATATACATTAATATATATTTTTTAATGAAAATAGTCTTCTTTGAGTTTGTGCTCCTTTTTTTAATATAAAAGAAACTTGATAATTCATGGTTCTAAAAGAAACTTGATAACTTTTAATCTTTCAAGTCTGGCTTTCTTAATAAATCAATTGATGAAACAGTTAATTTTCTAGTGTCTTGATATTTAAATCTCTAGCAATATCACTTTCTGGGTGTGTTGGTTGGTTAGACTTGAATAGGGAGAAGAAGGTTTGTAACATCGAAAGGAAGAAGGTTTGTAGCAACAAGAAGATATGTAGAAACAAGATTTGAAAAGAGATCAAAAAACTTCATCTAGAATTGTGAAAATCTTGGTGCAATAATATTACTTAATAACATAAAAAGGAAAATAAAAATTAAAGACCAATTTTGATGTTTATTATCATTGCAACAATATTGATATATAGTTGCACTATATATTGCACATATAAAGTGTATAATTGTATAAGTATTTACTTATACAATATTACTTATATATATTGCAATGTAGTATAGTTTTTATTGTGTCTACATTACTTACTTATACAATGTATTAGTTCATATATCTATCAATTAAAATTTTGTAATATGCAGCATATAAAAATATAAATTAAAAAATAACAAAAATCAAAAATATTTTATTTTTCTAGGGTTTAACAATTACATGTTTGCTTATTTTTACTTTAAGCGATAGAGAGATTCAATTCTATGAGTTATCAACATTTGAAGAGTATTCAAAAATTAGGTCATTAGAGTCTGTACCTCTGCAATTA
>NC_061157.1:57735670-57744271 GCF_022113875.1 Hydra vulgaris
GTATGTTTACCATTGGAAATAACAAGATTTTGTTTCTTCTAAAGAAATTTTTTTAAAGAAATTATTGTTAAACATGAAGATGATATTTTAGAAATACTTTCTATGAAAGTATTTATACTTATAAGACACCATTAAAGTTGAACAAACATTTTCAAGTTGCAAAAGTTTTTATTGGTAGAACTGTTTTGAGTATTTAATTAATGTTTTTACCAAGACGATTTTACAAAGATGCTTACTAATAAGATGCAGATATTTTTATTTATATTTTTCAAATTTTCTTTCAAAGTTTTTAATAGCTTTAGCAACATACCAATGCATTTTCTTTCAGGTAAAATACTATCCTTCAATTCAAAGTATTATTTCATGTTCCTCTGATACTCAATATTCACTAGTTATTGGTGAGTCATACATTTTAATATTTCAAAATTTTTTTTCAGTTTAAAAGATGTATTATATTATAAAGATTAGGACTTTTTAAAAATGCACAAAAAGATTATAAATTAACATATTTTTGTCAGTAACATAATGTACATATATTTTGAACTCAGAATATATGTAGATTTATAAGTTCAGTCTGTTTATTGTTTTTAACCTTTTGAGAAAATATTTTTTTCTTTATTAGTAAGATTGTCTGTCTTGAAATTCTATAAAATATTTATTAGTAAGCATAAAAAATATTAAATAATTAGTATAACTCAAAATAGAAAAATCTGTTTCTTTACCCTTTAATTGGTTGGGAAATTGTTTGTGTTTTAGGTAAGAGGATAAATAAAGATGTTAAAACATATACATCAAACATGTGTTTTTTGTTTACAATGATATTAGCAAACTTTGTCAAGAAAGAGTGAAAGAAAGTTGTAAACTATCTTTTAGCATTTTTTAATGCTTTCGTATTTTTAAATCTACAACTAATTTTGAAAAGCGGTTTTGGATTTTTTATTACATATGTACTAAAAAAAATTAAAGATTTCGATTTCATGCTTGATTAAAGTATGATTTTGGTGTTGTCATTAAAATAATAATGATGAATAATAGTTACCTGTTTGTTTTTTTTATAATTTTTTTATTCTAAATGTTTTTGCTGGATAGTTTTCATATCAACTAGATACTGTGTCAATTGAGTAACTAAGGCAATTATTTAACTTTGAATATACAAATGTTATACTTTTGTTTTTATTGTACAAAGTCTGTTCCATAATAATGGATATGTATATTTTTAGGGCAAGTTGTTGGTAGTACTATTAATTGTTCCAAAGGGTCATCAGGCATTTTACAAAAAGATTCACTTAAAAATCTCAGCTTAAAAAGGCGGTTTCCTTCTGATGAGACAGTATTCAAAGTACCAAAAGGTGTAAAGACATTCTGCTTTTCCAAAGCAAACAATATTATAGTAACAGGAGGTATGATATTCTATTTAAAATTTTTTCAATAATTTTGCGCATATCACAAAATTCTTGTTGTTATTTATGTAATTTCAATATCATTGTGATTTCTTAATAAATAAATTATGGAATATTGAATTTTTATATACTGAAATGATAATTGTACTGCTGCTAAGGGATGCTGTAAGCATACTAATATTGCTGGACTAACCTGCACAAATGAGTCTTTTTTTAATTTAAAAAAAATTTAATTTATGTTTCTTAATTGATATTAAAATCACTATTTCTGGAAGTTTAACATTAATCTATTGTTTTTTTAACCAGCAAAACTTGTTAAATATGTAAAAGCATTGTTCCAAAGAAATTCGATACTGTTGTTGTCTAACAAAAAGGTTGTTTTTATTGAAGCAAGATGGGAATCACAAATTAAAGCTAAAGGTTGGATTGGTAAAATACCTAAATAAATCAGTAATAACTTGTTTTCTGATTTGCTTTCTATATGCACATAGTTAAAAGGTATTCTATAAACATGAAAAAAAATGTGATGACAACAAAAAAAAAATGTTGGTTACATTAACTAGGACATATTTAACCTACTAATATACACTGACATAAGCAGATATTTTCATGTGATGTAATCTTGAGTTAGCAGAATTAACTTTTGTCTACCTTGTGAGACAACTGCCTGTGCAATTAGTTATGTAAATTTAAAAATCATTTATTTTATCATGAGGGATTTTCGAATCTTTTTTAAAATTTTAAAAACAAGACTCTTTTCTGATAAGTTTGTTATCCAATATAAACATTATTCTAAGTTCATTACCCTTGTTATTTAATGCAATCTTTGCTTAAAAGGTTTATTAGTTGCTCCAGTTGACTACTTTATGCCCTCTCCACACATCCTTCACCACCATTACTCAATTATTTATAATTTAAAATTTTTACTTGTTAAAATTATTATAGATAAAAAAAAATTTGTTGGTAGTATATAACAAAGCATATTCACTTTGCAAAACTTCTTTTAGTTGGCTGAAGTTGAATTCTGAGACTGTTGGAGCCCCTCTACCACTTCTGAGATTACATTGTTTAAGCTTATTCACATTTAACAGTTTGTTTTTTTAAATCTGAAATATCAAACTTTTTGTTTAGTTTTTACTCGATGTTTCAACTTTGAGTAAATTTAAAATATTTTGTTATGAATAAAATGAAAAGGGAAGGTTCAAAATCTTTTTTATTATTTTTTGCTCAACATACACATGTGAAACATAAAATGTATAAGATATGAACATAACTTAAATAAGTTATGAAATTTTTTTTTTCATTTTCTTTATTATGTGAGTTCAGATCACTGTATAAATATTTATTGAAGCAAAAAATTCTTTTAATATCAAAAAACCAAACAATTTTTTTTATAAATTATATTCATGTTCATCATGTAGTTACATACTAAACAATAATCTGCATATAAATTATGCAAAGAGCAAAAATGGTTTTATCATTATCTACTCTTTTATGATGAGAGTCATGATGGACTTTATGATGAGAGTCATGTTCTCTTTCTTTAAAGTTAATTATTAATAAATCTTAATGATTTTTTTTTCTTTTTAAATCTTCACTTCCAGCAAGGCTGCAAGCAACCACTAATAGAGTTGGAAGTTACTGGAAAAGAAAAGATGAAGTTTTTAGAGTAAGACAACGATTGACAGATGACTTAGAAGATTGCAAATTGTATGAATCAGGAAAGCAAGATGAAGGAAGCAAATCCCAAAGAAATGATGTTTGAGGAAAAAACTAGGCGAGTAAGAGTTTTTGGAGCACTTAGGAACAGTCACAGAAAAAGGATGAGACTTAATTGAATGACGAGTAACACAAGAATGAATTTTAGTAGATAGCATAAGGGATGCTAGCTCTTCAAAGCAGTGCTCATTATAGTATTTGTAGAAAAAGAGAAGTAACATTACAATGATGTGATAATGGTTAGAAGTTGGCTGCAAGAGCAGGTCCAACTATGTTTACAATGCGTTTTTGCACCTTGTCTAAAAGAGAAAAGGGATCATTAGAAGATCTGCCCCAAATATGGCAATTATCCATACAATGACGGATTTGAGATTTATAGAGATAAAGAATATAACCTGGAGTAAGAAAGTTTTGAGCACGATAAAGAGATGCAGCCTTAGCAGATGCTAATTTTGCAATGGATTTTATAAATGGTTTTCAAGAAAGATTGGAAGTAAGAGTTTATCCTAGAAGATGAAGGGTAGATGACTCATCAAATACATTACTGCTCATAAATAAAGGTAGATCTAAATTATTGCGATAATAAAGGTAAATCTAAATTATTGCGATTGGCTGAAAGAAAATGAGTTTTATCTGAATTAAAGTTCACCAACCACTGTGAGCCTCATGCTGTACCAGAAGTGGGATCCTTTTCAAGCTCAAATGCCTCCTCTAAGCAATCAGAGAGTATTAGCTTCTTTTCATGACAAAAATAAATGGTAGTATGATCAGCCAACAATGCCACCTTAGATGTGAGAATATCTGGAAGATCGTTAATGCAAATTAAAAAGAGTATAGGGCCGAGGATTGAACCTTAAGGAACCCCTGAAGTTGCAGGATATGAAGAAAAGTGCTCTTCATTGAGGAACAACTTTTATATTATGATTGGAAAGGAAGGACTCAATAAGCTTTAAAATGTTACCAGATACATCGTAAAAAGAAAGCTTATGGAGAAGACCAGCATGCCAAACTTTATCAAAAGCTTTAGAAATGTCAAGAGTGATAGCCTTAATCTCTCCACCTCTATCCAATGCACAACAAAACCTATCAGTTATTTTTATTTATTTTAATTCACCTCCTCAAGGCCGAGAAGGCCACTACAGACGAGGAGGCTACTTATTTGTGGCTATAACCCTCTCTCAACTCTATAACTCCGAAACACGAACCTTGACGAACAAGGCCGCTGCGCGGAGAAACGATTTGAGCGCGGTACTACCAGGGACGTGGTAGTACTGCGCTCTGTTAGCAAATCAGCTGTAAAGCGAGAAAACTGAAATCCATATTGATAATCAGAAAGTTATTAGGTTCAAGATAAGAGATTAAGTGTTTGTTAATTAAAGATTCAAAAATCTTGCTTATAATAGGAAGAAAACTAATGGGACAGTAGTTAGACAAGTCAGGTTGATCTCCAGAATTTTTGAAAATAGGGATAACAGATGCCACTTTCCAGCATGCCAGAAAACAAGACTCCAATAGCACTTACTAAATAGTTTTGAAAGTATGGATGACACCTTCAGAGAACACTTCTGCAAGGCTACGACAGGTATGTTGTCTGGGCCACAAGCTGTATTAAGAGATGATATATATGAAAAGTTCTTAGCAAACAATTCAGCTTTGTCTTTAGGTAAGGTGACAAAGTCTGAACCATGCAAGAGAGGTAGAATAACAGATTTGGCCTTATTATTGATACTGTTAAAGGTTGTTAAAGGTTAATTTACACTTCAATACAATCTCTAATCATCAGAATCAAGTTGTAAAATAAACTATGAAAATAAAAATCATGACCTGATTAAAAAGTTACAAATCTAATATAATAATAATAAAATCAAATAAGAATATGTATTACACGTGGAAATGGGTAATGGTATTGCAAGTAATTGTATTGCAGCAATCGTATTGCAGTATCAGGCCATGCCAATGGTAATGGCATGGCCTGGTATTGCAAGGGACTGCTTTATTAAAGCTGTATATGAAGTAGACTTTAAGTTGAAAAAGCTTGGTGGACCAATACATAATGTAAAAACTTGGTCAATCAATACATAATGCAAAATGCAGTAATGGTGTAGTGGTAGAGGGTTTGCTTCATAAACGAGTGGTTCCGGGTTCGATCCCCACCACGTCCCTGGTAGTACCGCGCTCAACTCGTTTCTCCGCGCAGTGGCCTTGTTCGTCAAGGTTCGTGTTTTGGAGTTATAGAGTTGAGAGAGGGTTATAGCCACAAAATAAGTATCCTCCTCGTCTGTAGTGGCCTTCTCGGCCTTGAGGAGGTGAATTAAAATTAAAACTCGGCCTTGAGGAGGTGAATTAAAATTAAAGTTAAAACAATAATTATACTTTCTCGAGAAAAATTATAATTTTACGAGAGCCATAAATTGCTCCCGTAAACTGTTTAAGGGGAGTGTGGGCAAGAGAACCAAGAGCTAAAGCTCTTGCTTGCCGCTGAGGCCTGAATATGTTAAGCACATAAATATTTTCTATTTTTATGTTCATTAATTTTTCAAAATTATTTACAGGTGTGGATCGTTTAATAAGAGTCTGGAATCCTTATGTACCAGCGTATGTTGGTTTAATACTTATCAAAACTTAATTTATATTTAAGTAATTTTAGTAACTTGAAAAAAATCTAAAACGTATTATACTAACTTGTTAAATATTTTAGGAAACCAATTGGTATATTGCGTGGTCATGTGACTCCTATATATTATTTACACATATGTGAAAATCTTAATAAAATGTTTAGTGTTTCAAATGACAAAGTTGTTAAGGTAACTCTTTTTTTTGTGGTCATTATATTATATTGGTTTATTATGAACATGTAGAATTATTTTATTATTTTTTTATTGTTATTAGAAATATTTATTATTTTACTGTTTCAATAGAAAACTCAAATTATAATTTTATGCCAATATTCAATTGCTATGTTATTAAGATTCTTTATTTATTTCTGTATGTCAGGTTATATTTCTGATTATCTTAGTTAAACTACACCAATGTATATAATGATTTTTTTTTTATATATAAATATTTTTTAGAAAAAAAAATTAAATTTGTTTACAACTAAAAACAATAGTTTCGAAAAATGGAATTGGTTAAATTATGTTTCAAAAATATTAAAACATTGCAATTGGTTGCATCCTGCATCAAATTGAAGTGAAGAAGATCTACAAAATCTTCCACACTGGACATGAGTTCTCAAACTTTAGAACAAATCTTCATTGGCCTCAAATCAAATTTAAACAAAACATTAAACAATAGATTTTCTTTAGGAGCATTATCAAACAATTTTATATACATTTTGTATACCAGAATTTTTATTTAAAGTTTCTATTTTCATATATATATACATAGAATAAAGGAAAAAAAAAAGTTTTAATTGTTACTGCTTATTAGGTATGGGACATAATAGATGAAGTTTGTCTTTTGACTGTTCAACAAAAATCTCATCTAATTAAAGGTGATTTGACAGGTAAAATATTTTTTGTTTTAATAAGTAAAAATTTTTCACTTGTCTATTTTAGACAATTATTAAAGGTGATTTGACAGGTAAAATATTTTTTGTTTTACTAAGTATAAATTTTTCACTTGTCTATTTTAGACATTTATGAAACATAAATCTAGCGATTTAAAAAAAACACTTTTTTTTGTTGCTATGATGTTCTTTATATGTGTATTTGTTGCTATGATGTTCTTTATATGTGTATTTGTTGCTATGATGTTCTTTATATGTGTATTTGTTGCTATGATGTTCTTTATATGTGTATTTGTTGCTATGATGTTCTTTATATGTGTATTAATTAAAGATGTGCATCGAAAAAAAAAAAAAAATTAAAAACAAGGTTGTTTTTTTAACAAATTCTTATTTTTCTTATTTAAACACTGAAATTATGTTAGAAATTTTAGGTGATATTTAATAAAATAAGTTTTCATTATTTTGTTTAACATACCATTTTATGAGTATTGTTATATTGCTTTTTGCTGTCTGTTAGTATTTGTCTGTATTGTTTCTTAATTGTTCATATAATAGTTTTAGTAATTCATCTAAAATTATTTACTTCATATTAAAGAGATCCCAAACCTTCGCAACATGTTGTGTTCATATTAAAGAGAATGATAAAAAAAAATGTTTGGGCTTAATTTTATTGATTAAAACAAAAGAACAAATGCATACACAAAAAAAACTCGAAGCTTGCTTCCTCTCTTTTGTTGTAAACCTCATTCTAAATAGCAACGCGGAAAACATTGAAAAGCTGGAAAAAAAAAAAAAAGAATCTAAAGAATAAAAAAATATGTTTTCCAAATAGTAAAAGTAAAAACAGTAAAAACAATCAGTAAAAGGAACAACCAAGCAGTACCAAGTGATCAAATAAAAGCAAGTGGCTCAAAGAAGAGGAAATTATCCTATAGTTTAAAATCATTATCAAATCAAATGCAAACAAGTATATCAAAAGCTAATAACAGAAGCAGGAGAAAAAACAACTTATTGCTGTATGTGTGGTGTGGCATTGGTAGATTCATCAGAAGACTTGGGTCAATGTATTTCTTATCATGAATGGCATGTAAAGTTTGATTTTGCATCAAAATGTGTACAGAATGTTTTTAATTTGATAAAATAACATGAATATTTAACTCTTTATATTGGTGTAAATCACCCCATATAAGGCGATATTGCCCAATGTAATTGTGTTATATAAATTGTTATTCATAAATATAAGTAATTTTTTTTTTTTAATTTATAAATGCCGTCAAACTTAAAGTAGTTTATTTGATTTTAATCAGTTATTGATATAAGGTAAAAGCATATCAGTTTAGATAGATACCATCAGTTTAGATGCAGTGGCAAAATTGGCAAAATTGCCACAGTTTACACTATACATGTGTATTTATATATATTTCAATAAATAAAAAAAATTATCAGTAATCTTTTTTAACCTATAATAAGCCAACCAAGTTTTCACTGAAACTGACCTTTTGCTTAATCTAACTTCAAAAGAGGAGGGCGGTTTTCAAATATCCAGGCAATAATTGCATTTAAACAACCACCTAATATATTAAGAACACTTACTTCTGCAAAAACCCAATTGACTAATAAAGAAGTTGGGTTATTTAAATGTAAAGATAATTGCTGGAAAATATGTAAATTCTATTTTCATTAAGTCAAAACATTTATAACATTAATTAGTACTACATGGAACATTGAAAGCCATAATACTAAGCCATATTTTTTTTTATTTATTTGAGTTTTCATGCTATATTTTTCTATACAATGTTTTTATATCCGAAGATATTGTTGGCTTAGCATAAGAACAACCACAAATAGTCATTAAGACTAATCCAAAGTAGCATCCATTATTGACCAACATTTTTGCATACCGAAGTACTACTCAAGCGCTGAGTTGGCGGTGGCAGGATTTGAACTCGTTATCGTTCAACGGTCCGGGTTTTC
>NC_061157.1:57745271-57767771 GCF_022113875.1 Hydra vulgaris
GAACCCAGACTATTAATTAGAGATAACAGTTCATTATCATTTGTTCCTGATTTTAATTTTTCACCATGTAGATGGTATGATGAATCATCATAGTTTAAATAAGATGCTAACTGATTTGTATTGATACATAATGCTAACTGATTTGTATTGATATATAATGCTAACTGGTTTTTGATAATGTCAACAACTTTGTTTTCCTTTAGTGGAACATTAGATTCAAGTTTTTATCTGTTGTTTGCATCTTTTAATATAATTACTTCAGTTTTTAACTGTTACATTACAAATACCAGACTTATCTATATCTGAAGTGTTCTTATATCTAAAGTGTTC
This sequence comes from Hydra vulgaris, assembly GCF_022113875.1. NCBI lineage: Eukaryota > Metazoa > Cnidaria > Hydrozoa > Anthoathecata > Hydridae > Hydra > Hydra vulgaris. The sequence continues at coordinate 57,745,602 of NC_061157.1, forward strand.
TTATATCTGAAGTGTTCTTAGAAACAGTAGGGAAGAATAGTTTAGACTGAGTTGGTTTTTGTTTGTAGGTGGAAAACTAGACTTAAAATCTTTTTTTTATATATTAAGTAAACTTGTATCACTCATAACAACAGCTGGTCATTTTTTGGGAAGATCTTTAACCAGTACCCCAAAATAATTTGGCTTAAAATAATAATATAAAATACTTTTGTTTTTTGTTTTATCTAAATTGCACCACAAAATATTTATCAGACAATTAAATTTTTGGATGCGAGGCTTTATAAGTTATTTAAAAAACTATGAAACTTTTTAAAATCAATTTCAAGATAGATAGATTCTATAGGTTGCTTTATAATATTAGATAATGCTATCAGGCAAATGAATGATAAAAATGTTTTATCAAAGCAATTTAAATACGCTTCTTATATATATATATATATATATATATATATATATATATATATATATATATATATATATATATATATATATATATATATATATATATATATATATATATATATATATATATATATATATATATATATATATATATATATATATATATATATATATATATATATATATATATATATATATATATAGACACAGATCTATTGTGCCACATAGTCATATTGATTTATTAGAAATTTATTTAATGTTTATCAAAGATCTTTTAGAACTTTAGGAAATTAATTATTGAAATATTTTTGAATATATAATATTGAATTTTTACAACAGATTTGTATTCTTGATAATGTTTATGAAATTGAATTATTTATTAAACATACAAATAACCTATAAAATTGATTTAGTTTTTTACAAAGAAATTATGGTATATACTAAAATATAATATTGGTAAAAAAAAATAATTATTATAGCTATACTATTTTTTTTTTTGTATATATATATATATATATATATATATATATATATATATATATATATATATTATATATATATATATATATATAACTATTAAAAACAACTTAAATAAAGTAACTTTATTAGTAAAAATTTATATTTAATAAACTTTCACGTGTCTACTTTAATACTTATGTGTTTAAAATTGACAAAAAAAAAAAGATTGAAAAAAGTCTACGTAAAAATTTTCTGCTGTGGAACACGCCATTTACATACATACATACATATATATATTAGTGATGTGGCTTTTTGGTAACTCCAGTTTCCAATATAAAAAACAGATGAACTTTGGTTTGAAAGTAACTGAAAAGTCATTGGTTTTATTTAATTTTTGAAAAAGGTCACCCACCATGACCCTTGATTACACGCTGGTTATCATATATCATATATTTTTTTTGAAAAGTATCAAAAGTATATCAACCTGGGTCTCAAAAGAACCAGAATTTCATAGAGGTTTCAGAAATAATAATTGTTTCAAATAAAAGTGAGTTGTTTAAACTTTATATACAAAAAATAACAATTTTTAACTAAAAATTAAAAAGGTTGTTTTTTATGACATTTTGTTTGCAATATTTTTTATAAATTTTTTAGTAGAAAAGATTTTGAATTTTGAAATCACTATAAAATTTCTATCAAATCTCTATAAAATTCTGTGTAATTAATGGTCATGGTGGGTGACTCCAACAAAACTCAATTATTTACTTCAAACAATAATTACAATATTTTTGATGTTCATATATTGATAAATGGAAATCCTCTCACTGAGTCCTTTATTTTATGTCTATGATTATCATTCACAACTTATCTTTAGAAACCAAATATACAATCAATTGCAAAGTTGGCTTCTGCTAAGGTTGCCTCTCTTTATTGAGCTCAACATTTTTTTACTCCTCATTCCATTCTCTACATTTATGAATCTCTTATTTATTCCTCTATGGAATACTGTTATCATATTTGGAGTTGTTCTTCCCTTAGTCTTCTAGACAAGGTTTAAAAAAATACTACACGCCAATTTTAGAACTTGCACACCAATGCTTTGGAACTCTCTCCCTTTAAAATGTTTTCCAGATTTATGCAACCTACAACTTTTCCAGTATTCTGTCAACCATTTCTTTGTTTTTTAACACAATTCTTTGTTTTTTAGTAACTCTCAACAAAGTAGTGGTTGCTTGGCAACAGGCATATTGGGAGCGAATTAGTTTAAAAATAATAATATTAAAAAATTAACTAATTAAAGTTAACTAATAGAGTATATTGTATCAAAAATCATAAATATTAAAAATAATTTACTTTTTCATTTAAATTTTTTTCATATTGCAAGCATTGTCAATTTTTTTATTTATATTATTACTTAAATATATTAATTTTATAAATACTACTCTTAAGTATTTAATACACAGGAGGGGATATTTATTGATTTTTAGAAAACAAAAATCCCTCCCCCCTTCCCTCTTTTATTACCACCCCCCTTGTATAAGTACTTGAGAGTATTTATGATGCAACATTTTTATATTAGGTACATTTGGACAGTTAGAAGATTGGAACATAAACAGTTTAAAAAACTATCCTCTTATTGAATTGCCGCTTACTGATAGTGCTTCAACTAAGTCTGAAAAAGTTGTTTTATCAAGTCAAAGTTTTCAAATACTTAATGACCAAAGCAAAGAAATGGTTATTTTTATATAAATATAAACATATATATATATATATATATATATATATATATATATATATATATATATATATATATATACACATATATATATATATATATATATATATATATATATACACATATATATATATATATATATATATATATATATATATATATATATATATATATATATATATATATATATATATATATATATATATAAAGTGCTTGAAGTGAGGCGGGATGCCATCCCATCACCTTTTTATAAAGTATAAACCATCCTGCCACCTTTTTGTAAATCTCTATATACAACAATGGTTAGGGGGTATGTTGTTTTTAATTTACCAAATACCATCTCGTTACTTTTTTTTTTTCCACTTTGAGCACTTTATATATTTATATATATATATATGCAGTGCATATATATATATATGTATATATATACATACATACATATATATATATATATATATATATATATATATATATATATATATATATATATATATATATATATATATATATATATATATATATATATATATATATATATAAATTGTTGTTGTTAAATTTGTTGTATATACCATAAAATTGCCTAAGTTGAGTCACTTTAACTTTGAACATTCATATCTCTGGCATAAATAAACAATATTTTACCTAAAAAATTATATTGATAATTTATATTGTATAAATAAAATAACAAAAAATAAAAACTAGCATTCCATATTTTGTTTTAAATGAGAATATCTTGTTTGACTTGACTTTCAAAACCTACTCATAAGTTCGGTCAAACATTTATTTTAATGTCTATGAAAATTATTTTAAAAAAAAAATTGCTACATTTTATTATCAAAAACATTATTAATAACAACATTTTTTTCCAACAATTATCATTTATAAAAAACAATTATCATTTATAAAAATTAATTTTATTTATTTGTTTTTTTCATTAGGAGTTGCACATAATCATCCTTGTATAAAATTAATAATTATCCATGCATTAAAATATGAGGGACTGAATTAATAGTATTTTAAAAAATTCACTTATTTTCAAACAAAAACTAGTACTAAATAACTAAACTAGTAACTAAATAAATTTTTTGTTTTAAAATACAATTTTTTGATAATACAATTTGATTATTAAAATTACTAATCTTTTTATATTTTATTGTTTCATTCAATACTTTGTTTATTTTGGATTTCAACATTTTGTATGATTTCATAACTGTTATTTTGCAAAAGGTTTCTTTCAAAGTTGCTACAAATAATATTTGAACAACAAAAAAAAACTTTAATTTAAATTACAAATGCTTTTGCTAGTGACTGAAGTTATATGATGATCAAACTTATATGATGACCAAATTTATATGATGATCAAACTTATATGGTGGCCAAACTTTTATTATGATCAAACTTAGGCGATATTATGTTATTCTGTTATTTAACTTTGATACAATAGCAATCATAAATTAAATAAAATACTTTATTAAACATATCAAGAGGTGCAGATGCAGTTATCTTAGTATACTAAATAGTTGTAAATCAAATTATTATAGCAAAAATTAATTATGTAAGATAATTAAAGTTAATTATTGTTTAGAAGAATTCATTTTCAGCTATTTAATATATCTAAGACATGCTAAGACAACATACTAACTGTATCTGTATCTCCTGGATGTGCAAATTTGATATGTTTATGTTTGAACCTTGTACACTTCTATTTTTTTGTATGAAATCAATTTTTTACTTATATAATTTAGTCAAATTTAGTTTAAAAATACTTGAAAAATCTTCAATTCAATAAGGCTGTAAGTCAGGATAATTTATCATCTAAATAATCAAAAAACATTTCCAGTGTTGTTGCAATGACATTCTTGCTAATTCAATGTCATTGAATATCAAAAGATTGCTTTTAATAAGAATTGTTTGATCCAACCTAAAATTGAATTAAACATCCTAAAATTGTATTACCTAATAAATAAATTGTATCTTATAGTTCTAAAATAGATAAAAGTTCTATTTCTTAATTGATGAACTTTTAATTAATGAACTACTTTACCAATTACTTTCTTAATTTTGTTTTTAAGAAAAGCCATTCAACAAACAGTTTGTTATAAAACTTCTTATAAGTTATAAAACTTCTAAATGTTTTAAAGCAATTTTACATCTCCTGAATTTTTAATCAGGAAAGACTTTAGTTTAGTCAAAGATTTGATTACCCCTAGATTCTTACCTTCTTTGTTTATGGTCATGCAACTTCTTTTTATCTTCTAATTAGAGTTCATCACTATATCTCAGTTTAATAGTTTTGAGGCCAGTTGGTAGTAAGATTTCCTGAACTCTATTGTTAGCAAAACTAATTAACAACTGTAAATTATCAAATAATAAACCAGTACTAGGTTTTATATAAGTGTCCATGTTAATGCTCTCGATTTCCATGGAGATATTATTATAATTCTTTTGGAGACATATTAGAAGACTTTTGTTACAACCTGATTGATTGTTACAACCTGATTGATTAATACAATAATTAATAATAGAATGAGGTAGCTGTGGAGCTTTTTGCTTAAGGTGCCATATATGATATTACCTAAGGTACCAGATATTACTTATTGTTACTGTTGAATATGTTTAAATCAAGATCTTTAAAATAATTTCATATTTATCCTTAAAACATCATTAACTTGTTCCAGTCTACCTTTGTTCCAGTCTACTTTTGTTCCAGTCTACCTTTGTTCCAGGTACTTTTTACAAAGTTACTTTAAAGACAGCTGATCTTCAGATCTTGATGTTGATAACTATTATCTGTTGATTTGTAATAGTTTTAATAGTCACATGTTTAGCCCGAGCATGTACTTGTTAAATAACTTATTTGTTGTGAAGTTTGAATAAAATTTTTTTTTTTTACTAGTTTTCGATATGCTTTTGTTAATCCTTTTTTTACTTTATTTTCTCTTTGTTCTTTATTACTCTCTTTTTCAAGACTTCACTTTTTTTGATCCATCTGTCAATCCATTTTTTTGATCCATCTGTCAATCCATTTTTTTGATCCATCTGTCAATCCATTTTTTTGATCCATCTGTCAATCCATTTTTTTGATCCATCTGTCAATCCATTTTTTTGATCCATCTGTCAATCCATTTTTTTAAAAAAAAATTTGCTTACAACAAGGCTGCAAACAAGCATTAATTACTGTTGAGAGTTTTAAGAAATTAAATAAGACAGCTAATGAAACAATTGACAGATGGATTAAAAAACTGTAAAGTGTATTACGAAAATATAACAGTGGGAAAATTTTAAAGCAATAATATTTTGAGAAAAAAAACTTGTGAATATAAAAGTGTTTTGAGCATGAATTAAAGGTAAAGGATGTGTTTGGTTTGCTGAATGATGAGTCAGTTGATATTAGTTTTAGTTGGTTAAACAAGAGATTATAGCTTGCTTGACCAGCAACCATGGTTGAATTTGCAGAAAAGAAAAAGTGCTTTAGTGCTTGCTTATCAACCCTAAGTTGTAACAAATGCTTATGTAGCCCTGACAATGTGCACTAAATGCACTAACAGCGATAATATCTTTACTCAGCATAGTGCTGTTAATACTTACAGTGTTAATAATGATTTAAATACTTTGATATTTTACAACTGTTGATGGAATTAGCCTTTCTGAGAACTATCACAAAGTTTGTGAAAATTCACTTACCAGACTCGCAACACTTATATTTGATTTTAGAACTGTACTCTCTAGTGCATAGCCAATGCTAAAGAGACATAAGAAAAAACACATGATTCAAGAAGATCTATCATTTATTATCCTAATCTTGAAACATTTTAAGACTGGTTTACATTTATGCTGGCCTATAAAATGAAAAAGAGGTGCAAAATTGGTCATCAGAAATTTTCTGCTAACCCGTAATGTCTTTTCCAAGGAGGTCTTTTTCAAAATAGTAGTCAGACACAGTTTACATCTGTTCATATTGAGTATTATTGAGGCACTATCTTTAGCCTATACCAGGGTTGTCCAACTTTTTTACAGCCTGGGCCATTATTTTATTTTGATGACAACACGAGGGCCACAAATTAAGAAAAATCATTTTGTTTAAACTTCTAATTTAAAACAACTAATTCCATTTCAATATTGTCAAAAAAAATGTATTTAATGGGAAACTTGGCATTGTTTATTTTTACACAATTGATCAATGTCAGCTTTTATAGTGGACGATGAAATCCGAAGTGTATCAGTGAGGTGTTCATCTTTCAACCTATGTCTCTGCTCTGATTTAACATGTTTCATTCTTGAAAAAAATTGTTCACAGATGTATGTGCTTCCAAAAAGGGAAAAGTATTTCATAGCGTGTTTGCACAAATGTGGATAAACTTCAATGTTCATGTATTTTTTATAAAGTTCTAACAATTCAACATCTTTGTAAGCATCTTTCAAATCTTTATTGTTTTGTAGTTCTATTAATTCCATTTGAAATTCATCTCTTACTGTCTCAACTTTAATGGAAAATGGATGTGAAAATAAGTCTAACTCATTCTTTTCTTCTTTAAAATCACAAAATCTTGTGTCAAATTCATCAATTACTTTTAAAATAAGATTACAATATTTTTCATAGTCAACTGTGTTGGTATTTCTTTCTGACAATGTTTTAAAATGGATAAGTGATTTTTGACTTAATTGTTGTTTGAGAAGTTTCAATTTCAAAACAAATGTTTCTACATTTTCATATAATTTACTAATAAGTTGATCTTTACCCTGCAACTTGATATTTAATTCCATTAACATCTGTGTAATGTCAACTAAAAATGCCAAATCATTCAGCCAGTCATTATTTTCAAGAAAGCTTGTGTCTTTATCTTTAATTTTTAGAAACTTTATTATTTCAGGTATTAATATCCAAAATCTTTTCAAAGTTGCAGCTTGACTAAGCCATCTAACTTGGCAGAAATAAATTACATCTTCTGCCTCACTTCCACAATCCTCAAGCAATTGTTTGAACTGTCTGTGATTAAGGCCACGACTTCTTATAAAATTAACAGTTTGGATAACAATTTCCATGACTTCTTTCATTTCTAATACTTTTGCACATAACTGTTCCTGATGTATAATACAGTGATATGAAAGAATGTTGTGATTAATGGATTTCTTAAATAATGCCACAAATCCAATATTTTTTCCTTTCATTGAACTTGCTCCATCTGTAGTGACACCAGAGAGTTTTGTTTCTGGCAAATCAAACTTTATCATTGTTTTTTTGACTTCAGAAAGAATATCTTCCCCTTTAGTAGTGCCTTTCATGTGCCTGAAATCCAACAGTTCTTCAATTATTTCAAAATTACTTGTTATAAATCTAATAAAAATAGCTAACTGAGCCGTATCACTTCTATCTGTTGATTCATCAAGTGCCAGACTATATGCTTCACACTTACATAGTTTTTCTTTCAATGCTAATTCAATATTCTTTGATAGATCTTCAACCCTTCTTGCAATTGTCTGGTGTGAAAGACTGAGATCTTCAGCAAATTGTATTTTTTCAGGGCATACCTCATTACAAAATTGTTTTATAGAGTTTTTTATTAAATCTCCAGTAGAAAAAGGTTGACCACTTTTTGCAATATTTTCTGCAATTAAAAAACTTATTTTGGTAGCACTGTATGAGCTAATTACTTTACTTTTCATTATTGATTGTTGCCCGATAAAATTTTTCTTTAGCAGTTCTACCTTATTAACACGAAATTGGCCCTTGAATTTATCATAAGTTGCTGCATGTTTTGTAGTATAGTGTCTATTAACATTATACATTTTGCACACGGCAATTTTTTCAAAACAAATGAGACACATAATTGAATTATTTTGCTCCATTACAAAATATTCATTTGTCCAAGATGGGTTAAATATACGACCTCCTCTTCCACTTTCAGTTTCAGCTCTACGTCTTTTATTAGCACTAGCAGAAGCCATATTTAAAAAAAAATCAATATAACTATGGTTCCGCTAACCAAATAGTCAATACCGTTTTAACCGGTTTTATAAAAAAAATAAGGCGGTAGTTTTAACCGTGTTGCAATTTTAAAAAAAATCTGATTTTTAAAATTATATTAAAAAACTGCCCTAATTCTGAGCTACAGAAAAAATAGTTTTAAAAATATAATATTCACCTGATTTTGTTAAAAGTTTTGAATGGTTTTTGATAAGTTAAGAATTGAAAACGCGGGCCATGGCAAAAGACAACGAGGGCCACTTTGTGGCCCGCGGGCCACGCGTTGGACAACCCTGGCCTATACTTAACTTAAATTAAAAGAGCCTAAAGACAAGGGAGTATTTTAATTCTGAGTTAACTTCTTCTAGCTTTTGCCTAAAAAAAATAATTATACAAGGCAACATTACAGATTATACTAAATAACATTTAACAGTGTTAGGGTAGTTATGATGGTTCTGATCCTGACCTGAAACATTAGGAAAGATATAAGGACCACATGATGGATCACATCCTATATTACAAGTAAAAAACTATATTACAAGTTAGGAACTATATGCAATTAAAAACTGTGTAAAATATCTGGAACTATATGAAACATCCATAATCTCATAAAAAGTCAACTATACAAAACATTAGAAACATGACAAAATTTCAGGAAGTATATAAAGTATCAAAAACTATATGAAACACCAGGAACTATAAAAAGTCAGGATTGTTATTATATTTACTATTAAATATTTACAATTGTTGTTTATTTGTTATTATGGAAAGTTTAGTATCAAGTTTATTTACTAAATCATTTAAAAGATTTCATTTTAATGAAAAAATACTTATGTATGTAAAATGTACTGCGGTTCTTTAATAAAAGAATTTTACATTTTAATTAAATAATACATAAGTTCTTTTAATAATATATAGTAATACATAAATGCAAAAAATGCTTAAAATAATATATATTAATAAATAAATGCAAAAAAAAAATACTATTATACAAAATGGATATATATGTAATATTTGTTTTGTAATATTTTTAGCTATTATCAAGTTAAAAATAATAACTAAAGATAGTTCATAGTTAAAAGTAAAAATAAGTGAAACAAAAATCAAATAAAAATGTGTTATGCATTAAATGCAGAGATAGTGTCACTTATGGACATGGGGTCCTTTGAATCATTTAGGTTCTAAGTAAGGAAAATCTCATGATTACCATTATATAGCATGTTGTCAAACATAAACTAGATGCTTTTTTGATAAGCGCATAATCACATATATAAACATATATATATATATATATATATATATATATATATATATATATATATATATATATATATATATATATATATATATATATATATATATATATATATATATATATATATGTGTGTGTATATATATATATATATATATATATATATATATATATATATATATATATATATATATATATATATATATATATATATATAAATACACACATGCACATATATATATACACACACACAAACACATATATATATACACACACATATATATTTATATATAAACATATGTGTATATATATATATATATATATATATATATATATATATATATATATATATATATATATATATATGTATGTATGTATACATATATATATCCATTATATTTATATTTTGTTTTAGATTAAAGGTTGTCAAAATCATGTTGTGTAAGTTTAACTTTTTGTTGTTTTTAATCATTTTCGTCATCAGTTTTGGTTTTACATAGATTTTTATAAACATTTTTGAATCCCACTTATTTTTAAATATTCATTTTGGTATACCTATGATTTATAACAAAAGGTAGATCTTGCTCGAAGTGTTCAAAAAAGCATCTATCGTTCAGTATAGTACATATGGATATAAAATAAAAAACAGATATGAAAAAAAATCAATTTTTTTTTAAGGCTCTTTATCAATACTCGTTTAACTTTCAGAAAGAAATGGTACATGACTTTTTTTTACTCTACTAAAGGTTTTATAACTCTTTCTTGATGTAGTTCTTTTACTAATAGCTTTAAACTGACCACCTAACATTTAATTGCCATCTTTCTGTTATCTAGCTGGTTTGTATAAAGTTTTTGATCTAATGTGATGGGAGGCTCAGTCTTTTAGTTTTGAAGCTGTGTTCAAGAAATATAATGTTTTCTTCAGATTGAACCAATCCACAGTGGGCCAAGATCGACATGAAATGGACAAAAAATCATAACTCCTTTATTTTTAATGTTGTCAAATTGAAATTTTTATCAGTGACTCTTGTCAACATGAAGATCTTTTTATTTAAAAAAAATTTTTTTTTGCAGATGCAGGCACCCTAAGCACCCCAATAGAAAAGGGTGTAGAGGGTGTTAGAGATTTTAGACATAACTTTTGGTTGTTTTTAGAAACAGTTTTTCTTAGATTCGAAGCATTAATTAATTAAAATATTTGTGACATGTTAGACCCCCTTTAATAAACAAAGAAACATTTATTTATTATTTATTATTAACATTTATTTCATAAATATTTTATCAGTAATCAGAGTAAAAATATTCAAAACTTTAAATTAAAAAAAAAGTTACAACAAAAGTTTAATACAATCTTTGTTAAGTTCAAGTTTTTTAATACATCTCGAACTCCTTCTTAGAGAGCTAATAATTTGATCTGAACTGTACAATAATCTTCGCATAACATCTTGATTTGTGATTTTTCTTGAATATTTTCTCGTAATGTGTACTCTATAATTTTTAACGTCTTTATTTTGACATTCCTTAGCTTCCTCAGAAAGAAGACCTACTGGTATTGGTTTATCTCGTACAACTTGAGAACTATGAATTAGAATTTTATGTACAATTTGAGACATTGGAAACCATGGGTACAAAGAAACATAGAGCTCTGCTATTTCTTTGGTTTAATTTTCAAGTTCATCTGCATTGATTTGATGTTTGCACAATAAAACATAAAGAATTAAATGTTTCATGAGATTTTTATCTATATCAAGTAATTCAGCAGACAACTTATAGTTTCAGAATACTTGTGCCGTGTTTCCATAATTTTTGTACTGAACCGCTGCTTTTTGGTACATCTACATTTAAACCTAAGTAATCTTTCATCTTTTGTTGAACAATAATCTTTTTTTTTCTAACAATTTCTTTATCATCCTTTCCTTTAATTTGTCATTTTCCTGATTTAATTCTATAACTTATATGAAGGCAGCATTCAAAGCACCTAATCCATGCATGGAATGTGCTCAATCCAATGCTCAGTGGAAACTGTATTATAGATTTTTGAAAAAGTAACATTTAGATTGTTCATATTTGAAGGGGTCGGTCCACAAATACTACATACTTGAAAGGAATTACTTAATGGCAAAACTAAAGTAGCTACTTTTCCATCAACCATTGTGCATTCTAACTTATGTTTGATAACAAAGGAATTAAAGGTCGTTAGTTTCAAGTTGCCGTTCTTAAAGGAAATATATTCTTATGTAATAACCTCAGCACTTTTTTTTACATATTTAAATTGTACTGTATGGCAGTAAAGTGTAGAGGATGGTTTTTTATTAGTCCATAGTGATTCGCCAGATTTTTCAATATAAAGTTGGATACAATTTGTTTCCTTTAGAAACTGCTCCAATGTGAATTGATTGGTAAGTCGGCAGTCAGAAATCAGCACTAATGCTTCCTCTCCAGTATACATAGTTGTTGAATTAACTGCACCATCTTTCTCTGATTTTAATATTTGCTTCACAACCTTAAGTGTAAAAATGTAAATTTGAAGAGTGAGGTCCACTAAGAAAAGTTATCCCTCTTAGTATTTTTTTATTTTTTATTAAATAAGATAAATTAAAAATGACTATAATATTAAGGTTAATGTACCTTGGCATCGCTGAACCTCTTTTAGTTTCAAAATAAGTGAGTAAAGTAATTCCTCTCTTTCGAAAACAATATTTGTTTTTTCTGCTCTCCTCTTTTTTGTTTTTTCAGAAGCTTGGTATGCTGGGTAATGTATATTCTGGGTGAATTGTATAAAATTTGCACCAGGTGGTCTTCCGTAGATAACTAATTTATATTAAAATATCAGATGGTTGTATTTACTATAAACATATGCTAAAACACAATTAAACAGTGAAAAACAACATAAGTCCATTACTTTAATTTTTATAAAATGTCATTAACTGTTTATGAAATAATTTGTAGTTTATGTCAGAGATCACTGTAACTTTATAAGCATCAGGGTCAGTAACTGATTTGATTAAGTTCTTTTCCAAAACATGAAACAATTTTTGAGTAATTTCTTAATTTTTCATAGTGATTAGTAGAAGGAAATTTCAAGTTAAAAATAGTATTATAGTTTTTGAAAGTTTTTTAAATAGGATTTGTATTTTATATAATTAAAAGCATTATTGATAATTAGCTGAAATAAGTTTAATTTTATAAATCAAAAAAAAAAACCTTACTTAATAAAGTGGAATAGCATTATATTTTAATATTTTTGTAGTTTCCGTAATTGCAATTAATTATTTAGAGTTCATACTTAACAACAATGTGCTTTGAGCAATTAAAAATTACAAACGAGTTGTATGTTTAAAACCTGCTAAACTTTAATTGGTGCAACTTTGCTCAAGATATTTTTTATGAGAAACCTTCTACAATATTAAGACACTGTAAAAAGGTTAATCTCATAGTGGGGAAACATGAGCGAAAAAAGATCTTAAACCATTTATAGTGACTTTTTATTATGTTTTGTAATACTTTTAACTGTCATATTTAAAGTTAAAAAAAAGTCCTAAAATACAAGATTATTTTTACTTATTAAATTTTCTAAAATAAAGCATGTACCCTGATATTGAGATTATAAAGTTTTAATTATATTTTAAAAAATTGTGCTTATGAGATGAAATTTAATTTTATGAGTAATTTTTTTTTATTTTAAAAAAAAAAAATATTTAAATGGACGAGCTTGAAAACTTTCCCTGGACTCCTAAAACATAAATTAAAATATTTAAACAACAGACTTTTTTATTGCGGTGTATTTACTTTTAAGATATTGCAAAAAAAAAAGTTTCCACAAATACTAATTTTCGGCATTTATGTCAATCTCTGGCCCACTGCGCAATCTTTTAAATTTAATTTGTATGTTACTAGAAAAAGTAACTACTTACTTTATGCTATATTAGCTTTGTAATAACTGTTTGACTAAAAAATATTTATTAAACTTTTAAATGAAAGACAAAAAAATAGAAAAACTAGAGAAAAGCAAAACATCTAACCTGGATACTAGTAGATGGGTTACTGCTGTATCTAGTAAAAAAAAGAAGCAATTAGCTGTTGAAAAACTGTTGTTTGCTCAACAGACTGAAATCAAGAGCAGAGAGAACAATGTAACATTTGTGGAAGAATCAAAGAAGAAAACTGTGGTTCAAAAATCGAAGATGACAAGCTGAAGGTTGCAAACATTTATTACGTTGCAAAGCACCATGATTAAAAATGTAAGACAATTTAAGTCAAAGAACCCGAACAGACCTGGACCTATTCTCATAGGTCACAAAAATAAATTTCTGATAGCTTTGAAAGCTCTTAAAAAGAAATTATTTCTTAAAAATATCTATTCAATTACTGATTTAACAGAAGCCAAGAGACTGTTAGGCTTAGATCTCAGGAAGAAAAGAAACAAGCTCAATAATACCCTGAACCCTAAATCACCCTTTCGATATGCCATCCATGGAAATCAAGTTGTCAGGTTACATAAACAACAAAAATTAGATCAGCAAAAAATTATTAAGAAAAATCTGATCTGTCTTTATCTTAATGTTACATCACTTGATAAAAAAAATAAACGAGTTTAAAGTATTGTGTGATAAAAATAATCCTATATTGATTGGAATAACGGAAACTTGGTTTCAGATACGTCTTTTTTAAATATGGTTAGTTTTTGCGTATATAGGAGAGACAGAAATGATGGAAGAAAAAGAGGAGGAGTTGCTCTTTTATAACTACTGCTTCTTTTCCACAACAAATATTTTGAATACGAAGCTTTATTGTTTGCACATTGCAAAACTCATTATCTCCATTATATGACTTTATATCAGATAAAATAAGAGGAGTTTCTTCATTAACTAAAAATCTAAGCTATTGCAAAACAGTTTTATGCTGCAATGTAGTGTAAGACAACGTAGGAAAAAATATTTTCTTTTTTTTTATTAAGTGTATTAAGAGATATTAAGTGAAATCTTGTTTCCTGTCATTAAATCAGTCAACAATGGTGGATATAGAGAAAGAGGAGCTAATATAACTTTTCCCGAATGGCAGCACAAAAAATGAGTTTCATTTAAAAATTTCTTCCCACTACAATACTGACAATTATGGTTAAAATCTCCAAGGTAATTACTTTCTGTAGCAGTTTTTCTGGTCTAGTGATTCTTAAAAACTTGAACTAGAGAACTATTTTAGGTGATTTTGAAGAGTAAAATATTATATAAAAAAAAATTCTATTTTAGATGGACAATTTAAAAGGCAATTTTAAGCTGACCGAAACAAAAATCTAAAAAAGTCTTCTTAACAAATAAATTATAATTTTTACTAAAAGTTAATAAAAATTATCAACAGCACAAACTTTTAAATCTTTAACTAATGACAATCGTGATTATTTTTTAAATTATAAAATAAACGAGGCAATCTTATAATATGAATTTAAGTATAATCTCATATGAATTGAACAATAAAATATTAAATTCTAGCGGCTTGAGCAGGTATGGGTAGTTTTAATTTGAGGCAAAAATAAATATTTTGCTTGGTGTATATACAGATCGAGTGACAACTTATGTATCAACAACTCATGTATTGATAACACTCTTGACTTAATTTTTACTAATGATGAAAATTGAATTTATTAGCTAGAATCGGAACCTGTTCTTGGAATACACATCCAAAGTCATCTACCATTAAAATTCAAATTTTTGTTAAACAAATTTATTTGTAACAAAATGTTAAATGAAGTAAAACTTAAGTTTTCATATGGGAAAGCCAATTACTATGAAATTACTAGTTTTTTGTACACTATAGACTGGCTAAGGTATTTTAAAAATAAATCGGTTCAACAAATGTATGATATCTTAATATTGTTAATGAAGCGTGTGAAAAATTGGTACCCATAATAAATGTAAGTTATGTAAAAAAATAATCCTTGGATTGATTGCAGCCGTAAGATTTTAATAAGATTTAAAAAAGAACTTTGATATTTGAATTGTTCTGCTCTTTTTTTTTTTTTTTTGAATTTGAAACATTCTGGTTGGAAAAACTTTGAACATGCAGTATAAGAAAAAATATTATTTAAATATTAAAAATATAATATTAAAAAAAGTATAAAACCATAAAATACAGCATTTATATATAATATGAAATAAATATAAAAATCAACTTGTCATAAAGTCTATGAAAAATCCAAAAGTGTTGTTTTATTACATAAACAATTAGCGAACTGTAAAGAGTTTTATTAAAGTCTTAATGAAAAACAATCGCTCTTTAACAATTGACTTGAAAGAAATAGTAGGTTTTTTTAAATGACAAACTTCACAAGTATTTTGTTCATGAAGAACTCGGAGAACTTCCAGATATTATTTTAAGAAATAATGAAAAATGTTTAGGTGTTGAGCACCTTATTATCTGGATTGAGTTTTTTCAATCTTTTGCAAACTCAATCCAGATTGATTGTGTGGGGCAGATAACATACAACTGCGTCTTCTTAAAAACTGTGCAAACATCTAATTCTTATTTTTTTAGAATCATTAGAGTGCGGTTATCTACCTGTTCAATGGAGATCAGCTAATGTTACTCCAATTTCTAAAAATGGAAATAAATTACTACCCGGAAATGTAATGGTAATGGAAAGGTAATGTTCAAAATATTAGAAGGCATAGTAGGGGAGTCGGTTATGAAACATGGTTGAAAATAATTTTGTTTTGTCTTTTCAACATGGGTTTGTGAAGAATAAGTCATGCAGCACAAATCTTTTTGAAACCAAGGCTAAGTTGATATGAGATTAAATCTCATATCAACTTAGCCTTGTTTATGAAGTAGAATTTATTTGGACTTTGTGAAGGCTTTCCATACAGTACCTCATTGCAGATTGATATATAAATGAAAAAGGTATGGGATCAATGGTAAGCTGCTAAAATGGCTTGAAACTTATAATAAGAAGACAATGAGTTGTACAAGGTAAAGTAGTTTCTGAGTAAAGAGATATTGCAAGCGGCGTGCCACAAAGATCATTAATTGGGCTGATTTTGTTTGTAATAACCATTTGCAACTATTAAGTATGAATTCTCTATAAAAATCACTCAGAAAAACAAACTTAAAAAGAGAGAGTTTTATTTTCTTCAAACTTAAAATAAAAATATCATATAACGGCTTTTACCTTATAAGCAAATAGAATGATGGGGTTGTTGAAAAATACTTTTTCTAAAATTGGTGTTCATATGGTTAGATTATATACAACATTTGTTCGACCCTTGTTAAAAGCATTTCAACCTAATAAAGGAAATAATTGTAAATATGACCGTGAAATAACTAAGTATCAACCTAGACACAATTTCCTATTT
This sequence comes from Hydra vulgaris, assembly GCF_022113875.1. NCBI lineage: Eukaryota > Metazoa > Cnidaria > Hydrozoa > Anthoathecata > Hydridae > Hydra > Hydra vulgaris. The sequence continues at coordinate 57,762,764 of NC_061157.1, forward strand.
AACAGAATTGCTCCTATTTGGAATATGTTAATTGAAGATATAATATTTTTAGAATCATTAAATGTTTTCAAGGCTAAGGTTGATCAATGACTTTAGAATTATTGAAACTTGATAAGAGACAACAATGCTGTCTCAGTCAAAAATCAGTCACAGCTTATCACTACTACTAAATTACTACTATTATAATTATCTAACCTGTCAGTTTCTCAACCTTATTATTATTAGTTTCTTAACCTTTTCTAGTTTTTAGGTAGCCAGCTCCAACTTTGTACTAGGATTTTTTCTAATTCAATATACTTTAATAAATTTTTCTTTTAATAAATGGTACATAATCTTTCTTTTTCTTATTTTTGAGAATAAAATACTGATATACAGTAAAAAATATATAATTTTGTAAAGTAAAATAATTAATTTTTATAATAGATTAATTTTTTCCATATTTCATTCAAATTTAGGTAACATTTTTTTGCCCATTTTTACACATTGACTGACTTGATAATTTTTTAAATAAAAACTTATTTTTGTTTAAATATTACTTCTTTACTTGTTGAAGTGATGAAAATATATACTATTGTAATTGTTAAGAAAACTATACTTTTATTAGTAGTATATATATATATATATATATATATATATATATATATATATATATATATATATATATATATATATATATATATATATATATATATATACATACATATATATATATACATATATATATATATATATATATATATATATATATATATACATATACATATATATATATATATATATATATATATATATATATATATATATATATATATATATATATATATATATATATATATATATATATATATATATATATATATATATATATATATCTGTGTGTGTGAGTATATATATATATATATGTATATATATATGTATGTATAATATATATATATATATATATATATATATATATATATATATATATATATATATATATATATATATATATATATATATATATAAAGTGGCGAAAGTAATAATATTTTTTTCCAAAAAAAGTAAAAAAAAAAGTTCAAAAATGCCATGAGAGTTATTTTTGTAGCATGACCTATCTTATTTTAGATTATGTTTAGTTTTTTTGGTAAAAATGAATTTTTCTATGTACTTTAAATATAAAACATTATTATAGTTGTACATTTTTTATTCAAAGAAAGACTATTTGAAGGTTTTTATTCAAGACTTTATCTCTGTTGTTTTAAATTTTAAACAATGATAAGCAACAACCATTAAATTTGCTTCTCCGTCTTCTTTTTGTTTTTGAAAGTTTTAATGAAGTCTTGATTAAAATTAACGTTTTGTACTGTAATATAAAACTAGAAGAACAGTGACTGTTGTTTAATAGAAATTTTGTACTAAGTGCAGCCAAACCTATTCTAAATCGTAATTTAGTTGGAGCTAAATTTTTCTTAATACTTTTTGAATAAAAATAAGAACCATATCAGACTTTATAAATTTTCTAAAATGATGGAGATTCTGTCATTTTATTATCTCCATTATTGCAAGTATCTAAACATTTTATTGTCTTCTCAAATTTTTCACTAATCAACCTTTGTTTGTTTTACAATTGACTCTTATAACCTTTAAATATTTTTCATACTTCGCTTTTTATTTTGCTAAATTTTTTTTTGCGCAACATTTTTTGACCATGCGATCCTTTCTCATCATTGAGAAAATTTCCATATACTTGTCTACTTTTAAAAACTTTTGTTTTATTCTTTAATATGATACCTTCACAGTTTTTTTAATTTTCATCAAATACATCCTCTTTTTCAAAAAATTATATTTTCGACTAAATAGTTTTGCTTGTTTAAGTTCTTTCTATTCCTTTTTAAGTCAACAATCTTGTCTCTAAATCACAAACTAAAAGTAAAAGAATTCATTAAAGATAATGTAACTATTTTATATATTATAATTTATATATTGATATTTTTATCATGAAATTATAATTCTATTTAAGTCAATTTAAATTTGGACTGACTTGTAAATTTATAAGCATTTTACTATAATATAGCAAAAATTTGATATGTTAGTCAGTATTTTCTTCACCACATCTTCTTCAGGACGCATGGTAAATTTTTTTGCCATAAAACAACCTCCTATTTCAATACATTAGACCGTAAAAAAATAGTCATGAAGGTACATTAGTTGTAAAAATGTTTGGAAAATTAACACATAGCATAACCTCTGTAATATAGCTTTCTTAATAAGCAATTGTGTTATGGGTTATAAATTTTAATTCTTTTTTCGACATGAAAAATTTCGTAATAAGATTATTTACACACAAAAAAATTAATTTCACAAAATTCTTTTTTGTCTTCTCCACCTCCAACTTCCCATAAACATACATCATGAATTCAAATGGTTAGGTCCATTACCATCATCTTTACTTAAAAAACAAAACATAATGTAAAATTATACCTCTAATATATATATACCCCTTATATGAAAACCCCTAATATATATATTAGGTATATGATAAATTTTAAATCAATTAGCCTGGGGTTCTAAATGATGAACTTTTGCCTATAAATCATAGAAATGACATTGATTTCACCATGCCTTGAAAAAACTTCCCGCGCCTAAGACAGTTTCATATTTAACCATACAACACATAGCAGCCCAAAGGCTATTAATTATAATATGTCAATTTTATATACAATACACATAAGAAATACACTGTCCTACAGCATTTGTAGTGATGTTAATAATCTTTCAGATTTGTGTATTAGTATTAATAAATTTACAGTTAAGATATTTGTCTGTTCTGCAAGAAGAACGAATTTCCCCCATCAACTTTACAGCTCTCTCGGCTACTATGTTGATTTGAGGCACATCAAGCACTGATGGTTTCTTCTTCCAATGGGTAGAGAAGCATTTCACAGCTTTGGAACACTTAAGTTGGGATATTGCTGACAGCAGGTCTTCATAAGCCGCCTCTGCATAGTGCTGGTTTGAAAACCAGGCCCGCGGCCATGTAGTTGCAACGAAATCGCGAGTTATCCTCAGCTGTTCTCGCCAGTTTGGAAGAATGAAAAATGTAATAAGCGCAAAAATGCCTCTTGAGTTCCACCTGGCACTGTGCAGTGATGGCAGCTTGTGCCATTTGATACGAGGCCATTTTTCCTCATTTTTGTAAAACTTGTATGCTTCACAAAGCTGAAAAAGAAATTTAAAGTCATCTCTCCAGCCAAGGTTCTCATACTCTGCTACCGCTGCTGTGCCCTTGTAGGCATTTTTTAAATCATCGTAATGCTCCATAATCTCATCAATAAATTTGTAGTTAATGTTAGGCGACTGTGACTGTATAGGAAAAAAGAAATCCAACACATGTCGTAGAACAAGATCAAGAATGTGGTGTTGGCAGCCGATGTATTGAGGTTCATCGAATCCCTTGTCTCGAAATGTTTTCTGAAGCTTAGCAACAACTCCATTCTTGCGGCCAGTATTTACAGCTGTTGTGTCAGAGATGATCATCTGAATACTGTTCTATGCATTGTAATCACCAAGTAGGTCCTGTAGTGGTTTAAATATGCTTGCAGATGATCCACTGTCACAAACCAAAATGCCAAGTTGTAATGTTCTTTTGTCATTTTTCAAGCACACAACTTGGTACTCAGTCTTGTCAATTTTCTTACCATCAAAATGCAAAGAAAATTTCTCTTCAGAGATCAGTTCCATGAAGCGGTTCTTAACTTGTTCTGCATCTCTGATTGTTCGACGCCAGACTCCAGACTGTGATCAGCCAGACTTTGAAGCACCCGTGACGTTTTTATGGTTGACAAAGAGTGACTAGACACTCTTTGTCAACCAGAAAAACGTCACGGGTGATTTGACTGGCGTGTTGCACGCTTTCTGCGAGATTCTCCTGGAACTGCCTCCGAGTCACCACTGCTGCTTCCTTCCTCAGAATCCTCACTATCGCAGGAAAGTGGTACGGAGATAACCGCTTGGTTTGTTGAGGATTCTGATGTGCTTTTGGCCCTTTTTGATGGATGGATTGTTGACATAGGAGACACTTTCATAGTTGTATATCCCACCCTGCCATCTGATTCAATTTATACTTTGTACAGTTGTTTGTCCTCACTACAAAGCTAATTTCAATCTGGTTTTGTTATATCGAACAGATGAGCAAGATTTTCTTAAAATACTGCATTTCGTCGCTTTCTGTGTTTCTCAAATTATGTGATAAGTTTGTAAATATTAGCAGACACTTGTTGTTTGGAAAGAACAGGAAAATTAAACTTCAATTCCTCGGGTATTTTTGTTAGTCGATCAAGTCGTCCTTTCAATTCATTAAAGAGTCCCAACAATCATCCAACGATATCTCTGTTGGAAGGTATTTTACACAATTTGTCGCTCATATCCTGTTTTACCTGTGGTATATTAGGACGGCGCTTCGAGCTTGATTTCAAATTTTGTGTCCATATTTCACCAGCTGCTTCCACTGCTTATTTTGACTTTTTACTTTTAAAGGACATACAAGAAGCACTAAACAGCAGATTTTGCAAATTAATACTGCAAATAATGAAAAAACTTTTTAAATACTTCTACTGAATATTTTAATCACGCGAACATTAAAAAATACTCAACAACAAACAACAACAAACGCGCATTAATTTGAAAAACAGTCGTTAAAATTTGTTATTCAAAATTGAGTTACATAACAATTTAAAACTATCGAACTTTTTCATTCTATGTTAATTAACTTTTTAAATTGTTTGACGCTCTCCAACTTGTAGTTATATTCAAGCATAGTCAAGCATAATATCTGTGTGTGTGTGTGTGTGTGTGTCTATATATATATATATATATATATATATATATATATATATATATATATATATATATATATATATATATATATATATATATATATATATATATATATATATATATATATATATGCATAAGTTCAAGATTACAAATTTTTATAGATCAACGAGTTTAGTTCCAGACCCCAAAGAAT
>NC_061157.1:57772771-57885271 GCF_022113875.1 Hydra vulgaris
AGGTAGTAATTTTTTATACGCATTATTTAGTGTGTATATAAAAAAACAGGCATTTTTGATTTGATTTTTTACTTACTTTAGTCATATAAATTAAATAATTTATTCAATTTGAAAAAATAAGAAGAATAAAATAAGAAATTCAATTTGAGCTAATCAAACACTTTTTTAGCTATGTGCAAACTGCAATTTGCACGTGCACGTAGTGCATGCAATAAATATTGGGCGAATGTCTTATTAGTAATAAGACATTTGCCTAATATATATAGTAATAATCATGCCACAATATATATTACTAATAAGATATTTATTACTAATAAGACATTTGCCCAATATCTAAATGGTATATATATATATATATATATATATATATATATATATATATATATATATATATATATATATATATATATATATATATATATATAGGCGCTACTCGACTTTCTTGCCCCCCCCCCCTGTTTTTATGATTGATTTTTATAGAGTACATTATACTGATTCTAAATCATATAAAAACATTGGTCTGAAAACTTGAGGAAAGTACTCTAATTTGATATTAAAGTTTAAAAATTTACATTAAAAACGCTATTATTTCACCATCTTTTTTAAAATTTAGGTAATTATTTTTTTAACTAACGACCCGGTTTTTACTGCCGTTTTCATATTTTTAGATGTACATGCATCGACTGACAAATAGGGATTGGCGTAAATAAATAAACATATATCTACTGACAAATTGGAATTGACGCAATTAAATGTACATGATTTGGGTCAGGGTTTGGTTGGGGCAGGAAATCAATAAGAAATGCGTTTTAAATTGAAGCGTCGATAGAAACCAGGGTTTTTTAGAAAAAGAATCTTAGTCTAACCGAGTATGACAAAGATTCTTTGTCATACTCGGGTATATCTTATTGATTTACATTAAAAATTTACATTAAAAACACATTAAAAACGCTAATATTAGCCATCTTTGAAAGATGGCTAATATTAGCGTTTTTAATGTGGATTTTTATAATTTAACATCAAATTAGAGTATTTTCCTCAAGTTTTCAGACCTATGTTTTCATATGATTTAGAATTAGTATAATGTACTCTATCAAAATCAATCATAAAAACAGGGGGGGGGGGGGGAGAAAGTTGAGTAGCGCCTATATATATTACTAATAAGATATGTACAATATGTATTACTAATAAGACATTTGCCCAATATATATGGTAATAATCATGCCACAATAAAACGTTAAACACTAAAATGCGTCTAACAACGTTTATTAATAAGTTTATGTTTTTGGTGTAAAATTGTTGGCCATTTTTGAAAAAAAATTTAAAACAACTCTACACCATCTAATGTTAATACACTTTTATATAAAGCTGCTTAATAAAAAAAGATTTGCAAAAGCTTTTTTCTCTGTTTTGTGACACCGTTTAGTAAGCAGCTTTACAGTGTTAACAGTTTAACACCGCGTAACTGATAAAGCTCACACCGTTTTATAAAAAACACCGTTTTGTAAAACAGCGTAAAACTGAAATTATAACTTTGTAAAAAGGTGTAAAACAGCTCTAGGGAAAGGTTGGGAGAAGTGGGACGCGGGATAAGTGGAATTTCTAATTAGTAGTGGTGCCTAAATACTGTTATTTAATTTAAAAAAAATAAAAGTTTGATTATTTCGATAGGTGAAAGCTCTTGAACATTTTTATGTCGATTAGTTGATTTTATGTTTTTTCTATTTAATGATTTGTGTTAAAATGTTGTTTTAAATTTATTTGTTACACTTCTATTCACACTTGTTCCCCTTTACCCTAGTGAGACGGTTTCTCTAAAAGCAAAAATTTATATACTTACTTATAAATGGCTGGAAACCTAAGGAGATTGAACCGGTGCCTAAAGAGAAGGTTTATTCGTAAAAACTTGTTTAGTTTAGTTTATACATCAAATAAAAAAGATATTGCAATTACCCTTAAAAAAAAATTTACGTGTCCCTCTTCTCCACCAATTAAAAGTGTACACTCTGAAGCTTAATTTTTAATAAAACGGTGAAAAATAACACTTTTTTTTAATCACTACATCGTTTCAAAAAGGTGTAAAAATTGAGTAGTTACACTAAAACGGTGTAAATTTACACTTTTTATTTAAAAAATTTCAAAAAACACCGTTTGAGGTTATATTAACACTAAAACGGTGAAATTTTATATCTATTAATTAAGAGTGTATTAAAAACTGTTTTTACTTAACTACGTCTATAAATTACTTATTTTATTAGTTTTGAGCTTAAAACCTCTACAACGCATTAATGAGGAATTGTATAGCTGCCTATACCAAATTCTAAATAAACTTATTTCAAAATAAAGTAAACCAGAAAATAATTTAGTTATTTTTTTTTAAGTACTTCAACAAGTGCTTCATAATATTATATTGATAATTGGAAGAAGAACGCAAAAAATATCCTCAGTTGAAACTTTAAGTTAAAGCATACACAAAGACTATTTGCCGGCCATTTAAACTTATTGTAGGTTGCGTGTGTCAAAATGCTTTAAAAGAATTGTTTTTAGTTACTTTCTTGGAGTCAGATGTAATGGAGTAAGATGGAGTAAGCTTAGTACTATGTCTGGTACTAAGCTTATAGTAATCATGCCATTAATTGCTGGTGTAATCTTGTTTAAAATTTCAGATATTACTTGGTCTACATACAAACCGTTTTATATAGATTCTTTTCATTTGCAGAAAATTTTCTGCTTGTCAAGTTTGTTTAACTTGTTTTATCTAAGTTGAACACATTTTGTGTTTTGTTTTGCATTCCGTTCTTGTTTGTTTTAGTTGAATAAATTTTGTGGCTTTTTCTGTATTCTGTTCTTTTTTATTTAATTTTGTTTCATCCAAGTTAAATACATTTTGTCGCTTATTTTCTAGATTTTTTAATAACTAATAATAACTAACAAGAAAATAGGCATTTCATTGAAATACCTAGGGTGCTTGGGGAAACCCAAAACCAATGTGCGTTACACCTGATTAATATAAAAATTGTACCAATATTAGACAAATAAATGATCTAAAATACCTTAAAGTTACGTAAAGTACCTGCCATAATATACAGAGCTGGAAAAATGTGCCAACTTACAATGTAAAAATATATATATTTTTTTGTAATGTACTCTAAAAATGTATCAAAATTTAGACAAACCTTTTTGTTAATTACCTGCAAATTTCAAAAAAATTGGTTAATAATTAGCGGTACAGTGTCGTTTGTGTCTTGGCCAAATTACAAAAGTCGCGTCACAGATTTTAGCTCGCGTTTTTACGGCAAATTACGAATTTACGCACGCACCTTAATAATGATACATACGCAACAAATATTTAAATTCGTAAAGCATTTAAAATAATATTTTTAATGTTTTAAAAACTTTTAGCTTTTTTAAAAATCTTTTCATTTGTTAAAGTGTATAATATCGTTAGTTTGTTTATAATCTTTATAAAACTTTACAAGAATTTTGTATTTAAAAAAATTAGAAAAAAAGTCGTCGGTGGTAGGACTCAAACCACGGCTTTCTTTTTCAGAAGCTTAGCGCGCTAACCACTCGGCCATGCTGGCACGTTGATCATCGAAATTTTAAAACTATATAAAAATTGTATTTAACGGATATGGATGCTAAAGATCAGAAGTTAAGAAGAGGTCGACAAAATTGCAGTTTTTTAAGTGGAAATCAAACTGTAAAACTTGATATATGTTTTAGCATGTTTTAACATTGCTTAACATGAAGTTTACGTACGTACGATATAAGTTTCACGTTTGCTCACGTTTTATTATAAAGCAAAGGTGAGACACTTTCTCGCCAATACCTTGGTTGCAATGGCTGCAAAGGGTTTCGTGTCGAATACGCTCCAAGGGACATTACTATTAATAAGTTCGGCAATAATATATTTAGACAATAGTTTAATAACTAATAATAATTTATTAAATAATAATAGTTTAATAAATGATAATAACTAATAATAACTTATAATTTTTTAATAGTAAATAATAAGTTTCTTAATAACTATTACTTTTAATCAAAAAACTTCACAGTAAATCGTGTAGTGAAGGTTCGTACTCAGATCTTTTTATATAAAGAGAATAAGTAAAAATATAGGAGGCCTGAAAAAGAATTTTTAAAAACTGAAAAAATGTTTTAAAAGGTTTACAAATAGAGCTGAAATTTGAGAAATATTTTAACTTAAAATTCTCTTAAGGGTTGCTAATGCAGGATTTTACCCTAATTACCCCCTTTGATACGAAACTGCAATAAATTATGTTCGCAACATAACTAAAAAGAAAATTTATTAGCCCCGATGCAAAATATAATTGAATAAAATATAAATTTTATATAAAAATAAATTTATCTTTATTTGTAAAGTAATAAAATAAAAAAAAAGGAAATTAAACTTTTTTAAAATTTATCCTAACCATTTTAAAATAATTTTTTATTAAAAGTTGCATAAAATAAAAGTAAAGTTTTTTTTAAATAGTTTGGTTTAATTCGGTAAAAACCGTAAAAATTAGCCTATGAATACATAAATAGAATTTTGTTGTCTTATATATAATTTAAAAGACCTTCAATCTTCAAATCTGACGGCATTTAAAAATCCGTTTTATATCTTTTTATAAATTATATATATAGATTTTTTTTATGTTTTCTTAATAATAGACAAAAAGTAGAACTTTTGCACCCAAAATAGAATTTCAAAAGGTAATCAAAGATTTCAATCAAAGTTTTAGGACAACATTTTACTCTCCCAAAGAGATAAGATCAGGTTTCTTAACCGCACTTTCAGAAAACAAACAGAAGGGATAAAATCATCTGATTTACTACGTCTCAATGAAATATTTCTAATAATCTTTAAATGCTTGAGATGGCTGTGTAAGTTTTTTGGAAGTCAAAGGAGTTCATTTGTCTTTTTAACAAATTAAAGTTGGTACAATTTAGTAAGTTTTGTAACTCTTTTTTAAGACATAATTATGTAATTGAATAAAGTATGTTTAACATTAAATACATTTATAGTTTGTTTTATAAACATTATACAAACTATTGCACAAACCACGCATACATTCGATCCACCTAAATAACTTGGTATTGTTAAAGATTTCAATTAGGGTGTTAAATTTGTCTATTTAAGAATGAGAATTTTAATCATTATATATATATATATATATATATATATATATATATATATATATATATATATATATTATATATATATATAATATATATATATATATATATATATATATATATATATATATATATATATATATATATATATAAATGAATGTATACACACATACATGTTAAATAATAAGAAAAATGGGTATGCAGCGTTTTGAGTAATCTAAATTTTGTTGAAAAAATCTCTGTGGGGCAAAAGTTCCATTTAGCTAAATATGACGTCGCATATGTCTTAGATAACCTTAAAAGCCATTTGCGAGTTTGTTTGTTTTTTTTCGATAAAAAAAATCTCTCAAAATTTTAACTGCTGTAAACTTTGATATTTTAGGTAATTTTATAACTGAGTTTTTTTTTCTATTCCATTATATAAATTTTGTTGTTAGTGGTGATTTTTTAATGTATATATATTCCTGTTCGTTAAATAAAAATAAATTACGATGGAACTATTTCCATAAAAAATTAAGATTTTTAAAACCAAGCAGGGGCTTAAATAAGATACGTATGACTATTTTTGCTAAAAACTTTTAATAAAGCCTCTATGTAAGTTTAAAATGATAAAAAAACCTTTGTCAAAAATATTACGTAAAAAAACGTCATATTTTTCACGTAAAAAACTCCGTTAAAATATAAACAATTAAAGCTTCAATCAAATATATTAAAGATGATTACGTTACTTAATTAATACTTACTTATAATATTTTCGTTATAATATTTTTGGATGCAATTTTGTTTGTCGTTTAAACAAGCAAGCGCTTTTAAGTCTTCATTTCTGTTATTTTTTAACTGATGCCTTACAAACTGTCCGTGACTCATAGTTAAAAAAATGCAACACCTGTGATTTTACTTTCTTAAAACGATAATTGAAGTTGGTATTTGATCGAAGATTGCATTTTTTCAAAAATGTTGATGTAAAGGCATTAAAGAATACTTTTAACTGTTGTTCTTATATTTGTACATAGTTATTTTGAATTTGTACATAGTTATTTTGAATTTGTACATAGCTATTTTGTATTTGTACATAGCTATTTTGTATTTGTATATAGCTATTTTGTTCTTATATTTTTACATAACTATTTGAAAGGAATTAAGTTTTGATATATCTAGGGCATTTATATAATTCAAGACAGGGGAAAAAAATTTCTAATTTATTCTAGAAATTGATTGCTTTTCATGCGTAGTTTAGTTATTTTTGTAATTTTATTAATTTAGTTTAGCGTTTATTGGCCCATATAATATCAGTAAGGAAATTAGTTTTTATGGTTTATACACAGTAAAGTCATAAATTCATTGTCTATAGTTTAAGCAAATTTAATTTTTAAAACTAAAAGTTTATTTCTTGTTTTTTGGAATAAATTGCGGGGTATTAAATTTTTTCTACAAATAAAAAATATATTTCTTGCTTAAAAAAAATCCACAGCAACGTTATAAACCAATTATCCTTTGTTGAGAAATTTATTTACTTAAACAATTAATATATTTCTTGTTTTGAGAAAAAATTTCTTAAAACAAAAAAAATATACTTCTTCTTAAAAGAAAAATAATTTTTAATAAAAAAATGCAATTTTGCTGTGTAATCAAGAAAATTCTTGATTTTTTACACTTCTTACATTTTTTGTTTCAACTCTTAACTTTCAACTTTATAAGTTTTTCTCGCTTTATTTTTTTTTAACAGTTCTAGCAACTTCAACAGTTTTGGCAACAGATGATTAATTGTCTTACATTATGAGAGTAAAACTTTTCTTTTTTCACTTTCAAAGATTTGGTTAAAGCATTCGATTTCAGGTTAAAGCATTCGATTTCAGTGTTTATTGTTTCGATTTTCATTCTTTACTTTAGAGTAATAATTGAATAAATTGGTATTGCCAGCATATATAATTAACGATATTCTATCGCAAGTTTAATACTTATCATTAATGTTTATTTAAAATAATAATGGCCCGCGGATTTTATTCGCCACCGAACTCCGCACCAAGTATCCCGAACCTATAATATCTACAACAACATTCTGGTAAAAAAATTATTTTTAACCTACTTACTTATTAAACTTTTAATGTCGCAATGCTTTTGGTTTGGAAAGATAGATAAATACTTCAAACACTTGTTCACCTTAATCTAAGGACAAAGGTTTTATAAGCAAGTTCAATAAGAACACTTGATTTTTGTATAAAAGTGTATTTAATTCCATGTAATCATAAATTCTATTATAAACTAACCTGTGATATTGGACGGTAGTTAGAAACAGTATTTAACAATCAATTTTTTTTGAAAATTGGATGAATTTAGTCTGATTCTAATTTATCAGGAAAAATACTATTTTTGAATGAAGATGCTTTTTAATAAAATAAAGGTTAACTTGTACTATTTTTAACAAAGACTTAACTACATTAACGGTATTTTCATTGTATCCGCAGGACTTGTAAAACACGAGTTCAGCTCGTGCTTTATTAGACTCAAGTTTGTTTATTTTCATTGCATATGCTAGTCGTGGGTTTCACTTCCAAGGGTTGATAAAAAGCTCTAACTGGCTGCACAATGTTAATTGCAAGAAAGGGGCCTATATTAATAAAATAATTATTAAATTCTTGACACATATTTGTTTTATTTAATATAACTTTGTTATTAAAGATCACTTTCTGTGTTTTCTTGTTTTTAAAGATCAACTTCTTTTTCTCATTTCCGATTACTTCATTTAATAAATGAAATAATCGGAAAAGATTTATAACAAACAAAGTTGTTTTTTTTATATCAAATTAATGTTTATCTAGTTAATTATATTAGTCCTAGCCGATTTTGATATTCATTTTTTACACTTGTTATTTTCAGCTATTTTCAAAAAAAATTGTTTATAAGATTTGAAAACTTTTTCGCGCTAATCATTTGAACAACGCGCTGCGCGCGCTGTTCGAATGATTAGAAAATTATTAGAAAAATCTGCAATAAAAATCCCTGATTATCAAAAAATTATAGATTGCAAAGTAGTTTTTAAAATACGCGCAAGCTTCAAAATGGTAAGTATTATGTTAAATTCAAATAACTTATTAAAGATGTTTTTTATTTAATAACTAGTTATTAAAGTAAAAAAAAAAAAAGAATTACATGGAGTTAACTCCATGTAATTCTTTGCATTTCAGTTTAATTCATCGGCCAAAAACACATGCTTATTCGGTTTACTTATTTGTAATATAATATTTCTAAGGCTATTGTAAAAAGTCAATTTGCTTGCCACATGGTGGTCGATATAGCGACGAGATAAAAAAAGTCTTTTTTACTTAATTTCTATACTCTAAAGTATTTGAAATTTGTAGAGACAAAATATTTTAGAGTTATACAGAAAGTTCAATATGTTTTTTTGCTTTAAAGAGTTGAGTAACTATCTAGGTTTGACTCGTTTATTCGTTTTTCTTCGGAAGCCGGAGCGGAAATTGAAAAAAAAGTTACTTTAAACTAGGATTTTATCTACGCATTTTCTGGTAATTTTTTTCGCTTCCCATTCCCGTATTCGTAGAATTGGAAAGTTACTAATCACGATGTTAAACTGCGCAGAAAATTTTCTGACAAAGACATTTTTGCATCTTCTCAAGTTTTGAAGATACACGTTTGATACATCGCAGCTGATCGGCAGCTGAACACCGCTAAGTGTCCTCTGGTCTCAGTGTCAATTCAGAAATCTGTGGTAATCGTTGTGACTGGATACTCTGAGAAAAGTCCTTTTTGGATAACACAATGGGATACCTTAAAAAGATACCCTGATGTAGACCCAGAGTGGAACTTCTTTTGGGATGCCAGTCTCGGATGAAAGCTGGAGGTCTTCATGTGTTCATACTGCACCATAAAAGATTCTATGGCAGCAAAATACACTTAAGCTAAACGGATCCGCTATTTTTTGGTCTTTGAGATAGCTAACTTCCAGACATGGAATTAACTCCAAACATTTATATGTTTATGCTTATGTCAAATAAGGATGCTTAGCGATAAACTGCAATGATTGGAGCTTGGGAACAAAAAAAAACCAAAAACCAAAAATTTCTCCCTCCTGCCCCAAACGTGCAAAGAGCAAATAATTGATAAAATATTTTCTGTACTATTTCCAACTAGACTTATATTCATCGATAAATTTTAAATTTCATAGTAAAAGACTTTAGCGTTCAAAAATAATGACCGTATAAAGTTTAAACCTCCCTCACTTTGGTGGGGTTGCAAATTTTATATGGTTATAATTTTTGAACGCTCAGAGATAATACTATGAAACTTAAAATTTATCGATGAATATAAGTTTAGCTGAGAATAGTACAAAAATATTTTATCAATTGTTTGCTCTTACGTTTTTGGACAAAAATTTTGGGGCTTTTTTGTTCCCAGCCTTCAATCAATGCAACTTTTTGCAAAACCTTCATTATTTGACATAAGTATAAACATATAAATATTTGGAGTTTGCTCCATGTCTGGAAGTTAGCTATCTCAAAAACCAAAAAAAGCTGGATCTGCTCCTTGACCTATATTGGCATTTTTGTAGATTATTAGAGTTTTGCTCATAGGTTACATAGTGGACCATTAATGGCATTTGCTGTAAATAGCCAGCCGATAACTTTTCAACATTTGGTAGTATTACATTCTCTATCAATCTGCTTATAGTATAAGAATTATTTAAGCACTGTTAAATAATATTGGAAATAATAATAAAATAATGGTTTAACAATAAAAGAATTTATACTCTAAACATTACGACGGGACAGGTTGGATTAATGCGATTGGGGCACTTTAACCATAAGTTAAAACCGATTTTGATCAAAAAAATAATAAAACATAAAATAAAGAAAAATAAAATAGTTGGCGAAAATTAATTTAGCCCCTGTTTTATACCCATAGGCCAACTTTCCTCGATAGCGGACACAACGGCCCGTTAAACATGACCTCACGAAAGCAACTTAAAATGTATTAAAAACCAACAATGAACTTTTAATGATGTTATTTATGGTAGTCTAGAGTCTTGTCAACTATTTTTCTTAAAAAAATAAACAAAACAAAAAAAAAATAATAATAATGAAAAGCTAAAATGCTACGAGTTGCAATAAAGTTGAGAAGGTTCTGAATTTCTTTGATTTTGTGTTTATTTCTTAAGGTTATTTCTTAATTCTAATTTTTAAATTCTTATATGAGTTTTGCAGGCAATTTATATTCATTTGAGTCTAAAACTATAACCATTTTTATTAGATTTTTGAAGATATGACATTTTTAAAATTTTTTAACTTTATTTGTATTTTTATTGTAAGTTGAGTTCTTATTCTTGTCATATTAAATTTGATATAAAAAGCAATTCAATATATTAATTCCAAATTACTGAATAATACAAAAATAATCCAAAAAAATACTAAATTTGTTATAATTAATTTTTGCCAGCCATACCATCGTTTAACCAGTCGGTTATCCAGTAGGCGTTTTTTAGACGTCTTGTGTCTACTGGGTAACTGTCTTCCCAGTTATTTGTGTTAATACGTGTTAATACGTTTTTATAGGGTAACCTGAAGCAAAGCGAGACACCGGGGCAAAGTGAGATATTTAGGCTTTCTAGCATTGTACAGATTTTTTTAGAAATGCTACAGTAGTTTTGGTTTATTATATTAAAAGTTTCATGTTTTTTTAATGTTTCAAGCTAGTTTCCATCAGTTTTTTCGTATAATATGACATAGAAAAGTGGGTTTAAAGCTTACGAGTTGCGTTAGTTTGATTAAAAAATCAAAATTAGTTTTTTTTTTTTTGTGGAAAAAATCTACGTACTTTTTTTTACCACCGAACAAACATATTATTAAGTTTGTAATCATTTATTTGTTATCTTTCAGCTCCCATTCTTTTTTTTATGTCAGATTATTTTGTTTCAAAGATACTTAAGAAATATATAACTTCGATAACGCTAGTTACTGAAAAAGATCATCAAAGTAAACGTTGAGGAAAGCAAGTTTGTAAACTTAATAAATCGTTTTGTCCAGTTTGTCAAGGGAAATGGTGCATTAATACTCAAATCGACTGGATAGCTTGTTGTGTATGTGCTATTTGGGTACACTAAGACTGTACATTAAACGATGTTTGCTTTTTAAGTGTAAACATTTTATTGAAACTTGTTGGCTAACATGAGACTTTTCATATTTTTTTATTGATATTATTTTTGATTTTTATTTTTTGTTATTTTATATTTTTGATTGATAATTTTTCCTATCATGTTCTTTGATTTAAAAAGAAAAATTATATTATAAAATGATACCTTTGTGTTTTTATTTGCGTTCTTATATTTAATCAGATCGAATTTATCAAAGTCTGCTTTAATTTTTATTGAAGACTATATTTTTACTTAATTTTTTCTTCAAATGAAATCTGTCTCATTTTGCCCCAGGTTTTGGGGAAAGTGAGACAGGGTAGTTGTTGCCATTTTGAGTTTAATTATGTCCCAATACAACAACCTATCACCACAAATATTTAAGAGATCATTAATGTATCAAACACATAATGTGCTAGTGGCCTGCAAAATTTTTTGTTGTGAAACGTGATACTTCTCAAGTTATGAACATTCTCCCTGAAAGTGTCTCGCTTTGCCCCAGGTTATCCTACGTCTAAAACACGTCTTATAACCACTGAGCGTATTCTACTATTGGATATTTTTGTAGGTTTTGGCTCGCACAAATAATTCCTTTCAAACTCTCATACTTTCTTTACTAAAATCATCATTAGCAAAAATACTTTTCAAAAGTATTTGTAATAACAATGAACATTATAAATAAAATTAGTACTTAATACTTAATTAATACTTTTTTTAATCAACTTTTTATCAAACTTGTTTATAAACTTCTAAAACATTTAAGATGGTCGATGTTTGAAGGTATCCAGGGGCGAATACAGCATTTTTAGATATTTGAAATAACTTCCAGATATGGAACAAACTTCGAACATTTAAATGTTTATAATTATATCAAATAAGTATGTCTTGCGAAAATTGCAACGATTGGAGTCTGGGGACAAAAAAGCCCTAAATTTTTAGCTACGTGAGAGCAATAAATTGATAAAATATTTTTTAAACAATTCTTAAGTAGTTTTATATTATTCAATAAACGTTAAATTTTATATAATAATCTTCTAGCGTTCAAAAAATATGATTATAATTTGGAACCTCTTCAAAATAAGGGGGTTCAAACTTTATATGTTCATAATTTTTGAACGCTAAGAAATTATTTTATGAAATTTAAAATTTATCAATAGTATAGATTTTGTTAAAAACAGTAAAAAAAATATTTTATTAACTTATTGCTCTCACGTTTGGGGTAGATGTAGCTAAAATTTTAGGGCTTTTTTGTTCCCAGGCTTCAATCATTGCAATTTTCTGCAAAGTATCCTTATTTTAGATTATTAAAAACATTCAAATATTTAGGTTTGGTCAAACATTAAAAAATGCTGTATCCGCCAATGGTATCAGTTGACATTTCTGAATTTTTTCAGGAATTTGATGAAAATAAGTATACGCTTATTGATCTCAACAAAGCCTTTGATCATAATTTACTTTTGACACTGTGATCATAATTTACTTTTGACACTGTGATCATAATTTACTTTTAAATAAACTAAACACTACTGGATTTAACATTCAAATAGAAAGCTATTTATTTTTATAGTTGTCGAGAAACTGAAGATTTTATTATAAGCAAATAAGTATTAGTTTTAGGACTACCCTTACCTCTTATTTGCATTATTGTTTTAAGCACATCCAGTGTTTAGGGCCGTAACGAGAAAACTTTGCGCCCCAATCAGTTTCATCCCTCCGTCCTACTTCTTACCCTCGTCCCAAAAAGAAAATTAAAAAATAGCTTATTGATCACAAAATTTATCACATCAAGTGTAAAATACAATTTGTCATTAATGTTGCACAAACTTCAGTATAAGTTTTCCGGCTTTTTTGGAAGCAAATTCACTAATAATGTCAAAAAGTACCAAAAGAGTCTTTCGCGCTATTATCTCGGATAATGGATGCCCCAAGTTTCGTGGAAACAGGCATGAATGGAGCATTAGTATTATTCATTTCAGCAATAATATATATATATATATATATATATATATATATATATATATATATATATACATACATATATATATATATATATATATATATATATATATATATATATATATATATATATATATATATATATATAACATAAAAAAAGTGTAATACAGTTCTAAAATCTATTAGGTAAATAACTTTCTTTGGCCTATTGATGGTCAATATAACCCTTTTTGATTGCCTTTATTCTTTTTCTAATTATACCAAGATAACGAGCTCTGATATGGTCATTCTGGAATCTTGCTTACATTATTAAAATTATTAAAGATTTATCTTGCATTAAATATTGTTAATTATCGTTTAGAAAATTCTAAAGAGAGTCATTATTTTGAACAACAAATATCTGCTTCGAATTTCAACTTCAATAACATGAGTGGTTTCGTTAATTTATTTCGTCACCCTTAGAAATCTAACCTCAACCACAATGTTTCAGTAAAAAATACTTCTAATTTAGTGTATTTTCGGTCACTATTTTAAGTCAGTCATTTTTACTTAAATTTTATTTAAACAAAAAGTTTTAAGAAATATCATAATGCAAAAGAAAATCAATATAGAGTCGGACTACTTCTATCATAACATGTAAAAAAAGTATTTCTGCTTGATGACTTTTTTGTAAGGCTAAAAAAGGGTTTTTTGGTGCATCAATTTGAAAAAACCATATTTAAACAATAATATTATACCATATTAATAAACAATAATCGATTATTTGTGGCAAGAAGTGTTTACTTCTTTAATAACTTCTGTCAATAATTAAGAAAATAATAATCTACGATACTAGTTGCTCTTTTTTTGTTAGTTAACTTCACAATTTAAATATGTTTACAATGTACAACAATATAAAAAAGTACACAATTAAAAAGTTAAAAAGAAGAAGGCACAAACTAGCCTTATCACCGAGTCCCAATAGTAACTCTTCTAAATATCCGTATTATATAAGGAACACCATTTAAAAAAAAACAAAACAATTTAAGATCTTAGGAAACAAAACAAAAAAAGAAATGAAATAATTAAAAAAAAAAAAAAAGAAATTATTAAAATGATAAAATTTTCTGTTTTTGGTTATAAACTAAACATTATTCGAAATCAAAATAATAAAAATTCTGTTGCAATATCATAAAATATACGAAAGAAAATTGTAGGTAACATCAAAAGTAAATATTTTCACTGAAAGTCTGATAAAAGCATTGAAATTCTTAATATTGGCTCTTTTGTTAAATGATCTAGATTTTTAAATTTATAGTGCTAATTTAGTTTAATAACTTTTAAAAGTGACAGATAAAATCTACTATATTAAAATCCGTAAGTACTAAATGAATCGGTAACTTGAAAAAGGGAACATGTTATGTCCTTTTTCAAGTTAGCGATTCAAATAACGTCTTAATTTAGATTTTAATTGGGGAAATGTTTTTTCTTTAATATTAACAGTATGCTGAAAGTTTTTCGACAAAATTGGTCCCCGGTATTGAATAGAATAAGAATATTACTTTAGATTATACTTTTGAGTAACAAAATTATTTTCTGAATACTTGGTGGGGTATTTATGGCTTACTTCTCTTATGTTGTAGACAATCCGTGCTTTATTTTATACATGAACTGTATGACTAGAAATATGTTGATTTTAAACACATTTAAAACATTGCGTTTACGTAGAAGTGGCTCACAAGGCTTCTTGTTGCTCCAAATACGGTAATACATACATGTTTTTGTATAGTACAATTTTTTTTAACTTAGTGTAGCTGGTGCTTGCCCATACAATATTGCTGTAAGTTAAATAGCTATGTATAAAAAAAAAATATAAACTTTTTAAAGATCTAAAAATGGTTTATACATTATTGCAATGTTTATTGAAAAGTTTTCATTCAAGATTTTTTTTATATGTTTCCTCCATGATAAATTTTTATCTAAAATAGCACCTAAAAAGTTTACAGTTGTTTGTAATATTTGTATTACTAATTCCTATTTTGGTTGGTTTGTGAAATGGAATAAATTTCGTTTTGTTAATGTTAAGTGAAAGTTTATTACAAAAAAACCATTCGTTTACTTAATTCACTTTTTCATTAACTACTTTAAAGAGGGTTTTAATATCCCTATGAGAATAAAACAGATTGGAGTCATCCGCAAAACAAAATAAAATTTAATAAGTTAAATGTATTGCTGTCTGTTTGATAAGTATTCTTTAAACCATGTTTTTTATTCTATAATGTTCAAGTTTTTTTTAAAAGAATGACATGTTCGACTGTGTCAAAGGCGTTAGACAGATCATTAAAGTCTCCTAGTGTAAAACGGTTATCATTGAAGGCATTGGTTACACGAGTTACTAGCTCGGTCAAAGCGTGATCAGTTGAATGATTTTTTTTAAAGCCGTTGTACAACATGTTATTTACTGTTAAGTAGCTTTTTAGTTTATTATACATTATACGTTTGAGTAACTTAGGAAAGCATAGCAAAACTGATATTGATCTGTAATTTGAAGAATCCGTGTCATCACCAGACTCAAAAATAGGCATGATTTGTGCAATTTTTGATATTTCTGGAACTCTACCAGATTGAAGAGAAAGATTAGAAATATGATGTAAAGAGGTTTTTATAATATGAAAAACTGATTTGAAAACATCTATGTTTACATTATCAGAACCTACACTTGTGTTATTTTCAAGCTTGTTTGAAGTTTGTCTTAACGAGTTCAAATTGATATCTTTATTCCGTTTCGTTCTTTCCGTTCTTTTTTTCGTTCATTCCGCTCTTTAATTTCCTTTCTATTTCTATAAAAATTATATTATGAATCATTAAAAACGCAAAAATGTTGATAAAGCTAATTTTTCTATTAATTAAAGGTTTTAAATGAATGTGGCAAGTGTTTCACCAGAACACACGCAGTCACGAAAAAACACGGGTATTTCCATTTAATAAATCTAACATTGACCTATCAAACTTGAAAATAACATAAACATTTGAAGATCTAGCACAAGAGCTAACATCACAACCAGCAATGATTAAATAATTGACTGCACAGGGTTCATCAATTTCTTCAACACCCATGTCAATTATTTTAGTTGAATAATATAACAAAACAAACATTTCAATTAAAATTGGTATTATAATCTGCAATAAAAGAATCTGCAATGAGTTTCATTTCTTTAACAAATTAATGACTAAGAGAAACATATCCATAGATCCTTAAAAAAAAAGATAAAAAAATAATGTAAGAATTAAAGGAGATGCTTTAAGTGAATGTTAAAACATTTTTGTATTTTGTAACAGTTATGTCTCTCCTAAAAAAAAAAGGTCCTGAATCTTTAAGATATTTCAGAACTTTTATATTCTTTTTTCTGGGGGATACATACCCCATTCCTTCTTCCTCCTGGATCCGTCACTGATAAAATCATGTTGTTGTTATCTTCATCACCAATATCAAATTCATCTGTATCTTTATTGCCTTCTATCATCAGACTTTCATTTTGATTTAATGCAGGTTTTTCACCATCCAATCGATATGGTGAAAACTTCAAACAGTCTACGATATACCTTTGTGAATTGTGTTTTTTTATTTTAAATCATCAAGTAACTGCCTCTCAACAACAACATATTTAAATTAAGATATTTGTACATTTTACAAGTATCAATATACTTCATATTCACAAGCGCGAGCTCACGAGCCAATGTGAACATTAATTGATCAATAGTAAAAAAAATAACAACTCATTAATGATCCGCGTCTAATTTGACATTAGTGTCAAAGAGAGCAACCATTTTAGATAAAGATACACCACACATATACACATGCATAACACAAATTTTATATATATATATATATATATATATATATATATATATATATATATATATATATATATATAACACAAATTATATATATATATATATATATATATATATATATATATATATAACACAAGTTATATATATATATATATATATATGTACGTATATATATATATATATATATATATATATATATATATATATATATACATATATATATATATATATATATATATATATATATATATATATATATATATATATATATATATATATATATATATATATAATTTGTGTTATGCATGTGTATATGTGTGGTGTATCTTTATCTAAAATGGTTGCTCTCTTTGACAATAATGTCAAATTAGACACGGATCAGTAATGAGTTGTAATTTTTTTTACAAAACAAACAAGAGACTGGATTTCAAATTTTAAATATTTACAAAGGTGTTATTGGTATGTACATTACATTTCTTTGCGTTGCATATATATATATATATATGTATATATATATATATATATATATATATATATATATATATATATATATATATATATATATATATATATATATATATATACATATATATATATATATATATATATATATATATATATATATATATATATATATATATCGGTGGGAGCAATGCGAAGAAATGTAATGTACATACCAATAACACCTTTGTAAATATTTAAAATTTGAAATCTAGTCTCTTGTTTGTTTTGTTTTAGATCTGGTCAAATAAAACTTTGCATTTAACTTATTTGCCATTAACCTTTAAAGACAAAACAAATTTAATAAAAAAAAAAATAATACAGTAAAAATACAGTCAAATCACAAATGTAAATTAATGAAAAAAATCACAAAACTAAATTAATGAAATACTCAAATCACAAATGAATAAAAATTAATTAAATCATGGAAAAATTATGCAATAAACAAAAAAAATAGATATCTTAATTAAGATCTGAAAAACCAGGCATGAACACAACTGAGAGGTTAGAGTTAGTAGACAAAATGATCTAGACTAGTCTATAAAAATGTGATTTGATACTCAACAGGTATATTGAAATATACATCTTTAATAAATTTTCCATATATTTTTTTGCGTTACTCCCAGCATGTCTAGAAAGTTCATTCATCAGTTGAAAAAATTAAAATCAATATCTGGAATACCCAGCCTTGTCATTAATAATGTTTTCTCTGTCAGCAGGCTAAATAAATAAATTGCAAAATGACTACAATAAAGATGTGATATTTATCCAAACTATTTGATATCATCAATTATCAAATCTTATTTACAAACTATTTAAAAGCTAATTAAAATACTAAATAAACTCTTCTTAACACACTAAATAATTCATTTTCTAAACAGCAGAAACTGGCTCATACTATGCTGGACTTTTTAGTTACAAGAAATATACATCCTCTGTTAAAAACTTTTAATTTTAAAACTATGTAACATGTTTATAAGCAATTTTAAACTAAAAATTACCATTAACTTAAATTGATTTTGAAAAAATGCTTTTAATAACTTGCAGGATATCATGAGCCTGATTAGTTATTTTATGATTTAAAAAGTAAATACCTGACAGAGGTTTAACTATTAAAACTATTTCTAAAAGTATAGTGTAATTAGCTTAGCTCAAATTCACTAAAAAGAAAAACAATTTCAACTTATTAGTTTTTACTTTTGAAAGCAATACCGTTTTCCTTTACAATATTTATAAATCTATATGCTAAATACTTATTAGCTATATCTTGTATTGAAAATAACATTAGTTAGCTTTACTAAACTAAATAAGATTGGTTAGCTATATTAAAACTTATTAACTTTATTAAAACAAGTTAAAACTCATTTTTATGGAAACTTAAGCAAATAATTGTTGCCTAAAATTGTACTAAACGTCAATAAACCATACTTTAGCTGTCAAATGATAATCCTAAATATTAATAAATAAAATATACCTTGAAATGTATCTACATTACGATCAACTTTTCAAAACATCTTTGAGTTTGCATTGCATACTAAAAAATAAAAATCTGTGCGTTATGATGGAACTTACTTCATGCAATGAACATACTTCATGTAATTTTTAAATTACATGAAGTAAGTTCCAGATCTTTTAGCAATGTGTTTTAGTGTTAAGTAATACAAAAGGTCATGAAACAATATTTTACTAAATCTGAAAAGTATAGAATGGATGATTATGTAGTCTTGATATTGTAAAGTCTTGATGAATTATCAAGAGAAAAGGTAGTTAAATGGTTTATTCAGGAAGCACATAAAAACAAAGTTATTAAGGTGGTATAATATACCGAATATTTTCTCAAAATCTTTAAAAAAATAAAACAATTTAATATTAAGGTCATTTCATACGGAATTTATTGTCGATTAATAGTGTATAAAGCTAGTTGCCAATTTTTTTTTTTTGATATTGAGAAAAAGTATCTTTTTAAAATAAAGAAATCATTCACTTCAAACTTTCAGACCTATTTCAAATATTTTCGATAATTCTATAGGAAGAAATAGCTATGAAATAAATGTACTTTTTGTATTAGCATTCAGAAAAATAGGAGAAGGTTATGAACCAATGAAACTATACCACCACCTAATAAACATTCCTTTAATTACATACAATGCATATGATAAAATTAACAAAAAATAATACAATGCTTATAAAACCTGATTAAAAATAACGCTTCAAATAATGGTATAACTCGATTTCAGGTTTCATTTGATGGAATGTGGTAAAATAGAGGTCACTCATCATTTAATGATGTTGTGAAAGCCATATCTACTTTAACAGACAAATTTATAAATGCTGTTGTGTTGTCAAAACATTTTAAAGGATGTATTCTTTGGAAAAGCAATAAAGGAAATCTAAAAAATGAGGATTGAAAGGCCAACCATAAATGTCTTGCTAATCATCAAAGATCATCTCATGCTATGGAAGGTACAGGTGCAAATACTATTTTCCGTCTGTCTGTTAAAAAATATAAGTTGCAATATACTAATTTTTTGGTGATAGTGATACCTCTTCGTATTCTGCAGTTTTAGCTTCATGTCCATACAAAGATATAAAGATCAAAAAAGCAGAATGTGTTAGACACATCCAAAAAAAGATAGAAAGTCGTGGTCACGCACTGCGTCAACATCTACGTGAAAAAAAAATGTGTGATGGAAAACCTGTAGCAGGAAAAGGGAGGCTTACCGATAAAGCACTTAACCTTTTACAAAAATATTTTGAAATGACTATTAAACAAAATTTAGGTAATATATATCAAATGGAAGTAGCTATATGGGCAGTGCTTTTTCACAACTCTGATATTAAAGACATGAATATACATCGCCATTTTTGCCCAGGAACTATTACCAGCTTGTGTAAACGGCAACGTGACCATATAAGTGAACATAAAACATATAAACCTATGCTAACCTTGCCATTAACAATAAAGAATACTCTTGTGCCTGTATTCAAAGACTTAAGCAGTAAAGAACTACTTAAAAAGTGCCTAAGTGTTCTCACACAAAACAATAATGAGGCATTAAATGCTATAACCTGGAAACGATGCCCCAAACATACATTTGTAAATAGAAAAATTATCGAAATGTCAGTAAACTCTGCAGTAATCACATTATTAGGAGTAAATGAAAAAAAATATGTAGTAATCTATTAATTACAATTTTTAAAATAACTAGAATGCAATCTGTATTATTCATTTTGAATTTTTATTCATAAATAGTTGGTAGAAAAAGATACTCCCATGGTTCATTGCAATGACGTTGAAGACCTTGTAGCAATGGTACTTCATCACAGACATCAAGAAACAAATGATGTGGATATCAAATTGTAGATGTGTAGATGGAGTGTGTAGAGTGTAGATGGAGTGTGTAGAGTGTAGATGGAGTGTGTAGATGTGTAGGTGTAGACGGAGAGCAGGGATTCCTCAAAGTTACTCTATCAATCACTTTAAAAACAGAGTTAGAAAATAATAAAATCCCAAACAAATTGAGAAAGTGTGACGGATATGCGTTCAAAGATTTCAAAGATACAAGTGTACATAAAACTATTATACTGGCCATTTTGCCTTTATTGAACAAAAAATATCATAATCTGCGGATAATTTTGAATAAAGTGAACATTTCTTCCTTATATTACATAGTATCTGAAGATCTAAAGGTTTTACTTCAAACGGTTGGAAAACAAACTGCAACATCAAACCACTCTTGCCCGTTTTGCATGACCTCATCTCTTAACTTTCAAAAAGCTGATCATTGTTCTTTAGAATTTTTGTGCAGATTATATGACCAATGGATATCTGGTGGTGCAAAATTAAAACAATGCAAAAATGTTCACAAATGTTGTTCAACCTCCTTTATTAACAGGGGACAAAAATAAAAAAATAATAGAGCTTGCAAATATTCTCAGTCTACATATACTTTTAGTATATGTAGACTGGAAGCATTTACAGGCTCATGTATCATAAAATTTTAAAAGAGATTGAAAAAAAATTCTTTTGAAAAAAAGGAGTGTGGGTTACAGTTTGCCAACCGATAATTGTCTACGATAAACGTCTGCAGAGTATCCTACCAAGTGCAGCATCAATTAGAAGGCAATGCTTGCAATAAGTTGCTTAAAACCATTGACAGCTTTTAGCTATTTTTTCAGGTTTCCAGTCTTGGAGATCCCATATCCAAATACATTAAGGTAGTTAGTGATTTTGAAAAAGTAGTCCATTGCTGTTTTGGAAAACTATTAAGCTCTACTTATGTCAAATAGAGCAGTTCTCTACGAGTTATAGAAATCTAGGGCCTACAATTTCTTTGATGGTACGCATAGTTGAGCAACATATTATCAAACTCATTGACATGAAAGGTGGAGTGTTTGGTATGATAAATAAATTTTAAGTTTGACAAAAGATTAAAATAATGTGATTTAATTATAATAATAGTAATTAAATACTTATTATAAACAACAGTTTATGCCAGTTTAAAATTTCATAAATTACAACGATTATTCAATAAATAGACTAAAACTTGTTTTGTGCATTTTATATTCCGTAGACTCAGGTTATTGGACCAAACAAGCTCTCACCAGGATTTCAATCAGTTTTCACAAATGAGAAAAAATGGAGAACACAGCCCAAATTGTATTGAAGCGCTAAAAAACGCAATTGTAGTATACAACTACAAAAACTTCTAAAATAGTTTTTGTGTTATATTAAACTAGATCAAAATTCATCGACAGATTTTAATTTCATAAAAAAAAACTTTTAGTTTAAAAATTACGATCCTTCAATGTTATTTCAGGGGGTAAATTTGTGGAATATTAAACTTCTTATGATCATAAATTTTAAATGAAAAGAGATTTATTGATATAACCTGAAATCTGCCAGTAAATTTTGGTCTAATTTATAATTAAACTTAAAAAAAAAAATTTATTATCTTACGTAATTCTAGGAAAGGAGAAATTAGGGGTCGTGACGGGTCTGGGTTGCTCCAATTACCTAAACTTTTTGCAAGTCATCCAGTA
Source organism: Hydra vulgaris (assembly GCF_022113875.1). Taxonomy (NCBI): domain Eukaryota; kingdom Metazoa; phylum Cnidaria; class Hydrozoa; order Anthoathecata; family Hydridae; genus Hydra; species Hydra vulgaris. The sequence goes on from NC_061157.1 coordinate 57,795,390, forward strand.
TTAACATACTAAAAATTTGAGTATGGCACATAGCTCTTAGTTACCTATCTTGAACAATAAAATTACTAAGCACTCGCCTAAAATACGTGATTTCTCCCTAGGTCCCCTAAATAAGTTGTTTTTTACATTTTTGAAATAAGGAAGAGTCTTTTGATAATAAATAAAAAAAATTACTGGGGATGTGTTGCAAGGTCTCAGAGCATGTTTCTATGCACCGTGTGCTAAAAGATGTCGCGTATAAACTCATTTGATGGTTTGATGTAAACAGATTGTAAAACTTGTATAGCTGATTCATAATTTGGGCATTAAATTATTATCTCGTAAACATCAGGAACCACAAAATTTGTCTGGATTTTTAGCTTGTTAAAGTCGTAAGGGTCATCAGGATAATACTTAAATATTCTGTGCCAATTTTTGAACACATTAAAGTGAAAAGGTCTTAGGACTTTATCCATTTATTTAGTATTATCTTGATAAACTCCTTCATTTATTTATTGAGACATTAAGATAAGCTGTTGTAATGGGAAGGGGGTATCTATTTTGATGACTTACTGAAAAAAAAAATTGCCTTCAATCAATAGTACCATGAAAAATAGTTTAAAAACCTGTTTTAAACTATTTTTCATGGTATTTATGTGTAATATTTCATATTGGAACACTTGTACTAAAAACAATAATATTCCTATAAGTTTTTCTATTCTAAAATAAACAAAATAATTAAATTAAAACAAAACACACAAGTATATCTGTGTGTGTTTTATCTATCTATCTATCTATCTATTTATCTATCTATCTATCTATCTATTTATCTATCTATTTATCTATCTATTTATCTATCTATTTATCTATCTATCTATCTATCTATCTATCTATCAATCAATCTATCTATCTATCTACCTACCTACCTATCTATCTATCTACCTATCTATCTTTCTATCTATCTCTCTCTCTCTCTCTCTCTCTCTGTCTCTCTCTCTCTCTCTCTCTCTCTCTCTCTCTCTCTATATATATATATATATATATATATATATATATATATATATATATATATATATATATATATATATATATATATATATATATATATATATATATTTCATTCATTCCACACAACTTTGTATTGCATACTTTTTCACCATCAAGTAAGACTAAACATACTGAATTTTTGGATGACGCATCGTATTTAAACCATTTCCATACTGAACTATTCCTCTTCCTACCAGCACAAAGTTCATTCAAACTCATCGCGTAGTTGTGTTTGTCTTTCAGTTTGATTTTTTTAGTTCGAAAAAATATATTCGAGCTATATCATAACTAAACTTAGTCGAACTTAATTCGAACTTAATTGAATAAAGTTCAATTAAGTTTGAATATACCATTATAATGTATTATAATATAATAATTATATATATTAAATAATTCAACTCCTTTAAAAACTTGAACGAAAGTATTTTCGATTTAAAATAAGTTTCGATTCAGTTTTTATTCCGTTCGAAAATTTAAAATAACCGTTTTTATTCTGTTCTCGTTCTTAAAATAAATTTCGTTTTAGTTTTCGTTTTCGTAAACGAAAACTCAATCAATAAAACTAGTCTATTTGCAATTAGTTTTGGGTGAAAAAAAAATGCAATTTTTATATGTGGGGCAAAACGTCCTGTGGTTATTTAGTTTTAAAAACGTGTAATTCTTTCATTACAATACATAAATATTAAAACTAAATATTTTCGTTTTTTTTTATTTATTACAAATAATAAAGTAGTTTTTTGTTCAATGTTTTCTCTTAAAAGTAAACGTTGATACAAAAAAAGAACATTTAAATAGGAAAATTATTTGTTGTGCGCAATAAAATTTTTTAAGGAAGATGGGCATCATGCCCACAATACCCTACTTTTATCAAAATTGTTCATTTCTCTTTCATTTGTCTTTTTTCATTTGTCTTTGTTTTCTTTTTTTTTATACTTATCCGTTTATTACTTATTAATTTTTTTCAAAAACTTGCAATGCAATATAATGCCATTACATTACCAATGCATACGTAAAATGCCATAATTTGGAGCTATAAATAGTTTAAGAACTTGATCAAATCAGCTGTGACGTCCAGGGCCGGCGCGAGTAGGTGTCACATGGAGGGGGGGGGGGTGCCATTACATTTTGCCGACTAAAAAAAAAAAAAAAAAGGTTTTCCAAAATTTGCCGACTGCAATGACGACATTTGCCGACTGTCTAGATTACCGACTAACCTATATCGAAAGGGTCGACATTTGCCGACTAACTAGTCTAAAAGGGTCCAATTTGCCGACTAAGGGTCCAATTTGCCGACTAAAAATTATTGATAGGGTGGGGGGGTGTCACACCCCTCCACACACCCCTATCGCGCCGACCTTGGTGACGTCACAAATTTCCCACTACTTCCTCCAAATATCAAAAATTTATTATCTCATGTAATTTGAGAATGAACTCATATTTTAACGGCTCAAAAATTAAATTTAGGAGTGGTGAACGCACGCGGGAACTTTAAGCATAAAGTTTGAGTGAGCGTCTACCTTTTTAAGTGAACTTTTTACATATAAAAAGAGTTGCTTAAAACGAGCAATCAACCACAAAAACACTGTGACTGGTCAACGCACACTTTAAAAATTGCTTAAAACAAAGGAAAAACTTATTTTTCGCTCTCAAATTGAATACAATAATACTCAGTTGTATACGGTACTATTATTTTAACCAAAACTATTTTTAGAAAAAAGTATAACTTAATAACTTTAATAAGTAAACTCATTTTAAACTCAATTTAAACTCATACACTCATTTTAAAAGGAGTCATTATAATAAGAAATTAAACATCATTTTTAACAAATTTAATCGATAATTGAACGTTGTATTTTTGAAAACGTCACACATATTTCAAAAGTGATGTTACTTGAAAAAAGTGTTGCTTTTTTTAGAAAGACAAAAATAAAAAAGATTTTTTTAAATAAAATAAAGATTTTTATAGATAAAAAAAAATTTTTTCAGATAAAATAAAGATAAAATTTTTTACAGGAGAAACATTTTTCACTCACCTGTAAAATTTTAATTTTGTGACTCATCACGTTTTCGAAGTACAGCGTTCAATTACTTTTTAACTCGTTATAAAGTGACCTAAAAGCATATTAAATCACGTGATAATTTTTTTAAAGAATGTCTTATGGCATTTCCTTATAGCATTTCCTAGGCATTTCCTATAGGCATTTCCTTAAGGTATAAGGATATGCAGCATATACACATATAGTATAAGAAAAATTTAGTTTAAGAAACAAAACCTAATTAATCTTTTCATAAACATCTAATCTAATATGACTCATCGATCTCGCAAGAGTAAGATCTTTTATGAGGAGATAAAAGAGCTTAATCTTGCGAGATCGATGAGTCATATTAGATAAGATGTTTATGAAAAGATCTTAAGTCTAGTTTAAAAGAACGACAAAAAGAATAAATATCGCAATTACAACAGTTGCAATTACAACCTTATTTATCTCAAAGTTTTTCTGCATTCAAATCTGGAGAAACAATTTCAAAGAGAACAAGACCTGTAAATCCTACAAAAACGACTAAATCTACTATGCAGACAACAAGTGCAGCGTTGACATCATTATCGGCAAAGTTTTCAAATAATACTTTATCTTTCAATATTTCTATTACTACTATTCAGCAAGACCCGAGGTTAAGGTTTCAGGGTTATAATCTTTTGGCAAAGTTATCTGAAGACTCGTGTAATTTGATAAACAAAATGTAAGATTTTTTTCGAAGAAACATTTTTCCGAAAAAGAAGTTTATTATGAACTTAATTGAACTGGTATTTAAATTACTTTTTCATAGATTTAATAAATTATTAAGTACAATGTAGCGTATGATTTTTATATATTTTAGCAGTATACTTCATACCTTCATTTCACTACACTTGATACTCAAATAAATAAATCACAAGATGATGTTAAGTTTTTTGCATATTGTGCAATTAAAAGTTCACTGCTTGTATTGGTCGAACATCCAACATTAAAAAGCATTGACAAATAAAACGCCATGACATTTTGGGTGAGTGCTTTGACTCATATGACACGCAAAACAAATCAAATAAAAAGCGAAATATGCTAAATGCCAATATTTTGAACGTTATCAAGTTATTTATTACATCGAATTGCTTAATTAATGCGTTTAATTTTCCCTTTCTGAGAAAAAAAGTCCCACTTCCTTTTGCAAAAAGTTTTAGAGAAAGCTTGATACCAGAAACGATGGCAAAGTTATTAAACACAGTTAACAAAAAATTAAACGACGCGCCCTGGTTGTCACTTTGTTTAGTGATATATGTACATCTCCTGAAATGTTAGATTTTATTTTGGTTAGTTCAACATTAACGAACAGTGATTTAAAAAAAGAAATCATTATTATTGGTATGGAACAGATGACGAGACGTCACAATGCAGAAAATATTAAATTCGGAGTTGAAAAGATTATCAATACCTTTAATAGATCCAAAATAAATGGTAGTTTTTAATTTTATTACTTTTTTTTAATTTTAAAGCTTTTTTAATCACAATGAATTTATTAATTACTTTAGTTATATTATATTTAAAAGCTATTCCATGTGATGAAAGGAGCTCATTAGTCAGACTGTTTAAGCGATTTGAAAAGTCTTTAGAAGAAAGAGATGAGGAGACGAAAGGTGGCGATAGTGCATATGAAGATGATCAATTGCTGAACCAAGAGGTTGCCCTTTATATTGAAAAAGCAGATAATGAGCAGCTAAAAAATCGTTAAAAGATGACGTTTTAGATATTGAAATTCAAACCTCTGATGGACCTCCCCAATGAGAAATGAGCTAGCAACTAACTAACGAATAGCTAGCTAGTTGCTACCTATTGGTAAAAGTCGCGTTTGAAACGTATAAAATAAGTAGTACTACGTGTAAAATACGTGTTTTAGACGCTTTAAACACGTCTTTTATCATCTGGCTATCTTTTTTCCACCGGATCTTGAAGTGCTATCACCTGAATCAACAAAGCTTACTTTTACAAATGTTGTTCAGTTATCCAAAACAGCAGAGAAAGTAAACACCACTTATGACTTTAACGATGATAATGAATACGATCTTGATAGTGTTGAGATTATTAAAGAGCTAAAAATAGAATTGGAAACATCGAAACTACTGAGGTTTTCTTCCGCTGCTCATAAAACAAAGGTTGCTGCACGTATTGCTATTAAGAAACACAAATATTTGTGTCGTTTACTTGCAACGCATTCAAAGTACACAAGAAGCACAAATTAATCTATAAATAACGTTCATTACCAAATAAAAAATAAATCTAAATTACAAACAAGTTTTGATGGAATTTTTGGTCAGTTGCTTTCCTATTGTAACAGAATTTTTAAAGGAATTATAAAAGAAATCCATTCGATTTGGAAAATAAATGTCCAATCAAATCAAAACAAATCCTTCTTCTGCATACCATTTAATTGTACAAAAAAATCTTTCATCGATTGCTGATGTTTTGCCTGCATTGACTATTAAGATTTCAAAATGAAGTAGAATGGAATTAAAAGGAAATAGAAAAGAGTTTGCTAACTTGTTAGCTTCTTCTTTTTAATTAAAGTTTCAGTAAAAACTTATTTCCGAGTAGCATCACTATTAATTATCTCAAAGCTTAAATTATGGTTCTTTAGATCTGATTGTCAATTTATTGTTAAAGTTATTTTGTTATTAAGTTATATTATTTAATTAAAAAAAAAAAAAAGTTTTAAAATTTAGTTTAAAAAATAATTCTTCAAAACCTAATTTATAAATTTAATTATTTTAATATTTTAATTTACCATATTAAAGTTTGTATTTTAGGAGCAGTTAAGGAGCTACACGATATCCAAGGGGCGCTGCGAGCATTTTTATGTCTTTAAGATAGCTAACTTCCAAACATGGAGCAAACTCCAAACATTTATATGTTTATACTAATGTCAAAAAAGGATGCTTTGCAAAAAATTGCGATGATTGGAGCTTGGAAACAAAAAAGCCCAAAAATTTTGTCCCCCCTGCATCAAACGTGAGAGCAACAAGTTGATGAAATATTTTTTTTACTATTTTTAATTAAACTTATATTCATCGATAAATTTTAAACTGTGTAGTAGAATATTTTAGCGTTCAAAAATTATGACCATATAAAGTTTAAAACCCCCTCAATTTGAGGGGTTGCAAATTTTATATATTGTCATAATCTGAATGCTGCGTGCGTAAACGCGTAAATTGCGTTTACGTTTACGTAAATAAAAGCAATAAATTGCGTCTAATGCGTTTGAGTTTGCGTGTGAGTTTTTTTTTTTGGAACGCAAACGCAAAACGCAGTTTTTTTGCGTTCCAATGTATGTTCTTAATATTTTAATATTATTATTTTAATTTTCATGCGGTTTTTGTTTTTTTAACTTCACTTATTTATCTTAGTGTATTAAAAACAATATTTAAACTTGTAAATTAGTTTAAATATTTCTTCTCATTATAATTTTGTTACAATATATATATTGTATGTATGTGTATATATATATATATACATATATATATAATATATATATATATATATATATATATATATATATATATATATATATATATATATATATATATATATATATATATATATATATATATATATATATATATATATATATATATATATAATATATATATATATATATTCATTTTAAATGCATTTTCTTTTACATTACTTTTGTTTGAAATTATATCACATTAACTGTAGTAATTACTTGACCTAACTAAAAAATAGTATTTCTTTTATTGCACTTTTTAAGTTAAAATAACTTTTATATAAAGGTTATGGGATAGTTTTTATTCAATAGATTTAAAAAATTTTAATTCATATTTAAAAAATCAATCGCTCGTATGTTTTTAAAACAAAACATTTTCTCGCTGTGCTTTTGTTGTGATAAATAATCTCACTGAAAATCATATTAAATGCACAGTGAGACATTGCATGTTAATAGAGTACAAAAAGATTCAAAATTCTAAATGATTTTTATCTAATCAAATTTAATAATGAATATACTATTTTACACATATTATTTAGATTATGGTAATAATTTAATATAATTATTTAATTTAGTGATGAATCGCTATTGGAAACCATTTTCCGTAAAACTAAAAAATTTTGAAAACATTACGTCGCAAAAAAAAGTAGGGGGAACCCGGTGTCGTCGGCCCTGTTCTTTCATAACAAATAATTGCATTAGAAAAATCCGCAAGGCTATTGAAAAAGACAGATTGCAATGCTGCTACCCTAAAAATAAGATTCTAAACAGAGATAAAGGCATCCTAATGTTGACTCACCATTGGAAATCTTTTTTATTAAATATAAAAACTTTTATAATATTACGCAGCAATGACATCATTAGTGTAAATAACAAATTTTTGCAACGTACTAAGTTTACAAATTGGCTCCAACTTTATGAAAACACTATATAAAATAAAACTATTTTTATTAAGTTAAGAAATAGTATGTCAACGTAAATGATGTATTTTCATTTTTTGTTTATCAAACTATTTTGAATTTATATATATATATATATATATATATATATATATATATATATATATATATATATATATATATATATATATATATATATATATATATATATATATATATATATATATATATATATATATATATATATATATATATATATATATATGAGAGAGAGAGAGAGAGAGAGAGAGAGAGAGTTCCAGAGTCGGCACCTAACCTCTGATCTTTTGATTCTGAAGAAACAACTTTAACCACTGCTTAACGTCTGCTCATATATTGAAATAGGTATTAATTGGTAAACTATTAACTAATATTAAGTAAAATTACCATAGTGAAATTAATGTGAGTAAATAAAAAAATCATGGATAGGTGAAACTATAACAAATTTGTAGCTTTTCAACGAGTTTTTTTAGCATCTTGTGTTTTTCATGGTTAAAAAATCAACTTTTTATTTAACTTAAATGTGTTTTCCTTTACGATAATATTTATTATAAGTCTATCCCTTTAGTTTTCGCGTACGGATGCAAGAAAGTTTATTAAATAAACTTTCTTGCATCAAAGTATTTGAAGAAAAAGTTATATTAAATTCCCAAATATCATTTGATTTTGAAAATAGAAACTAATCTATAAAAGATATTTAAAATTAGCAATTTAAAAAATAAAAAAAACTCGGTTTTTTATTTTTAAAAGTATTTGTTTTAAATAATTTATGAATTAAAACTCGAATAACAAACTTTTAAATCCGCTTTTAAACTTTTTTTCACACCCTATCAAAAAAGTGTTATCACACCCGGTTAAAAAATGATTAGCTTTGAACATGTATTGATCAAATGAAAAGATGAGAATAGTTTAGGCATTTATCTTGATGAGAATAATTCATAAAAAACAAATTGATTTTTTAAGGACCAATTTGATAAAATGAAAAAAAAAAAAAAAATTTATCAAACTAAATATATTTTAATTCAACTCATTTACTCATTTATTCTCACAATAAATTATGCAAATATTTCATAGGGAAGTAAAAATAAAGAGCAACTTACAACGTCATTGTCGCCGCCAGGAACGTGGGGTCTACAATTTGTTAAACATAAATATGTTTGTTTACTCTAATTTCAAAATTTTTGTGAACTTTATTCTGTTATTATTTTTTATTCTGTAAGTATCTTATTTTTATATATCGAAAAACTATCAAAAACAAGTAGAAAACTGCAACCAAGGGGTTTTAATAAAACTGAGACCGAGAGGTTTTAATATAATTTGTGAACAAGTTTATTAAATTTTTTTGACTGCGACACTGTAAACAAAACAAAAACAAACACTATATATCCTTAGTTAGGTTGACTTTTCAGTATTTAAAACTTTTGGTTTGCTTTTTTTTTTGTTCTTTGTTCCAAGATGACCTTTCTGTCTAACCACACAGCACCATGGAAGAGCATTAAACCAGGAAGTTTACGCCTCCTACCCTACGAATGTCGCTTATTGAACTGGAGCTAGCGTAGAAACATAAACCTCTTGGTTCCGAGCCACTCTAACTACTGTGCCACGGCTGCCTATAAATATTTTATACTGCTATGCGCAATACATGCAATTGATATGCGCAAATAATATCTTTAGTAAAAAAGTAAGATTTTTCTGTTTTATGCCTGTTTTAAGGCTTAAAAAAATTCTTTTTTACTTTTACTCTTTATCTTTTTTTTTTATTATGGTTGGTATGGTTACGGCAAATAATTAGCAGTTGAAAAAAACCCTACTGAAGGTAAACAATATTTCAATAACGTCATATAAAAATATAATTAATTGTAATTATTATTAAGTTGTCAAAAAAAAAAAAAAATTAAAACGTTTTAAAAATAGAATATTATCTGTTCAATATAAGACATATATTTAAATTATTTTACATACACCGTTTAAAGTTATTTTTTTTTATTACATCATTCACATAACAACGCATTTAATGGCATAAATACCGTTTTTTCAGTTTAGATTAAGCTCTGAATTCAATAATCAAGTTCAAAGTTAAATCTTCTTATAAAAAGACTAAATAAACAGAAAAGAATATCACTCCATTATTTTACATTGGTGGACAACAAGTACTTTTTTAAGAGCTACTTTGTAGGGTGGCATGGCAAATCACACAGTTTAAAGGTGTTTAAAGGTTCTTTATATAAAAAGTATCAAGCTAAAACTTTTTTCCCTAAAAACTTGTATTAAAGAATTAATAAAAAATATATTTTTTTATTCTCGGTTATTCACAATACCCTCTTGAAAATTAATTTGTAAAGCCATACTAAGATTGTGCAAAAAGCTTAGGTTTTATCTAAAGATCCTCAAACACAAGTTGCAGGATCGCTTGATAAAATGTCGCTAACGAGATTGCTTTGTCTCTATGAACCTTATTTGTTACGTATATAAAAATTTGTAAATTTTTACAATTCAACCTGCAACCGTTTATATAGCTACTCTAAATATAAAAGTTTTTTTTTTTCTTTGTAAAAACAAAACTTTTTTTAATTGCCATTTATTGTAAATTGAGGTATTAAAGGTCATATCTTTTATGCAAACAACAAAAATTTACGCCCTCGACACTGGAAAGCTTGTTTACTAAAAAATCTTTTCGTTTAACATCTGTTGCTCTTCCAATTGAAACCATTATTTGTAAATTATTATCAATTCAAGTAACGGTATAATAGAGTTATACCTTTTACACATTGACAAACTAAGTTAATGACGTAAACCGTTTTAGTTTCACCTTTTACCCCAATTTGTTTGCTCTGTTATGAAATTTTTTCGGCTGCATAAGTTGTAATAATTTTTTTTGCTTAACCTACAATAACTTTGTCATATAGCGAATTCATTGCTTGTCTTGCTTTAAAAATTTAGATAATTTTGAAAAAATTAAAAAAAAAAATTAAGAGAAAGTGTTTTTCCTTGAAATAGTTTTAAGCTGGAACAAAGTGAATCGCGATGCCTTCTGCGCGTGTCAGATCAAACTAAACTGTTTTAGTTTTTACTCGAGTCACAAGAAGTTAGTGTAGAGCAACTGGTAATTATTCAGTAAATTTTGTGGAAGCAAAACGATAAAAGAAAAATCCGCTATCGGTAAGTAGATTTATGTCTTTATTTATGTTTTTTAATTATATTTCTTTTATATGTGTTAATAATAAAGTGTTTTAATAAACTTTAAAATGTCTTTTTTGTTAGTTGATTATTCTATTTTTATGTTGGTTGATCATTCTATTTTTAGTTGGTTGATCATTCCGTTTATTTTAGGTCATATATCAAACACTTTTAAGTTCTTTAACTTCTTTCCTTTCAGTTAAACACAGAACTTAAATAGTGGTTGCTTGCAACTTTGTTGCAAATGAGTTTATTAAAAAAAAAGAAGTTTAAAAGCACTTTTAAAAATGCTTTCTTCTGTTGCAGTGTGTTCTTAATTTAAAATAAAAATATTGTTTTACATATTTTATAGTTACTAAGGTGCTCATAAAATTACTTACGGTCTTATCACACAACATTTAACTTGGAAATTCACGCCTCTATCTTTACCGCTCATCTTTATGTCGCTCATCTTCTCAGAGCCGGTATCGAACCACAAACCTTTTAGTTCTGTTTTATAAAAGGTTAAGATTTCAGATGTGTAAAAAAATTTTTTATTGTTGCTTATAAAATTATAGCTTTTTTTTACTTAACAGTTTGCATAAATTAGTTAATTTCATTATTAAAATGACAAATCTTTTTCTATATTAATAGTAGTATAACAATATTTTTTCTAAAAGAATTTCTTTTAACTTTAAAAAGTGCTCCAAATAATACTATGTATTATCTTACTCAAGGATGTGGGGAGCCTAAATGCGATCTTGGTTCCAGGGTACAGCATAATCAATAATTTTAATTCTTATATTTTTTTGGCACTAAAGTTTTTATACAAGCACCCTGGACCTTGTTAACCTGTGACCCTGGACCCTGGACCTTGTTAAGTTTTTTACTGCTAAGTTTTAAGTCTTTTGATCCGCCCTTTGTTAGAATTTATTATTACTGATGTATTGTTAAACTAAATAAACTAAAAAAAAGGGGCGGGCCCAAAAATAATGATTGAGGTACTCCTTACAGAATATTTATGATTCCGGATTTTATAAAATGTTATGGTATATCAAATAGAAAACGTTGTTTTCTATTTGTAAGATATACCATAATATTTTAGTTTTTATGAAAAATTTTAGTGAACAAAGGCGTTGAATCCCTAACATATCAACAAACATTCCTAAAGTACATTTTTTTTGTCAAAGCTATCATTTGGTTAACTATTTCAATAACTACATGTCAATTGAATGATTTTTCTGAAATCCGTGTTGTTTTCGAATAAAAATAAAAAAACAAACCTTTTTTGTAAAATTATTATAGATTCTATTATAAATTACCGTTGGAAAGATTTTATATAGATATAGGGCGATAGATTAATATGTCAAAGCGATTACTATTTTTCATAAATTTGGTGTACGTTAGCATATTTAAGTAGGGGAAAGGCGCCTATGATGGCATACTCAACTTTGAAATTTCATTATTCAGTATCCTGAAGACCAAGAGCAAAAGTTTTGATATAGATACATTATTTGTTACATGTAGAATAATAATAACCCTATTTTTATTTTTAAAAAAAAGCAGAAGTATGCCATCATAGGCAACTACTGCTTCTATAATGGCATAGGGGAGAATAGGGCTGGTTAGCATCAAGAGTAACTTGACCATTTCATTTGAGCTTAGAGTCTTTCCTCAGAAATGCATCCAAAATATTTTTTTGCAGCAGAATGTTGCTTCTGTCATAAACATTTTTGAAGGCTAAATATTTCTGAATTTTTGGCCGCTGTTTGAAGATATTTTGGAAGCATAATCATTTAATGGTTGCTTTTAGTAACATTTTTCTCCTTTATTTATTTGCAACTGAATTAAAATAAAAACGCGTTTTAGTCAAATCAAAATTCCCAGACTATGGAAATATTATTGCTTGTTTCAATTCTCCTGAGACTTTATTTATCACATCTTTTTCATTATTATTTAAATTTTTTTGCAACAACATTGTTTTTTATGAATAGTAATTGAAAAAGTTAAACAGCCATGTTATAGTTGTTAGAGTTCTGATTTCAGAACTGTGCTTCGAAGCCGGGTCTGACTACAAAAGCATCATTGGTAAGAAAGAAGGCGTAAACTTCTAGATTAAATTCAATTACGCAGTGCTCTTTTATAAGACCATAAGGATTTCTTAGAGCTCCTAAATAACTGAAACACTGTGTAAGACCTTTTTACCAAGTTTAAAAAGAAAAAAACTGAATTAAAAAGTTCTTACAAAAGCAATTTTTGTTTGGAAATGGTGTCAATTTTTGGTTGCTAGTTTTGAAAAACATTATAAGACATTGTTTGATAAATTTAAGTAATTTAATTTATAATTCCTTTAAATTGCTGCGTTCCAAAAGGTTCTATGAATTATAAATTTCTATAAGAAAATTTTTTTGTGAAATATCTGAAACAAACTAAGGGCTTATGAGTTTCCCTCGTTTAAACTTTTACATCGTTAAAAACTAGCAGCCGTGGCGCAGTGGTTGCGAACTTGTTTCAGACACAATGGATCCGTGGTTCAAATCCCACCTCTGGGCAAGTTTTGCGGCATCGGTTAGGAAAGAGGCATGAACTTTCTATTAAAATGCTCATCCACGGCGCTCTGTGATAAGACCGTAAAGGTTTCTTGGGGCACCTAAATAACTTTGAAAAAAAAATTGAACCGTAACCAATTAAAGCGTTGTTTGTAAATTGCATTGGCCAGATGAATCTAAGTTTACTTAATGTCGTAGAAAATTCAGACTGATTCATCCTCCATTAGTGTTGTAAAATATCTCTGAAAGTCGTCACACCTCTCAAAATTATTTAAATTTTACGTCCCGAGGAAAAGTTTTTAGGGCATGGTAATACCCAAATAGGCGGTCTAATTAGTATATATTCTGAAAAAGAATTATTTCCAGCTGCAGTTAACTTAACTGCCGAAATCTCCTTGTTGTTTGAAGCCAGACTGGATTGTCAAACTGTGGTGAATACAAACTTACATTAACTTTAAATCAAGTGACGCCACAAGAATTTCCGTAAAAAAAACTTGCGAGCCAAGTTTTATTTCCCAGAAAAACATCTGTCTGACTTGTCTGCTGATTTAAAAATTTGTGGTGCAACAAAAAGCAACACCTCAGAGTCAAAAAGGTTTTGGGTATATTTCAAAGACTTGAATGTACTGAGAAGAATTGAGATGAGGAACACAGGATCAGACAATAATCTTAAGATTGGATTGAATGGAGGAGTTGAATGGAATCTGAAAGAAAGAGATGGTTTCTTGAGATATTATTTACTTAGAGAGATACAGAATAGACTTCTTGCGTGAAAATGATGAGCTGTTTAAATAACTTCATTAGCAAGTATGCATTTTAAACAATAGATTAAACGACCTTATTATTTTTAAATTTGAAGTTTACTTTCTTTTTAAGTTTAATGTTTTCAGAGTATTAACAAAACATTTAGATGAAACAGTGTCCGACCCTTGTGTTAAGAAGTTTTAGTTATATATTGTTTTTGTCTTTAGAAAAATATATATCACATAGATATAAATCACTTTCTTCACGGAGGAAATAGTCTGATTTCGGGATTTATACCAATGTGACCATCTATTTGTGTACCATACCCCAAAAGGTTTTTTTCGCAACAAAAATTTCAAATTAATTTGATTTTTGTAACACTTTTATTTACTGATAATGGTTAAATTACTTACAAACAAATGGATTCAATTTTCATCCACAAAAATTTGTGGCGTTTTATTATTTTTGCTGATAAGTTTATTGTTTGAAGCGTTTTTGTTTTGATTCAAAGTGCACGAATAATAGTGCACGATTAAAATAGTGCTTTTGCTAAAATAGAAATAGTGCAGTTGCTAAAATAGAAAGAGTGCAGTTGCTAAAATAGAAATAGTGCACGATTAAAAGTGCACCTTAAAATCTCAATTAACAGAAAAACATGATTTAGTACAATGTCAGCTTTACACAAAACCGACTTTAATAACTAATAAAAATTTTTAATAATAAAAAAAAATTAATAACTAATAATGAAGATTATAAATTTTATTACATTTATATTACAATTATATTCTCAAATTATATTTGAGCACCTAAATGTAATAAAAAAGTGTTTAGTTGATTTTGCTGCTTTTTTTTCTAATATATTAAGTATACTTTAATTAAACAGTGAATAAAAATTTGAGGAAAAAAAGATCCATTGTTATCAAAAAATTCTTTAATGGTACAAAAAAAAAATATATATATATATTATTTATTTTGAAGTCGATTATAATACCTTTGTGCAAGAATTAATACTCGGAGTTTTGAAACAAAAAAATGAATGCATCATTGGAGAATGATATCGAGTGTGTTGAAATAAAACCGAAATTTTGTTCTCGATACTATATGGTAAGAGGAGAATTTCTTTTTAAGTTGCATAAGTCTTTAAAAAAGAATCTAAATTGTATATGGTTTGAACTAAAACATTAAGTTGTATACTATTCAGTAGTTTATTAAAACTGAAAATGAAAACTATTAATACACTAAAGGCGCTATAAATTAAACAAGAAAGATATATTATGTAAAAAACATTTGGCTTGCATATAACATACTAATCGACAAATCTAAAATCTATTGACTAAAATAATTTAAAAGAAAAACTTATTTTTTCAAATTGTTGCACAGTGAATCGGTTCATACAATCTAGCTGGACAAAAGTCAATTCAAGGAACCAATTAGTAGATATTCCCATAATATTACTGAATACTTCCTAGAGAAAAATTCAAAATATTAATTAGTGTACTCGTTTTTAAGTGTTAAATCATTAGCGCTTAAATATCATTAAAGATAAACATATTTTTGTAAAAAAAATTAGCTGCAATTTTGCTGTGTAACAGTTTTTTAGATAAAAATAAAAGTTGGTTAGAAGGCAATAATTTAGAATTTAAAATAAATTTTTCCCCGTCCTGTGCTTCTACAACATCTGAAGGAAGCCAGCCTCAAGATCGGCCAAAGAAAAACTTTGAAGACTCATCTTTAAAAACCAAAAGACGTAGAGTTGAAGACTTATTGCAATCGCGGAGTGCCAATGAAATAACAATTGCTGTTGAAATAGCGCATCGTTTGTCGGGTCAAAGAAACGTAGCTACTTCTATTAGAAAAAGTACAGAAACCTTAGAGTGAAGAGAATCTGCAGATGTTATTTGTGGCATCAGACGGTTGAGTAGCGATGAGGCACTTGCTTATTATGTAGATTCCAAGTGTACTAGTCGCTCTTATAAACAAACAAGAAAGTGGTCAATGAAAGCAGGGCATGAAGTGTTTCTGTCTTACTTTAACTTATGTAAATCTAAAAGGTTGTGTTACCCTCTAGAAGAATTGATTTCTATCTCAGAAATACGAGCTAAAATTAAATTTCAAGCCATATTGAACAAAACAACTGAATGTTTCATTGAAACACAAAGTCAATTTCCAAAAAATGCATCCTCTAATTTGTCGCTTACATAAATAAACAAATGGGGATGTGACGGATGTTCTGACCACACTACCTATAAACAAAGATTTAACTCCAATGCTAATAATGATTTTCTGTTTGTTTTTACGTTTGTCTCGTTGAGATTGAGTGATGACTCTAATACTATTATTAGGCAAAATCCTCAGCCATCGTCAACACTTTATTGCCGACCAATTAAATTCATATTTTCAAAAGAAACACAGGGGTTTACTGTAATAGAAACTGACAAAGTTTTAAAAGGAATATCTGAACTTCTTCCAACACGGTGTAATGTTGGTAAATTTAAATTTATTGTGAAACACAATCTGTTACTTTCAATGACAGACGGAAAAGTATGCAATGCTTTAACTTTAACTGATACGCGCTCTTCACAAAAATGTTATATTTATGGTACTACTTTAAAAATGATGAATGGTGAATTAAAAGGTATGGTTGTTAAAAAAGAAAATTACAATTTTGGTCTTTCTACCTTGCATGCTTGGATACGTACTTTTGAATGCCTGCTACACATTAGCTACCGTTTAGACATTAAAAAGTGTCAAGTTAGAGGCAAAGAGGATAAATGTCGTATCAGATATCGTTCAAAAGTGATTAGGCAAAAGCTTCGGAAACAAATGGGACTTATTGTGGATAGACTGAAGCCTCATTATGGCAATACAAATGATGGCAACACAACTCGCAGGTTTTTTTTAAATCCAGAAAAGAGCATAGAGATTACATGATTAGACGTTGAATTAATTTAAAAGTTTAGTGTTTTGTTAAGAACGCTATCTTCTGGCCATGACATTGATTGTGTCAAATTTGTAAAATTTTGTTCTGAAACATGGACTTTTTATTTACATTTATATTTGTGGTATTACCTGCCTGTTACAGTGCATAAATTTTTATTGCATAGCATGGAAGTTATAAAGCCGTGTATTCTTCCGATTGGCCAGCTCTCAGAAGAATCTCTAGAACCACGAAATGAAAATTGTGGGAGATTTTGAGAACATCACGCTTGGAAAAAGTCATGTATTTCTATAAATATGGATTTGCTGAATATGCTCTTAACAAAATCTGACCCTGTTATTAATTCACTTAGAGAACTGCCTGCACAAAGAAGCAAAGAATTAACAGTAGAGGTATTGAATTTGATTGTTCTGGCTCCAAGAATAGGACATTTTATTTACATTTATACTTGTCCGATGTTATTACTTGTCCGATGAATAGGAAATTTTATTTACATTTATACTTGTCCGATGTTATTACTTGTCCGATGAATCCAATGATGAGTCATCTGACGATTCAAGTGATTAGTGTTTGGTAGATATAAACGACAAGTTTTTTGATAACTAAATATAAAATTTATTGTATAATATTATGTATCCTTGTTTCATGAATACATTTTTTCTTTTTTACTTCATTTTTTTATTATAACAGTGGTTGTTGCAATGATGGGCAATGGGTGGGGGGGGGGGGAGGATTGTAGGCGAGAGGTTTTTCCTCTATCCTGCGCAAAAAAAACTTCTAAGTTAGTAAAACCAAGTTAATTATTCAATAAAACAACAAAATACTGTTTATTAAAACCATTCATGGCTAGAACAATGAAATTCGTGATCAAAATATTTTTGTCCAGCTAGATTGTATAAAACGATTCACTGTGTTGTTGTTCAAATTTTTTTAATTTTGCATAAATTAATTAACTTTTGTATAAATTAAATAAATTTTGTATGAACTAAACAAATTTTGCATAAATTAAATACCTTTTGAATAAATCAAATAATTTTTGTATAAATTTAAATTTGAATTTAAAAGCAGTTTATTTTTACGTTTCAAAAATTTAAATAATTGGTCAGTGGTTTTTTGAGAAAACTTAGCAAGAAAGATGCATTTTTGAGTCAATAAATTCTATCTACAAATAACTTTTTTATTATTTTTTGTTATTTATTATTTTATTTAATTAAAAAAAAAATACAATAACACAATTTTTTGTAACAGAAAAGCATGCACCATGAGCTTGGCTAAAAAATTGTATCCAAATAAAGAAAAGTTGTTAAATTATGGCTCTAAAATTTTTTTAATTATTTGCAGCATCTTAACTTGAGTAAACTTTTTTCATATGACTAAAAACAAAGTAACAGTTTTTTTACTTTTGTAAAATTTAAATAAGACGATAATTACTTCTTCAAAAAAAAAAAATAATTTTAAATTAAATTATAAACTTCACAATCTCACATTTATCTCAATCTCAATATTGCAATCTCATACTTCTCATATCAATCTATATATCATAAAAATTAAAGTTAGATTTTAATTATTATAATTATACTCACATTTCTCATATCAATCTATATATCATAAAAATTAAAGTTAGAATAACTTTGCCAATAGCTGAAACACCCGTTGCACAAAAATTTAGTGGGATAAAAGCTCTGTCATTTTAAATAAATATATATATAAATATGAGAATAAAGCTGGTGGTAACAATGGTAAATAATAATCATAATGGTAATCATCAAAGTGATTACAATGAAAAGGGGCTCTTAATCATTACCAACTCCAAAAGTCATTATTTTCAACAAATCACCTAATGAAGAAGATATACCAAATGATTGGAAAAGAGCCACGATATCACCTTTAAGCAAACAGAGATCTAAGCTCGATTTATTAAACTACCGACCTCTTATCTATGCCTACGAATATAGGATCCCTACCAGCATTCGGTATTCGTAGACATCAATTTAGAATTGATAAAAAATTTGCCAGTAACTGTGAATCGCAAAAGTAATTTCTTTACAAATTGATTAGCATCAAAATAGAACCAAATTCAGATCTATCAGCCAAAAATGTTCTCGATTTCAAGAGAAAATATGTCAAGAATATGATGAAAAAAAAGAAAAGGTCAAAAAATAAAAACACCATACTATAAATGAATGAACGAGTTTTGTTTAAAGTAAGACTTCTACAGTTCGTGACGTTAGAATAATAGGGTTTTATCTCCATTTTTTAACGTTGTGAGAATTTAACTTTCAATTTTTAATTATTTAAATGTTTTACAGTTATTGTTGTTTATATTGATAAAATATATGTTTTTTGTGTTATTTATGTTTTATAATTAATCTTATATTATTATTTTCATAATTTTCAAAATTGCTTGACCATAAATAAATTGTAAGTTCCAACTTTATTAAATAAGTTTGAAATTGACAATGAAAAAACAAAAATTAACAATTTTTAAAGTTAGGGGAGAGTTGCCGAAATCGAAACAGCGCCTAAATTGCAACACTTGCATTTATTTTGAAAACAATTAAATTATGGCTATATTTTGCATTTTTTTAGTGAAACGCATTATTTTCTACGTTTTGAAACATTTTGAAAGTTATTCCTCAAAAAATGCGTTTGCACCATTGATTTAAAGCTTTTTTGCGACATTTTTTTTCAGCGATCTAATCTTTCTAAATCTGTTCACACTATATTGATTGCGCTGGGTAAACTATGATGCTACAGGTTATACCATTTTTTGTGTTTAATTCGATGGGATTTAAAATGCAAACTAACAATATAATCTTATCTTATAAGTTGCTGCAAGCATGTTATTGTAGTGATATAACAAAATAGTCGAAAGTTTTTCCTTGATTCGAACATTGAAGTTTTTCTTACCTAATCAGTAATAAAATCAAAGGGTTGTAAAAGTAGTTCTAGTGTAATTAAAAAAATAGTTAGTAACAACCGTTATCCTTAAAAATAATACTTTATTTAGTGATTTTTAATCCATAAATTTAGATAACGTCATAACAGTTGAAAATTTATGCAATTTTTTGTTTGTAGACTTTAAATTTATCATGGTAATACTAATCCTATAATAAGTTTTGAATTAACTGTTTAAATTTTCACTGTAAAGATGAAAATTTTTTTAAAAATTTTTGCTGGATTTTTTTTTTTTTTAAATAACCTGTTCTGATGAAGGAATCAAAGTGTTCCAATTTAGGGAACCAGTTGCCTTGATTGGAACAAAATGGTAACTTTGCAAAAACAAACTTATTTTCAATACCAGTGCAATCAGTTAATTCAAATTGTGGTTAAAAGTATAATAGGGATGTCTGTTTGTATTAATCAAATCATAAATGTTTTCATAGTTAAGCCATCTCAGGGTAATAAATATTTATTCTTTAAGTGTTCCAATTAAGGCAACTCTCCCCTATATAAATAATAATAAAAAGAATAATATATCAAAATTATATAATTTTGAAAACAAAAAAAGTATTATAGTTAAAAATAGAAAATTAATTTTTTTTACCACAAAAATTTGTAGATAGAACATTCTTATTCTCATCCACCGATATGCTATTTTGTCTTATACCAATTTATCGATAAGTTATACCAATATTATTGATAAATTTCATTGTATAATAATTTGAAAATAGTACAAAAAATATTTCATCAACTTGTTGCTCTCACGTTTGAGGCAAAATGGGGGGACAAAATTTTGGGGCTTTTTTGTTCCCTAGTTCCAATCATCGCAATTTTTTGCATAGCATTCTTATTTGACATGGGTATTAACAAATAAATGTTTGGAGTTTGCTCCATGTCTGGAAGTTAGCTATTTCAATGAGCAAAAAATGCTTTTGGCGCCTGATCAGTATACAGACAACAAGTTAAGTATAATTTAAGAAAATTAAACAAAATTAAAAAACAAAAAAAAGCAAATAAAATCAGCATAGTTTTCCAATTGACATAATATACTCATTTCTCGACAAAAAAGTAAAAATTCATGGCTTAAAAAATCTTTTTCCTATTTTGAAGTCTTTCGTTTTCAATTTTGGCTTAAATGATATTTAAACTAACTCCATTTTATCAGAAATTTCTCGTTTTTTGTTAAAAAAATGTTTATTTTTTAATTATTTTCTTTTCACAAGGTGCTTTTTTGCAGCCATGTGGTTTTAAGCTTTGAGTTTTTTTATTGCTTTGTATGATAACAAAGAGCTATAAATAGGAAAAGAATAAAAAGAAGCTGTACACGCTTGAGGTGTGTTGAGCCTTAACTACGTAGAATTAAGACAGTCAATAACAAAAGTAGGTTTTTTCTCAAGTTATTTTACCTTTGTTTAATTAAGAATAAGTGAGAACATACGAGTTATTATCTGATGAACTCGATGTATTAAGAAATGAAAATAAAGATTTATTGATGTATTGTAAAAAGCTATAGTTTCATCATCTGAATTCGGAAAATGCAAACCATCAATAATTCCGTTCCAAAAATCTCCTACAATTTAAACTTCATATAGCATTCATGAACTCGCAGAAAAACTTTTCTGAACTAGTGTAAAATCGATTAATTCTACTTCATCACATTCTGTAATAATATTCGATTCCACTCTATGTTCTAAATTGTGACACTGTTACTCCGGCGTAGTAACTCATAATTTTTTGACAAACATCAGAGCATACATTTTCAGTGGTTAAAAAACTGTTCTATCTCAAGGCAGAAACCATTTTCTGTTGTGAGCTAAATGCTCTAAAACTTTAATTATTTAAATAAACCTGTGAGAGTTGCATCCACCTAGAACTAAATTGTTTAGCAAAACGGGTATTTTAAATAACTTTTTTTTGAAACAAACCTCAACAATACCTTGTTTAGTGCAACCTATTTCAGACACAATCCGTGTTGCTCCTCTGAAAGCATTTTTTATAATAAAACTATAAAGACTTCGTGTAATTTTTCTTTGTAGCTTGGTTAATGTTCTTGGTTTATGCTCTAGTTTTATCTTTGTTTCAACAATATTCCATCTACGTTCTGCTCTATAAAATGTCTATTAAAAATTTGAAACTTTTATCCTGTTTTTACACATACGTTGGACAAAGGTTGTAACCTCGGGAGAATATAGAGTATAAATACACAACTGTGTATTTATTTTAAGATATTGATAACCCTTTTCACTTGGTCAACCGTTACTAAAATTTAGTTAATTTTTATTACCAGTACAAAAGCATAATCAGTTAACTTTTTCTTTTCCAAAATCAATTTATATATTGGCAAGATGGCCAGCAAAATTAATTAGTTTTTTTTCAGATCGCCCAGAAGTATCCAGTAGTTTTTTTAAGATCACACAGAAGTAGCAAAAAGTTTTTTCAGATCACCCAGAAATTTTTTAGGAGATGGTTATGCTCCTACTTTTTGACTTTTTGTAGGTCCGCGGTTACTCGTGATTGAATATTCTCAAAGCAACTTGTTGAATTTTATACATTAAACTAGCTGTCCGCTGATATTTACCTGTTAAGACTGCATGTTCTGCTTTTTTCACGTAATTGTCTCTTTACAACATGCGTTTCTTTATTATTATTAAAATTGGTTTGGTGATAACATTTAATTTTGGATTTTTCTATACATTTTTTATACATCTATATCACTTTTTTATTTTATACAGTACTTTTTTTTATCAGCTTAAAACATCCTTAATTATATTAACTCAGGCTGTTTTTAAACCATTTTACAAAGCAAAAACATAATTACATTCTCCGTAGTTAAATTTTTTTTTTCTCAAAACAAGAAAATATATATCTTGTTTTAAGAAATAAATTGTGGGGTACGAAATTTATTTCTTAAAACAGAGAACATATTTCTTGTTTTCAGAAAATACTTTTTATAAGAAATGCAATTGCTGTTACACAATGCAGACACTTTTTTAAACTTTTAACCAACATTTAAAATTTTCATTTAAAAACTAAAGTAAATTATTAGTTAATAATGTAATTTTTTTTAAACATGAATAATTCTGAATAATTAATGATTAAATCCTTTTAAAATTCTTCAACGAACCAATAAATGGCATTTCAGTAAAGGTTTAATTATTAGCAGTTAAAACATTTGTGAAGTATCAATTATATACTTTGAATTCAAAACAGGTCCACTTTTTTTTTTAATGAATTTTCTTTAAATTGGCAGTGATAAAATTTTCGAAGCTTAGAAGTTTGGGACGTAATACCGCAACTTGCTTGCTTGTATTCTTTAATCAGTTTACTGATAATATTATTCATGAAGTTGTGAATAATATTATATGTAAACTGATACAAGAATACAAACTTTGTGTTTTTTTCTACAGAAAACTCATTAGCTATTCCAATAATATAATATAAAAAATCATTTTCAACTATTTTGGTGATTCAAAGCTACGTTGCGTTTAAATGTAAAACAGCCATTTAGTGTAAGATTTCGTAAAATAGAAATAATATTGTTAGCTATTAATAGTTCAAAATTTTGTTTCTCGTGTGACTTTTCGTTTGGAGGAATTGCATCCTATTAAATGCTGAAAAAATATTGTTAATCTAGTTTTTTTCCTCGGACGTTGGTGCTTTGGAATTCTCTTTCCTTTCTCTTACTCATGCAATTTGCAATTTCTTTTTTTAAAATTGCAATTTTTTTTAATTTCTAATTAAAAAAAATTACCTCAAGACTTTTTTATAAATTATTTAGCTGAAAACCGGATTGTCATAAAACAAATAATTTTTGTCAGTTCAATATTGAAATCAATAATAATAATAATCAATGAAAAAATAGAATAACAATTTATTGAATAAAACAATGTAATACGTTTCAGAAATAAAATAAAGTGTGATCGAAATAAAATAATTCTTGAACTAAAAAGAAAAGCAGAAATTTTATGCATACAAAAAAAAATAGCAAAATTAATAGTATTGATTTTAATGTTCATCAACATTAAAATCAATACTATTAATTTTGCTTTTTTTTTTGTATGCATAAAATGCTTTAGTAATCAATGATGACTAAAGCAGAACTCAAGCGTACACTTCATATGATAATGCATTACCAATAAATATGGTATCATGATATAAGAAATTATACACACAATCAGTAATTTATGAATTTATATTTCAAAGTAAATTTGTAATGTAATTATTATATGCATTAAATATTGGCTTAATAATAAATCGAGACTTATTTAGACTTAATTGAAATATTGGGCGTAAGCAAGTACATATGCCGACAAAGTATTTGGTGCAAATGATGTAAGTTTATCTTATACTCATCATAATTAACTTTAATAACATGCTAAACTCTTGAATCAATAAAGTGAGAAAATTATATGTTAACAAATAATTAAGTTAACAGTACTCATGCTCGTTACCAAATGGACAAAAAACTGTACCACAAATCTGATGTTTTATTTGATGCCACTAAGAAAACTGGCTGGTGAAAACCATTTGAAAAAGTACCTTGTAATAAATAGATAATAAAATTATAATCATATGGTATTGTTAGAAAAACACGTATTTGGATAGTAGCCTTACATTATCACATTACAGAAAACAACGAGTAATTTTTACTCGTAAGTATAATATGATGGTTAACAGTTAACAATAGGGTTTCGCAAGGTTCTGTCGTCGGACCTCTTCTGGCTTTTATTTATAATTATTACAAATAATCAATTTGATACAGCAGAATATTATCTTAAACTATATGCAGACGATAGCAAGATTATAAACAATATTAAGTCAAATGAAGAAAAATAAAAGTATAAATATATTACAATTAAATAATATAATATTATGAAATGATCGTCATTATGGTTAATGAAATTCAAATATGAAAAATGTAAAATTATCCTCATAGACTTAGAATTTCCATGTATAATATTACGTATATTTAATGTTCAATTCTGAAATTTAGCAAATTATTTAACAACATAATAAGCTGAACGTGATTTAGAAGTAATGTTGCAATTAAATATAAAACGGTCATTTCAAATTAATAAAGATGTCGGTAAATCAAATGATTGCTCTTATTAAATGGACATTTAAATATTTAGATTCAAGATTCAATTATATACAACTTTTGCATAAATACATCTTGAGTTTGCGATCCAAGCGTGGCGTCTTTGTTTGAAACAAGATATCTTATAGTTAAAAACAAAATACAAAGAAGAGCTAATATATTTGTAGCGGATTTGAAGAAAATATGAAAAAAGATTACATAAAATATTAATATAAAATATAAAATCAGAAAGTTAATCAGAAGATAAACAACTCAATATCTATAACTCAATTGATTTATTACAATTTCCGTGGTCATATATTCTAATGTTAGCCTACGAGCATTTGTTTTCAAAAAATACGTTATAAATGTATTTTAAATGTATTTTAAATGTTTTTTAAATGTTTTTTAAATGTTTTTTAAACGTTTTTTAAACGTTCTTTACATAAGAATGTTTAGAAGAGGTTTAAAAGACATTTTAAATACATTTAGAACGTAACTTTTAAAAACAAATACCCGCTGGGTAGCTAAGGCGTACATTAAGAGAAATACCAGATATAATTTTTTCTCAAGTATGCCGTAGAAGTTTAAAAGAATTTAAACTTAATTATTATTGAATTATAAAAAGTTGACCAAACCCGTAAAAATACGGATCTTTGTAATTCTACCCCACACCGAACTTTTTTATACTTTTTCCATATAGCTATCCGGAGCAGTCTTCACCAAACCGACTATTTCTATTCTTATCTATTCCACGCCGATCATTTCTATATTTATTCCTTATTTACTTTAATATTTTTTAGTAAATGGTAGAAAAACAATTCATTAAGAAAAAATTGCTTGAAGAGCAAAAAAACTAACGCACCTTTACCGCATAGATCTTATAAGAGATTTATAAAAAAAGTTTACATGCATAACATTGAAAGCTCATTAGTGTCGTTTTGCGCGGGTTGAAATCTGCACTCTAACACAATAAACTTTCAATTTTTTCAATCTGGCCGTATGTATATATTATTATGTATATTGCAAAAAAAAAACTTTAATTGTTAAAATAAATTTTTGAAGTTTTTGCTAGCTACGGGCTAATTTGTTTTACTATTTTTTTTGTTTTTGCCACCACAGCTGCACCTTCGTGAGTAGCAGGATGGGCTTATTAATTTTTTTCTTTTTTTGTTTTAGACCATAATTTTTTCGGACCATCCGCAGCTTATTAGGACTATTAGTTTGAACACATTAATAACATAAGTACCTCTATCATGACATATGCGCAACAAATTTCTTTCGGTGTTTTAATGTTTTTAGAAACATTTAGCTTTTCTTACTTTTGTTTGTTATAGTATATATATCTTTACATATATTATGTACATAATATCTATAGAATTCAAAAATTTTTTGTTTCGTATTCGAAAAAATCAAAAAAGGTTTAAAAAAATGTGTAAGCGTAAGAATTTGAATCACGTTAATGCACTTAAGAAATGCTGCGAGCTAGTTACTTTAGCCACTAAGGTTGTACGACAAAGTTTTAGACTATTTATTAAGTAAAAGACTTTATAAAACGGCAAATAAGAACAAAAATTCACCAATGTATACATATATACATACATTTTTTTTTAGGTTATTTAGTTGCTCCCAGAAGTCCTTACGGGTTTATCACGGAGCACTGCCAGACATACATTCATACATACATACATACATACATACATACATACATACATACATACATACATACATACATACATACATACATACATACATACATACATACATACATACATACATACATACATACATACATACATACATACATACATACATACATACATACATACATGCATACATACATACATACATACATAAATACATACATACATACAAACATATATACATATATATATATATATATACATATATATATATATATATATATATATATATATATATATATATATATATATATATATATATATATATATATATATATATATATATATATATATATATATATATATATATATATATATATATATGCTTTTACAAATAACTAAGAGTTTAGACTTGAATTAATTATACTATAATAAATAAACTATATATATTAAATTTATCTATTAAGGTCTTGGTTGTTCTGAATATTTACATTATAAATGGCATTGGTTTCTATTATCGTGCTGTTATCTTTTTTTTGCGGATTGTCATTCGTATTAAACGCGACGGTTATTTTTGTGGTACTTTCAAAAAGTTCTATAGACGCACGTGAGACAATATTAATGAGTCTTGCAGTATGCGATGGTTTGCAGAGCATTATTGGGTTTCCAAACGAGATTTATGGGTATGTCAACAAAGATAATCCGTTTAAAAGTGAAAGTTTATGCAAAACAAGTGGCTTTGTTGTAATGTGCTTAGCAATAACTGCTATCTCACACTTAGTTAGTTTATGTATATACCGATACGCAGCCATTGTATATCCTATGGAAACACAAGTGTTTGTTACTAGCCCTATTAAAGTTACTTTATACTTAGTATTACCAAATTGGATTTACGGATTATTTTGGTCAATAACCCCTTTTTTGGGGTGGAATGAGATTGTGCGTGAAAAACAAGATACTTATAGGTGTTCAATCAATTTGTATCCCAATGATCAAATAAAACAAAGTTATCTGTATGCACTTACTATTTTTTGCTACTTTTTACCATTATCAATAATCATTTATTGCATAATAAAAGTGCATTTAGAACTTCGGTGCATGCTCAAATTAGGCAAACAGATTTCAGGGGCAGATGCAAGCATTACGAAGGCTACATATAAATTAGAAAAAGAACATTTTATATCCGTTTTTCTTATTGTAGTTTCATTTTTTACTGTGTGGACTCCTTATTTTATTTGCGTTTGTTTCTTAGTTTATGGTCGTAGTCTACCTAGCGGCTTTTTAACCTACTGTGCTTTGTTTGCAAAGTCATCAACAATCATCAACCCAATTGTTTATTGTATTGTGTACAAAGAGTTCCGTCAAACAGCAATAAGCAAAGTTCGGAAACTCTTACGAAGGCCAGCTGTTGCACCAATGCTGGTGTCGCAACTTTCAACAGCAGCTGCACCAACATTAGCGCTATCTGGGTTATAATTTCATCTGATTAAATTAAAGTTAAAGACTATACTGTTCGAATAATTTTAATGATGAACTTTAAAACTAATAATGAAAACGAAAAAAATGCCAGTTAACTTATTACCATACATTCCGCTAAAAATGGTTAAAATAGCAATAAAAAATTATCAAAAAAGACAAAATGTGATTATAGTTTTTGTAATCAAATAGATTGCCCAAAACAAAAAGTTACTTTAATGTCTTACTCGAGCGCCCACGGGATTTGTTTTTATATTTCAGATGAACACTTTCACGTATTATGCAAACTGCAAACCTAAGTTTGTTCATGGCCATACCAAACGAGATAGCATTGCAAAAAATCGCGATGATGGAGGCGTAAGAACAAAAATACACTAATAGTTCGGCCCACCAGCACAAACATTAAGACAGATATATAGTAAAATTTTCAATTTTACTATTTTATACTATATTTAAAATCATTGCAAGATTTTGAATTTTATTCAAAAATATTATTAATTACAAAAGTAATGACCATGCAAAATTAACAACTCCTTTTTTTTTTGAGGAAGGAGGGGGGGAGGGGGGAAGAGGGGAGGGGGAGGAAGTTGAAATTTTGTTTGGCCATAACTATTTTAATTTACAATATTTTTTAATGAAATTTAAAACCTGTCGATGAATTTATGTTTTGTATAAGATAGTAAAGTTAAAAATATTACTACATAACTGTCCTTGCGTTTAAGAGAGGGTCTTTGAGAGTTTTCTGGCAAAACAAAAAGTTTTGTTTAGCCAGAAAAAGGCAAAAACCCTATACGTCACCCCCTTTAAGATCTCTTAGGGACGGCCCTAAATGTATATACAAATATATATACATATATATATATATATATATATACATATATATATATATATATATATATATATATATATATATATATATATATATATATATATATATATATATATATATATATATATATATATATATATATATATATAATTTATATGTTTATATAAAGTTTATATGCTTAAACTTATGTCAAGTAAGAATTCTTTGTAAAAAATTGCAATGATTGGAACCCTTAAATTTTAGCTACACTTAGCCTAAATGTGAGAGCAACAAGTGTTACATTTTTCAACAATGATACATTTTTTTTTTTTTTACTATTATTAACAAAATATATTCATCGATAAATTTTGAATTTCATATAATAATCTCTGAGTGCTCAAAAGTTATCAACTTATAAAATTTGTGACTCCCTAAAATTGAGGGAGCTCAAATTTTACATGGTCATAATTTTTAAACGCTCATAGATAAATGAAATTTAAAATTTATTGATGAATATAGATTTAGTTGAGAACAGTAAAAAAATACTTTTATCAACTTTTTGCTCTTACGTTTGGGGCAGGTGTAGCTAAAATTTTAGGCCTTTAGTGCTATATTATTAGGCCTTTTAGTGCGGCTGTGGCGCGGTGGTTAGAGCGCTTGCTACATAAGCAAGAGATCCAGGTTCGAAACGAGCTTTGAACATATTTTCGCGTCACGGTAATGAAGAAGGCGTGAACTTCCAGGTTAAATGCACTTCCGCGGTCCCTTGTAACAAGACCGTTAGGTCTTCATGGGGTACCTAAATAACAAAAACAAAAATTGTTCCCAGGCTCTAACCATTGCAATTTTTTCCAAAGCATCCTTATTTGACATAAGTATAAACTGTATTTAAATAGAGTGTGCTTTATGTATGGAAGTTAGCAGTCTCAAACATTAAAAAAATCATATTATTTATTTACCTTTCCTTTTCTGTAAAGTTATTATCCAATCATTTGTAGAGAATTATTATAAAAAGATTTATTTATTTACATTAGTTGGCTTTTTGCTGTTTTATTTAGACTTTCCTGTTTTTAATACACAGTTATATCCTCTTAATTCATTTTTAAATTAATTGATCCTCACCAAACCTATTGAAACAATAAAATAAATGAGTATAGATTTTCATAGTACTAATTTAAGTCTTGATTTTATTTATATTAAATTTTTAAAGAGATCGCCAAAAAAGTTTTAGAAAAACTATTATACTAGTTTATCTTTAAATATTAGCCGAGGTAAAAGGATAGTATAAAGCTTATATTTAACCATTAAGTGAGATTTAACATGAATATAAATTTTTATAATCAGAGCCATTTTTTAAGTGAAAAATAAAGCTTCATTAATATAAGCAATTAAAAAATAATAGTAAAAAAATAACCAGAGCAACTTAATAAAAAAATAATGCCTTAATTTAACGATATGAAAGAATTAGGAAAGTTATGCTAGTTTACGTTTTGAACATATTTGTAAAACATATAGCTATAAATATTTATGTTACCGTTATTCTACTTTCAGTTTATCAATGGCTTCTTTGTTTATAATTGTATTGCTGTCTTGTTTATGTGGTTTATCTGTTACTCTAAACGTTACCGCTGTTATTGCAATTATCTCAACTAAAAAAAATAAAGATGTGTGCGATGTAATTTTGATGAGTCTTGCAGTATCTGATGGCGTTGAATGCATATTTGGATTTTCCGTTGAACTCTACGGTTATGCTACAAAAGGCAAAACGTTACAAAACGAAACCTTGTGTAAAATAAACGGGTTTATTGTAATGTATCTTGCTCTGACTTCAATCTCTCATTTGGTTTGTTTATGTCTATATCGTTACATACTAATTGTACACTCGTTAAAAGCACAGAGGTATTTAACAAATGTTAAACAAAGCGCATTATACTTTATAATACCAAGTTGGATTTACGGATTGTTTTGGTCAATTGCAGCAATATCTGGATGGAATGAGATAATTAGAGAAAAAGTAGATACTCACAGGTGTACAATTAATATGTCACCTGATGACGAGTTAAAGCGTAGCTATTTATACTCGCTTACCGTGTTCTGCTTTCTTGTTCCTGTGGTCATTATTATTTACTGCAGTTTAAAAGTGCATTTAAAGCTTCAAAACATGTGGAAGTTGTGCGTACAGATTTCCGGCGAATATGCAGCTATCACAAAGGCTACATATAAATTAGAAAGAAAACATTTTATATTTCTCGGTCTAATTATAGGATCATTTTTTGTAGTTTGGACTCCATATGCACTCTGTGTTTTTTTCCTTGCTCTTCAAATTAAATTACCAAGAGTTTTATTAACCTACAGTGCATTATTTGCCAAGTCTTCAACAATTATCAATCCTACTATTAGCTGCATAATTTATAAAGAATATTTCCAAATCTTAAGAATTAAAGTTCAGAAACTTTTTAGAAATAATATTGTTTCACCAGCTAATCTATAAGCAATTGTAATTAACACACACAATTAAAAGTGAGGAATTTAAATATTTCAATCGATTATGAATGAGGAATGTTATGAATAAGTGAACATTTTTGTGTAATTAATAAATAATTATATTGTTCAATAATTATATAAAAAAATTATATAATTGTTATAATTATTATTTAATAAACATGATTTGAAATACTTACTGAAATGAACATGATTTGAAATACTACGATTTAATGTGCATACTAAATTTGTAAAATGATAAAAGTATCAAAATGAAAAAAAAATAACGTCTGTTCACAAAATATCCGGACTGATTTCAAATGTACACAAATTGTTCTAAATTTCGAATTTTCGATTCGAAATTTTTAAATTTAATCGGTCAACAACAACAGTTTCATTTTGTGGCAAAATTGAGTTTAAAAAATTAATTCAAATAAACATGGAGCATCTAAGAGAGAACGATGTTAGAAATGTGATTGGAAATTTTTATAAACAAAACATAAACAGTGAAAAGAAATTTACAGTGGATCATTTTAAGAAAATGGGAATCGCTAAATCTGCATTTTATGACATAATTAAAAGGTCTGAAAATAATTTGCCAATGAAAAGAAAAATCGGTTGTGGCAGAAAACCTTTTAAAATCACACCAGAAAAGATAGAGTCCATGATTGCAAGAGCAGAAGAGAGAATCGGGATTTCGCAAAGAAAATTGGCACTAAAATATAAGATAAGTGTTTCATAAGTAAATAGATTATTAAGTATGCATGGACTGAAGTATACCAAAAGAAAAAATGCACCAAAAACAACAGAAAAGCAAGAAGTTAAACAAAAGAAAAACCTATTAAAACTTTCAAAAACTTTTTTCAAGCCATCAAATGAGTTTGAAATCATCATGGACGATGAATCTTATTTCTGTTTTAATGGTGCAAATTGTTCACAAAAATCTGGCTACTATACAAAGGATAGTTCTCAAACTGATTCTAACATTAAATTCAACTTCAAAAAAAAGTTTGACGAGAAAGTTCTCGTTTGGATTGCAATCAGTCGTTTCGGTCATTCATCGCCTTATTTTGCTGTAAAAAACTGTGCACTCGATCCAAAAACTTATTCTAAAGAATGTATTACAAAAAGACTTATCCATTTATAAATTCCAAGCATCAAAACATGAAAATTTTATTTTGGCCTGACGGAGCGAGATGTCATTATGCCAAACACACATTAAAAACTTACAACACTTTAGGTATTAACTTTGTCGACGCTAAAGATAACCCCCTAAATGTACTGCAGTTAAGGCCAATTGAAAATTTTTGGGCACATTTAAAAGCAAAAGTTTATGGAAATGGATTTACTGCGAAAAATCTTGACCACCTTAAGAATATAATTCGATTAAAGTTAAAAGAGTTCGATCCAGACTACTTTTTCAACCTAATGGATTCAGTCAAAACTAAAGTTCGAAAAGCCGCTGATTTAGAACCACTTTCGGTTATAAAATAGTTAACGATGTCTAGTCTCTCATTTTAGTTAAAATTTTTGTCAAAAATCGATTAATTTTGTATTCAATTAAGAACAATTTTTCATTCCGGATTTTTTGTGAACAGACGTTGATTTATAAATTTTATGATATATTATGATAATGTACATATTTAAAAATTTACATATTTTGAAATTATTTTTGTTAAAAATAACTTAAGTATCCCAACCCGCACATCTAGTTTCTTTTTCTCAATTAAAACCACGTGTTTGTCAAGATGCAGGCGTAAACCAAATCAAGTGTGTATAATAGTAAACTTGTTCGTAATATAGAATATAATGCAATCAGTTTTACTCTAGTTAAACACATGTTTTTTAAGGTTTTAAAGTAAAATTCATATGTCGGATGCTTTTATCACTAGTTTAACATTCCTTACGAAATACCACTTACCGTTTACCATTTTACCATTTCCTTACGGAAATTATTACAATATAAATACTATGTTTCCGTAACGGTGGAAGAAATTCTGTTATAAATAATAAAGCAATTATATAATTGCTTTATTACTTTTGGTAAATAGTAATAGTTAATTTCTTTTCTGAGCTGTGCGGGCTGGTATTGTTTTAAAAAAAATCGTTTATTTAACAAAAAAATGTTGCAACAAGAAAGTTTAAATTTAGATGAAACTACTTCCAACATAAAATCAAATTAAAAATAGCACGCAGCACTGTTTATATTTTAGTCACGCGACGTTAAAGTCAAAAGCTATATATAACGTGCTATTTTTACCACGTGCTATTATAATTTATAAACAGCTGTTTATAAGTAGTATTGCACGTGATTAAGTTATAAATAGCACTGCGGCGCTTTTAAAAAAAACTTTCAACGGTGCCGTGTTTCAAGCTATCAAAAATAACAATATTTAAAATTTGTTTGATTCTCCAACAATATCTAGTCCATTAGTTTTGGGAAATGCTACCAATACACCAAACACACCGTCAACTATGTCAAATCGTTAATTTTTACTAAAAAGCTTTGCTGCTTTGAATAATGCCGTTCAACAAGTGGGAAAAGATTTAAACAAAACCAGTATTAAATATGCTTTGAGATCAATTGACACTAACTTTAAATAAAAGAGTTCAAAAAGGTGAGAGAATAAAGCGACCAGCTAATTATAATATGACTTAGGCGGATGTCATAGCTTACGATGAAGCTGAAAAAGTATCAAAAAAACAAAAATTAAATGAACAAACTGCAAAGAAATTGACTAAACAGCAAAAGAGGTTACCACTGCTACTCATAAAGCAGAAAGTATACAGAAAAGAGAAAAAAAGAAAAAATTGAAACAAAGTCATTCGGCTGAAACATCAGGTAAAAAAGGTCGAAAGAAAAAGAATCAATCAGAAGACCCACATTTACCTCAAGCTTCAAAAAGCATTTTAGTATCTGATGATCGTCTTTATTATTCTTGCGAAAGTCATTGGGCAAATAGCTTAGATAACCAACGGCTTGCATGTGAGCAGCGTTCTAATTAGTCATTCATTGCATGTGTCGCTGATTAACGTCCAACTATGGAATTTATTCGTAACGAATGTGAATAAAATAATATATTTTCTTTCTTAATTAAACAATTCTATTTTTTTAATTGATTAAATTAATTATTTTTTTGTTAGTATTAGTTGTGTGTGTGTTTTTCTATGTTTTACACGCATCCGGAATTAGGGACATAGACACCTAATTCCGGATAAAAATAATGCTTTTTAAAAATAAAATAAAATAGAGATTTTAATTACAAAAAAAAAGTTTTTTATATCGTTCGATTTGTCTTGTTATGAAGTTTATTTATTATAAAAAATTATTCCGAAATCTTTTATAATGAGCGAGTTATGATGATTTAAGTTTTGTCTCACAAGTTTTTTCTCACAAATTTTTGAAAGAGTGTCAAACATTTCGGAGCGTATCAACTTAAATTGGACTGGGAGTTAAATAAAATGCCATGTCAACAGTAGCAAATGTAGCAAAAGTCAATTTATCATGTTTTGAAATGACTCTACACATACCCCTGATAATTTATTATATATTAAAGCTATTTAAGTGCAATCTTTTTGTTAACAAGGAGGTCTTACGTAGTGACTAAAAGTCATCAAACGAGAACCTGTAACAAAAATAGAAGCTGTTTAGCAAAGACAGAAATTCTGTTAAATATCCACTCTCCGTTAATAAAACTTTTAATGAAATGAATAGCAATCATTTTATGAAAACGATAATTTTTGATAACCAGATCGTATACTAAAGTTTTGCTTGACGTTTTAAAACGTCTAGCAACACCTTGTGGAATATTATGACTTAACAGATCAGATCATATAGACGTTTTAAAACGTCTAGCAAAACTTTAGTATATCTCCTAGGAAATAAATATTCTCTGAGACAAAGTATGTTACAAAAATGTTATTATATCAGGGAGTCGCTGTTCTTGGAAAACCAATGTAATGAATTCTTTTTTAAAAAGTATTTTAGATGTTATGATAACTTGTAAAACAAGTTGGTCCTAAATTTGTTTTGAAAATGTTGTGAAAACCTATAAACAAATTCCTAATTTTTATGTGATAAAATTTATTTAATTTTAGAATCAGTAATTAAATATAATAGCAAACCAAAGGCATGATGATCAACAAACTTCCTCAGAGATCTAAATGATGAACAAAGAAAGTTTGTTTTGGATTTTGGCGATACAGCATTAATCTTGAAAAAAAAATCAGAAAATAGGCATAAAATATCAACACATGTTACAAAGCATTTCACAAATTATACTTGTGAAGAAATAGTCTAACTGATTAAAATGCTATTAAAAGAAACACTTTTGTTCAATATTTATTATGTTAGAAAAATTTGCTGCAGAATTACTTGTGACATAATTTAGAAATTTAAACAACGTCAAATTCAAAGTAACGTACTTCCGCTCTAAACGCATGGGAGAAGAGAATAGTGCTAGGGGACTTTATGCACCACTATAAACCACTATACATCCAAGGCTGAAGCGAATGGCGTGTGATACCCCCTCCCACCATATCAATGAACTTTAGTTCATTAAATCTGTAAATTTAGCTCTTTCAGACCAGCGAGTTGGCATATGTAGACCATATAGTGAAGTCGGCATTACAAATTTAAAAAGTAAATGATATAATCAAAACTAAAAATTGTTTATTTAAGAAACAAAAAACTACCTCCTATATTTAATAAATATTCTACGCAGTTGGCTGTCAATTTTTATTCTACGCAGTGCAATTGGCTGTCAACTTAAAAGAAATTCTTGTAGAGGTGCACTGAGTGTGCACACATGTAATACAAAATCCTACAGTAAACATTCCTTTAAATACTCTGCATTAATGGGCTAGAATCAAATTCAAATTAAATTAAAAATAACCCTTTTTTACATTTTAAAAAAATATGTCTTCAAAACTAAATTAAAATACTACTTGTTACATCAAGATTAATAGAAACAACAATTGTATTATTTTAAGAATATTACAAATTTTGTAATTATCTTCATTTATTTTGTTATATGATGAAGATAGTTAACAAAAAAAAATCTTTAAATATGTTTGGTTTTTATATAAAATCATTTTATTGACGATTTATAATTATTTTGAAAAGATTTAACAGTACCAATGCTACTAGGTATTGATTCCACTAAAAAAATCCAAAATAAAAAGAATAATAGACAAATGACATCTTAAAAATTTAAATATATAATAATGTTTTGATTACATAAACTATATAATAATCTTATGATTTTTAAAACGCTTTTGAAAAAATAATTCATAATTAGATCAGTGGGTATAACCAAGGACATATTAACATATTGTTTAAAAACAAAGATATCTGTGCTATTAATTATTCTAAATAACAATAGCAAAACAATAGGATAATAGGAAATAATAGGAAACAGTTGTCTAATGTAAAAATACTTTTACATGATTATGCATCAAAATGACAACTTTCTCATCAGTTTAGTTAAAAAAAAAAGTTTTATGTGAATATAATTTACTGTTTTTTTTTTTTTAATATTCTATATATTTAGGTCTCTTCATAAGTGTCCGTTTTAGAGTTGTTTCATATTCAGGCATCCGCTACTAAAACTTTTAAAAGTTTTAACGTGCTTTTACGATACATGCTAAAGACATGAAGGAAACAGCCTTAATAAGTTATCAAGTTTTCGTTAAATTTTATCGTTTAAAGCTTAAAGTTAAAGTTAAATTCGGCAAGAATTCTTTTATTGTCAAAAAAAACCCTTATGATTTTCAAAGTAAAAGAAACCTTATGATTTTCAAATAAAACCTTATGATTTTCAAATAAAACCTTATGATTTTCAAAGTAAAAGAATAATGTAGAGTAAAAGTAAAATGTGTTTGAATATTTTTATATTTTCAAACGCATGAGATATTCTTAATTACATAAAATCTTAATTTCAAAAAAGTTAGTCTTTTACGGATAATAAAATTAGCAAAGCAAAAACGTCGGTTTAGTTTGTAAAATTATTTAAAAAATTCCATGCACGAAAGTCTTGACCACTCACAGAAAATACCAATATATGTTTATATGTGTGTGAGTGCGTGTGTTTATATATATATATATATATATATATATATATATATATATATATATATATATATATATATATATATATATATATACATATATATATATATATATATATATATATATATATATACATATATATATATATATATATACATATATATATATATATATATATATACATATATATATACATATTAGGGTAGGTCGATTTTAATTCCGCATATTGCGTAATATTGCAGTAGTTGTAGACAGTTAAAATATGATTACTCTTAAAATTTGAGAGATTTTGGATGAAGAATCGCTTGCGGATTTAATTTTTAAGATTTGTTGGATTATGTAAAAAAACACCTTAAAAAGCGTTATATGCAAAACTTGACGTTTTAACTATTCATATTTAAATGTTTTTCAATACTATTTGCTTTGCTGTATGATTTAAGTTTATAATAGTTTATAACAATTAAGCTAAATTTATAGCAACTTGTTAACTATTTGAAGATTTAAATAGTGAAACTTTTATTCTTATATTTACATAAGAATATCAAAATAAACATTGTTTTCACAATTTAAAACATTTTGGTTATGGATATATATATTTTAGGAAAATATTTTCAATTAAAAAATATCATCATAAGAATGGGAATAATGCCTTTTTGAAATATACGGTTTACGCATCTTCCTGCTTAGTAGTTTAGTTAAAATGCAGCTGTGTCGATTCTCGAATCCATAAACATATTGGGATGCGTTCGACAGAAGTTTTACCGCTCACTCAACACTCTGGGAATGAGATGGAAAGTC
Organism: Hydra vulgaris; assembly: GCF_022113875.1. Classification (NCBI taxonomy): domain Eukaryota; kingdom Metazoa; phylum Cnidaria; class Hydrozoa; order Anthoathecata; family Hydridae; genus Hydra; species Hydra vulgaris. The sequence continues at coordinate 57,833,575 of NC_061157.1, forward strand.
GGGGATTTCAGGTTTAACATTATTGTCAATCGCATATTGGATTTCCTCAACTGAAAAATGTTGTGTTGTTGGGAGCTCCGTAAATTTAGTAATGTTGATATCTACCAACTCATACCAATGATTAGCATTAAAACTTATTTCTGGAATTTTTTTTCCAAACTTTCGTTGTTTACTCTATAAATATAAATCAAATCCAATTACCACATTTAATGTATCATTTTTTTTCAAAACTTTATTTTAGTTTACTATAAAAAAATACCTTTGCTTTAGACCCAGTAGGATTTGAAAACCAAAGTTTCGTATCTTGCTGTCATTATCTTTTAACATGGCATAAAGAATATTTTCAGGTTTTAGGCACAATGCATTGTTTTTAATGTTTTTTTTAACAATATGTTTAACATCATCAAAGGGGAGATTATTTATTCTAGTGATAATAGAAAAAATAAGGCGCGGGGATTCGTGAAATTTTGAAGATTTTTTTATATCGAACTACGCTGGAGCGTAAACCTGAACAATAAAACATACAAGTTTTTTTTAAAGAAACAGTTGGTTGATTGTCTCTAATATACAAACAGAGAAGGCAAATAGCTAGACTTGCATGGTTAAGCGGTCCAGTATTTGTAGCAGTATTATCAAGAAGAACAGCTTGTATACTTTCCAAACTGTTAAGTTCTTGTAAAACACTAAACGTTTCGGTAGCAAGAACTAAACCTGTAGCACCGGTGACAGGAATCGTCCGATGAGTCAAATAATTTCCACTCGATTTTCCATCTTCATAAGTAAATGTGAGTTGATGTTCAAGTTCAATGCATTTCTTTAGTACTTCTCCTTGAGGTAAGTTTATTACTATATTTGTTTTAGTTATTTGATCGAGCTTGCTGTCAATCCCAAGACAAATTAACTGTTTTTTTTGTTCTGAGTCCACCTCTTCACTAACGATTTTTACTTTTGACTTGGCCCTATCTAACTTGCATTTGTCAATCAAAATATCTTTAATATCAACGTCATTTTTCAAGAGATGTTTTATGTCATGTAGTAAAGCATTTGCAAGGACTGCACCTATGTTTGACGAACACTCATTTCTGACTAATTCCATTGCAAATCTTGGAAGTTTAACTAAGTTGTATTTTCCAATAGGATTATTTACTGGTTTCCATTCACCTTCATCCTAAAAAGAGTTAATAAAATAAAACGCTTTCTGTTTTATCTGTTACAAATATTTCATGTATTTATAAAATATTTACCTCCGTATTGGTCAAACCACTTGTTTCTTCAAGTAAGTTTACTTGTGCTATGAGGAATTCATCTTCATTAACTCGGTTATGAGATATTTTTTGTCGTTCTTTATCAAGTCAAGAAGAAAATTGATATGCACCTTTTGGACAAATTTTTTTCCTGTGATCACGAAGATTAGCTCTGTCTTCCAGAGGTACTTTATTACTTTGAGAACAAAGGCATACAATATGTTCTTTGATGCAATTTTCTTTATTACATGAAACTTTTCTGTCACTACAGGGAAACACATCTAATGAACAGGAACACGCAAAAATATCAAAAAGTTTGTCCAAGTTTGCATCAAGATTTCTTTTAGCGCTTGCTTTTCCGTGCTTGCGATCAACACCCTTAACAAGTACGAGAAGATCTTTAACTTTCCTATTAATAGATTTGTCAGTTATAAGAGGTAATCGTGTGTTTACTGTAGCCCGAATTGATTTTATATTATTGCTAATTTGCTGAGTCACTAATACGATATCTGCATTTGGATTTATATGAATAAGATAGTAATAATACTGAATAACCTGTCTAAAAGTGCTTGGAATGTGTCGTTGATAGTTCACATGGGCCGCCACAATATTTTTTTTCATTTTTCATCCGTGTAATTTCAACCTTTACTTTCGGCATTTTTGTAGATTAATTATATATGAAAACTGTATTAAAGTATTAGAGTAATGGGCAACAGCGTGAGTTTTTAGTGGGGGCCAAAGCATCTAAAAAACCTAAAATATCAAAACTTACTATTAAAAACCTGCTTTGATAAAAAATAAAGAAATAAAAACTCTTTTAAAAAGATTTGGGGGCCATGAATTCAGGAAACTCAGGAATTGAGTAAAACCATTAGTTCCATCGAAAAGTTTTATACTTTAATCTACTTCAGAAATTGCAAATCAAAACTTATGTAATATAAACAGTTTAAAACATTACTCTAGATATAATAATCATAAGTATTTACTTTTGATATTAAAAGATTTCTTTAAATTGCAGTTTTATTTTTAAACCTACTTTTAAATAAATTTAACTTTAAAACTAACTTTAAAATACAAACAAGAAATTTTAATACAAAAAAGATTTGCTAAGTTTAAATGCGTGTAAACGATTGGCTTCTTAAAACAATTGCGCTTGTTTATTGGTTACTTTATAAACTCAAAAGGAGATATTTTAAAACGAGATTACTTGACTTAAAATAAAATTTTGCAACGTTTGAAATAAACAATCTAACAAAACTAGTCCAAAATTAAGACTTAAATTGCAAATCCGCAAGCCATTCTTAAACCAGGATACTTGAGATTTGGTAAAACCTCATTTCTAACCTAGACACAGTAACTTCAACATTACGCAACTCAAAAGTCAAAAAAAAAGCTAAAATCGACCTACCCTAATACATATATATATATATATATATATATATATATATATATATATATATATATATATATATATATATATATATATATATATATGTATATATATATATATATATATACATATATACATATATATATATATATGTATATATATACATATATATATATATATATATACATATATATATATATACATACATACATATATATATATATATATATATATATATATATATATATATATATATATATATATATATATATATATATATATATATATATATATATATATGTATATATATATATATATATATATATATGTATATATATATATATACATAGATATATATATATATATGTATACATATACATATATATATACATATGTATATATATATACATATATGTATATATATATATATATATATATATATATATATATATATATATATATGTATATATATATATATATATATATATATATATATATATATATATATATATATATATATATATATATATATATGTATATATATATATATAATATATGTATATATATATATATATATATATGTATATATATATATATATATATATATATATATATATATATATATATATATATATATATATATATATATATATATATATATATATATATATATATGTATTATATATATATATATATATATATACATATATATGTGACTCGACACGTTTTCAAAATACAGCGTTCATTTGTGAAACGAGTAACTTCTTAACTAGAATTACTGATTTTTCCATGACTATCTAAAGAAAAAAATAATTTCTTGACTTTTCCAGGTTTTCCACGACTTTAGCCAATATTAACAAATTTTCCAGATTTTCAAGGTACAGTACGGACCTTGTCCAATGTTTGTAAATAATTTTTTTTACATATTTTAGTTATGAATTTTAATAAAACTATTTTTAAAAATAATATCATCTATAAAAATATTGTATTACCTTTGTCTATTAGATAAATTTAAATAAACGTTTATATAATGAATAATAATGAATCACCAGCAACTGTTAAAACTTTAAACTGATATGAATACTGATATAAATACAAATACTGTTGTTTTTTTCAACATTTGATTTCAAATGGCTTTCAAAGTTGGTGACACCAACTTTGAAATCCAACAAAAAATTTTTGTTACGTTCATAAACTTAAATGTTTTTAAAACAACTAAAAAACCTGGCCATTTTTTCGCAACTAAATATATTTTCTGTGGTCAGTATTCGAGAGCAATCGCTCCGGCTTCTTGACCAAGCCTGTGGTGTAAGCTTTGATATTTTGATTATTAAATACTAAAATGTTAATTAACACTCTGACTTTTTGACCGTAATATATGAAAAAGTTTTTAAAATTGTAAAAGTTAAAGCTATGAATAAAGATTTTCAATCATTAGACACTTACCATTTAATAATTTTGTTCATTCAACTTCTCAGAGCAAACATTAAACTTCTGTAAAAATTTTGGAGTTACAGGTAAATCCAAAAGTTTAATAATATTTTTTGTTTTATTATAAGAAAATGAGGATAAATCATCTACACCAAGATATACACAATTTTTTGTCTCTTCAATCTTTATTTTGACTGGTCATTTTCGCTGTCTTCCTTTTTTGTCTCCAGAGCAGAAATTTAGCCTTATGCTAAATTCAATCTTGTATTGCTTTAAAAATCTATAAATCAAACCATTAATAATTAAGTTATAACTAAAGTTAATGTCGCTGTCTTCCTTTTTTGTCTCCAGAGCAGAAATTTAGCCTTATGCTAAATTCAATCTTGTATTGCTTTAAAAATCTATAAATCAAACTATTAATAATTAAGTTATAACTAAAGTTAATGTATAAGCTTAAAGTTGTTAACTGTTGTACGCAAACTAAATATGAAAAACATCCAGAGATATTAAATTAAAAAATTAATTAAACCAAGAAAAATGTCCTCGGAAAGATGAAATATTAAAAGCTCTACATAAGTAGAATATAAGTTCTAGTAACATCACTTTTTGTACACTGTTTTAATATGTTAGTAGATGGGGTTTCATAATCAAACACATAAAAAATTAAACAAAATAGACATATTTAAAATGTAAAATATCAGCTTCTAACAACTTCAATGCCACATATATATTATTGATACCTTTAATAATATATCTTATAATAGCTATAATATAGCTATTATAAGATATATTATTATAAGATATATTATCTTGAGTCAAGATGAATTATCAGCCTTTTTAGAAAAAGATAGAGTAACTTTTGCTGAAATGAAAGAAATTTTTTTATGTAATGAAAGAGATATGGGTGTTTCATCAGTATGTTTTATGATTAATAGCATTATTCATTTGCAATGACAAGGTTACTCAAATGGGGTTCCATTATTTGTAATCAAGATTAGAGACGATTTACATTTTGAAACTTATTACTATGGGGTCAAAATTAAAATTCCTACAATTTCTAAAAACAGAGTTTCAAAAATTAATGCATGGTCAATATTAGAAGAAGTCCTACGTTATTTAAAGAGTTTGATTCCTGGAAGAAAAGAAATTGTAATTCAAGAACATTTAGCTTCTATGGGTACACAGTGTGTTGGATTTATTCTAAAGAAATTATTATTAGACCTTTTCAGTATTTTGCTACATCCAGAAGTTTGTATAATCAATTGCGAACAGATTACCAATTGCCTTCTGTAAGAACTTTGACAAGAATAACTTCAAAAGTTTCTAAATTAAACGAAAAACTTTTTTTCACTAATATTTTTCAATCTATTGAAGAAAAACAGAAAATTTGTTTGTTATTGCATGATGAGGTTTATGTTAAAAAAATGTTGTTATATCATGGTGGTACATTGTTCGGAAAAGCAATGGATGATTCAACTTCTCTTGCAAAAACTGTATTGGGTTTAATGGTTAATTGTTTATTCGGTGGACCATCGTTCATTTCCAAAATGATACCTATAAGTAAATTAAACTCTCAATTTCTTTTCGAACAAATTAGCATTACTATCCAATCAATAAAGGAATCATCGGGTCAAGTCAAAGCCATAATATGTGATGGAAATAGAATTAATCAGGCTTTTTTTAAAATCTTCGAATTCACAGTTCCAAGTAAACCTTGGTTGACTAATGATGGTGTTTTCCTAATCTTTGATTATGTACATTTGCTTAAAAACATTAGAAATAATTGGCTTACTGAAAAAACTGGTCAACTTATATTTTATGATAAAGGGGTACAAAAAGTAGCACAATGGGATCACCTGAAAAAACTTTACGAACTTGAATCTAAAAACTTAGTTAAATTGTCTAATTTAAACGAAGTTTCAATATTTCCGAAGCCAATCGAGAGGCAGTCAGTGTCTACTTGTTTAAGGATATTTTGTGACAAAATTTACCATGCTTTGATTAATCATCCAGGACTGCTGCATATAAAAGAAAGACAAGACACAGCAGATTTTATTAACATTGTCGTATCATGGTGGAAAGTTCTTAATGTTAAAGGAACAGGTGCAGATGTTAGGTTTAATAATGAACTTCAAGCAGTTATTAGAGATCCTAATGATAATAGATTAGAAAATATTTTAGATTTCGGAAATATGGCTTTAAAGATGGCTGGAAAGCAAGGTAAAAGGAAGAAACAACTTACTTGTGACACTGCACAATCAATTTACCATACGTGCAATGGTGTTGTTGAATTATGTCGTTCATTATTGAATAGCTCACACCAATATGTTATTCTTAGTGAGTTTTCTACTGATCCATTGGAAAAAGAGTTTAGCAAATTGCGACAAGGTTCCGGAGGTACATATTTTATAACAGTACAGCAGGTAATTGAAAAACTGAATATTTCAAGAGCCAAGCTTTTACTATCTCTTAATAACCCAGCTGTTGACATATGTCTTGATACAACCCATTCTTGCCCAAATTGTGGTTTTTTATTGGATGAGTCCTCTGCTGAGATATTTGACAACCTGCCAAATCTTGAATCTTTTATTTCTTCTGATACAAATATGGCACTTATATACATATCAGGATATTTAACTCGTAAAGATAATGAACTATCAGAAAATGAGCTGCTAGAAAAAACAACTTTCTACCACCAAAAGTTTGGACAATACATAGACTCAATTGACCGTGGTGGACTTAATATTCCCACAGATAATACCTGTCAATGGGTAATTTTTTCTTTTATAATTTTTAATACGATTAAAGATAAAGTATGCAGAGTTTCATTGAGCAATATTCTAATGATGATATCAGAGTTTTACAACTTTGAGAAATATTCTTTCAAACATTTTTTTAAACAATTTATGTAAACTTTAAACTTCTCGTTCAAATAAAGAACCAGCTCAAAAAATATTAAAATTGTGATGAATTCTTTAAATATTATTGTATTCTTATCACAAATTTTTAATTGTAATTTTATGTATATGATTATTTAAGTGTGTAAGTATATATATATATATATATATATATATACATATATATATATAGAATATAGATATATATAGAGAACAGAGCAATAATTAATTATTAAAAATATTTATCTATCTTTTTTCTTCAACTCTGAGTTTTGCTACTACACTACTACTATATATATATATATATATATATATATATATATATATATATATATATATATATATATATATATATATATATATATATAATATATATATATATATATATATTATATATATATATATATATATGGTTTTTGTTTTTGAATTTGAGGAAGATTTATAAATTAAGAAATATTTTGTTTGAATTTTAGTTTGTTTGTTATAAAATGAAACAGTTTGAGAGTAAAAAGTTCATTGAGTTAATATAAAATTACTGAACACTTTTTTGTTTTGTTTTTGCCGTTAAAATAAAATAGGCCCCCAGTCAACTAAGCTGTTTGCGCGATGGCAAGGCCTTCAGTATAGATCGCCGTGCTACCGAATAATTATTTTTTTCCGTAACAACGGGATAGCAATCGATTTATGAAACATATTCAAAGTTTTCAAAATAATAACTTTTGAAATAATTATGCAAAAGAGCTAAGGGGTCCATAAATTACGTCACGCTATAAGAGGTTGAGGGGGGTTGGTGGTTTTGTGACGACTCATACAAAACTTGCTTCTTAAGTGATACGATTTTGTGACGAAGGGGAGGGGAGATCAAAAATGATCAAAAATTGCGTAACGTAATTTATGGAATACTTACAGTTTGTTCTTCATGGTAAATTCAACGCGTTTTAATTCTCGCAATTTATCATAATAATCTTGATTTTTTGTGTTTGTTTGCTGATTTTGCATTATTTCTTAAATATATTTTTGTTCTAATATATTTCTCTCAAATGAAATTTATTACAATGTTAAATACCTGTTCCAAATTTCATTTTAAAATAACTGGTATACTTTGAGTTGTTTTTGCTTTTTATTTGGGTAATCGTGGCTAGAATTTTAAGTTAGAAAATATTCAAATAAAAAGTTTTTAATGACTTAGTTATGTTTTTAGAATAAAATTTTAATCTAGTTCCAATCAATTAAATATTTTTTAGCTAATGTAAAAACATTGAAAAATATTACTTGGCCGTCTACACCGGGGAGTCAGGGGGGCAACGCCCACTATTTTTCAGGGCAATGTTATTGAAAAAAAAAAAATATCAGTATTGTTTATTTCAAAAACATTATTATAATATAGAGAAAGTGCGCCAAAAGTAACTATTTGATGCTGGTTTTAATCGTACTTAAGACAGTTAGAATAAGAATAAAACTCAAATACAGTGTCGTACTAATTTAACTTTAACTAACTAAAAATTTAACTTTTTTTACGTTACGAAGTAATAGTTTACGTTATATAATTTGAAAGTACGTTTAAAGCTATTAGAACGCAAGTTAATAAATTATAATTTATTTGAAACTTGTAATGCCGTATGTAAAACTAATGGAATTTTTTTTTTAAACAAATTTAAAAATTACTTCAGTATTGTCGTTTTGTAATAAAATTACAACAAATATAATTTTTTCTGAAATATCCGCAAAAGTTTGCCTTTAGAAACTAAGAATCAAAGTATATAAAAAGTGTCAACTCTTTGATCATGAATACAAAAACAATTGTCTTTTTTTAAGATGAAAGCTGTAAATACTGATGTAAATAGTAATGGTGTAAATACCGATGTTGTAAATAATAATGCTCTATCTACTTTTTTGTAAAAGTCCGTTTTTTTAAAGAAATTTCTAGATATACAAGACTTTTTTAAAAAATTGACAATTTTGCACCCCCCCCCCTTCCACTTCGAAACCCGTGTCGGCGGCCCTAATGAATGTTTATCCCGCAAATACTAAAGATACAAATAATATTGCTATAGATACCGCAGAGAACGTAAGAAGCAGTTTAAATGAAATTAAAAGCAAGTCGGATGTGCCTGATGTCTCCATAAAATATGAAAAGTTGCTTAAAAAAGCCTTTTGTTTCTCTAAAGATTTTTTCTTTCCTCGAACAAAGATAGGAATGCCAAATCATTCTTGTCAGCATAACTGATTTGAAAATTACCCTTGGTTACATTATGATATTAAAAAGGATTGACTATTTTGTTTCTGTTGTATGAAACACGAACAAAAGTTAACAGCAGAGAAGAATAAAGAGCCAGCCTATATATCAGTTGGCTTTAGAAATCGCAAAAAAAAACACCAAATTGTAACCAAGATCACCAAAACAACAAACACAGGGATGCATTTACATTTGAAATCATTGTTCCTACTTGTAGCGATCCTTCGGTAATGCTGAATAAACAACTCGTTAAGTCAAGATCCGAAGAAACAACAATATCTTGAAGCAGTAATAGAGTGCATCAAATATCTTGTTCGCCAAGGGTTTCCTTTATGAGGATCTGATCATATTTATGATAACCTAATCCAATTATTAATACTGGTATATAAAGATATCCCGTTGATTTTTGAAAGAGTTTATTCTAACTCAAATTGCGACAAAAGAAAGTTCATCTATCAAGACTACCAAAATCAACTTAATCGCAAATGAGATCTTATGGAATAAATTAAATTTTGTGAAAGATAGTAAATTATTTAGTATAATATGCGATGAAAATACTGACATAGCAAATAAAGAACAGTTATCTTTTTGTATACGCAGGATCAAAAATCTCTGTGCAAATAAAGATTTTCTAGGTTATTATGAGAAACCAAGCATTAAAAGTGATACGATTTTCTCGGCGATAAAGAATTGCTTCGTTAGATTTGTGTTGCCGATTCAAAGCCTCCAAGGAGAAACATATGATGGAACAAGTAATATGATGCGGAAGATAAATGAAATAGCACAACATATTTTAAAAGAATAACCAAAAGCCCTTGTTACTTAATGTCATGGTCATTCACTAAGTTTAGCCATAAAAGATGCAAATAAACTATATAGAACTCTTAGTAAAGTCACGGGAACCGTAGGGGAGATTGTAGTTCTCATTAAATTTTCCCCTAAAAGAGAAAAAAATGCTTGGAGAAATCAATGAAAATATTAAAGTATTAAATAATGACAACAATGATGTTTTGGCTTAAGCAACTTCTCCATCAAAACTATCAGTTACTCGTTGGACAATTCGCGCAACTGTTTATAAAAAGGCGCGTTTTTATCAATCCAATTATCAAGGAAAATTTAAAATTTAAATAAGGAAAATTTAGTATATTTAATTTATAATAAATAAAAAGGATATTTTAGCCCATACTATTATTGCGTTAATCAGGTTTGCATATTTTTAAATAAATTTTTAAATACTGGTTTTACAGAGCTACATGCAACTGATGGATGTTTGGGATAACTGTCTTATTATTACATTTTTTATATTATTACTATATAAATCTCTTTATAATAATACTGGACTTAGTAGTAGTAGTGCGCTTTCGAGCCTGTTTGACACGATACTCTTGGCAACCATTGCATCCGAGGTAGTGACGAGAAAGAGTCTTACCTTTGCTTTATAAGAAAACGCGAGCAAACGTGAAACTCATATTGTACGTACATAAACTTCATGTTATGTAATGTTAAAACATGCTTAAACATATATCAAGTTCAACAGTTTGATTTTCACTTAAGAACTGCATTTCGTCAACCTTTGCTTAATTTCTAATCTTTTGTGTTTTTATCCGTTAAAAAACAATTTTTATATAACTTGAAATCTTCAAGATACTACGTGACAGCGTAGTATAGTGGTTAGCGCGCTGGGCTTCTGACCAAGTTAGCCGTGGTTTAAGTCCTACCATCGGCGACCTTCTTTTTTATTTTTTTTGCGCATGTTTCATTATTGAGATACTTATGTTATTTTAGTTAAACTTTTCAAGTTTATTTACAACTAAATTGAGCAAGGAAAATTAGTAAAAAACATGTTTATATATAGAATATAAAATCTATATAACTATTGATTTGCATTTTAAACAACAAAACCGCGTGCTAAGCTGATGAACTTGCCACGCGGCGAGCATAACTTTTTTTTAAAATGGTAAGGGGGCTCAAAAAGTATATTTTTATTTAGAACATAATTAAAGATTTTAATTTTATATGTACACTAAATTATTTTATAAAATTTATTGTTTCTAAAAATAATTAAAAGTTAAACTATTTAATATTAGCATAATACCGATTTCTAATCTTTTGCATTTATATCCGTTAAAAACAATTTTTATATAATTTTTTTATATAATTTAAACAATTTTTATACAAGTTCTTAATGCGTCAGCGTAGTCAAGTGGTTGGCGCGCTGGGCTTCGGAACATAGCTGCCGTGGTTTGAGTCCTACGTTGGCGACTACTGTTTTAATTTTTTTTTTAAATTTTTTTAAATATAAATTCAAATACTTATAAAGTTTTATAGATATTGTATATAGACAACATATGTAAAGATATTAATCAAAAGTTTGATCCTCGCATTTTGACACAGAACCAGCTTCGCTAACGATAGAAAAAAAATCGTTCACAAATTTCAAAATTTTGTTTTTTCGTGAAGTCTTTTAACACTTAGTTTCCAACTTTCTTGACATATTTCAAGTCTTTTTGAGAAAAAACTTTGTTGATCAAATATACAAAAACAGAAATTCAGCTTTTTTGTATATGATAAATATCGCTGTGGTACAAAGTGCCAACCTAGGTTTTTTAAACAAAATGCCAATCGAGTTTTACTTCCACGCGGTTTTAAGGTGAGTTTCCACTCATTCGTTTTTATATGGGAAAGGGAAAGGGAACGGAAAAATTATCACGTGAGCATGCGCAGTTTTCTTTCAGACAAATAAAAACTTTTATTGCGCATGCTCACGTGATTATTTTTTTCTTTCCTATCCCATTCCCGGTGAAAAACGGATGAGTGGAAACTCGCCTTAAATCACCACGAGGCTTAGTTAAATGCTTAGTTAATGCTTAGTTAAATGCTTACTTAATACTTAAAAAAAGATAAAATTTAAGGCTTAAAAAAAGAATTTTTTACAAATTTTTTCTTACATCTCTTTAATCCTTGACTTTTGGATTTAGATTTTTTACATTGATAGTAACATCATATTATTATTTTTAGATTATTACATTGTTTGATTTTTTTTTTAAAATTTAGATAAAAGCGACAAAAAAAGCGTCTCCCCCCTATCCTTTAGGATTTTAGAGTCAACATTAAATTTTGACATAAGTTGCAAGAAGTGTCTCGCAAATGCCATTTATGTTAAAGTTAGTGTTTACGCAATCAATAAGTTTAATCTTCGTATCTAGAACATTAAAAGTTATCATTTAGATGTTTTCATTTGATTGAGATTTTCTTGCGTTATAAACCGGATAATAGCTCTTATGAACTGTAAGCACGCAGATAAAGTGTGCATCAATATCCTAAAGACCCGTATTTTACGGGTCATGACAGCTAGTATTATATTAAAAATGTAATAACAATACTATTATTATTACAATATATATATATATATATATATATATATATATATATATATATATATATATATATATATATATATATATATATATATATATATCATATATATATATATATATATATATATATATATATATATATATATATATATATATATATATATATATATATATATATAACTGTCTAAGAAATTATCGAACTTGATGTAAAATCTAGAATACTGGGATGCAAAGCTAAAATAGAGTCATTTAATTTTTTTTATGTTTTCAATATAGGCTTTACAATTTATTTAATTACAGATAATCTATCAAAAACAGTCCAAGCAGAAAATATTTCAGCAATTGAAAGCCAAGAAAAGTCAAGCTGATGCTATATGAACCAACAAAAGCTGAAAAATATCACTTTGTTAATTCACCTTCTATTCCGAGAAAAAGAAAAATGAATAAACTACAAAAATTTGGAGCAATATTTTAATGTAGATTGGAAGCACATCAACCACCATGCCCAAAGGAACATTATCGGGCAATATATTTTAAGATTTTGGATTCCATTATTACAGTAATCAAGGATAGACTTCGACAACCTAGTTTTGAAACTTATCTAACGATGGAATCATTTTTACTTAAAACAATAAAAGGAAACTGTTTTAGAAAAGAAATAAAGTTATTGAGTGAAATGTATGGTGGCAATGACCTTGATATTGATTTTTTAGTTTTGGAGTTAGAAATTTGGAAAACAATTTTCACTATCTCAAAAACATCTTGTTTCAAAGACATACTTTAAGAGATTCAGCCACTTTCGGGAAGCAAAAAAAAAAAAAAAAAGATTCTGAATTACATTGTTCTTTGTGAGTTTTGTGAGCATTGTCAACCCTGCAACTTCATGTATAGGTGAACAATCTTTTTCCACGGCACGAAAGATAAAATCTTGGTTAAGAAGTACAAACAAAAGATTTAACAACCTGGCAATTTTAAATACTCATAAAATATTTACTGACAAAATAGACTTATGTAAAATTGGAAATTTGTGTCCAAACACGACGAACGCTTCAACCAGTTTGGAAGGTTTGTTAAAGAAGATTTTAAATAGTTGAAATTTATTAATTTTTCAAAGATTTTCAAATGCATGTATTTTTAGAATAAAACAATAGGTTTCATTTTAACGTAAAATATATGCACCTATATGGTACTTTGAGTGCTAAAAGTTATATAATATGGCATCTAGGGTGCTAAAATTTTAAATATTTAAATAAATACACATTAAAAAATAACAAATCAATAACATGGCCGTAGACACCAGGGGCCCCCGCTTTTTTTTGGAGGACTTTATTTTTAGTAATAAAGAATTTTTTTTAGAAATTGAGGAGTGGCCCTATCCCCCTCCCCCACTTTAAAGTCGTGCCAACGGCCATGTATTATAATGCATTTCAATTCAGGTTTAAGAGAAAATGAGTTAATTATACAGACTCAAGATAATATAAATTCATTGTAAAATACGTTCAAACTTGGTCACGCCATTAAATACATTTTTAATAAATATAATAATTATTATCTTTATAACTGATTTTTTGTTGACATTATATATATATATATATATATATATATATATATATATATATATATATATATATATATATATATATATATATATATATATATATATATATATATATATATATATATATATATATATATATATATTGTATTATAATGCATTTCAATTCAGGTTTAAGAGAAAATGAGTTAATTATACAGACTCAAGATAATATAAATTCATTGTAAAATACGTTCAAACTTGGTCACGTCATTAAATACATTTTTAATAAATATAATAATTATTATCTTTATAACTGATTTTTTGTTGACATTATATATATATATATATATATATATATATATATATATATATATATATATATATATATATATATATATATATATATATATATATATATATATATATATATATATATATATATATATATATATATATATATATATATATATATATATATGTATATATATATTGTATTATAATGCATTTCAATTCAGGTTTAAGAGAAAATGAGTTAATTATACAGACTCAAGATAATATAAATTCATTGTAAAATACGTTCAAACTTGGTCACGTCATTAAATACATTTTTAATAAATATAATAATTATTATCTTTATAACTGATTTTTTGTTGACATTATATATATATATATATATATATATATATATATATATATATATATATATATATATATATATATATATATATATATATATATATATATATATATATATATATATTCCTAGATCAACCTAAAGGTGACTATTTGCGGTAAAAATACCACACTTAAGGCGACTTTTTTGTTAAGGTGACATTTTTCGGTCACCTTAACGTTTCTTAACCAGATTCTACATTCGTTATATAGATTTATGAAGATTACAATTTATCATGCTAAATAGAAATGCTAAAACAGTTGTCATTTAAGTTTTCTCTTAAAAAGAATGTTTTTTTCTCAAGTTATGAGCCATGTAAATTCGGGGTTGTATATCATGAAAAATTTTAGATGCAAATAAAAGCTGCGTTACGGCTACACTCTCCTTTGTGCTAGTTTTTTAATGTCTAAACGGGTAGCGACTTTACAAACCCACTATAAGCACAGAATAGCCATTAAAATTGGCCAATCTGATTCGCTTATTTTGAAAGAGAGGCAAATCCGCAAAATTGGAATATAAGAAAAATATTCGGCGTTAAACATAAAAATAAAGAAAAATAGTTCGATTTTGTTTACTTTTTGCTCATTAGTTTGTGTTTATTTATTTAAAATTGTTAATAGATTTTGTATTTATTTATTAAAAATTGGACTCCGTTGCTTACTATTTTATTTAATGTGCAATATAATTGTCTTGTATAGTTTCATTATTATTTGTATGATAAATCAGTATCGTATTGAATCATTAAACGAGTTTGTCTTAAATTACAGTGAAAGAATAATGAAATACCATGTCAAATTTTTCCAAAAAGGTTAGCGCAAAAATACTCAAGTATATTCGAATAAAATATAAATTATATAACAATACTTTTAAGACTGCTAAAAAAATACGTTAATGACTTTGAGCATTAGCAAAATTTTGTTCAACAGCTAGACTGATATTTCTTTGTCGCTTAACTTTCCGTTTCAAAACTTCAACTTTAGTTGGTCTTCCCATCGGCACTGGTCTACTACCACGTGTCAGACCTTCTCTTCGTCTCGCAGCAGCAGTCGGTTGCGTTTTAATTTGTCCGAATTTTTTTTTTGAGCATAATGCTGTTTTTAATGAAAACAGAGTTGCTAAAGCGCTTTCGGTGGTATTGACACTTTTCAGTCTAAGCTTTAAACTATTAATAATTTTTTTAGAATTGGGATCGATTTTAGCTAAATCTAATAACTTTTTAAATTCAAATATAAATTCTTCACAATCTGTATTTAAAGATTCCGATTGGTTTTTTTTTTCAGTGACAAAATATCTTCGTTATTTGCATCGCCAGAGATCAAACAGTTTTCTTGAGTTTCAACTGCGAAAATAACAATTTAATGTTAATTTAATAAATGTAAACCATGTTATAAAATTATTATATTATAAAATCATGTATGTATTCAATATAAATTACAAAAAATTAAAACTAATTGCAGATATCAAGGTAGTTGGACCAAAAAAGACCCGTATCGAATAATAATAATTTTACATACATACATACATACATACATACATACATACATACTTATGTGCGTGCGTGCGTGCGTGCGTGCGTGCGTGTGTGTGTGTGTGTGTGTGTGTGTGTGTGTGTGTGTGTGTTCTAATAAACAAAAATATTTTCAGATGAAACAAAGTGGGCTTATATCGATGCAACTACTTTATTTGCCTTTACAATTCAATTACAAACCTAAAATATTAGAAGATATTTCAATTTCGCTTTGATCTATATCTCTCAAACTTAAAAAAAAATCTGGTTCAGGGCACTTCGATCCAAGTGCAAGCTTCCCAAGTTCGTATCTGTCTTTCGATGTAATAGGTGGAGCGCACGGAAAATTAATTTTAAATAATTTATGTATTGCAGCCATGTGTTTACAGAATCCACCTTGCCTACCACTAGGACATGAACAGTAGCCAACGTCACTATTGACTGTATATTCGACATTTGAATTTTTAAAACTAGGTACAATGTAAGTGTTCCTCTCCAACAATTTAATAGAACTAATGTTTATTTTTTCAGATTTTTGACATAATTTGTTGTAGAATATTTCATAGGCAGAGCAACGATTATATGCAGTATTCAGAAGACGGTTGCTATAATATCTGTCCCAAACATTGACAGTATAGTCTACAAGTGCTGCAACATTGAATGCTTTTGTTCTACATAAAACAATATCTTTAAGGATTCTTATTGTTGCTTCACTAAAATTATTTGTATTGTGGTTTCGAATAATTAAGTCTTTTCTTTATAACATGACAAATTCAAACTTTCTCTTGTTATAGTACTTTTTAACCCTAATATAAAACTTTGGGTGCGTTAATTTTATGCTTTTTAATTGGTGCAACGATAAGTCAAGTTTTTCGCTTGTATCAGCATACATAATCTAGAAAACAAACTTGTAGATAATTGCACTTGAAATTCCATATAAATAACTTTCATTTCAAAAAATAGTAAACGAATTAAGAATTACTATATAATTAAGTGGTTATAAATCTATTTTTATATGTAACTTAAATACATTTTTAAACAAATAGTAAAGTTTTTGACGATCAGTTTTTGCAGCTTTTTTAAGCAACCAACGCCATTGTGCTTGTAATACATGAAAATAACATAATAACATTGTTGCTGTTGGCCATACAGAACTTAGTGCATTTTTTTCTTCACTTGAGTCATCCAGCATAAAAACTTGGGGCTCCTACAAAAAATAGTTAAAATACAATGTAAAACATTTAACTAATAGAAATTCCGATTTAAATTAGGTATTGTGGCACTTGTAAACATATAAGTTTAAAACCTTATCTAGATCTTTATATGTTTAAAGTTCAGCCCTTATGTAGATCAGTGTTTTGATAAAGTTCAGAAAACCTTTAGCCAAAATATATTTTCAAGAGTTATTGAAATGCTGCTTAGTTAATTAGGAATTGCTGTTTAGTTAATTAGGAAAGAGCTTGCATTTGATTTTGAAGTGATCATCCATGTTATATTTTAAAAACTCGGAAAACAGTGCATAAAACATCCGGTATATATTTTCCTAATTTTCCTTCTAACTTAGCTTTTAATGTGTGACAACTTTAAATCCAGACAAATTTAACAAAAGAATGTCTTGTCTAACGGAGTTATCAATCTTATTAATTTAGAAAGCATAATAACAGGTGAGGTTATCAAATTATAAAACATTGTTAGACATATCAAAGTTTGTCAGGATTTTTTGTTGTCTCATCTTAGCTGGTGGGTTTCTTCATTTTTCTGAAATTTTTCTTAATTTTTGTATGGATTTTCTTAATTTTTGTGTGAGTGATGACTGCAAAAGTTAATAAACAAATATATTACAAAAATTTATACTTTAAATTAAAACATTTTGGAAATCCAAAAAAACTAAAACTTGAGAAAAATATCCGGAATTTTAGAAATAACCCGAAAAAGGTAATTCCTGACTTTGTAATACAAAGATATCAAATTGTATATAAAAAAGAAGGTATATATGTTAACCATTTCATGTATAGAGATAAAAGAAAAAAAGATAAAGTTAGGCTATTATATTATATTATTATATTATACATATGCATACATAGAATATACTTATAAAACTTTAAATTACCTCAGATCCTCCAAAACATCTTGGGCATTCTAATTTAAGAAGTTTGAATGCTTGCTCATAATTCTCTTCAGTTTTATTAGCATGAAATAGAATAGCAATAGGGATACATCCTGCGGAACTTGATGTAGACACAATTGTAACATTTGTTTGTGAGATATCACAAGATGAGGTAGTATCTACAAACACAATTTCGGAAGAAGATTTTCTTAGTTGATTCCTTTGCATCACTTCAGTGACCACTAATACAGACCATTTCAGATCTTCTTCAATAACTGTCACCAACGCTCCTAAATTAAAAAACACTGAAAACTGCCAAAAAATCCGGCAAGATATAAACCACCAATTGATAAAACGATATGGGCCAGTTCATTATACCTTAGCCAGTGGCCTGTGGGACACCAAAAAATAAAAAAAATTATAAAAAATAGCGAATAAGTGAAGTTAGCTGAAGAACTTTTCTATTAACCAACAAGGTCTTACAGGTTACTTTACTGATTAGCTATTACTATCAGCAATACATGGGAAAATTACAGAAAGCTTGTTACATAAAAGAACTCAAATGTGTCTATAAACATATTATTCATTTTCCAAAATGCCCAACTAAAATGGCAGCATTTTTTAATAACCCTATTTTCTTACCTATATGAGTTAAATGTATTATTTAACTCATATAGGTAAGAAAAATTTAAAATGTAAAATTTATTGGAAAACAATGCCCCTCTAACCTGCCTGCTAACATTGAAGGGGTGAACTTGATTTTGTCATTTAATAATAATAAAAAAGATATGGTTGGTTGCCCCCTCCCTGATCTAGTCTTTATGGCTTTTTGCAAATGTATCTATTTAGGTGCTTCTAGCACAAAATAACTGTTTTTTAATACTTTTCTGTTAAAAGAACTTTGTTATTGCTTTTTTTTCAGTTTTATTCATTATATTACCTTTTATTTGTTGGATCTACTCTATACACAAAATTATATAGGAGAAATAGCTTAAATAAATGTCCCACAAAATTTTCTTTAAATTGGTTGAAATATAACGAGCTTACACATATCTGACTTTGTTATATATTTTTTTGTAATATATAAAAATACATGTCAACTCAAAGTAGAATTTGGCAGCAAACCTTCTCAATATAAACTAGGTTTTTTATTTATCATTTATCAATCTTATTTTCAAAATAAATCATTTAAATAAATTATTTTAAAATAAACTGATTATTGTTGTTAATCTCATTTTTACCTGATTCTAAGTATACATTTCTTTTATTCTTTAACATCTCTAAAGGATTTTTAAGAGCAAAATGTTTTTCTTGCCATAAATTGTATAAATAATAAATTGTACGTGATGAAGGATTAAGTGAGGCATCTGCCAAAAGAAAGGAGCCATTTTCATGATAAATAAATTTATCTGTGTGTATACGTTTTGCTTGAGCTGGACTTAATCCACTGTTAAAATAGTTATAAAAAAGTTTTTTTGTAACTGATGACACTGGTAAGTATTTCATCGAATCTGCACATTCAATGTTATGGTTATGGTTTTTATGAACTACTATAACTCCACTAAGGGGAGGTTCTTCTTTTAGATATTGATCATTTTTCTTAGTATTTGCATTTACTTTTTTGATTTTGATATCAATTTCAGCTACACAGTATGTGTTTTTCCTTGATTTAATTTCTTTATTTAGTTTTGAATGTTGACATTGATATTTTCTATGTGCCACAAGCCTAAATAAAATACATTTGCAAGATATATATACACTTACTGTTAGTTAATGCTTATATTATTATTTATTAGCCCTCAAGACCTATAAGACCTGACTCACTATTGATTGTGATATGAAAAAAATATATAATAGCTTAGTAAAGAAGCTAAGGGGGTTCCTTACAGACAAAGAAAAGAAAATACAAAAACTAGCAATAACATAATAATACAAATAACAACAATACATACCCATTTCGTAATATTACCAAAAAAAAAATTTATTCTAACCCTAACTGTGTTGCTAACCCTAAATTTTTCTTAAACTGTTAGCTATTGATCGATAAATTAAATTTCAAATCATAAAAATTTACTAAATTAAGATAATATCTTAACATTAAACAAACTAAACTTGTGATATAGGCTAGAACACCAAGGCAAATCTAAAGAAATGAAACAACAATAATAAAAAGTAGACATGCTTATAAGATAATACCACCATTTTGGGATGATGATGGTAAAACTTAAGGAATGAAATGATAAAAATGGAGAAAAATATAAAAATTTAAATTTGCAAACAAAATAAAAACTAATACAAAATACATAATCCTTATATAACTAAAAATATTTAAAAAATTTTATTTAAATAGCTTCAATTTATTTTAATCAAACCTTGTTTGTATTAAAGAAAGCCAAATAACCCTAAATCACTTTATTCAAATAAACCCCAAATCACTTTATTTAAAACCACAAACATTTAAAAGTTTATTTTCTGAGGTAACAAGGAAACATTGCTTTAACAAACTTATTATATGCCAATGTTATATTTCAAGACATTGTGTTAAATAGTCATGACAAATTTAAAACATCAGCAAATGACTTATAATGGTCGGTACTTATAATAGTATAACAAAATAGAAAAAATGATACCAGAAAACAAAATATCTCTTACTTCAATCAAGTAGAAATCCAATTATTTCCTGTTGACTAATGATTAATAAAGTAAATTTTAAATCATAAAAATTTACATAATTAAACCATGTTCCAACAGTAGAAAAACCAAAATTACAGAACTAAAAAAATGAAATAAAAAAATAACAATAATGGGTATAATACATCATTGTTTGTGTGAAATTTTTAAAATGATGTTCCTTGAAATGAATGTTATTTAAATTTAAAAAACAATATATTAAACTACCTTGAACACAGGACATAAAATTTGCCATGTAAGAAGCACATTTTTTTTTGAGATAAACATTATCAACTGTTTAATCTTGAATTTAATTTATGGTCATTAAGTGTGCTAAACTGACAACATTTTAGCGTAAAGTTTGCTCAACTGTAACCAAGGAATAAATACCCTTATACAACTTGTAGTATGTGCGTGTTTAAATTATATATATATATATATATATATATATATATATATATATATATATATATATATATATATATATATATATATATATATACATATATATATATATATATATATATTAAATATATATAAATTATGTTAGTGTATTCTACAAGAGAGCTCAACGTTGTTAAAGAACAGAGTAAAAATAAATAAGTAAAAACACTTATCTAATTTTTTTTTTCCTTATATATATATTAATATATATATTTAATATATATATCTATGATATTTATATTAAATATATGTATCATATTTCGTGGTAAAAGATAAAATTGGTTAAAAATCCAACCTTGTAGGTTCATTCAGCTTGTATGACTTTAGCCATCTAGTGTGCGTTTTATGTCCATATTCTTCTACCCATTGGTTCGCTTCATCTTCTGATTTAATTGATGCTCGCAATTGAATAACATTTTTATCTTCAAAAATTAACTTTGAATTAAATAAAATAGGGAATGTTGAATTCATTTTTTTTAGAATCACTACCGCTGTTGTTATTAAGCAAGGTTTATTAATTTTTTTATTGCGCGAAAGTTTAAATTCCAATTTTGCAGATTTGCCTCTCTTTCAAAATAAGCGAATCAGATTGGCCAGTTTTGATGGCTATTCTGTACTTATAGTGGGTTTGTAAAGTCGCAAACGGGTAGCGACTTTACAAACCCACTATAAGTACAGAATAGCCATCAAAACTGGCCAATCTGATTCGCTTATTTTGAAAGAGAGGCAAATCTGCAAAATTGGAATTTAAACTTTCGCGCAATAAAAAAATTAATAAACCTTGCTTAATAACAACAGCGGTAGTGATTCTAAAAAAAATGAATTCAACATTCCCTATTTTATTTAATTCAAAGTTAATTTTTGAAGATAAAAATGTTATTCAATTGCGAGCATCAATTAAATCAGAAGATGAAGCGAACCAATGGGTAGAAGAATATGGACATAAAACGCACACTAGATGGCTAAAGTCATACAAGCTGAATGAACCTACAAGGTTGGATTTTTAACCAATTTTATCTTTTACCACGAAATATGATACATATATTTAATATAAATATCATAGATATATATATTAAATATATATATTAATATATATATAAGGAAAAAAAAAATTAGATAAGTGTTTTTACTTATTTATTTTTACTCTGTTCTTTAACAACGTTGAGCTCTCTTGTAGAATACACTAACATAATTTATATATATTTAATATATATATATATATATATATATGTATATATATATATATATATATATATATATATATATATATATATATATATATATATATATATATATATATATATATAATTTAAACACGCACATACTACAAGTTGTATAAGGGTATTTATTCCTTGGTTACAGTTGAGCAAACTTTACGCTAAAATGTTGTCAGTTTAGCACACTTAATGACCATAAATTAAATTCAAGATTAAACAGTTGATAATGTTTATCTCAAAAAAAAATGTGCTTCTTACATGGCAAATTTTATGTCCTGTGTTCAAGGTAGTTTAATATATTGTTTTTTAAATTTAAATAACATTCATTTCAAGGAACATCATTTTAAAAATTTCACACAAACAATGATGTATTATACCCATTATTGTTATTTTTTTATTTCATTTTTTTAGTTCTGTAATTTTGGTTTTTCTACTGTTGGAACATGGTTTAATTATGTAAATTTTTATGATTTAAAATTTACTTTATTAATCATTAGTCAACAGGAAATAATTGGATTTCTACTTGATTGAAGTAAGAGATATTTTGTTTTCTGGTATCATTTTTTCTATTTTGTTATACTATTATAAGTACCGACCATTATAAGTCATTTGCTGATGTTTTAAATTTGTCATGACTATTTAACACAATGTCTTGAAATATAACATTGGCATATAATAAGTTTGTTAAAGCAATGTTTCCTTGTTACCTCAGAAAATAAACTTTTAAATGTTTGTGGTTTTAAATAAAGTGATTTGGGGTTTATTTGAATAAAGTGATTTAGGGTTATTTGGCTTTCTTTAATACAAACAAGGTTTGATTAAAATAAATTGAAGCTATTTAAATAAAATTTTTTAAATATTTTTAGTTATATAAGGATTATGTATTTTGTATTAGTTTTTATTTTGTTTGCAAATTTAAATTTTTATATTTTTCTCCATTTTTATCATTTCATTCCTTAAGTTTTACCATCATCATCCCAAAATGGTGGTATTATCTTATAAGCATGTCTACTTTTTATTATTGTTGTTTCATTTCTTTAGATTTGCCTTGGTGTTCTAGCCTATATCACAAGTTTAGTTTGTTTAATGTTAAGATATTATCTTAATTTAGTAAATTTTTATGATTTGAAATTTAATTTATCGATCAATAGCTAACAGTTTAAGAAAAATTTAGGGTTAGCAACACAGTTAGGGTTAGAATAAATTTTTTTTTTGGTAATATTACGAAATGGGTATGTATTGTTGTTATTTGTATTATTATGTTATTGCTAGTTTTTGTATTTTCTTTTCTTTGTCTGTAAGGAACCCCCTTAGCTTCTTTACTAAGCTATTATATATTTTTTTCATATCACAATCAATAGTGAGTCAGGTCTTATAGGTCTTGAGGGCTAATAAATAATAATATAAGCATTAACTAACAGTAAGTGTATATATATCTTGCAAATGTATTTTATTTAGGCTTGTGGCACATAGAAAATATCAATGTCAACATTCAAAACTAAATAAAGAAATTAAATCAAGGAAAAACACATACTGTGTAGCTGAAATTGATATCAAAATCAAAAAAGTAAATGCAAATACTAAGAAAAATGATCAATATCTAAAAGAAGAACCTCCCCTTAGTGGAGTTATAGTAGTTCATAAAAACCATAACCATAACATTGAATGTGCAGATTCGATGAAATACTTACCAGTGTCATCAGTTACAAAAAAACTTTTTTATAACTATTTTAACAGTGGATTAAGTCCAGCTCAAGCAAAACGTATACACACAGATAAATTTATTTATCATGAAAATGGCTCCTTTCTTTTGGCAGATGCCTCACTTAATCCTTCATCACGTACAATTTATTATTTATACAATTTATGGCAAGAAAAACATTTTGCTCTTAAAAATCCTTTAGAGATGTTAAAGAATAAAAGAAATGTATACTTAGAATCAGGTAAAAATGAGATTAACAACAATAATCAGTTTATTTTAAAATAATTTATTTAAATGATTTATTTTGAAAATAAGATTGATAAATGATAAATAAAAAACCTAGTTTATATTGAGAAGGTTTGCTGCCAAATTCTACTTTGAGTTGACATGTATTTTTATATATTACAAAAAAATATATAACAAAGTCAGATATGTGTAAGCTCGTTATATTTCAACCAATTTAAAGAAAATTTTGTGGGACATTTATTTAAGCTATTTCTCCTATATAATTTTGTGTATAGAGTAGATCCAACAAATAAAAGGTAATATAATGAATAAAACTGAAAAAAAAGCAATAACAAAGTTCTTTTAACAGAAAAGTATTAAAAAACAGTTATTTTGTGCTAGAAGCACCTAAATAGATACATTTGCAAAAAGCCATAAAGACTAGATCAGGGAGGGGGCAACCAACCATATCTTTTTTATTATTATTAAATGACAAAATCAAGTTCACCCCTTCAATGTTAGCAGGCAGGTTAGAGGGGCATTGTTTTCCAATAAATTTTACATTTTAAATTTTTCTTACCTATATGAGTTAAATAATACATTTAACTCATATAGGTAAGAAAATAGGGTTATTAAAAAATGCTGCCATTTTAGTTGGGCATTTTGGAAAATGAATAATATGTTTATAGACACATTTGAGTTCTTTTATGTAACAAGCTTTCTGTAATTTTCCCATGTATTGCTGATAGTAATAGCTAATCAGTAAAGTAACCTGTAAGACCTTGTTGGTTAATAGAAAAGTTCTTCAGCTAACTTCACTTATTCGCTATTTTTTATAATTTTTTTTATTTTTTGGTGTCCCACAGGCCACTGGCTAAGGTATAATGAACTGGCCCATATCGTTTTATCAATTGGTGGTTTATATCTTGCCGGATTTTTTGGCAGTTTTCAGTGTTTTTTAATTTAGGAGCGTTGGTGACAGTTATTGAAGAAGATCTGAAATGGTCTGTATTAGTGGTCACTGAAGTGATGCAAAGGAATCAACTAAGAAAATCTTCTTCCGAAATTGTGTTTGTAGATACTACCTCATCTTGTGATATCTCACAAACAAATGTTACAATTGTGTCTACATCAAGTTCCGCAGGATGTATCCCTATTGCTATTCTATTTCATGCTAATAAAACTGAAGAGAATTATGAGCAAGCATTCAAACTTCTTAAATTAGAATGCCCAAGATGTTTTGGAGGATCTGAGGTAATTTAAAGTTTTATAAGTATATTCTATGTATGCATATGTATAATATAATAATATAATATAATAGCCTAACTTTATCTTTTTTTCTTTTATCTCTATACATGAAATGGTTAACATATATACCTTCTTTTTTATATACAATTTGATATCTTTGTATTACAAAGTCAGGAATTACCTTTTTCGGGTTATTTCTAAAATTCCGGATATTTTTCTCAAGTTTTAGTTTTTTTGGATTTCCAAAATGTTTTAATTTAAAGTATAAATTTTTGTAATATATTTGTTTATTAACTTTTGCAGTCATCACTCACACAAAAATTAAGAAAATCCATACAAAAATTAAGAAAAATTTCAGAAAAATGAAGAAACCCACCAGCTAAGATGAGACAACAAAAAATCCTGACAAACTTTGATATGTCTAACAATGTTTTATAATTTGATAACCTCACCTGTTATTATGCTTTCTAAATTAATAAGATTGATAACTCCGTTAGACAAGACATTCTTTTGTTAAATTTGTCTGGATTTAAAGTTGTCACACATTAAAAGCTAAGTTAGAAGGAAAATTAGGAAAATATATACCGGATGTTTTATGCACTGTTTTCCGAGTTTTTAAAATATAACATGGATGATCACTTCAAAATCAAATGCAAGCTCTTTCCTAATTAACTAAACAGCAATTCCTAATTAACTAAGCAGCATTTCAATAACTCTTGAAAATATATTTTGGCTAAAGGTTTTCTGAACTTTATCAAAACACTGATCTACATAAGGGCTGAACTTTAAACATATAAAGATCTAGATAAGGTTTTAAACTTATATGTTTACAAGTGCCACAATACCTAATTTAAATCGGAATTTCTATTAGTTAAATGTTTTACATTGTATTTTAACTATTTTTTGTAGGAGCCCCAAGTTTTTATGCTGGATGACTCAAGTGAAGAAAAAAATGCACTAAGTTCTGTATGGCCAACAGCAACAATGTTATTATGTTATTTTCATGTATTACAAGCACAATGGCGTTGGTTGCTTAAAAAAGCTGCAAAAACTGATCGTCAAAAACTTTACTATTTGTTTAAAAATGTATTTAAGTTACATATAAAAATAGATTTATAACCACTTAATTATATAGTAATTCTTAATTCGTTTACTATTTTTTGAAATGAAAGTTATTTATATGGAATTTCAAGTGCAATTATCTACAAGTTTGTTTTCTAGATTATGTATGCTGATACAAGCGAAAAACTTGACTTATCGTTGCACCAATTAAAAAGCATAAAATTAACGCACCCAAAGTTTTATATTAGGGTTAAAAAGTACTATAACAAGAGAAAGTTTGAATTTGTCATGTTATAAAGAAAAGACTTAATTATTCGAAACCACAATACAAATAATTTTAGTGAAGCAACAATAAGAATCCTTAAAGATATTGTTTTATGTAGAACAAAAGCATTCAATGTTGCAGCACTTGTAGACTATACTGTCAATGTTTGGGACAGATATTATAGCAACCGTCTTCTGAATACTGCATATAATCGTTGCTCTGCCTATGAAATATTCTACAACAAATTATGTCAAAAATCTGAAAAAATAAACATTAGTTCTATTAAATTGTTGGAGAGGAACACTTACATTGTACCTAGTTTTAAAAATTCAAATGTCGAATATACAGTCAATAGTGACGTTGGCTACTGTTCATGTCCTAGTGGTAGGCAAGGTGGATTCTGTAAACACATGGCTGCAATACATAAATTATTTAAAATTAATTTTCCGTGCGCTCCACCTATTACATCGAAAGACAGATACGAACTTGGGAAGCTTGCACTTGGATCGAAGTGCCCTGAACCAGATTTTTTTTTAAGTTTGAGAGATATAGATCAAAGCGAAATTGAAATATCTTCTAATATTTTAGGTTTGTAATTGAATTGTAAAGGCAAATAAAGTAGTTGCATCGATATAAGCCCACTTTGTTTCATCTGAAAATATTTTTGTTTATTAGAACACACACACACACACACACACACACACACACACACACACACACGCACGCACGCACGCACGCACGCACATAAGTATGTATGTATGTATGTATGTATGTATGTATGTAAAATTATTATTATTCGATACGGGTCTTTTTTGGTCCAACTACCTTGATATCTGCAATTAGTTTTAATTTTTTGTAATTTATATTGAATACATACATGATTTTATAATATAATAATTTTATAACATGGTTTACATTTATTAAATTAACATTAAATTGTTATTTTCGCAGTTGAAACTCAAGAAAACTGTTTGATCTCTGGCGATGCAAATAACGAAGATATTTTGTCACTGAAAAAAAAAACCAATCGGAATCTTTAAATACAGATTGTGAAGAATTTATATTTGAATTTAAAAAGTTATTAGATTTAGCTAAAATCGATCCCAATTCTAAAAAAATTATTAATAGTTTAAAGCTTAGACTGAAAAGTGTCAATACCACCGAAAGCGCTTTAGCAACTCTGTTTTCATTAAAAACAGCATTATGCTCAAAAAAAAAATTCGGACAAATTAAAACGCAACCGACTGCTGCTGCGAGACGAAGAGAAGGTCTGACACGTGGTAGTAGACCAGTGCCGATGGGAAGACCAACTAAAGTTGAAGTTTTGAAACGGAAAGTTAAGCGACAAAGAAATATCAGTCTAGCTGTTGAACAAAATTTTGCTAATGCTCAAAGTCATTAACGTATTTTTTTAGCAGTCTTAAAAGTATTGTTATATAATTTATATTTTATTCGAATATACTTGAGTATTTTTGCGCTAACCTTTTTGGAAAAATTTGACATGGTATTTCATTATTCTTTCACTGTAATTTAAGACAAACTCGTTTAATGATTCAATACGATACTGATTTATCATACAAATAATAATGAAACTATACAAGACAATTATATTGCACATTAAATAAAATAGTAAGCAACGGAGTCCAATTTTTAATAAATAAATACAAAATCTATTAACAATTTTAAATAAATAAACACAAACTAATGAGCAAAAAGTAAACAAAATCGAACTATTTTTCTTTATTTTTATGTTTAACGCCGAATATTTTTCTTATATTCCAATTTTGCGGATTTGCCTCTCTTTCAAAATAAGCGAATCAGATTGGCCAATTTTAATGGCTATTCTGTGCTTATAGTGGGTTTGTAAAGTCGCAAACGGGTATGTATTTGAGTTATTAGTATTTCTATTAACAACTTAGAACTTAAGCTTCTTTAATACCTAAAAGTAGTTAATTTTAGATTAGAAACTGAGTCAGAGGTTCGTTTTAAAAAAATATACATGTTCAAAAAGCGTCAAAAATTTGCATTTACGCCATAGTCAAATCACAGCGGAATTTGTATGAAAGTGCGCTATCACATGGCCGATCAAATAAAAGATAAAATAAATAAAAAGTAAGTATAAATGCTTAATATAAATTTATAGTTTTATTATTCATATTTACCATTTATACTGTAATTGATTCAATGTACACGAAACTTATATTAGTAATATATTGTGTCTGACATTTCATGTAAAGCACTTCTTGTTACGATTCAAATATAACTATAATTATAGTTACTTTATTTATATAAATAAGGTTGAATTTTGTACATAAGACATTATTTATATACTCTATAGTATATGATTAAAAAAATAATTAAAAAAGGTATAAATGGTATTTACATGAGTTTTTTTAGCCGTTAACCTTCACTTTTTTACATGCTATTCAGACTACATGATGTGGTACATATGTACCACATGAATCGTACAATGTACCACAATGTACATTGTATATAATAACTTTTTTTCTCAACTAGTATAAATCAAATATGCTATTAACTTTATGATTATGTAATATTGAATTTTATTTGTTTATATATCTTTTTTTTAGACACTTTAATGTGTGCACTAATATGCAGTGTTTAAATTTTAATGTTTGCAAAAAAATTAAAAGTTGGTATATATATTTTAATTAATCAAAGTCAATATTATTGTTTATTGAGTTTTAAAACAAAGCTCTATAAGTTAATAACTTTTTTATAATTTGAGTATAATTTATTGTTAAGCTATTTTCGTTATTTCACAAAATTTTAGTTTGATTGAGTGTCAAATAATTAAAAAAAAAAATTTAAATATTATTTGTTTAATTTATTCGTTAATCTTAAAGTAAATAAATCCTTTAATCTAGTGCGTAAAAGAGAAAAATGTCACCCAGAAAATCTTGCAAAGTTCTATATTCAAAGAAAAATTGATCAAGAAGGATTTCTCAAAGTTAAAATTAATGACACTATAGGTAAAA
Organism: Hydra vulgaris; assembly: GCF_022113875.1. Classification (NCBI taxonomy): domain Eukaryota; kingdom Metazoa; phylum Cnidaria; class Hydrozoa; order Anthoathecata; family Hydridae; genus Hydra; species Hydra vulgaris. The sequence continues at coordinate 57,863,806 of NC_061157.1, forward strand.
AAGTTTTAAAATCATGTTTTCATCCTTTTAAAATCATGTTTTTATCCTTGTCTAAAGTTGACTTTTATTATGGTACTTAATCTTTTTAAATAATACTTGAACAAAATTTGTTGAATAATGCTATATTTATATTAATACATCATAAATAATTCATTTAATAAAATGTGCACCATTCATTATATGTGTTATAGGTATATAGTATATTATAAGCAGTAAATCGTTAAACCTTGAGGATTTCTTAGTTGGGTTATAAACTTGTTTTAAAAGTTAATTTTTAATTGTTAATTTTTTTAAATTAACTCAAATAGAAATGTCAAAAGAAAATCAAGACAAAGCCTTATGATTTACTTATTTATTATTTATTATTTTTTTTACTTCAGTCTTTAACTTCAGTTGTCTTAAAATTTTTCTATTTGGATGATATATATTATAAAAGTATCTTTAAAAAAATCTAAATTGCACCTCAAGGTTTAGTTTCTTGTTTCTTGTTATATATTGTTTTAAATTTCACATTAAGATTCTTTAGATATAAAAAACATCTGTATAAAAATCTCGATGACTACTTTACGTTTGATTTATTTTTCGTATATATTGTTTTAAAAGTCACCTTAAGTACCTTTTGTTTCACTGAGTTTTACTATAAAAATGTCAATTAAAAAATCTAAAGGTTGCCTTAAGGTTGGTTTTATTGTTTTTTACTGTTTGTTTTAAAATTCACTTTAAGGTAATTTTGTTTGGCTGATTTTTTTTTAAATATTTTTCAAAAGGCTATATGTCACCTTTAGGTTTCCTTTATAAAGGAAACCTAAAGGTGACATATAGCCTTTGAAAGATATTTAAAAGAAAATCAGTTAAACAAAATTACCTGAAGGTGATTTTAATTTAAAGGTGACAATAAATTTATTGGTCCTTGTTAAATATTGTTTTAAATTTTACATAAGGGTTTTAGTTATAAAATAAAGTACTTTTAAAAAAATCTAGATGACACTTCAAGGTTTAGTTTATTTTTCCTTTCTATATATGTTTGAAAATTACCTCTCAGTTCTTTTGTTTTACTGAGTTTACTACAAAAATATGTAATAAAGCAAAATCTATAAGTTGCCTGAAGTTTTGTTTTATTGTTGCTTAATAATTTTGATTTTAAAAATCATGTTAAGTTTTTTTTGAATTACATTTTTAAAATATCTTCAAAAAATCTTTGTCGCCTTAAGGTTTCCTTTATTGTTTTTTATTATATACTGTTTTAAATTTATCTTAAGTTTCTTTATTAATAAGTTAACATATTGCATAAAAAACTAGATGCACCTTAATATTTAGTTTATTCTTCCTTTTTCAATGTTGTTTTGAAAGTCACTTCAAGTTTTTCTTGTTTTTACTGAATTTACTATAAAACTAGCTATATAAAAATCTAGTTGTCACATTAAGTGTTGTTTTAATGTTCAGTTTTATATATTGTATAAAAAGTCACCTTAAGGTTTTTATGTTTGGTTTTTTTTGTTAATAAAATCTAGATGACACCTTAAGGTTTAGTTGATTCTACCTTTTTGTATATTGTTTTGAAATTTACCTTAAGTTTTTTTTTAATAGTGAGTTTTACTATAAAAATATCTGTGAAAGAATCTAGATGTTGCCTTTAGGTTTATTTTCTTTTTCTTTTTTATATTTTGTTCTAAAATTCCCTTTACGGTGGATGTTAATCAAAGTTTTTTTAACATTCACCTTTACCTAAATTTCTGCAAAAATTATTGCTAAACCATTAAATCCTTTAAATGTAATCGAAATTATGTATTATAAATTAAAAAAAAAACTATGAGTAACTTTCATAAATTATTATAAATTTCTTTGTGTACTATTACCATGTAAACCTAATCAATAAAAAGTCGCCTAAAGGTTTTTATGTTTGGCTGAATTACATTTTAAAAATATTCTCAAAAAGTCTATATGTTGCCTTAAGGTTTGTTAGGTAGCTCCTTGTTATTTATTTTAATAAAATTAAAAGTCACCTTAAGGTTTTTTTGTTTTGCTGAATTATATTTTTAAATATCTTAAAAAAAGTCAATATGTCGCCTTAAGGTTTACTTAATTGTTCCTTGTTATACATTGTGAAATTTTTTTATTTTTTTAACTTAGTTTTAAAAGTCACCTTAAGGTTTTTATGTTTGTCTGAACTATATTTTAAAATATCTTTAAAAAGTCTATATGTCACCTTAAAGTTTCCTTAATTATTTCTTGTTATAAATAGTAAATTTTTTTTTGCTTATTTTAAAAGTCACCCTAGGGTTTTTTTGTTTGGCAGAATTATATTTAAAAATATCTTCAAATATTTTATGTCCCTATATGTTTTACTTTATTGTTCCTTGTTATACATTGTTTTAATTTTTACCACAACTTTTTAAAACAAATCTGAATGACACTTTAAGGTTTAGTTTATTTTTCCTTTTTTTACATTGTTTTAAAAGTCATTTCAACATTCTCTTGTTTTTATTGAATTTTACTATAAAACTAGCTATATAAAAATCTAGTTGTCACATTAAGTGTTGTTTTAATGTCCAGTTTTATATATTATATGAAAAGTCACCTTAAGGTTTTTATGTTTGGTTTTTTTATTATATAATGTTTTAGATTTTTTCTCCAGTTATAAAATGAAGTATTTAAGTATATATATATATATATTTATGTCGCCTTAAAGTTTCGCTTTATTTTACCTTGTTATGTATTGTTTTAAACTTTGCTTTTTTCTTTTCTATTTTTAAAAGTTTACTTTGTAATATTCTGAAAAAAATCTAGATGACACCTTAAGGTTCAGTTGATTCTACCTTTTTATATATTGTTTTGAAATTTACCTCAAGTTTTTTTTTAATAGTGAGTTTTACTATAAAAATATCTGTGAAAAAATCTAGATGTTGCCTTTAGGTTTATTTTCTTTTTCTTTTTTATATTTTGTTCTAAAATTTCCTTTACGGTGGATGTTAATCAAAGTTTTGTTAACATTCACCTTAACCTAAATTTCTTCAAAAATTATTGCTAAACCATAAAATCCTTTAAATGAGTAACTTTCATAAATTATTATAAACTGCTTTGTGTACTATTGCCATGTAAACCTAATCAATAAAAAGTCACCTTAAGATTTTTATGTTTGGCTTGATTATATTTTAAAAATATTCTCAAAAAGTCTATATGTTGCCTTAAGGTTTGTTAGGTAGCTCCTTGTTATTTGTTTTAAAAAATTATGTTTTAGTTAGTTTTAAAAGTCACCTTAAGGTTTTTTTGTTTAGCTGAATTATATTTTTAAATATCTCAAAAAAAGTTAATATGTCGCCTAAAGGTTTGCTTAATTGTTCCTTGTTATATATTGTGATTAGTTTTTTTTTTAACTTAGTTTTAAAAGTCACCTTAAGGTTTTTATGTTTGTCTGAATTATATTTTACTTTATTGTTGTTATATATTGTTTTAATTTTTACCTAAATTTAAAAAAAAAATCTGAATGACACTTTAAAGTTTAGTTTATTTTTTCTATTTCAATATTGTTTTAAAAGTCACCTCAAGTTTCTTTTTTTTTAATTGAGTTTCACTATTTAAATATAAAATGTAAAAAAGATAAATGTTGCTATAAAGTTTGTTTAATTGTTCCTTTTTTAAAGTTTTAAAAACTTTCTTAAGATATTTTTGGTTGGCTTAATTTTAATTTTAAAAATATCTGTAAAAAAATTTAAATGTTGACATTATTTTTTTATTTTTTTGTTTTTATTTTTTTTTAAAAAAGTCACAATTTTTTTTGTTTTTTTGTTTGGCTGATTTTAAAAAAATATCTTTTAAAAATCTTTATGTAGCCTTAAGGTTTCCTTTATTGTTCCTTGTTATATATTGTTTTGAATTTTACCTAAAGTTTTTTAGTTATATAATTAAGTATTTTAAAAGTAATCTAGATGTCTCTTTAAGGTTTGGTTTATCCTCCCTTTTTATATATCGTTTAAAAAATTTTTCTGCTTTATTGAGTTTTACTATAAAAATATGTAAATAAAAAAATCTAGTTGCCTTAAGGTTTGCTTTTTTGTTGCTTTCTAAATTTCGTTTTAAAAGCAGGGATTATCTTTTTCCGTATATTTCCTGAAATCCTGATATATTTTTTTTAGTTTTTCCGGATTTTCAAAACATTTTAAATATATGTATTTTTGTAATATATTTGGTTTTTAGGCTTTTTCCTTCATCACTCATAGAAAAAATATAAAAAGTATCCAAAAAAAAATTAAAACAACTTAGCTAAAGGCAAAATTAAAAAGAAAATAAGGGAATATACATTCTGGATTTTTTACGGATATTTTATTCAAACAATTGTCTGGATTTTTAAAATATGAATAGGATGATCTATTTAAAAGTCATGTTAGATTTTATTTTGTTTGTCTGAATTATATTTTTAAATTATTTTTCAAAAGTCTATATTGCCTTATGGTTTGCCTTATTGTTCCTTGTTATATACTGTTTTAAATTTATCTCAAGTTCTTTAGTATCAAAATAACACATTTAGAAGAAAACTACTTGACTTTTGGTTTATTCTTCTTTTTTTCATATTTTTTTAAAAGTCACCTCAAGGTCATATTTCTTCATTTTTTCATAATTTATTTTTTAAAATTTCATAGTTTCATATTTTTTCAAAAGTCACCTCTTGTTTTTACTGAATATAGAAGTATCTTTATTAAAGTTTCCAATTTAAGTGTTCTTTTTAAAATATTGTTTCAAAAGTCACTTTAAGGTTTTATATAATTTACCAGGCTTGGTCGGGAAACAGGTGCGATTCACTTGATAACTGACCACGGAAATAATATTTAGTTGCGAAAAACTGACCAGATTTTTTAGTCGTTTTGAGAACATTCAAATTCACGTATGTTTCCTTGTTTGTCCCCAAAATAATTATTAAGTTATCGTAAATCTTGTATTTCGGACTTACACGGTAACATACATAAACTCAAACTTTGTGCGGAAAAATAAAAAAAAGAATATTTGCAAACATAATAAACCCGCCAAATCTACTAACAACTATTTCTATTGGTTCAAAAAATACTAGCGGAAATTTCTAGAGTATTCAAAAAAGACAAACCGAATGTTCTAGAGTATTCTGTTGAATTATTTTAAAAAGTTGTATTATTTGAGTTTTGTTATGTTTTCGTCGAAATTTCTAGCATAATTAGTTTTAACAATATAATATCAAACAAACTTTTATTTTAATACTATGTCATTCTCGAAGCCACATCTACAAAGCTATAAATGTTTTAAACTAACATTAAGTGTTTGCAAAAATAAATGTTTTAAATTTATGTTTTTAAGTTCTTAGAAAGAAAAGTTTTTAAGTTCTTAGAAATTGGTTTACTAACTTCAATTATTTTTGCTTCAGCCATTCTCACAGTCTCGTTATAATTAACTCTTTTCTGTTTTAAATACTAATTAAAATTATAAAGCCCACTCACTAATCATTATCAGCGGTAATGCGAAGCTGTTCCGCTTCCTTCTCACTAAGTAATTTAACGTTTTTTAATTGAATTGAATTTCTACAGTAATTCAATGATTTAATTATTTTATTTGTTCATCTTACTAAAAAGAATAGAAAGAAAAGAATCAAATGTGTTAAACTTTTCAAACTACGCGAAGCATAAAACAGTTATTTAAAAAACCTTTTTATTTATAAATAAATCATCTAGCGTTAGTTTTACTGGTTGAATCTTGTTGGACCTTTCAGGGCCGCGGGCTGCATTATTTTAGTGGCATTTATTATGTGCCACAGCTTAAAAATGATTAAAAAAAATACAGAATGGTCCTTTTGACTATTTCGCAACCTCTAACAATGTGAGTCCTGGGGCTATAGCCCTTCTATCCCGTCTCCCTCTCCCCCACCTCTTCAATCCAGCACTGGAAATAAGACAAGTATATAAATAAAAATTATATACTCGTTGATAAATTAAAGAACATTTGTTTTCTTATTAAACAATCATTAATAGTAAGTTGTTACTTAGTATAAAAAATGTCGCATAATTTTATAAAAAAAAATAAAAAAAAACGATGTTTCAAAAATAATTGCTCTAATCGTATTTTTTTGCCTAAAGTTTTTTTTGCGTTAAAAGCTGTTTTCTTTTTTTAACTGTCTCTCAACGGTCCAGTTAATCTTGTTGCACTTTATTGTTTGTTTTTGAAATGTTCTCAAAACGACTAAAAAATCTGGCCGGTTTTACGCAACTAAATATTATTTCCGTGGTCAATTATCGAGTGTGATCGCACTCGCTTCCCGACCAAGCCTGATTTACTGAGTTTACAATTAAAAAATCTAATATTTTTCAATGAAAAATACTATTATATATTTAAGGTTATTGTTTGATTTGACCCAATTGAGGTTGCCTTAAGGTTTGTTTTATTGTTTTTTACTTTCTTTCTTTTTTTTTAAAGTCACTCAAGTTTTTTGTTTGGCTGATTTATATTTTTATAACATCTTTAGAGAGTCTATATATCGCCTTATGGGTTTGCGAAATTGTTTCTTGTTAAATACTATTTTAAATTTTAACTTAAGTTTCTTTAGTTATAAAATAAAGTATTAAAAAATAAGTCTAGTGGATGCTTTATAGTTGGGTTTATTCTTCTTCTTTATACATTGTTCAAAAGCCACCTATTTTTTTAATTATTTTATGTTGTTTAAAAAATCAACATCCCAAATCTCAGAGACATGTGTTCATATTAAAGAGAATGATAAAACAAATATTTAGGCTAAATTTTTTTTGAACAAAACAAAAGAATAAATGAATACCAAGAAAAAACTAACTTTTTATTTTTGTCGAAGCTTGCCTTCTCTGTTTTATTATAGGTCTAAAACCAAAATTTGAAAAAAGCTGAATTTCTGCAAAAATTAATGCTACACTATTAATTCTTTTAAATGGAATTAAAATCATGTATCAGGAATGATAAAGAACTCTATGGTGAGTAACTTGCATAAAAATTATAAAATATTATAAACTGCTTTTACTACTGTTACCATGAAAACCAAATCAATAAAAAGTTTTTGAGAAAGGCTATTTCAATAAAAAGTCCTAAATTTCAAATTTTGTATTAAATGACAACCACTGGAAAAAGATTAGTTTTAACAAATGATTTTTTTTTTCATGATAGCAATTGCTATGGTAACTTAGAAGAAACTGTTTTTCATGGTTAAGGGACCTGGGAATCAAAGAAGTTTAAAACGCTTTGACCCTTGAAATATCCTGATATTTTTTAACATGTTGGGAAAAAAATAGCTCAAGATATCATTTATTAAAATTAAAAATCAAATATGGTTAAATTCAGCTAACAAACTTTATATATTGGTTTTAAATTTTTAAAGTAAGTTCTGACTTATTTATAGTTTAACTATATCAAATTTTTTTTATGTAAGGTTTTGTTAAATAATAGGTTTTTAATTTGATGCAAAACTTTTTCAGACTTTGGGCCATAATGTTGAAACTATGGTTGTTAAGGACGTTGCTAAAATAAATAATTTGACGGATAAATTTATTGAAAAAAATTGTAAAAAAAAATATAAAAGTTTTATAAAAATTAATATAAAATATAAAAATATAAAACTTTAAAAAAAAAAACAGAAATTTCTCTTTAAAAATTCATATAAAAAAAATTTGATACATTACAAAAGTTAACATCCGTCCAACTTAAGATTTTCTTGTTTGGCTTAATTATGTTTTAAAAATATCTGTAAAAGGATATAGATGTTGTCATATATTTATTGTATTTTAAAAATATCTTCAACAAGTCTTTATGTTTCCTTAAATTTTCTCATAATCCCTTGTTATATATTGTTTTAAATTTTATGTAAATTATTTTATTAATAAAGTAAGATTTTTAAAAATCTAGGTGACCTCTCAAGGTTTGGTTTATTCTACCATTTTATATATTGATTTAAATTTTACCTTATTATTTTTTTAACTATAAAAGTTTCTTTATCTTTAAAATAAATTATTAAAAAAAAATCTTGATGACACTTTAAGGTTTACTTTATTCTTCTTTTTATATATATATATATATATATATATATATATATATATATATATATATATATATATATATATATATATATATATATATATATATATATTGTTTTTAAAATTTCGTCTCTTGTTGTACTGAATTTTACTATAAAAATATACAATTAAAAAAATCTGTAAGTTGCCTTAAAGTTTGTTTTATTGTTGGTTTCTATTTTCCACTTTAAAGTCACATTAAGTTTTTGTTTGGCTGAATTATATTTTTTAAATATCTTCAAAAAGTCTATATGTCGTCTTACAGTTTTTTATATTGTTTCTAGTTATATTTTTTTTTAAATTTTACCTTAAGTTTATTTAGTTATTTAAGATTTAGTTTATTCTTCATTTTAAGATTTAGTTTATTCTTCATTTTCGTATATTGTTTTAAGTTTTTAATTTTATATTGTTTTAAGTCACCTCAAGGTTCTTTTGTTTTACTTAATTTTACTATAAAATTATTTTGTATAAAAATCTAGTTGTCATCTTGTTTTTAATAGTCACCTTTAGGTATTTTTTGGTTTTCTGAGTTTTACTTTAAAAATATCTAATAATAAATATGGAGGTTGTCTTATGGTGTGTTTTATTGTTGCTCTTTAATTTTTATTCTAAAAGTCACCCTAAGATTTTTTTGATTGTCTCTTTTGATTGAATTATATTTTAAAATATCTTTAGAAAATCTTTGTTGTCCTTATGTTTGCTTTATTGTTCCTTGTTATTTATTGTTTAAAATTTTACCTTTTAAGTCTTTAGTCATAAATTAAATTATTAAAAAAAATTATTTTTATAAATTATTAAAGTCACCTTTAAGCTCTTTTTTTAACTGAGTTTCATTACAAAAATATCTTTAAAAAGTATGTATGACGTCTTAAGGTTTAGTTGATTGTTCCTTGTTTCGTATTTTTAGTTTAATTTTAAGATACTTAAGTTATTAGATAAAATATATTTTTAAAAATAATTAAATGACACCCTAAAATTTGTTTAAAATTAATTTAAAATTCAATTTAAGGTTCTTTTGTTTGAAAATGCAGATGTTGCCTTAAGGTATTGTCCGTAAGTTGTGCATCCACTAAAAAATCCATAATATGAAAAATATAAATAGCTAAATAAGTTAAATGAAAATCTTAAAAAAAGTGCAAAATATATTTATTGTTACCTTTTTTATGGGCAGCTCCTTGCGGTTTGGTTTGTTGTTTCCTTTTATATATTGATTTAAAAGTCATACTAAGGTTCATTTGGCTGTTGCTTAGCTGATATTTTTTATAATCACATCCCTGTTATACATAGTTTTATATTCTTTAGGCTTTTTTAGTCATAAAATATACTTTGATAAAAGTTTGATTTGTTGTTCCTTATTGTATATTGTTTTAAAAGTTCACAATTTTATGTAAATAATTCATCTTAAGATTTTCTTTTTTTTAAAAAAGAAAATCTTAAGATTAAACCATTTTTTTAAACATTTTTAATATGAATACAACGTGTGTTAAGAGTTTAAGATCCCTACTACTATATTTTACTATTAAATCAAAAGTCATATTCAATGTTTTTATCTAATCTCTTAAAATTACCAAAATTAATTTTGGCGATGTCTTATGGTTTTTTTGTTGTAGTATCTTAAGTTAAGCAACACTTGGAGTCAGCATTCTGCAATGCCAACCTAACTGCTGACCTCAAAGTGTTTGAGGTCAGCAAAAAATTGCTGACCTCATTTTAGTGTTTTATGGTAAGACCTTAGTGTCACATTTTTTTTGCTGACCTATATAAGATTGAGGTCGGCAAATTAAATTAATTGCCGACCTCGTTTTTCCTAATTCCCAGGGTTGGTTATTATATTTCCTTTAGATTCCTAATAGTTTTAGATCTTTAATATTGATGGAACCATTAAAAAATATTAAAGGCTTGGATGACACTACAAGGTTTAGTTTCCCATTTCTTATTTTATATTGTTTTAAAAGTCATAGGTTTTTTTTTTTTTGTTTGTTTGTTTAAAACTAAAAGTTTATTAAATAATTTATCAGACTCACTTATTGTTTAACCAATTCAGGTTATGGTGTATTTACAACAAATAAATTTCTGAAAGGAGACTTTCTTTTACAGTACAGAGGTATTTTTTATGTGATTTTTTCAGATTTTATTAAACTTATTATTATTTTTTTAACATTCAGTTGTTATGTGAATATAAAGATTTTTACTTAGCTTTGTTAATAATTTTAATTTGTTATTAGTGGTGTTAGTTGTTGTTATTAAATGTTTTAGTGGTCTTTGTGTAGTTTGCAAAGCAATTGTGTTATTGTGATAGAATTTTCTTAAATTTTTCTGCCATGTTAATTAGCATATTTTTAATCTATGTCAAGCATAGTTAGGATCAAGTATGTTTGATTAAATAGAAATAGATTTTCAAATAAAAATACAATATATATGTAATCAGTGTTTTCCAAATTCAAATACAATTATTTGAAATTTAGGTTAAGAGAAAATATAAAGATTTTTTCAAGACAAGACTGATAAAATGGTCTACTATATAGAAGAATAAAAACAAGCCTTCTAACAAATCTTCTATAAAAACAAGTTTTTAATTTATTTTATTGTTAAAAATGAAGAAAAAAAAACAATAAATCATATGGTATTATCAACAAAAAAAACATTGATTAACCTATTTTATGAAACTGGAACAGAAATACATTGGTTAATCTATTTTATGAAACTGGAACAGAAATACATTAAAATCAAATACAAATATTTAGGAAATTTTTTTTTATCAAATAACATTACAAATACATCAAATTTTTTTTACCAAATACTTATTTGATCTTAACCCTGATGTTGGATAAGATTATGGATAATTAAATAAATGAATGGATAAATTAATGTTGGTCCCTGAGTCAGGATATGCGGCTGATTTTAGATTTGAGTATCTGAAGTATCCAGTACCTGCTAAATTTTGGATTTCAGTACATAAGATATGAGTACCAGCCAAATAATTAGTCAAACTGACAATATTTTTTATAGAGTGGTCAGCTGTCTTTAAAAACTTGGCAAAGTCTTGAAAAAACACTTTTTAGCAATAATTCTTAGAAATCCTGTTTGTTTTTTAAAGTTAAATATTTTGTCATGTTTTTATCTTTTACAGATTCTTAATTTTGTGTAGATTTACAGAGAATGTAATAATTGTATGTTTTTTTGTAATTCATCAAAATTTTTGTTTAATTTTACTGTCAGTAATATGAACATCTACTATTTATTTAGTCATTTTTCTTTTTCATATTTTTTTATAAATCAACATATTGTTTTTTTTTCTGGTTGAATAAAGATCATTATATCTTTAAAATACCCAAAACTTTCCTTGAAAAGTCTCGAAAATATCCTGAAATTTTGAATTAGCTATTGGCTAGCAACCCTGTCTCATGTGTATAAATATTTTTGTATCTGTATTAATTAGGTGATGTTATTAGTTTAAATGAGGCAAAATTGAGGTCCCAACAATATGAGAATGAAGGATTGGGTTGTTTTATTTATAATGGGATCAAAGATATTTATGGTAAATCTGTTTGGTAAGTTAAATATTTTTTCATTTTTTATTATTTTGTTCTTCTTTAACTTTTATGGTTTGTATGGCTCTTAAATTTGTATGGTTTTTATGGCTTTTTTAGAATTTTTTACATATTTAAGAAAGTATAAATACAAAAATTAACATTGATTATGAAATTTAAATTTACTCATGAAAATTATGAAACAAAATTTACTCTATTATTGTTTTTTATTCTTCTGATACTCATTTAATTTATGTTTTTTTTTTTTTTTAAGCATTGATGCTACAAACCAACTAAGTTTCATGGGATGCATGGTAAACGACTCACCTTCAATATATGCTAATGCAAAAATGAAAAGAATAGTTGAGTCTAGTCATGTTAGTCTTTGTCTTTTCGCTACAAAAACAATAGATGTTGGCACTGAATTAAGGTATATTTTATATTTTAAAATATTATTCCATTTACGTTTCGGCTTACAATACATGGTTTGCATGGTTGTTGTTGTTTTTTTTTGAGGTAAAAATTAGTTTTTAGTAAATTCTTAATCTGTTGGCATAAAATTATACTGTGAAATTACTTTAAAATAATTCATTAGGAAATTTGTGAATAAATAAAAAAGATATAGTGTCTCAAAAAGAACATCAGCTTTAAATTATAATTTTTTCTATTATCTGGTGTCCAGGATGATGCTGTATAAAATAATAATCTTTAATTAAGAGCACAAAAAACTGGTTTGAGACTAAGAAATATATGTGAAATTAACAACAGATAAAAATGATTTCCTATCTGCATACTAGATTTATAAAAAAAAAACTGAATAGAACTAAAAAAAAGCCATAAAAAAAGTAAAATGTAAAATGTCAAACTGCAAACTCATTTAGCTTGGGCAAGTGTATAAATAAATTTTAAGAAATGATTTTTGTGAATAATTAAGAAATGATTATTGTAAATGTCTTTTTTTACTACTATCATTGTTACTGTCATCATTACCATCATCTTTTTTAATGTTATAATTTTATTGTTTGCATTTTGATTGATTGTTTTTCATAATACTTCATCTCCAATATTTACTTTTTTTTTTTTTTAAATTTTTTTTTAGAACTAATAGTTATTTGTTCTTGATTTAAAATATCTGTTGTAACACATGTAGTTTGTACAAAAACATGTAACAAACGAAGTTTTGATTTTAGAAGAAATAATTTTGATATTTTTAGATACGATTATGGTGATGAAAGAAAGAAAATGTTCTGGCGGACCATGGTGTGTTTTATTTATGTTAATATTTATTTTATAGTTTATTATTTAACTCTATCAAGTTTTCTAAATTTTATTTTAAAAAATGATTTTATCTTTAAAAAGTTTTAACTTTTGGTTTATTACTATCATTTTTTGTTCAACATAAAGTAGTGTGAGGAAAGGGGGAGTGTGAAATCTAAAAATGAATATGACAGTTTTTTGTTTTCATTTATTTAAATTTGTAGATAAATATAGAAATAGTGAGGACTCTTATGACTGGTATGATAAAATAAAAAAACCATAGCAGATGCTTGTTTTGCTATGTTTGGTTTTGACATTGTATAGACTATTAAGACTGTTTTGATTAACCAAAAATGATTTAATTTTTTAGATTTATTTTTTCAAAGCTTCTGATATATTTTTGAAGTACCATAATGTGAAAGTTTTGCACTATACTCTACATATATTATTTATTTTTAATTGAGCATATATTTAAAAATTTAAAGTATATTATTTAGGCATGCTTGTTAAGAATTAAAATTACTTGTATACTTATTAAATGTTAAGGCATCATGTTTACAGCCATTATGTTATAACCAAGCTAATTGTGTTGAAATTGGAGCAATAAATAGGGAGGTATAATTTAATTTATATTTTATTTCATTTACATAAAATAAAACATTGTGTTATGATTTTATTTAAAAACTCTTAACTACTTAACATAAACAGGTTTCATAATAAAGGCTTTTTCTTGGACATTATTTTTTTGTATAGAAGACCTTAGTAAATCAAACTATAGTGGTCTAATATCTTAGTGGTTATTTCTTTTCACTTTTTTAAACTTTTTTTGACAAAGTTAAAACTCTTTTCTTTTTTCTTTTTTTTTCTTTATAAAGTCAAGGTATAAAATAAGCTTGTAGCTTAAACATCAATAATAAGTTGTTCTATAACTTTTTGCATCTTTTGTCTCTTACAATAAATATGTTGTTGCGGTATAAAACACGCAAAAATTTTAATTGCAGAATACCAACCAAGGGCTGTTTAAAACATGCTGAAAAAAAACAAAGCAGATAAAATATACTAAATGTATACTAAACAATAAGCAAGTCTTTTAGTCAAGTCTGCAATAAAGTGCAGCTAGATATTACTGTCAAAATAAAAGCTATTAATTATTATTTAATTATAATTCATTAGTTATATTTATAATTAATAATTTCATTAATTATTATTGCATCAATTAGAGCTTTATCAATGAAGTAATAATTATATAACCAAATCATTTTGTTATTTCACATGAAAAAGTTTAAAAATGATGCTTCAATGATGTAATTATTTACTACAAATAGATAACTTAATAGTTATTAACTAATTAAGTAAAACCTTGTTTTAAAGAAAAATTAAATACTACATAATTAATGATATACAAATTTTATCATGTTTGTATCATGTTTTTATGATTATATTACCATATTCTTAATAAATGAGTCTTCATTTGATATTTCTGATAAAGAATTAATAACTTCTCCAACTATGGCAATTACTTCTTGACAGTACATGTCATCTGCATTATTTAAGATATTATCTAGTTTATTTATATTTAAGTCAAAAATTACTAACATTTACCAGTACTTAAATATTTGGTAATAATTTAAAAATTTAAAAGTGCTTTTGCTGTTTGATTAAGTTTTTATGTTAACTGTTCAGTCAATTTGTTGTTTAGAAATTAGATGTTTTGAAAGTTTCATTGGAAAAGCCATTGTTCGATGATTCTGACTCAGAAATTGAATATCAATATCTTTCCACTGTTGATAATATTACTGAATCAAGTTTTACAAAATGTGATCTTATTTTTGAAAATGAAAACGAGTTAGTGTGTTTGTCACCAAACAAAGAAACAGAGTTTATTGCTGTACTTCCTAGTTTAATTACAACTCCTATAATTGAAAGATGTGCTTCTTGGGAAGAACTAAAAACGTTTTCAGAAGCTTCCAATAGTGATGTTCCTAAAGAAGACCTAAATTCAACATGTGATGATTTTGGTAAAATTACAAAAAAATGTTTGAATCTAATTAAAACATGTGGAGAAATTGAGGTTGAGACCTCAAAACCAGAAACCAACAAGTACACAAAACCACCACGACTTTGTTTATTTTGCAAAGTTCCTCAGACTCGGTTAAAACGCCATATTCTTTTAAAGCATGGTACTGAAATTTCGGTATTGCCTCTTTTAAATATGAACTCTGTAGATCAGAATCGTTATATAGAAATATTTCGAAAGGAAGCTATTAGAAATCACAATGTTTCACTGGTGGAATCAGGTCAAACATGTTTTATTAGAGAAAGAAAGTCAAAAATACAAAATGATGAACTCCCTCTTATGTGTTGTGGGTGTAAAGGTTTCTATTCAAGAAAGTATAAAGCTCGTCACCAACTTGTTTGCCAAGGTACAAATACCAATCTAATGATACCTATGGTTTCTATAGCAAGTAAAGATTATGAAAATTATTCAAATGATTTTGTCAACCTTCTAAACACATTACAACTGGATGATATTGGAAATTATATTAAAACTGACAAAATCATTTTAATGATTGGTTCTAGATCTTATAGCGCTCTTAAAAGAAAGAAAGATAAAGTTTCAGAGACTAAAAGATTGGTTCGTTCACGAATGCGGTTAACTGCAAGATTATACTTATCTTTTAAAAGTATCTATAGCAATCAGAAAGCTGTTAAAATAGATAATATCTTAAATAATGCAGCTGACATGTACTGTCGAGAAGTAATCACCATAGTTGGAGAAGCTATTAATTCTTTATCAGAAAAATCAAATGAAGATTCGGACCATCTTTTATTAAGTGCACAAAAAAGTGGCCTAAAAATCAGTATACTTAATTTATTAAAGTTAACAGCAAAATTTTTGATTGGTTACTTTTTAGTAAAAAATGATGATTTGAAATCTCAGAGAGTAGTTGACTTTTTAAAGGTTTTAAAGCTTTATGAAGATGATTTATTTGGTGATGCTTATTATAATCTAAATTATCGTAAAAATATTGATTTTCGGAAACCAATTAATCTCCCAAATGAAGCAGATGTTCAACTGCTTATTGAGGAATGTAACAAAATTATGAATTCTATTGATGATTTTCAACATCCATGTGAATCATTTGTCACTATCCGATCTGCAACTGCCACATGTTTGACTATTTTTAATGCCAGACGAGGTGGAGAACCTGTGCGGTTACACTTATTTCAGTGGAATGAGGCTTTAAATGGAGAATGGATGGATAAACAAGATCTGCCTGAAGAATTTGATATTGAGCAAATGTTTATCACTTATCAAACAGGGAAAGGTTCGGATCACACAGTTCCTGTTCTCTTTCCACCAGAATGCATAAAAGCAATGCGATATTTGACAAACAAAGAAGTTAGGAAAAATGCTGGAATTCCTGATGAAAACCAATATATTTTTGCCAGTACCCAAAAAAGCATGAGCCATGCTAGTGGTTGGCATTGCATAAATGAAGTATTAATTCGTTTAGATAAAAAAGGTGCAATTAATGCCACCCAAAATCGGCATCGTATTGCTACAATCTTAGCAAAGCTGGAGTTATCAGAAAAGGAAAAAACTTTAATTTATAATCACTTTGGACATTCAGAAAGAATCAATCAAAATGTTTACCAAGCTGCTCCTGGATCCTTACAAATAAAAACAACAGGCAAAAGACTAAGAGCTATTCAAGAAGTGACAAAGGTTGATCTAACTCCATTCAAGTCAATTATTTCTAATTCAGCTGAAGAAAACTTAAGCACTATAGGAGAACAAGTAATACCAACTGATGGTGAGTAATGTTGATTGCTTTTTTAAAGTTGAATTAAATATAAAAAGATTACTTTTTAATTGAATTATACTTTTATTTTATTTTTACTTATTAGTTGAGTTGATAACCAAAAATGATAGTAAACTGAATAGTGGTTTAAAAATTAGGCCAGTCCTTGATTTAAAAAAAGGTTCAACTGATTTTTTATTTGTTTACTTTTTTTGTATTCTTTTAGGTAAGGTTTTTAATTATTATTTTTTTATATTGTTATCATTTTGTTTATAGTTATAGAAAGTGAAACTGGAAGAAAAAAGTATCCTAAAAGATCTTTCCATGAAGGTTAGGAATGTTAAAAGTTATACAATTTCTTCATTTCCTAATAATAATAAAAAAAATTGATATGATGCTTAAGCTACCACAAGCTTAGTTCAAGCTTCAAAGTTTAACATTAAATGTTTTCTAAACTAAAGTGATAGTAACCTGTATTTTTAATTTATATTTGAATTTTAATGAAAATTTTAACCCAAAAAAAGTTGTTTGCAAAAGCGGTTAACAAATTAGTGTTTAAAATCACAAAATAAATTTAGCCTTAATAAATATTGTATGAAGTAAAATAGCTGCAAAATAACATTGTTTTAACATAATGTTTAAAAGGTTAAAAAATTACTTTTGATGTTTTTACTAAATAATAAGTTTTTACTTTTGTTTTGTTTATGCTAAAGCTATTTTGAGTACATTTGATATGCCATAATTTTATTATTATAATCTCAGGTTAAATACTGATTGTCGATAATTTCCTCTTTTATGTTTTTTAATTTCATTTTTTTGGATTGTATAATTTGTCTCTGAAAGGTGTTCATAATTTCTATTTAGTTGATTTTACAAAGATATCTGGAAATGATAGTAAAGTGGAAGGTGAAATAAAGATAAAGCAAGTGCTAAAACTTGAAAAAGGTCTATTTGCTTATATTGTGTTTTTTACGTTTTTAAAATGCATTTATTAAGTTAGTATTCCCTATTTTAAAGTATGGTAGATAAATCTTTGGAATTAAAATAATACTTTTTTTTTTAACCCTTGAACCATGTTTAAAGAAAATAAAAATATCCCAATTTTAACTTAAAGACGCTTGTTGAAGCCAATACTGACAAGGTTTGGTAAATCATTACACTGGGGTCATCCCACTATGTAATGACCTCACGCTCTAGGAGAGGGGTTAATGGCTTTGTGATGACTAATACGTAACTTGTTTCTCAAGTGTCACGGTATTGTGACATGGAAGGGAGGGGGTCACAAATAGTCAAAAATGGCGTGACGTAATTTATGGACGAGCCCACTGGTAAACACTAGTCAAAGGCTTTCTCAAACATTTTAAACGTTTTTAATTCATTTTAAAGAGTTTATATATTTTAACTCTATTTAAATATAATTCTTTTAAACAATAATGGGATTTTAACTTTTTTTGAAAGTAAATAATTAGATTAACTGTCATAAATTGATAGTTTTGAAATTGCATATGCTATTGTAATTGTCAATAATTTTTGATGTACATAAGTATTTGTATATTTTTACTTCAAACCTCTATATATTCACTTCTAAATATTTATGTCTTTTCCCCTTAATTATATGAATTTTTGCCTTTTTGCTTATTATTTACTAAGCTAGTTATTATTGTTTATTAAATCAAGGAAACGAAGTGTTCAAAATGTCTTACCTAATTTTATTTTATTCAGAAAAAGCGATCAATAAAAAGAAAAATTTAACAGTTGAAAAAAAGTCATGGAATAAGTCTAGTAAAGTTGCGTTTAACAAAGAATTTGCCCTTCACCTTAAAAATAATCGTGGATATCCAGGTATTTCATCAGTTTTACTATTATGAAGTCTTTTTATTTGCTTTTATTGCGGTTTTCAGTTTACGCCCAGTACAAGCGTACTCATTAAAACATTAAAAAACTAGTTACGTTGCTCTTTTCAACGTGTTAGTGTTTTTTACAGAAACACATTTATAGAAAAGTTAATACATAAACAGTAAAATCTTTAAAATTTTAACTGTTCACATGTTGATAAGGCCTGTAATTTGGCTATAAATAAATTAGATTTACTTGTAGAGATTTCGGTTATTACTATTTTTTTCAAAAATTAATAATTTTATCGTTTTCTTTTTTTAGGCCGTAAAGAAATGGAAGTATTTGCAGAAAAATTTTGTTTAGACCTCAAACAAATCAGAACTAGAATTGTTAATACTCGAAGAATAAAACAGAATTTTCGGAAAAAGACAGTTGCACTTATGGGAATTGATTAATGCTACTAGGTTGCTTTTATGCCCTTTGCGGGCTGATATGACAGAAGGAAGCCTGCTACCAAATAATTAAATCTCATTTAATATCATTAAATCTGTAGATTAACACGCGTTATTTGTGCTTATAAGTATAATAAAAATAGTATAAACGTTTTCCTAAAAAGAGGTAACTTGCTTTTTCTAATAAAATTTGTGTTAAAACTGTGTAATATGGTGCCTACTTGCGTCAGTTTAAACCCTGAGTATTTTAAATTGTTATTGTTTTTAAACTTTGTGGTTGTTCGAGTTTTTGTTATAATAATGTATTAAAACTTTATAAAATAATAGAAAAGAAAATTGTTATTATTTTGAAATATGCTCCGAATATAAACGATAAACGAGGTAAATAAATATTTGTTAACTTAATCTTTATTTAAAAAAATGATTACATCTAAACAAAAATCTGTCACCTTACAGTTGATCTAGGGTTTTTTTTTCCTTTAGGCGACTTTAAAATATACAAAAAACGTTAAGGTGACAGCAAATTTATATAACTCGTATAACTTTTTCAGTAAATATTAAATTCTCAAACCAGTAACTGATTAATCATCATTAATCTCTAGCGAATCTGTTGCGCTTTTTTTTTTTTAAAAAAAGTTAAAAATTTTCATGAGTCGCCTTAA
Organism: Hydra vulgaris; assembly: GCF_022113875.1. Taxonomy (NCBI): domain Eukaryota; kingdom Metazoa; phylum Cnidaria; class Hydrozoa; order Anthoathecata; family Hydridae; genus Hydra; species Hydra vulgaris. Next base: position 57,883,397 of record NC_061157.1, read on the forward strand.
GGAAGTAAATTTTTTACTGTTGCCTTAAGGCGCATCTAGGGTTATATATATATATATATATATATATATATATATATATATATATATATATATATATATATATATATATATATATATATATATATATAATGAGTGGCGTAGAGGTCATATTTATATAAAAAAAATTTCCTTATTTATTTTTTTTTGATAGAAGTATTCGCGCTAATTGTTCGAAGTTATACTTTTTATGATTTTTGACTAAATTTAGAGCAATTTCCAAGCATTGGCGCGAATAGATTCTGATGTTGAATCCAATTAATTTGTTCAACGATATTTTCTAAATGAGTTCCTGTACCAAAAAAAACGCTGTGCTAAATAATTTAAGAAATATGTTGTACCTATCTTTCACTGAATACGATAGATAAATTAACTTTTTAAATTAACACTTTGGCTATTGTCAAGTGATTTTTTGTTGATTTTTGAGTTTTTTCTCAGTCATACAACAAATTTTATGATTTTTACCTAATAAGAGTATCAAATGATGTTTTTTAAAAAAAATACAATTACTGGAGCCTTGGATCAAACAAATCCAAATCCAAAATGGTTTACTTAAAAGATTGGGTAAAGGACTTTCGATCTTTTGTTGTAAACGAGAAGACCAAATGGTTGCATCACAGAGCACCACAAAAGAGCATTTAACTTGGAAGTTTGTGCTTGCTTTATGTCAGAAAAAAGCCTAGAGTAGGCATCGAACCACAGATCAGTAAAAGATCCAGCATCTTTTAGTATTTGCGCAAACTCGAAACATTTTTATATTTATACTTATGTCAAAAAATGAAGCTTTTCAAATAATTGCGATGATTAGAGGGTGGGAACAAAAAAGCCCTAAAATTTCATCCCCTTCCTGCCTCAAACGTGAGAGCAGGAAGGGGAAGTTGGTAAAAATTTTTTTTTTGCTTTTCATAACTAAGTTTATATTCATCAATAAATTTTATCGATGATTATAAATTTATTTTTCTCAGCATTCATAAATTATGACCATGTAAAGCTTAAACCCCCTCAATTTTAGAGGGTTACAAAAATTATATGGTCATAATTTTTGAAAGCTTAAAGATTGTAAAACAATACTTAAAATTTATCAATGTATGCAAATATACATTGATAAACTTTAAATAAAGTCACTGCCACAGATCTCTTGTTTCTGAAGCAAATTTGCTCAGAATTCAGCGTTTAAACGCTGCAATTGTAAAATAAATAATTATATACATATAAATTTTCAGCTTAAGACAAATCGCGACGTTAGAATTATCTTGTTCTATCTCCACATTTTTAAGTTTTGAGATAAAACGATTTGAAAAATAAAAACTTTAGACAATGGCGTATAAAAGTTTTTTTATAACTAATATTTTCTCAGCAACTTTTTTACTTACAACTTAGGTTTCAATACTGTAGAAAAACATTTTTCTAAGGTACATAACACACTCAATAACTCATTTTTTTCAAAAAGTGGAGATAGAACAAGATAATTCTAACGTAGCGAAATATCTCAAGAAAATATGTAAAAAAATTATTTTTAAATGTAATTTTAAGGTTCAAAGCTTGTTGTTAGGTATTGGATCAAAATTCAAATTATTAGAACCATTCAATAACGAGAAAGCGAGAAAGCAGTCGCTGAAGTTAGCTCCTTGAATCCACTTTTCTTCTTTTTTTTATTGGTTCTTTACAAGAAATTTTTTATTTGATGTAGTTTTTAAAGCTTCTCCAAGCTCATAACACGTTCTAAATTGTCTTGAAAATTTTTTACTGTAAGCACAGCAAAATTGAATTTTTTACTACAAAATATTTTTCTTAAAACAAGAAATACGTTTCTTGTTTTAAGAAATAAATATCCTACCT